>JARIHS010000025.1:0-1200000 GCA_029320655.1 Mycena floridula
TTAATGCGGTGCCTATTATCTCGATGCATCGCTTTGCAACAAGATCCAATTGCTTTGCTGACAGATATTTCCATGGGCTCAATGGCACTGAGGCTGCATGGGCCAACAAGAAGTTTTGGGGCCATAGATGTCTTCCACCAGGGTGGAAAGACCATCTACCAGGTCTGAAGAAGTAGAAAATGTATATTTTGTCTCTACTCCTTCTCCGAGCCACCCTCGCAAATCATCCAGCTCTTTTCCGAGACATCAATAATTCCCTTGTAAATGCCACCACTGCTTCTCCATTCACTTCTGACGACGTCGCCACCCGAATTCTATCCGAGACGATTACTCTGACCCACAAGAAGACAGAGACAGTCAACGTCGCTACAAGTGGTCAACTCAGTGAGCTCGACAGCCAAGCCTAAAGTCAGGCAAGGTTGCAATAACTGCATGTCGAAAGGGTTCACTGCAGCTTATCATACCGACGAGTACTGCACGAGACAGGGAGGAGGAATGGAAGGAAAGACGGTGGAAGAGGCAAAGGCAAAAAGATTGGCTGACAAGGAAGCCAAGAAACCCAAGGCCCCTTCAGCTCACGTCGCCACTGAGGAAGGGCATGTCTCATTGGAGACAAGTCCTCTTGAGACAATATTCGACTCGAAAGTGAGTGCGATTATGTCAAACATCGAGAAGTCAGAGTATGAGATCTTGCTCGTGGTTCAAGGGGATCTTGACAAAACACCACAGGTCGACTGGAGAGTGGAGCAGGTAGCCATGTCGGACCTCATATTCAAGGCTACTGTGCCAGAGGTCATCGACACAAGTAAACCGACAGGGCTCAGCATCGTACCTTTCCTGCTCAACTCATGTGCTTCCATTCATATATCCAATGACCGCTCTGACTTCAAGACCCTCGTGCCTCTTTCTATTCCTCGCATTGTCACCGGAATCGGGGGCTTGACCATTTCAGCCTCTGGAGTCGGCTCTATCGAGATTTCAATTGAAAAGGGCAAGAAATTGCTTCTCAAGCCGGTACTCTTCATCCCGAATGCTTCAGTCAAGCTGGTTTCAGTCGTCCTCATTGGTCAAGCTGGCTTCGACATCCATTTCAAATATCCCTCTGCAACCATTCGCACAAAGAAATCTGGCGCTGTCCTCGTATCTGGCTCTATTGTCAATGGACGCAATGTCTATCGCCTTAATACCGTTGACCTCATCGCTCATCATACTGCCTTTCTGACTATTCCTGCTCGCATTCCGACAATTGAAACATGGCATGACCGCTTGGGCCACACTAATCACTGATCTGTCCTCGATACCGAGAAGCATTCCACAGGTATGCCTATCGACCTTTCTCTCTGCCCTCCATTTTTGTCCTCATTGCATCTTTGGAAAACAGACTCTTAGTTCAGTTCCCAAAGAGAGGATAGGCGAAAGGTCGAAGAAGCCGTTCGAGAAGGTGTACATCGATCTGCAGGGACCCAAAAGTGTACAATCTGCATCAAAGAATTTTTATTCAATGGACATTATTGATGATTACTCGGGCTACCCTTGGACGATTGCATTGAGGAACAAGAGTGATGCAGCAGAGGCGATGATGGACTGGGTGAGAGAGGTTGAGACGAGGTTCGGTCACAAGGTGAAGAAGATAAATATGGATAGAGGTGAGCTGAAGTCAAAGAAGTTTAAGAGATTTATGGCAAAGAAAGGAACTATTCCGAATTGGACGGCGCCACATACTTCAGCTCAGAATGGGAGAGGCAAGTGGTTACATCGGACTCTCAAGAATCAGGCTTGTTCAATGGCATTGGCCACAGGTACACCTTCGAATCTCTGGGACGAACACATGGCCACAGCAGCATACCTCCGTTCTGTGACATACTCCAAACGACTCGGGATGACACCTTACGAGGGACTTACAGGAAAGAAACCGGACCTATCACACCTACGTGAAATCGGCTGCTGGGCTTTTGCTTACATCTTTGGGAAGAATGTGAAGATCAATCCTAGAAGCGAAGAGGTTGTGCTCATCGGCTATGCGAAGGATTCCAAAGCATATCGACTCTACCACCACGTGACACACAAAATAGTTGAATCTTTCCATGTTCGCTTTATTGAGAAGAAGGACATCACCGTACATGACTTCAAGCCTGGGGTCGTACTAGGCGCTGACACTCCTTCTGCTCCCGCCACGATGGTTCAAGAGATACCTTTACCAACCCCAGATTCTGTTCCAAATACCATAATTATCGACAGAGAAAGAGCCCAGGGTACTTCGCTTGACCACGAAGCAAGCTGCTGGTCCAGGACCGAGCCCTGAAACACCAAAGTCAACTGGTACAAAGAGGCAACTGCGGGTGTTGAGAAGAAGAGATAGAGTAGAGAAAAGGGAAACAGCAGCCGTCGGCCTTAGTGCCTCTGCTGGAAGAAGAGAAAAAACAGCGGAAGTCGCCCGTAAGGTTACTGTTGAAGAAATAGCAGACGTCGGCCCTTGGGCTACTGCTAATCATGATTCTACAAAGTCAACCGACATTGCTGAGGCCAAGGCCAATGCCATCTATTCTTCTTCACCACATTCCAAGCCTTCCAACATCGCTGAGGTTACGACCGAGGCCGTCTCAAAAACAGCAGGTGTCGCTTCAAGAGCTACTGCTGATTTCATTGATATAAAGTCCTGCAACATCACTGAGGTATCTACCAAAGCCGTCTACAATATTCCCTCATCAGACTCCAAGTCAACCAACATCGTCGAGGACATGTCCTTGACCGTCAATCCTTGCTCATTGCAGCATGCTTTTAGCGCCTTCCTGGATTCTCTCGAGGGAAGCTGGAAATCAAAAGACGAATTGGCAGCAATCATGGAGAACATTCCAACAGACATTCCCGACTTCAATATACCTGACGGTATCGATCCAACGAGCTTTAGAGATGTGATGAAGTCGCCCAATCGAGCTCTATGGATCCAAGCTTGCCTTGATGAGCTCGACAGCATAGAAGAGCACAAGGTCAAGAAGCTCATTCCTCGATCTCAGGTTCCCAAAGGTCATCGGGTGATGAAAGGAAAGTGGGTCCTTATGATAAAGAGGGATTCCGATGGCAAGCCAGCTTGTTATAAGGCACAGTATGTTATGTGCGGAAACAGGCAAGTTTTCGGTCCGGATTATCAATGGACGACGTCTCCAACAGCTCATATGGAATCGTCCAGAGTTCTCCTCCATATCGCTGCCTCCCTTGATTGGGATGCTTGCCAGTTCGACGTCAAGACAGCTTTCCTCAACAGAGAACTTGAAGAGGACGAGGTCCAGTACATGAAACAATCTCAAGGGTTTGCTGTTCCAGGCAAAGAGGATTGGGTCTGGGAAGTTTCGAAGGGGCTCTATGGGATGAAGCAGGCTGGTCGGTAATAGGGCACTTAAGTGTGGGGTCGTCGATGCAAAAGGGCAATCAACACAAAGTTCGTAAGAACTCTATATCAAAAACACTCAACACACTGACTCTCTTTTATACCCTGAATTTGTGGAGGCAAAAGCAAGAGAATAGACCTTCGTTGAAGCTCTTTAAAACAGTATATGAAAGCGAACAAGTTTATTGGATGCAATCTAATAAACCACAAGTCTTTGCGTACAAGGCTAGCTTGAACACTTGACAGCAACCTTACTAAGGATGCTTCAGAAAAGGGATGTTTTACTTCGACGTGGAAGGAAAAGAGAATTTATAGGGTTTCGAAGAAAGACTATGACTTGTCTGAACTTCAAAAGTATCGCTCTGTTCACAAAATGCACCTCTTGTACACTTGATATGAATGCTCGACTCGTAATTCGTCTGAGAACTTGGCTTTCACTTGACTTCTTCTTGAAGCTTCACTATTTCCTATTCCACACTTCTGATCTAACCAAGACTTGTCCGGGCACTTGTTCCGTTTGAGTCTTATAACTAACCAAAGCTTGTCCGGGCACTATTCCGTTTGAGCTTTATGAAACGCAGAGTTTGTCCAGGCACTATTCCGTTTGAACTCTATGACTAACCACAACTTGTCCGGGCACTATTCCATTTGAGTTGTATGAAACGCAAGGCTTTCACTCTATGACTAACCGATTGAGAACAACTTGTAATATTGGCACTAAGCTTCTGCTTGTTATGCGTACTAGTAATTGTCTAGTATTATAAGTAAGATACGGGCTCCTTATATACTATATGAGAAATAATTGAAAGTCCACTCTAAACCCCTTCAGAATCTCGGCATAGATCTTCGAGTCATTCAAGCACTGCTTTCCGCAGCACCTGAGCTATTATTAGAAACGACTGCATGGTTGCTGAGTGAGCTCTTGGCATTTGCTGAGAAATCTACTGGATTGCCGGACCGCATGACTCGTTCCAGGCACACTATTCGGGGGCCGTCTCTTCGGATCATTCCGCCATCGTATGTCCATATCGGGCTGGATCGCTGCGAAGTGAATTACTACTGCACGAAGCCAGTTCCCTTGTAGTCCTAAGTCCTTGTCCTGCTGTGTCCCTTTTATAACATCTCTTCTTATCCTTCTATTGAATCTCCTTCGAACGACTTGTTTGTGCTTCAACCAATGTTGCAGATATCCTGAATTACTGAGAATGAAGCACGCTTATGGCAGGTTTACTAGCGAACCTCCACGTTGGTTTAGTTCAACTCTGTCAAGTATCGTAGCAGAGCCTGGCCACAGGCTGCTGCTACGTCCTTCTTAGAGTCGTTCCTGGTTTCGATGCTTTCTTCTAGTATCTTCTAGACAAGTCGGATCTTCTTTCTAGGCTGTAATATCCCATATTCGTAATCAGGAAAGACTGGTCTAATCGCTAGAAAAGCCAAAAAGAGAGGGTGGAACGTTTCCAGCCCTATCATCGGGTGTGGAACAAGACACTGGACACGATGATGAAGAGTTGGGGATTTACGAGACTAGCATGCAAAGCCTGCGTCTATGCAAGATGTGATGAGAATGGGATTGTTCTGGTGGCAATTCATGTGGACCACTTTCTGTCTATCACTGACAAGGAATCGACAAACAACAGGTTCAGAGACCAACTTAGATCAGCATGGACAATATTGGACAACCCAATCAGCTTCTGCCTGGGCATCGCTCTGGATCGTGACAGACCAAATCATTTCATCTTCCTCTCCCAAACTGCTCTAATCGACAGAATCATCACACAATTTGGCCAATCAGAAGCTCACTGTGTATCAACTCCCATGCTAGAAGACGCCCAGGGTACTTTGCTGAAACCTCAGGCAGACGAGGTTCTATCGCCAGAGGACATTGCTCGGCTCAAGGACCTTCCATATCGCTCTCTCATTGGCAGCCTCATGTACATCACGGTCGGAACTCGACCTGACGTGGCCTTCGCAGTATCAAAATTATCACAATTCCTTGATTGTTACCGCCCAAACCATTGGGATGCCGCCATACGAGTAGTATGCTATCTCAAGGGAACTCGGCTGCTTCGTTTACGACTTGGAGGTGGAGATGTTGATCTCGCAGGCTTCTCGGACTCATCTTGGGGCGACAATGTTCCAAGCTGGAGGTCGTCTATGGGATACTGCTTTACACTGGGTTCTGGGATGATAAGCTGGAAGTCTGGGATACAGAAGGTCGTCACGACATCATCGACTCACGCCAAATATATGGCAATCTCTGACGCGTCCAGAGAGGCAACATTCCTTCGAACACTTTTATCATCCATTTATCATCCGATGCAGAAAGCGACACGACAACAATGGGGCGAAAGCTCTTGCTCTCGACCCCGCATTCCATTCAAAATCGAAACACATAGACATCCGCCATCATTATATTTGGGAGAAGGTCGAAGATGGATCCCTTATGGTGGTCCGAGTCGACACAAGCGATAACATCTCAGATACTCTCACAAAACCTTTGGGTCTGACCAAATTCCTTGCTTTCCGTCCTCTCTTGGGTCTGTGTTGATCAGTAACGCTGAAGGGGGGATCTTGGACATTCACCGTTTTCTCCAACACTTGGCGTTCAGCTTGAGGGGGGATGTTGGATGTGACAAGTGTCATGCCACATGTTGACATGTAACGGTCGATTCACCGCCGGCTACCTCAGTCTTTGACCCCATGACTGAGGTATGCCTGGCTCTTATATATCATTAACCTATGCTAATATGTCTTGTAGTATTGATATTGTTCTAGGAATTCTATATAAGCTGCCTGTTTAAGCGCATAAGCCGCCATACCGTTTGCCATCATTTTATCCTCCTCTTCTGTGGCACAAGCTTCTGCCCTGTGATGTCACTGTTTCTCCTGCCAGTGCAGGAAACGCAATACCTGTCGCATTTCCTCTTGCAACAGACATACCTCTTCCCACCAGCGCTTCGCACGTGATCGCACCTTTGACCACTCAACCCTAATGGCTACCACAAAGACATATCAGCACAAAGAACCGTGACTGTTGTATCTTATGCACCATCGATTACTCTTTCGTCATCCTGACCGTTGTTACAGACCCCACTTGTCCAAATCCAAGACAGCTTCTTTGCCTTTCCTTCTCCAATTGCTTGCCCTTGCTCCCACGCCAGCTTGGTACCAATAGCTCCAAGTTTTTTGGTCGCTACAGCATCCAAAAGAACTTCTTCATCCAAGGTCAAATCTGTCAGGGCACACTACAACCTAGGACACACTATGGCCAGCAAAGGCAAAGTGACACAAGGCAATACCATCAACAAGGAGAGAAGAAGAGGATAGAATAAAGTGTGGAAGGGTGACTTAATGACTTAGAAATGCACACACAAGATGTAGTGGAAATCCTAAGAGATTGAAGCTAGGGTATCTACAACAAGGTGGGCTCTATATATACTACTCTAATGCGCACGGACCACTTTAGGGCAGGTGAACTAAACCATCTATAACCTTGTAGGTGTGAGCCCTGACATCACCCCCTCTCTAGGGCACACTGTCCTCAGTGTGCTTTTTGCCTTGAGTCCAGTCATACAACTTGGCACCAGGATGAAGAGCGGTGTAATTCTCCCAGGGAATAAAAGATAATCTTTGGAACTGCAAAGCAGAAATCCTTCTTGGAGCATTAGGATGAGCTTTGTGGAACTGATCTATAAGTCTCTTTGCACTTATATCCTCCACATATTGCCAAGAATTCTCCTCTTTGGGATAGCCCTCCCACTTGACCAGATACTGGAGCTTGCCTCGATAAAGTCTGCTATCAACCAAGGCTCCTACTTCCCACTCAGGCTGATCTCCTTCTACAATTGGAGCTGGCCTAGGGTGAACATTTCTACCAAGAATGGGATCAGGAATGTAGGGTCTTAGTTTGACTGTGTTGAAGACAGGATGAATCTTCATAGAAGGAGGCAGTTGAAGTTTATAAGCATTAGGGCCAACTATTTGTGTGATTTTGTAAGGCCCATATCTCTTGTCCTCCAATTTCTTAGAGGGTCTGTCTGTGCTAATATTTTTGCCATCTAGCCAGACTCTGTCTCCAACTCTGTATTCTGTGGCCACTCCTCTGTGTTGATCATAGTATCTAGCCATATCATCTGCTGCCTGTTGCAAGGCTGAATGAGCTTCATTCCTGGATGCTTGGAGTCTCTTGACAAATGTATCAACTGAGTCATTCTGAGTCTCTCTGACTGGTTCCACTCCCATTCTAGGATGTCTCCCAGAATTGAGCATGAAAGGAGTTTGTCTGGTAGAAGCCTGAATATGATTGTTGTAACTAAACTCTCCAATTGGTAGCCATTCAGCCCAGTCATCTTGTCTGTGGTTGACAAAGAGTCTGAGATACTGCTCTATCTCCTGGTTGACCCTCTCTGTCTGTCCATCTGTTTGTGGATGATAAGCAGTGGATGCACATGTCTTAATCCCCAACATCTTGTTCAACTCCCTCATAAACTCTGAGATAAACTGTCCTCTATCACTAATAGCCTCCAAAGGCAACCCATGAAGCTTCCATACATGATCCTTGTACAACTTGGCAATCCCCTGAGATGTGACTGTATCATAGGTAGGTAAAGCATGGAGCATCTTGCTCAATCTATCTACAATCATAAGTATGGCATTGAACCCTTGACTTTCAGGCAAGCCAGTAATCATATCTACAGTAACTGTCTGCCAAATATCCTTGGGAATCTGGGTGGCAACTAGTTTCCCAACAGGTTTCCCTGGCAGAGTCTTGGTTCTGTTGCACCTATCACAGTGGTTGCAGTATGTAGCAATGTATCTAGTCATGCCAGGCCACCAGTAATTCCTAGACACTAGTTCTATGGTTTTCCATCTACCAGGATGACCAGCTACTTGTGTATCATGATGCATTCTAACTATTTCCCTTCTAAGTCTAGAGTCCTTTGGTACATACACTTTTCCTCTAAATAATATAAGTCCTTGTTCTTCTGTCCATTCTTGTCCTTCTACTCTACTTGTTTTTGTTTTTTTGATTTCTTTTACTGCTGTAACTACTTTATCTTCAATTGCTGTTGATTTTTTTATGTCTCTGATTATGTCTGCTTCTTCTCCATTCAACAAAACATGTCCCTGCCTGAGTGCTTGGATTTTGAAATACTCTGGTCTAAGAAGTGTGACATCTGAATTGTCATTCTCTCCTTTAGCATGATCAGCCCTTCTAGACAGAGCATCTGGTTTGAGTGACTTTTTGCCAGGCCTATGATGTAGAACAAAGTCAAATCTGGACAGCCAGAGTGACCATCTAGCCTGTCTCCTGTTCAACTTTTTGGCAGTCATAAAGTACTCCAAATTCTTGTGGTCTGTCCAGATCTCTGTAGTATGCTCAGCTCCTTCCAGATGATGCCTCCATTGCTCTAAAGCTCTGATGATTGCCAACATCTCTTTGTCATGAATCTCATAGTTTCTCTCCACTTCATCCAGACTTTTTGAAATGAAGGCAATAGGATGTTCTTTGCCATCATCACCCATTTGAGAAAGTACAGCTCCAGTAGCATAGTTGGAACTATCAGCCTCAACCTTGAATGCTTTGGTTTCATCAGGGAAGGCAAGAACAGGTGCAGAAGTGACTTTATGTTTTAAGGCTTCAAAGGACTCCATTTCTTCTTTGCTCCACTTCCAAGGTTGATCTTTCCTGGTCAAATTGTGCAGAGGTCTAGCTATTTCAGCAAAGCCCTCAATGAATCTCCTGTAGAAGTTGATAAAGCCAATGAAGGATTGAACTTCCTTCACTGTTTTTGGAACAGGCCACTGAGAGACACCTTCTACTTTGATAGGATCCATGGCAATCTGGCCTTCTGAGATGATAAGACCCAGATACTCTATCTTCAGCTTCTCAAATTCACACTTCTCTGCCTTCAAGTATAACTTGTGCCTCCTAAGAATCTCCAAGACTCTTAACAACCTCTCTCTGCTGTTCCAGGGTCATGGTAAAGATGAGGATATCATCCATGTAGACAATGACCACACCTTCTTCAATAAGTTCAGCAAAGATGTCATTCATCATAGTCTGGAAAGTGGCAGGACTATTGGTAAGACCAAAGAACATGACCAATGGTTCAAACAGCCCTCTGTTGGTTCTAAAAGCTGCTTTCCACTCATCACCTCTTTTCATTCTGACATTATTGTAACCCCATCTAACATCAAGCTTGGTGAAGTATTTGGCTTTCTTTAGCTTGGAGATTATATCAGGAATAAGTGGGAGAGGGTAGGAGTTCTTGATAGTTATGCTATTCAACTTTCTGTAGTCCTGAACCAGCCTGAGAGAACCATCTTTCTTTTTGACAAAGAAAACAGGAGATGCCATAGGAGATTTGGAAGGTTTAATTCTCCCACTTCTGAGGTTCTCTTCTATGAATGCATCCAACTCCTTCTGTTCATTTGGGGATAAAGGATAGATCTTGGTTCTGAAAGGTTCAGAGCCAGGTTTCAGTTCAATGGCATGATCCCATGGCTTTCTGTCTGGAAGTTGATCAAAGGATTCTTTATCAAAGACATCCTTGAACTGGTGATAATGGCCAGGTACAGAGTCCTCAAATGATTTGGTCTCCTTTTTTGTCTGCTCTGCCAACTTCTGAGAAACTGTAGAAGTAGCATTGACCCAGAACTTGGTATCATGATCTTTGTGAAGAATTGTGGCAAAGATTCTCTCTCCATCTTGCAGTCCTTCATTCTCTTCATCCTTTTCTGCTCCTTCAGAATCTGGCAATACAGGGAGAGGCTTGAACCTTCTGATCTTAGCATTCTTTTTCTGCCTTTTCCTTCTCTCTCTAACTGATTCCATATGACAATCCTTGGGGCACCTAGAGAATTGAATATCTCCAGTTTTCCAGTCAATATTTGGATTGTGGTGATGTAGCCAAGTATGGCCTAAGATAAGGTCCTTGTCTCCCAGATCACAGACATAGAAGGTGGCTTTCTCTGTATGATGTTCCACCCTCATATTGAGTTCTATCTGCTCTCTAATTGATCCACCCTGATTGAGAGACCCATCAACATTGTAGACTGGAATGGCTCTCTGGAGTCTGGTTGTGTTGAGGTTGTGTTTGAGAATAAAGTTTGTATCTATAAAAAGACCAGTGGCACCAGAATCAAGAAGTGCTGAAGGGGAAATTCTACTGCCAGTATCTAGAGTTTCAAGAATAACAGGAACTTTGGTGGAAATCTTGGTAGTGTGCATGTTTCTGATGAGAATTTTGGTAGGAAGGGTTTCTGATATGATTGAACACAGTTTCAGAAGAAACAACTAAATTGTTGGATAAAGGTTCTATATCTAATAACTGGTATCTATTACTCCACTGGGACATATCTTTCACCAGGGGCTTCATACAAAATCCTTTTGAATGGAGGGAGGAGAGGGTGTCTCAGTCTGAGTAGACTGCTTGGCAAGCTGGGTATAATAATCTGCTATCTCCTGATAGCTCATAGCATTGATCCTGACCTTTGAATTGGTACATTCAAAAGCCCTATGACCAAGTTGACCACAATTGTAGCAGTTGTAAGTTTTGGGCCTGAACTGCTGTCTTCTCTGAGTAGAATCAACCTCCATAGGTACAGGAAAGGTCTGCTGGGCTGGGGTATTGCTATTTGCTGGAACTGCAGGAGGAGTCCATCTTTGCTGTTGGGAGAAAGGCTTTTGAATGGGAAAGGGCAGTTTGGACTGGGAGAATGAGGAATTGCCAGACTGATTAGAAAACTTGGCATTGAATTGCCTTTGTAGACTTTCATAACTGCCAGCCAATTTTTTGAGAGCCTTTAGGTCTGTGGGTTTGGAGATGCCTCTGGAATAGATCTTTTTGAGGATGTTTCTGTTGAGACCTTTCTCAAAGATGTGAACTAAGGCCATCTCATTATAACCACTGGCACCTTCCCACTGCTCAAAGTCTATGATGTAGGCCTGAACATCTCTAGACCCCTGATGGATGCTGTCCAACTTGTTTCTGGCAATGGTGTCAGAGTCCAAGTCATCAAAGCTAGTTTTCAAGGCTTCAATGAATGCATCCCAACTGGCAGCCCAATCAGGAGGATCTTCAGGATCTAAAGTCTCCAGAGCTTCTGCCTTTTGCCTAGCCCACTCTGCAGCAGTACCACTCTTCATATAGGAGAGAGCAAAGTTGATCATCTCTCTATGATTGTCAGGTTTGGACCCATTGAAGTAGAGACCAAGCTGAGTGACAAAGGCTTTGCACTTGGACTTGGTTCCATCAAAGGGGTCTGGGGTGGAGACCTTGAGTTTGGATTGAGCAACATGGTAGTGGGTGTGGGTTCCAGACTGCTGCTGCAACTGGTGAATGGTATGTCTGAGTTGAGCTTGTTCTGCTAGCAGTTGCTGAAGCATAGAGTGCAAGTCAATAGCACCCTCTTCTCCTGGGCCCACTGAAGAGTCTTGAGAAGACATTGCAGGAGGTACAAAGATAAAGGAAAGGATAAAACTCTGGAGCAGAGGCTCAACAGAGAGTGTTGGAAAATGATGGTGGGGGGAAAGGAGGGGGAGGCTCTATCACTCTACAGCAGCCTATAACAGGCCCTATCACTTTTCAGCAGCCTGTAGTAGTAGAGCAAGTCAACTCTTGTGATACTGAAAGTATCAAACTTGGAACAGTTGTGGACCTGCCAAAGTGTGTCTTCTGATTAGTACACACTCCTTTGGCTTATTCCAGTCCTTGCTCTGTGTGGGCCAAAATGACCTGAGCTAATACCAGGTGAGACACAGCCTGTTAAATCAGGGATCACTCAATACCAACAGTTTCCCAAGAACCTTCCCTACCAGAGAAAGGTTTTTGTCCCTACTGACTACCTATGAACTACCTAAACTACTGACTAGGGGGGTCAGCAGTAAATGTGATACAAAGTGTTGACCTCCACAGATAGGAGGGAAGAGGAGGAGGAGTAAGCTGAGCTCCAATTGCACCCAAGTTGGAGTTTAAGAATGAATGTGGCTGAGCTCTAGACCAAGTCAAGAGTTTGAGAGATGAGTGAATAGAAAATGAGAGTTAAAGTATTAGAGTTATTGGTGGGATTGAGTTGGTAGAGATAGCTTCAATCTTCTGTCAGGGCACACTACAACCTAGGACACACTATGGCCAGCAAAGGCAAAGTGACACAAGGCAATACCACCAACAAGGAGAGAAGAAGAGGATAGAATAAAGTGTGGAAGGGTGACTTAATGACTTACTTGTGGTTAGAGGCCAGGCCTTATGGCTGGCAAATACGAGTCCTCCATTAGGGGGGGAGAGAGGGAAAAAGAGGAAAAGAAAATACTCAAAGCTACTTTGACAACTGATGTGTCATTGTAATGAATATAATGAGAATTTTATGTATTCCATGTATTATTCTACAATCTAGCATACACAGTAGACTGATCCTTTGTACCCACTACCTACAGTAGTGAGTTTTGTAACAGTGAATTCATCCAACTTTCCCTCATATTGTGAGATTCCCCCATTGACCTGACCATCATTATACCAGACATCATTATGCTGTGTAATGATTCTTGAGACAAAGTGGAAGTCTTGGAAATAGATAATTCCTCAAAGTTTCATCTTTCCAGGCATACTGTTCATATTAAAGTCATGTACAACAAATATCTTTGGACACTGATCAAATGTTTGTGTCTGTATTGTGCTCTGTCTACATTGAGCACATTGAATTTGATCTCTAAGCTGCCAGTCTTGCAATTGAGTATTTATTCACTTTCTATTGTTTTCTGCCATCTGCACAAACAATTGTGTCAGTGGGGTAGATGTTTGATATCTACATTCACATGATGTGGTAGCATGTCCTATTGTATCAGAACTTGTAAGCATAACCTGAATAACATCTATCAAATCTGTTCCAGAGTCATGCTATGTTATGAAACTTGAATAGTGTTTTGAGAGAAGAGCTTCAAAGCTGGACTGATAGCAGTAAAATTGGCAGACCAAACACTAGGACAATATGTCCAAATATCCGTTAGAACTGAACATAGAATCAAATGCACAGCTCCAATTGACATTGTCTCACTTGTATCCTGCTGGACCTTTTTGACCAACTACAACATCCAGAAGTCTCCTCTTTTTAAAATCCTTTGCTTGAATTAAATCAGCTTCAATCTCATTTGCTTTTTGCTTCAATGGTTTGAACCAACTACTTGAGAAAATTTAATGGCAACTTTAGGCTTGGTGGAGCTCTGACTGCTTTGGTTTGGATTTTGATTTGCTTTTCAAGTAGCTTTTCTTCTTTGATTTTTGCTTCATCAAGTTTCATATTAATATGTGATATATCATCCACTTTGTTCATGGGATCTGACTTTGACCATTGCAAGTGTCTTTCACATTTGGAGGAACATAGTTTAGAACCTAGTGACACTGTCTTTATCTCTGGATATTAAGCATCACCTCCATAGCTACTTCAAATGCTTTATAAACAGTTTATATGTGTTATACATACAGCTGTTATCTGACACAACATACTAGATATAAATATTCACAACTAATGTGCCACAGATAACACTATATATAGTATACTGACACATGAAGTCATAAGGTTTTGGTATGATATATCCAATTCAAATATAAAGACCTTGAGAAGCACTGTAAAAATACCATTAAAGACTAATATAAACCACAATTTCTGTTACATGAGACATTACAACATGCTCTTTATACTGTCAATACTGGTCTAAACAGTACATGGATATGATCATTTGATTGCTATGGTAAAATCAATTTATTCTACTTGACCAATACTATAATATTGTGTTCATAGTTGTAAATAGCTGATATATTATTATGAAACCGATAAAATAGCCATATTTAGCCAAACTATTGTTCTACAAGTTGTAAGAATATTCTCATTGGATTCAGAGCAAAAAAATATGTAGGGTATGTCTGCAAATTGTAAACTAAAAATTATGCATATGTGTGGAATATGTAAAACAAATGTTGAGGCAACCCAGGAATATGCAACCTGTTCAACACATCTCCATAACATTTATTGCCTGCTTGGTAGAGTGGTTAAGTTGTCTTTCAGTCATGTGACTTTTGCTGCACCCAGCAATCTCACAGTCTGAAGTTCAACTCTGCCACTAGTCATTAGTTTGGCAGTGATTAGTCATGCTAATAGCCGAAATAGACAGGTTTTTCCAGCGAGCTTGCTGGAAAACATGCCAATTTCGGATAATCCAGCCTGGCAGCCCACCCCAACCTGCGGACCTTGATCTTTCTGTGAAATATCTAGTGAATGTTGAAATATACTTCATTTTTCTTTGTTCTTCATATAACATGGGGTTTTTTGACCCTCTGATTTCAATGGTGATGGTCTGGAGATCTGAAAGATACAGGATTAGCCTCATTAGCAGTTTTTATAGCTTGATATCCTGAAAAACAGTTGTTTCTCTTGATTTTGACTATATTCCTATGCTTTTCCTTGTTATGTGATTCTAACAGTGCATATGTTGCATCTGATCTACCATTTACTTGCTGAATATGGAAATTGAACCTGTCAATAACTCTGGAAACATTAGCCTAGTTGCACCATTTGAAAGATTCAATATTTTTGGTCACTGATGAAGGAAAGAAAGAAAGAGAAGTATACTTTCCAGCAGATCCACTGAAAAGTATGGGTTTTGCAGGAAATCTGGCCCTGCAGCCCTGCAGACCATGCCAATTCTGTGGCTCTAAATCTCCACCAAAGCTTCAAAGTGGTTTGTTTTAGTTGATTCTTTGTGCATCCTGAGGTTTTCTAACCTTGCAATTTTGATGTTGATGGTCTGGAAATCTGAAATACACAGTGTCACAGTATTAGCCTAATATGTCAGTTTTTTAGATTGATACATTTAAAAGCATAGAGTACCAAAAACTTGAATGAAAGGGTTAAGTTGGCATGAAGTCTTTCAGTTCTTCATGTGTACTGGGGTTTTCTGACTTAGGTATTTTGATAAAAACAACGAAAATGCATCAAACCAGCTTATTTCATGAGAAACAGCAGTCAATGAGACTAAAATTGGGAATTGTGGTGCAATTGTTCAGCAAAATCCCAAAGTAAAACTTCTCTATAAAGCATATCTACTTGTATAAGATTCTGGGTCTTACATCCAACCTGAGGCTCTAAGGCATGGTGTGGATTTTCTGCAGATCATCTGCCGCCCACCACAACAGGTTTTCAAAATTCTCAGTTGAAACCACCAGGTGCGAGGTAAATACCATGAGGCAAACTGCATCTGCCAGCAAAACCTTAAGGTATGGTGGTTCCCTGCAGCTCAGAAGAATCTGAACTGACATGGTTGTCCCAGCACTTTCCCATTCAGTCAACAACTAACTCTACAGGCATTTCTCATCGAGTTTGATATTTCAGAGAGGTTGTTGGCTGAAGCAGAGGAAGAAGTGCTCAAGATTTGGTTTGTTGGAACTTTTGATCCATGGCTGATGTTATTGGCTGTCCAATATTATGTTCCTAAGCGTCAATCAGAGTGGATACAACAGGATATATGGAAGATTGCAGATAGGTTCATGGAGAACAGAAATCCATGGCTACATGAGTTGGAATTTGTTCTGGCAGAGTTATCGTATATTGATTCTGATTAGATTAGTCACATATTAGGTTATGTCCTTTGATATGGTATCAATTTAAAAAGTCTTTTCTGTAGTAGCATGTACAAGAAAAACAGCAAAAAACAGAGAACATCTACAGATTAGTTGTAGGATAAATGAATGAAACAAGACAAATCAAAATATGTCATAAAGCACATGATAACACAAATAAATGTTGACATAAAGCTATAACCGGAGATAAGTATAAATGGAGATATGCACTGATGGGTGTCAGTGTCGATTGGCCATCTCTGAGGTGGTAAAGATGAGTCTTATCCTAAACAAGTTTAGGGACTCGTAAGAAACGCACACACAAGATGTAGTGGAAATCCTAAGAGATTGAAGCTAGGGTATCTACAACAAGGTGGGCTCTATATATACTACTCTAATGTGCACGGACCACTTTAGGGCAGGTGAACTAAACCATCTATAACCTTGTAGGTGTGAGCCCTGACAAAATCCTCCTTACCAAGCTCACGATAACCTGAACAAGCTTCTGCGCCTCTCAAAGCAATGAGCACCAGTTGAGCTGCCCTGTATTTATCGGCATGAACTTCCACCTTCTCCCCGACCGTATCAATTAGACCTCGGGCCTTCATCCCTCCTCATTGACCCGTAACATGGGTATTTCTGTAATTGATCAGATACCGCTTTGCATGCAGTTGACCACGAATCTGATTATCAATCAATCTTTTAGTCGGTATTCTGCAAGAGCGCTCACCTGAGTCAAGGGGTCAGTGCACTGGGCTTCATGCAGCCGAATCTCCATCTCCACGAGACCTTTCCGACATCCTGCAACATAAACCTCTTCTGATTGCAGCTGCGACGGGAGCCACAACTTGATATCCTCAGCCTGAGGAGCAACATCGTCGGAATCCCTTCGCTCCTCTTCTCCTCCACCAGCGCCCGAACACCTGCAGCCATAAACATTTCCTGCTGCCTTCGAAAGCCCTTCAGTCAGGTATAAAAGTGACGGCGCCACTCCTCCAGCTTTGCCTCTTGTGATGTCGAAGTCGCAGATTTTGACTCTGCTCTCAAACCTCATGCTCAGCACTGAAAAGTCAAGTCAATCAATGACTTACTGTGTCTCCTCGAGCTCTAATCCTAGAGTCAAGAAACCTGTGAAGCTTGTTGATGTCACTATCGTCTTGCTTACATGAGCCTCTTCCACCTTGTCTTGTTTCAATTGTAACTGGACTTCTGCCTCGGTCATGCTGTCTAAAGCTTTGGGTCAGACCAGTTCACCCCAAGAAACAAAAGCCACTGACCTTTCACAGTGGGCGCGAAAGGGCTCGCATTGTTTTTACGGTCAAGATACCAATTCTCGTACATCTCAGACCATTCTTGCAACAAAGCATCTCCAATGGTCGAGTTGATCTGATCAAACTGCTTCTTTTGCAGGTCTTCTTCAACCAATGACAACTGAAGCTTTTTCTCCAACGTTGCACCTGGAAGCAAATGTCAGCACCAAAACCAAGCGGAAAGCAAGATAGCACACCCAATTTTACATTCTTCTGGATGTTGTGAAAATCTAGCCTATCCTCCAGCACATCTTCACGAGTCCCTTCTCCCATCTCACGTGTGGCGTATGCGATTTCATTAATTTCCCCCCAAAGTCTCTCAGGTGCTTCACCGTCGGTTTTTCCAGCACCGTCTTGGTACTGCACCAAATTCTGTGTCTGACATTTCAGGAAATGAACATCCCCATGCCAAATTGGAAGCACTGCATGGATCTCCGTCTTCTCAAAGTCATGCTGAAGCTTCTGCGGTAACAGCTTGTTTTGAGACTCCAAATTGATACGGTATTGACAGGCAATATCATAGGTCAAGAATATCGCGAGCAGGGTACAGCCCAATATGGCGGAGAACAAGATGAAATCCATGTTGGCGTATCTGAGTATTGTCAGTCAGTCAAATCAGGGATAATGTCATGCGAGAGGACTCGCACCTTTCACCTTTTGAAGATCTCCCAAACCCAATGGTCGCATCGTCTCGTAACGTGTGCAGACGCATCCGCCGACCCCCGATGCTCTGAGACTGGTAGCGAGTCGAGTGTCCTTCTGAGCAAGAGCAGCAAACGCAAGACAGGTACTAATCTACAAAACTTCCCATTAGTCAGTCCAGTTTGATGATAGTCAGGGATCAACTTACGTCTTCCTCGGAAACATAACCTTTCAAATGTTTCTTATATTCATTTTTCGGAACCTGGTACCCCAATCCAGCCCCTAACGGTGGATCTGAATGAGCATTCTTTCGCAGTCGATTTTTCATCTGAAAGTTGGCATCCATCACCACGAATAACATATAAATGAACCTGTTGAATGAATCAAACATGAAGCAACCATATCTCAGATTTGTTGACCAACTCACCTCAAGCTGGGATCCACATCCCGCCAATTTTCAGGAAGGTTTATCCCTTCATGAGGACAAGCCCAACAGAGCACAGCAGCGCCTCCAGGCTTTGTCACTCCAATTCCACCAGGATCGTGTCCTCGACCGGCGCGCTTCATTCGCATCAAAA
Organism: Mycena floridula; assembly: GCA_029320655.1. Taxonomy (NCBI): domain Eukaryota; kingdom Fungi; phylum Basidiomycota; class Agaricomycetes; order Agaricales; family Mycenaceae; genus Mycena; species Mycena floridula. Next base: position 18,530 of record JARIHS010000025.1, read on the forward strand.
AGGCAAATTGATGTTGCATGTGTCCCAGCATCTTGTAGCGGTCCTGTTTCCCATTAAACGTATAGCTCACAGCTGAATCAAACAAAACTCACCTGAACATTTCCTGACCGTGAACCATCTGTCAGAATCTCAAGCGATGTCACATAGTCGCAGACATTGAGATTACCCGCCACATTCAACACCTGAAACATCTCTAAAGCATCAAATGTCGCGACAGTCTGTGGGTTGCCAATTGTTGCTGGATACCATCGGTTTCGAAGAAGGACTTCGACAGGGTCCTCTTGATCTGAGCGCTCACATTGACACCACCAAACTCTGATACTCTGAATCATTGCTTCACCCATAACCATCATTGTCTGCAGCGTTTCCTTTGGACATGGACATGCAAAGCCGCCATGGCCCAATTGATAAGTCAGACCCTCATCGAAGAGAGTCAATTTTCCCCAGAATCTTCCATTCCAAGACTGTCAAAACAATCAGCCTTTGCCATAAAATATACAGAGACAACTCACCTCCACCCGATGCAGGGGAAGACACTTATGCCGACTCAGACAGCATCCATGACAAATAATTCCTGGACTGCAAGAGAGGCAGCACAAGAATCATGTTATTCCTTCCTTGCACTCGCAATTATGGCACCTCATCTCCCACAGGTCATGACCCAATCCCTCTAGTCGCAGCATTTCGGCCAGAAACATTGAACGGATTTGACGCCAACCGGCCATTGGGTTATCCTGTCCCAAAATCAATCAACAACTTGAACAAGGATACCATGAAACTGGACTTACCGAGGTCTCGTATCGCTGTCTCTTCTGCTTGTCTTCCCCAGCCTTTGAGGTGTCCTCAGGCTTCGAGCTCTCGACATCCTGCATCGCGGACGTCTCGTGTTGCCAATCTCCTTCGTCTAGCAGCGCTGGATTCCATCCCGACAGCTCATCATACAGCTCCATCGGTCTCAATACCTCTTCTTTGTCCAATCTCTGCTTCTTGTACAGGTTTGGCAAGCTGTATGCCATCACCCTTTGACTGTCACTCGAGACGTAAAATCCTTGGTCTTGTCGATGTTCCTCTTCACCGGGGGTGTCAGCTTGATCTGTGAACACATCTTTGTCTCCTTTCCAATGTCATCCCCCAATACCTTTCTGAGATGTGGCCATTCGACTCGGACAGCAGAGCAAAAGGGCACAGGTTTGCTTCGAGCTTGAAACAGGAACTGGATAAAGCATCGCATTATGCATTTGATTAAAACATAAATCAAATTTAGAAAACTGTTCCAGATGTCAACGAAATGAAAAGAAATCGAAAGAAAAGATGAACCTAGACCTAATGTCTCTGTCTCACTCACACCGTCTGGCTCAGACGAACCCCTTCTCCTGGCAAAACACGATAAATCCGTCGAGTTTCCTCCGTGATAATCAATGCTGAAGGTCGCAACATCAAGATCCGATGCTCAGTCTCCCATGACCAACTCGAGACCTCCACCGTGGCCCATTCTCCTATTAATGACAATGTGATAACTCAATCTAAAAAACACACAATTCTCAGTCTCGATCTATTCCACTCAATGTCGAGAGGCGATGGAGGAGCTGGAGCGTAGTAGAAAGGTAAGGGATACGAAATTGAAAGACTAAGGAATACAATATTCTAACTACTGTTTAAATACTAGTAAACATGCGACTACTGTTCGTTTTCCACAAGGTAAAACATCCTACAACCATGCTATGAACACCCTGTTTCCCATGCCTTCTTTACTAAGTGCCTTCGGGTTTCCATGCCTGTTTCCTGTTTCACTACAATGCGCTAGTTGTCTGTTCGCCATGTGTTATCATGTCTGAACGCCTTGAGGTTTTAATCTCCATGCCTCATGTTTTCCTATGACCTTTGTGCTGGATCAAGCATGTCGATCAATCTAAATCCTCATGGTCTGCCTCATTGTTGTCTCCTGTGGCTGTCTTGTGTACCAAAGATAAAAACCACGTGGGTTTTGTTGACGTTTCAACAATGACAGGATTCTCAGATTCTGACAGACGAGGTTTGATACTCCAGGTGCTAAGGATTCGACAATTAGCAGCTATCAGTATGAGAGATATTTCAACGCACATTGGCATCCCCTGTAAAGCGTATCCGAACTTTTGGGGTCGAAACCAGCGGTAGGCCTAGACCTAATATCGCATTGATGGCAACCAGAAATGGTTCATCTTCTTGAAGAACTGGCTTCAATTCCAGCACGCAATCCAAATTGGTTTCTACAAGAACCCCCAAAATCCTCGATTGGATTTGGTTCTGGCACTGTCAACAGAAAATTAGAGCCATCGAGCAAAGAAATAGACTCAACAAACCTCGCTGTGTGTCATGGTCAACCAAGAGCAGCAAAGAATCGGCTATCAAGACCCCATTTCCAGGCTCATATATCATTGCGCAGCTGGAGATGGCGGCCGAGCCTAATGCATTTATCCTGCATGACTTGTCAGCCAAAGAAATATTCAAGCCGCAGACCAAAGAAAAACCGAATGAGGATGATTGGGTACAGCAAATATAAGCACAGAGATTTTACGAACAAAGAGCCTGATTCCTGAGCACCAAAGAATAAAGCAGACAAAATTTGCTCACTTGAAACCCGGCCACTGGACGACAATGCGGACCAGAGCTGCCTGCCAAAAACAGTTGGTCCTCGTAATTCCCGACGGTCATCCAGATTTGAACAGTCTCTCGCATCTCAACCAAGGCCAATGGCTTCAGGATCAGAGTCCTTGTATCAGCCATATGAGATCCGACAGCAAAATGCACTTGGACGCCAACATTGTCGAAATACTGCAAACATTCAGTTCTTTGCTCATCACAGCCAGTAAAGAAGTCACCCTTGGATTTGAGCTGAACTCGACGAGCACATCCGGTAGATCCCCTTCGTCCTCAATAAAACATGACCATCACTCAGCATGTAACCCAATGTGATGACCCAGTCAAAGCTTTCATCTCCCTCATTGCTCTCAGGCCACAATTGCGCCAGCCATCTGTTTTCGGTCCATTGTTGGCGTCCATGAAAAGTCCCTGCAAGGAAAAAACTCCCTGTTAAATCATCTGGCGGCGACAATGCATTCAACCCTGACGGTAATCCTCCTGGTAGGTAGCGCATCTAACTGAGACAATGAGACATGGAACAATGGAATAGACAAACAAACCAGAGATGTTGCAAAAAGATTATCAAAACCCAGGGCGCTTGATGATGCAGCATTGAAGCAAGATTTTGAATCAGCATGACTCAGCATCAAGCACGTGTTAAACTTTCTCACAAGGCTTGAGCGCCCAAAACAGGAATTCGTAACAAATTTCCTCACCACCATCATCATGTCTTCGAAGACCAAAACCAATAATGCGCCATACTCACATGTTGCTTATTATGATGCCTGGTGTCAAACCCATTTGTAGGTCATCTTGCTGCTGCCCCAGAAATCTCATTGACTATGAACCAGCTTGAAACACAGTGACAAGACTGAGTGCAACGGTATAGAGATGGCTTGGGCGAACAAGAGTAGGGACAGATATCAAGGCGAAGGCTGCAAGAATCTATGGGACTGCACTGCCGTCCAAAATGAATTTGACTTGTCTAAAGGCGAACGGTAAGCACCGCTTTCTTCCCCTTTGAACTTTTCGGTTACATCTCGCCTAGATACACTCACATCTCGTATAGTTCAATGAAGCCACCACACAGAGGAGATGGCTCTAAGCTCTAGTCTTGAATTATTATTTTATCTATCGAGAGTCTGACCATAGAATAGACTTCTTTCTGGTTAAGAGTTGCTTCCATGCTTCGAATTTCTGGACCGAGCTGACACACCCTGTCAACGCTTCCATCAGATGTCAACACTTCCATCAGATGTAAGTATCAGCGATCTTCGGCTGATTCTTCACATACAAACTTCGTCAAGAAAGCAAGAATAATGTCATGGCGCAACACGATTGCTGCACCTCAGTGAACGTACAAAGATCTTCATCCCTCGTTGACGCCCTCCTGGGAGGACTTAGCTTGCAGGTCATGCTGATGCAACTCGGTGGAAGTGATCCAAAAAAGATAACTCCAGTTGCCACTTGCAGTCGTTTCAGACCGGGTAAGACAGGATATCACCTTTATCCTCATCTCTGGATTTTCCTTCCACACCAATAATGGACGACGTCTCATCAGGGACCAATTCAACAAAAGAAACTCTTACCAAAGATCAGATTTATCATGCCCGGTCAGTCTGCATTGCAAATTTTGCCTTGATGGCTGAGCTGACCAAGATTGTCTGTAGCCACCGTGAAGCTCGATGTGCTGGCGCTAGGCTGTACTACAAAACGACTCTGAAAGAGCGACATCAACAAAAGAAGATCCAGTCATGCTCTGATGACAAGGATTCAGTTTGCAGGTTTTATCCGAGTCATGAAGTGAGCGAGGTCACCAAAGATCTTTCAACACTGGAAGAGGAGGTCGAAAATTGGAAACACCTCCTGGGAAAGGACTTCTGGAAACCGGGGAAAGAGTGCTGGAAATCCTTGCATGGTATCTTGACAGAGACGGAAATCTGAGAGCACCACGCCATCGGTATTGCTCTACGAGCCCATCTCCGCAAGGTATTCAGAAAGTGTGCTATGGACAATGAGGACAGGCAGATTTGGGCACTGTATTGACGTACTTTTGACCTCAATACTGACCTGGTTCAAGGTCTGATAGCACTGGAAGGGCTCGTCGATTGATTTAATACATCTGTGTTGTTTGGCCAAATAATACTAGAACCAAATGCAAGAAACTTTGTTGTCTTGATCATTGTTTATCATTTTGGGCCAACGACACTATGATGCTGGAACCAAAGCATCTAGGTGTCATCACCAATGTGTCATAAGCGCTTGTCAGATGAGTGTCAGATGAGTCCCTCAGCAATGGGAAAAAATTCATTGGGGGAAGGCCAGCGCGGAGTTGGCCATGAGTAATTGTCGAGAAAGTCGAAGGAAAGACCTGAGCATATATTCAAAGGTATCCGATAGCAATTGGTGAGATGATACGGGCAGTGGACACAATCTAACCCTGGAGAGTCAAGCGGTGGCTAGTGAGACTGAGATGGTTTCATGACCTGGGATCGCTTGATCAGCTTCACAAACACAATAAGAAGCTGACATGGAGCTGGGTCTCAAGATGGTTGAGATGGATATTGTTAAAACAGAAGTTGGCCAAATGGAATATGAACACAATGGTGACTGCCTTGTTTATAGCCCTTGAATGAATGGTACTGGGTACTTCACTTTGAATAATACTATATTTCTTGGACTTGTACGAAGCAAGCACTTGCACTCAAGAACAAATATTCGGATTATCTTCTACAACTCTGAGCTCTATTACCAAGATATATCTAGAAATTCCTTCAAGCTGCTTTGCTTTGACGACATGCTTATATCGTCTTCCTCGACCTGATAGATCAACGTCGACAAGCCGTAGACAACCATTCGGCCTGGGTCGCACAAAATGACATTAAGGTCGGGGTAATACCAGCAACTACCAAAAAAGATGTCCACCATATATTTGAAGAATTCCTGTACAACATTGAGGTCAGTTTTATTGTCCATTGAGGTTATCTTACCTCAGGATACACAGGCAAATTTACCACAACCCTGGGCTCGCCTTGAGCACCCTCAGCTTTCCGACCAGCCAGGATATCTGTCATTGAGCTGACGAAAAGAGAAATCTCCTCATCATCAGGAAGGCAATCCAACTCTACGAGGTAAGGCCACCGACCTCCTGGCTGTGGAATGGTTTGCTCCCAGCTGAATTGGCGGCCATCTTCGCTACCAACCCAGGTGTTACTGTCATTTTCGTCGCTGGTGCAGGTTTCAGAATCCTCCTCTGTGCCAAGCGCCTGCACTAACTCGTGGTCCAGGCTTTGGAATTTGCCTCAGAGCATGTAATATGGCTTAGTCTGCCAATGCTCGCTGTGAAGAGGGATACATGGCCAGTCCATATCAATTCAAGGGCGAAGGAGAGGAAAAGATGATGTGTTAGGACGGACCGATTGTGGCTTACTGTTGCTGAGTTCAATCTTTCCGTCTTTACCATATGACTGACAAAAATCATCTCACGCATGCCTGCTTTACTCCAAACCATGAACTTTGAAACCAATACCATCGAGCTCTTTGCTACAGACTTACGTTCTGGGTGTACACCACCGCTGTGTCTGTCTGTTGTCGATGTCAATTTGACAACAGGAAACTATCCGTTTTATGTGCTTCTGGATGGTCCTCATGCAGGAATCTATGCAAGCTGGTGAGATGGGATCTCATCATTGATTTGCTTATCTTTCGGACAATGAGACGGACACTGATTTTCTTTTTCTTTTTGTAGGGATGTGGTACAGTCCTGTAAACAGAAATGGATGGTCACTACAGGCTGCATCGACCAGGCTGGCGCTCTCAGAAAATGGAGGATAAAATGCTTGCAGTCACACGAGCATCGGAATGGGGAAGATGATTCATTTGTGGATCCATTTTGATTGCATGATGGATACAATCACATTGCCGGTCGGCGGAACTGGTTGACTGATGGACCGGAATGGGTCAATGCTGGGGATCTGGCTGTGTGATGTACTCATCCCGAGCAATGGGCCCCTCCCTCTCCTTGCAAAGCTTCGGCCACCAAGCCTAAACCTTCTTCATCGCCAGTCCAGTCTCCACACAAGGGCAAGAGTCGGGTTTCGGCTGCCGTGGTTCACTATCTCGTGGAGACCAATGATGGTCGGCACTTCTTTTCTGATGAGTGAGTCATGATTCTGATGGCAGGATTTCGAAGTCGACTTTTCTTTATTTCCAGATTTGCTGCGCGAGAGCGGTACATACAGGGAGTAGAGAAGGTCGCAAGGCCAGTATGGTGTCGACCACCAGCATCGATGAGGCTATGAGTTGGGTAGCCAGAAGATTGAATGTTTAAATCAGCATAATCAAAATGGTGGCCCTTAATTTTTTTTGATATATTGCATTTGATGTGTGATTCCTTGATTGCTTGTGAGGTTTGTTTCTGGTTCATAATACAGTACAGAAGGGTGCAGCGCACATTGGTAGAGCTAATGTGTAAATATATATATAAAATTGCGCCACCACGAATGACTTAAGATGCCTTGGGCAGCTTGATCTGGACCAAGCCATAGCCGAGGGTAGCATTGAAATGGTTCAGGGCCGCTTCTGCAGTCTGGAATTTCTTTTGAGCATTTCCAGAGACACCATCGATGGCGTCTGAGGCAAGGGAGCTGAGGATAATGAGAAAAATAGCGTAAAAGGGAATAATAAACTGACGACACAGAAAAGACCCTGACCCATTGGCCTTTGGTGACCAAGTACCAAAAGTCGGCGGCGGGCCCACAAAGACTGAAGCAGTACAATGCCATATGGAATCCCAGAGAGCCAAAGGTCGTCTTCAGGGACAGCTAGAATGACGAAAGACAGGCATTGAACAACGACAGGAGCATGGGTTTCTCCGCTCATTGCATGAACCATGTCCTGAGCCGAGACAAGAGAGCTGGATCCACCTGGAAAATGAGAGGGTCAGGATTGGATTTAATTGAAGGAAGAAAAATGGACTGACCCACAATGACAACATCTGAGCTGTCGCTGTCGTACCCAGCAGAGAAAGAACCTTCTGCTGGATTCGAAGAGTGAGAAGAAGCAATGGTGTCAAAAGAGAAAAAATACTGACCCACGATCACAGCTTCAGCACTGTGAGGAGACGGTGTTGATGGATCCTTGACACCGGCTGCACTAGCGAGAGAGGCCATGAAGAGGAGGGAGGGACAATGATGGTCGATAAGGAGATTTATCATTTCTGGTCGCTTCAAAGCGGCGAAAAGAGTGGAGAATGAACTCAAATTTCCAAGGTCACGCTGCCTGAAAGAAAAACCTGTTTATTTGAATTTTCCTTCATTTTTGTTGTCTGCTTTCCTCATGCCTCGCAAATACAAACGTGTCCCCAAATCTCAGTGCCAATCTTCTAAGCTCTGGGCTGAGGGCATCAGAGAGACAGTACTGGCCCCGCATCTTGAAGTCATCACAGACGCTATGGCTCGAGGCCACGTTGCTGGGTGACAGGCTCTTCAGCATGTATGTCGCGAATACCATGCGAAGATTCCTTGGTCTCTGGAAGACCACGAGGAGCCGACTCTGCCATTGCCAGCCTTTGACCCCAACGCTCCTCCGGTTCCAGAGACCTTGACAGGGGACGAGTTAAAGGCCAAGCGCAAAAGAATTGACTTTTCGAATGGTGTACGTGTGTTCAGCACATTTTCCGAGGTTTTAGATATTGTTTCTTACCTGTTTGTGACAGCGTATCAAACGATGGTACAAATATCGCATCAAACGCTTGCGCAAAGGAACATGGAGAAACAAGACAAGCTTGGATGACCCCCTTATGCATGTGTGCGCAAAGATTTCTGGCCACAAAAGGCGAGGTCAGGGCAACAGCAATTCTCCATGGAGAACTATCAAACGGTGGTGGCTGAGGCAGTCGAGAAGCTGTTGAAGGACGATCCTACATTGCAGGACACGATGGAGCTACGAGCAAGCGTGACAAAGCAGTTCTATGACGCTTTAAGTAAAGATGAGAAGAAAGGATATGAAAAGACAGCCAAAGCTGACGCACTGGCTGCCAAAAAGAAATACGAGAAGGCACTGAAAGCACCAGTGTCTCAGAAACCTGAAGACAGACAAAGGTATTTGTTTTTTTCATGTCCAACGGTGTTGGAACTGACTGGGAAATCTCTTCAGGGTTATGGACGGTACAGTCAGTTTTTTTGCACCAGTGCTCAGTGCATATCGTGAGGTGAGCGGTCTTCAGGTGATGCTGGTAGTCGGTGGTCCAATGCCTAATTTGGGCGGCGATATTGGGACAAAACAGTGAGCTACCTGTATTTCAGGTTTTAGTGACATTACTGACCAATGAAAGTGTCCTTGTTGGAACCAACTTGCTCCATGGAGTGCCTTTCAATCGTTGGCACATAGATCATTTTGAGAAAGAGATTATTGCACCTTACAAGGAGTATCTTATCGGAGCATACAGTGAGTGTGACATTCTGTGATGCCTATGTGATGCTCACGTGAAAATTGGAACAGGTGACGAGAAGAAGAAGGCCGCTGCTCTGCCAAAGAAAGACACCCCTGGCTTAAAAAGGGGTCACTGGGAAGAAGACTCAGTAGGAGACAACAACAACAACGATGGGAGCGGAAGCGGAAGCAGCAGCGGTGACAAGGAAGATGACGACAGCGTCGCTGACAAGGAAGATGAAGAGCGAGCTGGCCAAAAGCGAAAACGCAGCACTGGAGACGAGGATGGTGGCAAGGGGAAAAGAAGCAGAAGAAAAACGATGGCAAGAAGAAGGCGGAGACAGATAAGGCAAAGGGAACTAGCAAGGTGGTGCTGAAGAGGAATCCGGTTGGGAAGGGCAAAAAAAGGAAAGGAAAAAGAGGTGACCTCGGCGGCGTCATTGAAGGTCGGCCCTCCTGTCAGCACCAAAAAAATGCCCAAGCCCAAGCCTGCTGGGAAAGCAGCGAAGACCGGTTCAAGTTCGAGGGAAGAACCATCTACATCGCCGAAAAACACAGCTATGGGGGATGATGTTCCTGGAATGCAAGTCGATCCATCTTTCCTGCGACCAATCCCAAGGGCAGAGGTTCTCGCAGGGATTCCAGAAAGTGAGGTGGATTTCCTGGACTTCGAGTTCATTGCAGCATGGAATGCTGCTGGACATGGAGGTCTCGATGCTGAAATGCGAGAGGCTGAGAAGAAAAAAAGCCTGGAAACAGAACCGAGTGCGTTTTCCTTTTGCTGTCTGGTCCAGACTTGAATTGACTGACGTTTCCTGTAGATGCCGAGCAAGACAAGGAAGGGGCTGTGGTACCATGGGCACTGATGATGCCGCTTGTCGATGCAGCAGAGTGGTTCGTGCAGCTCCACCCCGAATTCACCAAGTCCAAGGTTGATCCACAAGTGGACAAGCTCATATCCATCTGGACTGAGTTGGAAGGGTTGTACGAATGGGAAGACGAACATGCTGCTCTGAAAGCTGGGTCAAGACCCGCTGAGCTTGGGACCTGGATCAAAGCTGGTCGAATGCGTGCGGGAAATGAGAGACCTCACATCACGTCTCTCAAGACATTCGCGATGGATTGGTGGAGCTGGTGGCAGCTTCAGCAGCCTAGCTGGCATAAAATGGGAGGAATGGTCAAATATGATTGGGATCAGGGGGAGTATGGAGATGAATGGGTTTCCCTGAGGCTTCCAGGGAAAAATGGCCTTGCAAGCATTGTCATGGCGCTTATCTGGTGGGGTCAGGACCTCAAGGAGGCTGAGAAAGAGAAAATGGTCGCCACTAGCTACATGTGGGACATGGCATTGCGGGACATGATTTGGATGATGCAGGGCTTGCTGGAGCATGAAAAAGCAAAGAAGATGGATACTATTGTGTAGAATATTTTCAACGAGGCCTTTTGTGTTACAAATTAATAGAAATCTGGTTAAAGCGCTTGAGCAAGGGAGGCGAACAGAATTGAAAAGCAACGCACATTTAATCAGTTATCCCACTCGCTTTCTGTTCTCTTTGGAAACTTGTATAGCAGTCCCTGCCTTTCGGACTGCCTCGACTGCCAACAAACGACAAGGTGAACAAAATTCACTGGAGGTCAAAATCATTTTGTCATGAAGACACATGATGGTCCGGTGACGTATCAGTATTCAGTGACGTGTCAGTATTCAGTGACGTGTCAGTATTCAGTGATGTGGTATTCTTGGGCAGAAATGAGGGGTATAGTTGGAGCAGGGCAGGAGAAAATTAGGTAGCGGTCCCTAGTAATGAGCATGAATTAGTCACACAACAAACCGGATGTCTGAAGACCCAACTTGTAGACAGGCCAGACAGAGAGTATATGTAAGCCTTAAAAAAAACTTGTGAAGTCCATTGTTTGTCTTTGACAAATAACCAGAGTGCGACGAACAGCTGATTCAGTTCACAGCACTGATGTGGAGGCATTTACGTGCAGGTGCATCCCAATTGGGAATGCAACCTGGGCCCCAAGTGAACCAATTCCCAATGGAGCCAGGCTCACTGTTTGAGCCGGTCACATGACTGGAAAAAGCGAGCCGGTGCGAGCAAGACCCACCCACAATGCTTGCAGAGTGGGTAGACCCAGGACAAATGAAACCAGTTGCTGTGGGTACACCCATGACCCAATGAACTAGGCATGGCTATATCCATGTCTATTAGTCTTTATATTACCACTACAGCTCAAATATCACCGTATAACTCCCAGGCAAATGGGAAGATTGAATGAGGACATTGGGACATAAGAAATGTGCTATTCAAAATGTGTGGTCCTGAGAACATTGGAAAATGGTTCTATTTCTTGCCTCATGTACTATGGGCAGACAGAATAACGACACATAAAGCTACAGGTTGTTCACCTTTCTTCATGGTTACTGGAGCACATCTGATATTGCCTTTGGACATTATCGAGGCCACATGGTTGCTACATCCACCAGATGGAGTAATGACATGGGAAGAGCTATTAGCTTATCGAGCAATGGCGCTGGCCAAGCATCAGATCCATGTAGGCAACATGCGAGAGAGAATTACGAAGGAGAAGCGCGAAAGACTTCTCAAGTACGAAGAAAAACATGCTGCCACAATTAAAGCATACGACTTCAAGTTGGGAGACTTAGTACTCATACGAAACACTACAATAGAAAAGCACCTCAACAAGAAAATGAAAGCAAGGTATATTGGACCCTTGATTGTAGTGAAAAAGACACTAGGATCGAGATATATACTACGTTCTAGCGGGAAGGTTCAGACAATTCCAAGTCATACTGTATTTTGCAAGAGAAAGTCTGGAATTACTGACTGATATGAAGAGCAATGTGTTAGCTGCAGCTAAGAGACTCAAAGAGTTAGCAGTGACAGGGCCCACATACAGTGATCGTATCAAACAATTGAATAAAGATAATCCTATATTCGGGAAAGTCAGATTCAAAATTCCAGCAGAGAAAGAACGCGACGATGTAGACGATAACCTTTGACAGGAGAAGTAGTACAAACAATACCGACTAGTCCGGTTCAGACAACGCCCTTGCCTTTCTTGTAGACCTCACCACAAATCTGCAACTCCTTGTTAATACGAATGGTCTCGGCGTCGGCCTGATTGAGCTTCTGAAGCTCAAGGACAATATGGGCAGAAGCCAAGTTGCGCTCCTTGAGAATTTCCTTGCAACAAGCCATCAAAGCGGCATCAGAGACACCATTGGCAGTATACTTCTCGGCCTCTTCCGGCCGTGACGAATATCATCAATGGTAGCCTCAGGCATAGCTGTGTCTTCCTCATCAGAAATGACTAAGGTCAAAGAATCAGAAAGGAAGTAACGATGGGAGATAAAGAAATGTGGCACACCGACAGTAGCAATACTCGGATTGGCGCTACGGGAACGAAGGCCTTTGAAAACAGCACCAGCATTGGCATGGGCCTTCTCGATAACCTGTAAAGCATGGGAATAATTTGGGGAGTCAGTATCAATACCGGGGACATGATCAAAGGGAAGCAAAAGCATGAAACCGCAGGAAATCGACTAAAGACCGTCAGTGCAAAGCTAAGAAAATGAAGATCAACAGGAAAACTCACAGCAGTATTCTTGGGGATCTTCATAGTGCTGAGCATAGCTGCATCAATAGGTTTAGGAGCACGTTGCTGAATGAAAGAGATGAGCTCAGATAAATAACCCATATCAAATGGGTTAACTATAACGAACCAGTTCAATACAATGTCTCTTGGTGTGAGAATCAGTTTTACCAGGGTTGGCTCCTACATCCAAATTAATATGGGTACCACTGGACGATACAACCTGGCCACCTTGATCCTCGTCTGAGTCGACAATCATGAGCAACTTGCCAGTCTTTTTGGGATGCTAGAAATAGCATAAGATAAAGACTGGTAGAGTGGCACAGTAACGAATTTTGTTAAGACCAGAAGCACTAACATGGGGAGGAACCACAACAACTTTCTCTCAAGGAGTCATATCGACATCCTCTTGAGCGACTAATCCAGAAGGATTACCAACAGGAACCTTGGAAGTGATTGCTGTCTCGTGCTTGGCGAAGGAATCAAGTTCGAGAATAACCAGGGAAGGAGTCTCTACGACTCCACAGCTGGCAATAGTCTCGACGAACTTGAGAGCAGCAGCGACATGGCCCATTAAAGCCTTGTGGCTCCCAGGCTTCAGGATGTTCTGGACAAGGGTGAGCTATGAAAGAATGAGCTACAGAGTGCAACGAGAGAAGACGAATTTACCACAGCATTGGCATAAGCTGCAGCTGTAACAGCCAGAACGTTGGGCAGGGAATTCATTGAAACACATTGCACGATGGTTTGTTTGGCAGTACTGGCAGTGTTGAAAAGTTGTGAAATATGGCTACTAGATGGAGCAACCATGGAGAACAAAGGAACAATTGAGAATGCAAGTTTGGAATGAGGTACTGGATTGAAACAGGAAAGGGCTGCCTCGATGAAGTTTATTGAAACAACACCAACAGCTTTTATACAAAAATCCTGGCTCAATTAGGTCGCATCATCCTAAACAGGCGCAGTAGTAATACAATTCTCAATCAGGAAGTAGCACATGTCAGCAAAATCGATTAAGGAAATCGATTACTGAGGAATCATGTTTTAGCTTACCAAGACCGTCCGCTGATATGTGAGAAGGCACAGAGTAAAACGACAAAATCGCTTTACTCTATGTCTTGAGATGTGGATTGACAAGTCCGAGTATGAACGAAGGGTCAGAGAAGTTATATTCAAAGACCAGGGATCAAAAGTATCCAATCCACCCATGGAACCAACCTCTGAAAAACAAATAAAGCCATGATCGGAACTTAATAAAGCCAGAAATATTTATTTGAAATATCCAAGAAAGGGACTACAGTGTGGATCAGGTAAGCAGATGAAAGTGTCAGCAATGGATTAAGATAATCAAGCGAAGGGTACCAGGGGCCATAAAAAGACTCAAAGAAATTGAAAGATTTTAACGATATCTGATTTTTATGTCCACCAACTTTGTATCCATCATTGGAGAACCAGGTGATATACTCGAGGAAATGTACGACCTCAGAGGCCTTGAAGGACTGCATTCGATTGACAGAAACCTACCTTACCCACTTGGCAATCTACTCGCACCAGTAAAAAGTAATGAGAATGTGGTAATTTTAATATTTTTGAATACAATATTTGAAGCCATCCAGCAACTATGAGGCTTAAACAAAATGCAAGATAGTAGAACATATCTCAAGCTACAATCTGAGTACCATAAACATGAGGTTTTTACCACTGGATCTCCCATAAATAGTAATTCACCCCTCTTTGACTATGAAAAGTTCCTTGCAGAGGAACAAAGCATTCCCAAGTCTTTGGGTCTCATTTAAAGTGTTGATGGGGGTTTTAGAGGGTGTCAGATTCAATTCTGGGGACCTCAAGGTCTGAAAGTGCCTATATAATGTGCAAATGAGGTATATCCATGATTTTCTGCTGTGAAATTCTGCCACAACACTGAATACTTGGAATGGGACAGTATGACAGGCTGATTTGAGCTGTGGGACAATTTGGGAGAAGTCTATAGGATGTTCAATCAGTTTTGGAGTGGTTGAAATCATACAATGAGGCTATAAGAGCAAAGAATTGTTTCTATATCCTTTTTCTACTCAAAGAAAATGCCCTATATGAGTTAGGATGACACCTTCATGTCTCAAGGAGCCCATATTTAAACTCAGCACCCTTGAAAACCCCCAGTAATATCTTTAGATGAAATTCAACAACTCTGGAATGTGTTGCTCCTCTGCAAGAGACTTTTGATGGTCAAATAGGGGTAAATTACTATTTATGGGAGATCCAGTGGTGAAAACCCTTTGTTTATGGTACTCAGATTGTGGCATGAGATATGTTCTACTATCTTGTATTTTTTTAGGCCTCATAGCTGCTGGATGGCCTTGAATATTGTATTCAAAAATATCAAAATTACCACATTCTCATTACTTTTTACTGGTGCGAGTAGCTGGGGCCTACTACAATCTGGTTAACCAGGTCAAGTACCCAGGTCATACAGTAATGCACCATGATGGAAGAGAATGGCAAGCTACGAGCTGGTTGGAGAGTCGACTCACTTGGATGTCCCTTGTAGGACACAGTGTTAGGACACATCCAGAGAGAGCGGTATCTCGGGTCACAGACATAAACATCTACACCAGAGATATCATAGACAAGTGGTACGATGGAAGGACACTGACAATTTGAGATTTATTTCCGGATCCAGTCAAAAAGTGCGAGGAGAGCAGCTTGACCTTTGTCCATGAAAAGGGAACGGGGAGTTTCTTGGAAAGGGCAAAGAAGGCTAGAAGACGTAGTGGAAGCTGTAACAAGTGACCATGAACTTAAATCTTCAATATCCAACTGGTATCAAATGTATAATAAATTAGACAAATGACAGCAACAACAGAACAAAGAAATATATGCAAGACGCCACAGATGGTGGAAGCTGAGGTGCTGAAATCCGAAAGGAGATGATATGACTCATCATCAAAAAGTGAGGTCATATTGGTGAGTAAGCAAAGACACACAGACCAGTACTGATGATAACGAATAAACACAGAATCTCATGAAATCAGCGAACAAAAACGTTAATTGGCTATCTAAAGATACATGTCGAAAGCTACAGAACAGTTGTGAAAACTTTGTTTTCACTCAGAAATGTTAGACAGGAATCATGTGATTTTCATTACTGTTTTGAGATAGATATGTAAGTGCAGTCAGCCTCGAGGGCAAAGTCAAATATCAGGCATCAAAAATACTTTAAATTCTCAAAATTCACACAAAAATTTGAAAATAATAAAAGTTTGTTTAATGTCCCATGGATGATGTTACATTTGCAAAAATATATAAAATAAAAATTTTATATTACCCTGCAGGGCACCCGACCTCTCGATCCCATTTTGACTGCTCACCTCACTACTCCAAAACCTCCCAGAACCAAGTTCCCACATAAAAACAAGAAGAATTGAAGTCTTCACAACAACGATAGTGGGATTACCAGTAAGAGAGGGACCGCCGCTGACTCTAGTGGTGAAGGAAGGACAGATGCCAGCCATGACCTCAGAGTGGGTGTGCGAGCTTCGTATCTAAGCATCTGGCAAAGACTGAAGGAGAAAAAAGGCATGCGTTCCTAAAAAGAATGTGAAGAATGAACAAAGAGGTGATGATGATAAGGACGTACGGAGGGGTCCAGTGTGATGGTCCAGATCAATGAACCAGCAGGAAGCACCAAAGAAGGGAATTGAGTTAGGTCTTGCAAGACTCTGGAAGCGAATTTGCGGCACACAAGCATTTTGCTGCTGTCTTGTAAGTCCAACTCGACCAGTTTAATGCAATAAGGGACCTAAACTGTTAGAGGGTGGTCCGTCGGACTTAGTATATTTCATTTCATTCTTATCTTATCTCTTCTTTACGGACTCCTGTCTCGTCTCTTTATATACTGTTTCATCTCATATCCAAGCTCCTCAGTCATTCACGTTCATCTGTGTCTGCCTGAGGTATGCTTTATATCATCTATTATTGTTATCTTTACTTATGTTCTACCTGTAGCTCATTATATTCGTCTTACAGGTTAATATAGTCATTCACGTTCATCTGTGTCTGCCTGAGCTCATTATATTCGTCTTACAGGTTATGGGCCCCGCTGCGCTCTAATCAGGAAACGAAATAATCACAGATATTGAACGACTCACTGAATTAAATCCTCGAACGAACCAGCCCCGATGTCCTCAATTCCCCAGTTTGTCCTGCCTGATGACCAGAAGTTCAATGGTGAAAATTTCCTTGACTTCGAAATCAGTTTCAAGCAGGCAATGACTGCGAGAGGCCTCGGTGGATATTTGGACAGGACTGTTGTTAAGCCTGATCCAACGAATACAGCTGCTGCTGCCGCTGGGAGAACCATCGCCTTGATGACCACCAGTAGCACTGGATCCACTACCAGTGCCACTACTACCCTCAGAACCGAACCCTCTACACCCGTCACCTCTCTCAATCCCTTCTATGAGGAATACTGCCAGAGAACCGCTGCTCTCATCTCCTCTTTCATTACCAACTGCGTCGATCATCGGTCGCTTAACATCAAGACTGATCGCGACAGAAAGGACCTCTGGGATTTGGTTACCACCCAGTATGGGACCACGACCCTCTTGGGAAGGATGACAGCTGAAGCAGAATACGAAGGTTGTACCTTGGCTGCCAATAGCGGAGATATGGAAAAGTACCTGAAGGCGAAAAAGAAAGCCTGGGGAGATGCCAAAGCCCAAGGCTCGAAGATTGAGCTCCAAGGGTTCCTAGCCAGTCTCGCTGCAGGACTTGGCTCTGACTACATCCCCATCTTCGCTATGGTCCTTGCTGCACCTAATGTCATCGAGGCGGAGAGACAGATCAAGACATATCTCGCTGTCGTTAAGAAGGCCAATGGTATTTCGGCGACCGCTCAGCCGAACCTGACTGCTCTCGCTACCAACACCAATGCCAACTCCAATAGGCAACCCCGGGGTCGATGTGCGAATTGTCGGCGCAAAGATCATGCAACCGAGAAATGTTGGCATCCGGGGGGAGCTGATGAAGCTAACGCTCCTGATTGGTGGAAGGACATGATGGCAGCTTGAGGAAATGGGGGAGCTAGAAGCAACACTAGAGCCGCTCCGCAGGCGAATGTGGTTCGGGTAATTGCAATGGCAGCAATGTCGCATAAAGTCGAGGCTGAAAAGGTGGTTGATGAAGACTTCCTCATTGCTCTGTTCGAAGAAGCTCCACCTGTCGAGTTCCAAGTCCCAGTTCTCATGGCTTTTGTCCCAGGAGGTATCTCTCCTGAAGCTTTTGTCAGCTCAACGAAACCTTTTCCACCTAATGCAAAAGGTGAAGAACCCACATACCTTGATTCTGCATGCTCCGACCACTGCTTCATTCACCGATCCGACTTCACAGAGTACCGAGAGAACAAGCGATTCAGTTCTTCTGCTCTCGCTGAGGATGGCCAGTTTGACATTCTTGGTGAAGGTGTCGTGATCAAGGAGTTTGTCACTGATGGAGAGGTACAGCTGCTGTCGTTCCAGAATGCCCTTCATACCCCAAACCTCGCTGCAAATCTCATCTCAATTGGGAAGCTTGACGAAGTCGGATTCACGACTACATTCAGTGGTGGTCAAGGTATCATCGCTGGTCCCACAGGCACGTTTGCTGTTCAACGAAACGACAACTGAATGTACGAGCTAGGAGCTTCGATCAGCTTTGGCCAACATTTGAAGACAGCAACTGCTCTCGCTGCAGCCGTACCTTTGGAAACCTGGCATCGCCAGTTTGTTCACTGTGACGACGAGAAGATCATCGAGATGGACTCGAAATCATTAGTTGATGGCTTGAAATTGACCAAGAGGAACGTCGAAGGGCGCTGCATTCATTGCATCCTTAGACGCCAGAAAAGATTTCCCTTCCTTCGTCCTATTGCGCCAGACGGCCTTGGGGCTGGAGATCTTGTCTGTATTGACCTCTTTGGACCCAGTGATATCATGTCGACTGGAGGAGCCCATTATATGATGATGGTGGTCGATGCTTCAACAAAGGTCAAAGATGCATATTTCCTGAGCAATAAGGAAGCACCTACAACATTGGCAGCATTTGATAGCTATCAGAAGCGTTTTGAAACACAGACTGAGCGCAAGGTAAAGCGTCTCAGAGTCGACGGTGGCGGCAAATTTGTCAGAAGTACCGCCTGGAAGGAATATTTGAAGGAGCATGGAATGGCTGCAGAAGTCACTACACCCCATTCCTCAGCTGCAAATGGTATTGCTGAGCGAGCTATCAGTGTGACCATTGATGACACTCGTACCTTGCTCGCAGAGGCCAGTCTGCCAAAGAAATATTGGGCAGAGGCAGGTGCATTTTTGGTTTATACTTGCAACCGAATGCCCTCCAAAAGCAGACCTGGACTCATTCCTATCGAGCAGTGGACCAACCAACGAGTTGACATGTCGAATCTTTGTGTCTTTGGTTGTCAAGCATGGGCAAAAATTCCGACGGATGCGAATGGGAAGCAGGTGGGAGCCGAAGGCGGAAGCAAACTGGATGTCCGGTCGCTCGAAGGGGTTTTGGTCGGCTATATGCCAGGTCACGGCGGCTATCAGATCTTGCTCAAAGGAGGCAAAATCATTAATGCCCGGGATGTTATTTTTGATGAGGGCAGCGCTCATCGTACATCCATTCCTGACAACAACCACGACGATTATCCTGAACCACCAGCTCCAGAATTTGGCCCAGAAAATGATATTCCAGGTCTCGAGCCAGTTCTACCTATCTCAGCTCCAATTCCCCTTCCACCATCGCCGACCCTTGCTGCTCGTCATACTAGACGTGAGCTGAACCCAACGAAAGCCAAAATTGACTCTGTCGATTCTGACCAACGAAATGCCGATGCCTTGGCTCATGGTGAACATTGGGGTACGGAGATTCCGTATAAGGACATACCAGCACATGCTCTCGCAGCAATGGCTCTGGAAGACCTTCGTATCCCCAAGAACCAGAAGCAGGCTATGCTCTGGGATGGACCTCGTTGGAAGAAAGCTGAAATTGTCGAAGTTGAGAAGATGTTGGATAGACGAGTCTGGGACCTTGTTGACCCACCTCCTGGAGCCAATATCATGGCCTGCATGTTCGTCTACAGCGATAAGCGCGACAGAGATGGTATTTGGCTAGAGGACAGAGCCAGACTAGTTGGAAAAGGGTTTACGCAGAAAGAAGGGGTCGACTTTACCGATACCTGGGCCGGTGTTGCTCGCTCAGAGTCTATTCGCATGGCTTGCGTGACTCTCGCAGCTTATGACCTTGAACCATTCCTTGTCGACTTCACAGCTGCCTTCTTGAACAGCATAACCAAGGAGGATATTTATATACAGCAACCTCCTGGTCACGAAATCCCCGGTCAAGAAGGAAAGGTCTGCAAGCTCAACCGCACAATTTATGGGACCAAGCAAGGGTCTCATGATTGGCAGGATACCCTCAACGAAGGTTTCGACAAACTGGGCTATCATGCATCTCGAGCTGATCCTTGTGTTCACGTCAAACGTACCGACGATGGATTTATTATTGACTGTGTCCACACCGACGACGTTTTTGGTATCGCTTCTTCGAAGAATTTGGCTCAAAAAGGGAAGGATGATTTGGCGAGTTTGTATGATGTTCGAGATGTTAGCGGCAAGGGAGCTTTGTTGGGGATGAAGATTGAATTGGACTCAAAAGCCGGTATTGTGAAGTTGTCTCAGAAGAACTATTTTCTGGATATGCTCACCGAGTTCAGGCTTCAGAATATCCGGTCTCGAGTCACTCCATTCCCCATCGGTCTATCTCTCACTCGCGACATGTCTCCTTCCACTGACAAAGAGCGCCACGAAATGTCCAGCATTCCCTACAAAGCTGTACTCAGCAAACTGGGTTGGGGCTCAGCTCAAACTCGACCAGACATTGCTTACGCTGTCTCAGTTCTGGGTCGCTTTCAAGCTACGCCGGGTCTTCAACACTGGCATGCTCTACTTCATGTCGTCGGTTATATCAAGGGTACTATCGACTATGCCTTGGTCTATACACGTCCACCGAAGGGCATTTCACCAGAAGAGTGGTTGAAACCGGTTGGATACGTTGATGCTGATTTTGGGGGATGCTTGGACACTAGGAAGTCGGTTGGTGGATATGTCTTCATCGCCGCTGGAGCTCCTATCTGCTGGGCATCAAAACGACAGGATGTCGTGACTCTTTCGACTGTCGGAGCAGAATACATTGCCCTTAGCAAAGCAGCAGAGCAGGCTAGGTGGATGCATGGTTGGTTTGACGAGATTGGATTTCCTCAGGATGTTCCGCTCATCCATTGCGACAACCTTGGTGCCACTCAGTTGACTTCCAATACCAAACAGCATCACAAGATTAAACACATCGACATGCGTTACCACTTCCTTTGAGATCTTGTTGCCTGAAACAGTCTCAAGGTGGCGCACATTGCCGGTATCAATAATCCAGCCGATATCTTCACCAAGCCGCTTCCAAGGATTATCCTCTTCAAGCATCTCTTAACTCTGGGTCTTATTCATGAGTAGGAGTCGTCGGGACCAGGGGGAGTGTTAGAGGGTGGTCTGTCGGACTTAGTATATTTCATTTCATTCTTATCTTATCTCTTCTTTACGGACTCCTGTCTCGTCTCTTTATATACTGTTTCATCTCGTATCCAAGCTCCTCAGTCATTCACGTTCATCTGTGTCTGCCTGAGGTATGCTTTATATCATCTATTATTGTTATCTTTACTTATGTTCTACCTGTAGCTCATTATATTCGTCTTACAGGTTAATATAGTCATTCACGTTCATCTGTGTCTGCCTGAGCTCATTATATTCGTCTTACATAAACAACCCTAGATAAGTGGGCTTCCAGGAATGAAAAGGGGACAGGCAACTCACCAAGGCCATGTGAACACGCTGGACAAAGGCTAGCATGTCCGAAGTCTGGAGCATACCTTTCTCATAAAAGAAAAGGTGCTCAGTGAGGAACAACGTGAAAGTTCGTGTGGTGTCATGAAAAAGGTCGAGGGCGGCCCGTGGCAAGAGGAACGACAGTGACAGAGTACCGTCAAGCAAGGGAGGTGAGATACAAATGAAGATAGGATGGGTAGCGGACAAAGTGATGATGGACATACTTGGTGATTAAAGGAATTGCTGTGTATGCGCACGTGACCTTACCACAATTTAAGATTCACGAGTCAGAGCTCCAAATCAGGCCAAACTCATGGGTCTGAGCGGTAAGAAGTAAAATTGTGAGCGGCTGTGTCCAGAATACATCGAAAAACCAGAGAAAAATCACAGAACTATGGGGAATCGCATTTGAGCCAACTTGATAACCGTGCAGAGTAGTATTGACCTAAAAAGGCAATTGCCAAATGATCCAAGACATTGGAACCAGTTATCAAGTACCGCAGGACCAAGATAGATCCTAGTGAACGAAGTACAAGTGATGTTGTTTAACGAGGAATCAAGCACAAATTGCATAGTAGGAATGACCAGAGGGTCATTATTATTGTGTGGGGGAGATAATAGGGTTGGAAATGTTCCACCCTGTATTTTCAGCATATCTAGTAAATATGACCATCTTTCCTGATTACAAATGGGACACGATCTGCCTAGAAAGCGAGTTCTGTCTTGTCTAGAGGAGCACCAGTACCAGTATTGAACATAGTTCAAACTCCAAGAAGGCTCTAGCAATAGTCAATAGACACGATCTTGCCAGAATACTCAACAGACAAGGACACAACAGTGCAGCAGTGTTACTAGTAAACTGTCTGTAAGCGAGCTGCACTACTCGGTCAACATAGGAAATAAGTCTTGAGTGCCTGAGACTGGGGATGATATCGTGAAGCGTAATATGCCAATATGCGATGCCTTAAAGGACCAAACAAAGAAACATGACACATCTACACGTGACAGAGTTACTTGGGGAAACCACGCAGTAAAAACACTGTAACAGTGGGCATCTCATGGCTAAATATGGAGTCATAATGGTACTCTATTACCAGTGCGAGGAAGTACAATGCGGAAGGAGGGCGCATGCAGGAAAACTATACCAAGTTCTGCCGAGTAAGCTGTGACCAATCGGTCTTACTCGGGGTGACGATGTGTAAGAAAACACTGATGAAGCACGTCCTAATCAGGAATCATCCTGATCAGGAATCGGCCTGAACAGGAATTGTTCCAAATCACAAGCACAGCACAGTGACCATTACAGGAAGATGAGGTACTTGGCGGATGACTGAGGCATAGCAAATCAGGAAGCCAAGATAATTGAGATTCCTGATTGAGCAAACCTTGGTAAAAGGTGCAGACTCTGAATAATATGTAGAATTACTATAAAGCTAGCATGTTTGTATCAATAGTACTCAGTGAATTGTACCCCACAAAGCTCAGCCCACAAGCAGAGTCCGAGTGGAACATTTTATCTCATTTTATTGTGGTATGTGAGGACATGATGATCTGAGGTACAAACCCAGTGATAGTGCTAGTGTGTACACAAGGATGTGGTGCTCCGAGGTGCAATAAAATTGTGTTCATCTGAAAAGACATATTGAAGTCGTAGCCTGACACCCATTGAAGCAGTAGCCCTGCACCCATCAAAGTCATAGTGTGAGAACTACAACTAAAATACTCAATTCTCAGTCTTGATCAAGAACCTTTGGTAAGAAGAGAGGTGATGGAGAAGCTAGAGCACAATAGAAGGGTAAAGGATACGAAATTGAAAGACTAAAGAATACAATATTCTAAACTACTGGTTAAATACTAGTGAACATGTGACTACTGTCTATTTTCCACAAGGTAAAACATCCTACAACCATGCTATAGACAACCTGCTTCCATGCCTTCTTTACTAAGTGCCTACAGGTTTCCACACCTGTTTCCTGTTTCACTACAATGTGCTAGTTGTCTGTTTGCCATGTGTTATCGTGCCCAAACGCCTTGAGGTTTTAATCTCCATGCCTCATGTTATCCCATGACCTTTGTGTTGGATCAAGCATGTCGATCAGTCCAAATCCTCATTGTCTGCCTCATTGTTTACTGCTGTGGCTGCCTCATGTACTAAAGACAAGAACCATGTGGGCTTTGCTGACGTTTCAACAATGACAGGATCCTTGGATTCTGACACATAGCCTGACACCCAGTGAAGTCATAACCCGACAACACATTGAAGCAGTAGCCCTGCACCTATCCCCTTTATATTCCTTGTGAATTAAAACCATTACAAAAACCATGTAAGGTTCACCATCAAAGTGAACTAAGCCAAGTTTCTGTCTGTGAGAGACCAGTAGTGCGTGATCGAAACCTTACAACTTCATTGAAAGGCTTTCTCTTTCTTAATAGCTGCCCAAATTACTTAGGGTGTTAAAAGAGAGTTAGTGTGTATTTGGATTATTAGTTATAGGTCTTCATAGATCTGTTTCAAAGACTCCATTTGCATCAACAGCCCCACCAAAAGGTGCCCTATTAATGCGGTCAATTCTTTGATTTCTTCCCGCTTGACATGTGGCGAGTCATAAGACAACTTTGCCATGTCTGCCACAACCTTTGCACTAGATTCCACAAACGCGCTTCCTCAAATCGCCTGACAATGTGAGTCTCTGGCTATCTCAGCGGACACTTCATCCAATTGTTCGAGTATCTCAGTCCAAAGATACAGGTCATCATTTCGTCTCAGAGGAGTTTTGGCAGGAAGTACTGTTGTTGAGTTTTTAACCCATACTCTAGTACGTATTTCCATAGCCAAATTTGGTCCTAGAATGCCCCATATTTTGCTGCACAACTCACGGTTACCTACGATAGTCGTAGCTCCAGAAGATAGCTTTTTAGCTTCAGCCGTGAACTTTTGATGGAAATCGAGGATTTCTCTTCAGTCTGTTAACAACATCCCATTATAGTCTGTGACTATTCTGTTCAGTGCGGCAAGACTTCCAATTTTCAGAAGCTCTGCATCCAGGTAACTATGAAGCAGGTCTTTCTTGAATGTGGTGTATGATGTATCATCGAAAGCACCCCATTCATTCTTGGAGACCGTATCAGCATAACTCTTTATCAGAGATCTTCTGGGCATCATCTTCGATGTTGCACTTTGTGAAAATAGACTCAACTTGCTCAACAAATCTGTTGAGTTCGATGGCCTTGCTGTGAACAAAATGTGGTGCGTCCTTTGCCAGCAGAGAGGGGGGGTTCGGAGTTGCCATAATAGTTATATTATGTTCTGGAGTATTATCTGGAGTGGTAGACAAGTTGTGTGGCAACGAGTCTTGGGAGTTTGGGTTTGTAGGTAAAGTCTTAGATGTTTCTCTTGATCTCACTGGACTTGTCCTCAGACTAGATTCAGGAGTCATGATAGTTTCTTCGACTGGAATTGTGTTTGCAGCTGCGCTACGATTCATGTTGATTCTTTGGAGTTGCTCTTCACCTAGATTGGACAACAAGCTCTGTTCAGTGATTATAATCTCTGGCTGATTTATTGCTCTTCCTCTCAGTTGACTAGTGCTTGCAAAAGGCTCAACTTCCTCAACGTCACGTGAGTTTCACGTGGTATGAGGTTTTGGTCTGAATGGTTTGATTAGAAGTTCCTGCTTGGTGGCAGTAGTTCCTTTCTCTGGTTCAGAAGGGTTTGATTGATTGGGATCAACAGATGAGGACCTGGAAGGAACTCTAACACGTCTTTTTCCAGTATCAATGATGATCGCTTGCGCAAGGTTTGGAATGCCTCACTAAGTCACTGTTTAGGACAGACTCGCAGATGTTTGGTTAGAAACAGTAGTTTCTTCGTGAAAGTTTTCTAAATCTAAAGCTTCCCTCATGGTGGCCTCCAGATAATAGGGCACCTTTCGGTGGGGCTGTTGATGCAAATGGACTCTTCGAAACAGATCTATAAAGATCTATAACCAATAACCCAAATACACACTAACTCTCTTTTAACACCCTAGATAATTCAGGCAGCTATTAAGAAAGAGAAAGCCTTTCAACGAAGTTGTAAGGTTTTGATCGTGCACTACTGGTCTCTCGCAGACAGAAACTTAGCTTAGTTCACTTTGATGGTGAACCTTGCACGGTTTTTGTAAATGGTTTTAATTTGCAAGGAATATAAAGGGGGATAGTGCAGGGCTACTGCTTCAATGGGTGTCAGGCTACAACTTCAATATGTCTTTTCAGACGAACACAATTTTATTGCACCTTGGAGCACCACGTCCTCATGTACACACTAGCACTATCACTGGGTTTGTACCTCAGATCACCACATCCTCGTGTACCACAATAAAATGAGATAAAATGTTCCACTCGGACTCTACTTGTGGGCTGAGCTTTGTGGGGTACAATTCACTGAGTACTATCGATACAAACGTGCTAGCTTTATAGTAATTTCACATATTATTCAGAGTCCGCTCCTTTTACCAAGGTTCGCTCAATCAGGAATCTCAATTATCTTGGCTTCCTGATTTGCTATGCCTCAGTCATCCGCCAAGTACCTCATCTTCCTGTTATGGTCGCTGTGCTGTGCTTGTGATTTAAAGCAATTCCTGTTCAGGCTGATTCCTGATTAGGACATGCTTCATCAGTGTTTTCTTACACATCGTCACCCCGAGTAAGACTGATTGGTCACAGCTTACTCAGCAGAACTTGGTATAGTTTCCTCACATTCATCCTCCTACCATGTCATACTTCCTCGCACTGGTAATAGAATACCATTATGACTCCGTATTTAGCCATGAGATGCCCACTGTTACAGTGTTTTTACTGTGTGGTTTCCCCAAGTAACTCTGTCACATGTAGACATGTTGTGGTTTTTTGTTTGGTACTTTAAGGTGCCACATATTGGCATGTTATGCTTCACGATATCATCCCCTGGTCTCGAGCACTCAAGACTATTTCCTATGTTGCCCAAGTAGTGCAGTTCACTTACAGACAGTTTACTAGTAACACTGCTGTGCCATTGTGTCCTTGTCTGTCAAGTATTCCGGCAAGATCATGTCTATCAACCATTGCTAGAGCCTTCTTGGAGTTTGAACTATGTTCGATACTGTTACTGGTGCTCCTCTAGACAAGATGGAACTCGCTTTCTAGGCAAATCATGTCCCATTTGTAATCAGAAAAGACAGTCATATTTACTAGATATATGCTGAAAATACAGGGTGGAACGTTTCCAACCCTATTAGCAAGCTGTTCAGTGTGGTCGAAGAGAACTTCAGCCACTCAGTTTGAGCCAGTGAGACAATCCTACTAGAGAAGGGCAAGCTCAAAGGGAGCATCGACCTGTTGGAAGATCAACCAACTTAGGGGATCCCTTTTGAGAAGCTCAACCATGATTGCCAGGTTCTCAACAAGATCAATTTCAACATACCCAGCCTATGGCTTCTCAACAAGCTTGTCCTGCTGCTCGAGCACTGCCTCAGACAGGCCGTAGCTCCCATCCCACATTTGGATCAGGTGCTAATCCAGCTCCTACTGTTGTTCACCCAATTCTAGACCCTAGAGATCCAGAACCTCATGCTGCAGTACAACTGGCTGATAAGGCCAACACCCGAAGAAGTTATTGGGTTCCATTGTAGTCTTGGCTCTCTGCAATGTTTTATATACATTTTTCTTGTCAACGCTGGACTCTATCACTCGCTAGCTTATACCTTCTTCTTCTTGTCAGACTTGAATTCTATCAAGTCTACTGCTAGTTAGCCTGAATAGTCCAGTAGAATGCTCTGTGAAATCAAACGTGTCTTGAGATTCTGAAATGCCAATGAAACATGGTGCAAAGTGAACTTGGTATGTATATCGTACACAACTTTGGACGAATGCTAGTAAGATGTCATGTTTACCATGGTGCAATGGTACAATGGTTATTGCATGTCTGAAAACTTGTTATGGTGTATGAAGTGTGCAAGTTCAAGCCCTTCAGTGGTCAAAACATTTTGTGACTTGTGCTCAAGCCTCCATTTGTGACTTGTGTGAATCTTATTGCTCTGGCTCTCGTTTTGCCACTGAACCTTCAGTGAACTTTTAAAGGCTTGAAATGTCACTGAATGTTCAGTGAACATTTTCCGTCCTTTGAATCATTCAGTCAACCTTTGGTGAACATCCACAGAAGCCTTTCCTGCCTATTGTCAGATCTTTGAATGTTCAGGAAACCTTCACTGAATATTTATAGACAGATTGAACAAGCCAAAATGGTTCATAACTGTTTGCACAAAGATTCATGAAAGGTCCACTGCACCACAAATGGTTTACAGTGTCAGAAGTGGTTAGTCATCTCTACTATGCTTACCTCGGCTTCTCCTGTTTCAGTATTTAGGCTCTCATGTCCGTAGTTGATCTACCTTATCCATTACTTCCATGTGCCCTGTCTGACCTCCCTCTGACAGGTTATGGGCCCCAAAACCACTGCCTAATACTCTTCATACTCCACTTACCAACATCTAATACTGCTCTATTATAATACCACCAGACTACCCCCAGACTACCTGGCAGAAGCCTGCCCAGACTACCCATACAACCTTGTTTGACCCTGACACACAATCACGGTGACCGACGACAGCTTTACTCCACTAATTCGCCCTGATTGTCCATCAGTGATTTCTCTGAAACACTAATTCAATCATTGTCATACATACTACATAATTCGATCATCACTATCACTTCAGCGACTCCTGATTATCCAACTCTTATTCCTTCTCTCCACCACTCCTCTTCAACTTTCATTGCCATGCCCAAAGACAACCCCCTACTTAACAACACCAATTATTGTGCTTGGGCCTTTTGGTTCCTTGCAAAGGTGAAGACCAAAGAATACAACAACATTCTGCTCGATACCGAGCCAATTCTGACCACAGGTACAAAGGCGATAAAGAGTTGGCAGAAGAGACATGATGTGGCGGTCTCTGACATTATCAGTGAGGTTGAAAACGATCAACATGCTCACTCACGTGGCCTCAAAGATGATGCAGTTGTCATGTGGAAAGCATTGGCACTTTTCCATAATACAGGCTCTGCATCCAGTGACCTTCTCGGTACCTGGAACGAATTTCATCAGGCAAACTACACCAACCATTCTATCCATTTGAAATCCCATATCAGCTCTATTATTGAGATTGCTGGTCAACTTAAGACCCAATTCTCTTCTCCTCCTACTGAGGAGCAGATTACTGCTCGCATCTTATCTTCCCTCTCAGTTCCCAAATTCGATGACATCCTCCATCTCCTTGATGGCCATCCTCAGATTGATGACTGTACCTGGGTTGTCACTCGACTTCTGAAGGAGGAGTTGGTTATTCGCCATAAAGGCAGACTCAGCGGCATTATTACCAAGACTGGACAATCATCCCTCATTCTGCATGCCTTGGCAACAAGATCTAATTCTACTCTGACCACAACTACTTGTAACTGTTGTTCCAATTGTCATCAACTTAATCATGATCTACCCTACTGTTTCCAGCCTGGAGGCCCTTTGGAACATAATCTGCCCACTTGGGTTGCCGAACTGGGTGCTCGCAGAGAAGCTGAAGCGGCTGCAAAGAGAGAACCGCAGGTGCTGATGATTCAGACGATTGCAATGTAGCAGTGGGAGTACCTGCTACTCTAGTGGGAGCTCACCATGAACTATTTTTCCTTTTATTTAATTTCCCTCTGTTTCTTTTACTCATATTGCCTCGCTGCATAGATTTTGATGTCTAAGTGGGAGTGTCAGAAGTGGTTAGTCATCTCTACTATGCTTACCTTGGCTTCTCCTGTTTCCGTATTTAGGCTCTCATGTCCGTAGTCCCCTGTCTGACCTCCCTCTGACATACAGCACCTTTCATGAACCTCATGCAAAGGTTCATTCAATCTTCTCACACTGTTATAAATGTGCACAATGGTTAATGAAGCTTTGTGAGATTTGTTGAAGCAAGACTGAATATTTGATGAACCTTGTGTTCGACCGCTCAAAATATTCACTGAACAGTCCTGAATCCTTCATACAAGCTCTCCAGAAGTGAAAGCTTTC
Organism: Mycena floridula; assembly: GCA_029320655.1. Classification (NCBI taxonomy): domain Eukaryota; kingdom Fungi; phylum Basidiomycota; class Agaricomycetes; order Agaricales; family Mycenaceae; genus Mycena; species Mycena floridula. The sequence continues at coordinate 48,185 of JARIHS010000025.1, forward strand.
TGATACCTTCATGCTTTCTGCAGGAAAAATGGACATTGCAAAATTTTCAGGCAATATTGAGCTGAACAGCTCAAAAACTTTCACTAAGGGACCCCAGATACCCTGTGACACAACCTCCACAGCAAAACCTTGACGAAATATTCTCCACAACCAACTGAATATTTTCCAAATCTATCAATAAATATCTGCCCAAACATTTTTCCAACCCCCAGCTCTTAGCCTGTAAAATCCACGACATCTTGCAGATTAACTACCACCCAAATCAGGTTGCCTGAAGTGCATTCATTCGTGTTCTCATGCCTACCATTGTTGACACCATATCAGCAGTTGGTTTTAGGAGCCTGGAATTCCCTCGGATTGTGGACGTCACACCGAGTTAACGCTATTGACCCAGCAGTTTTCCGGGAACGTGACCTCAGCAACTTCCGCCAGGCCGCTGCATATGACGTGGTTGGCCCATGCCGCAGCCAGCCCTTACCTATACCGAGTAGATTGCTAGCTTAGGAAGCCTAGGTTGTCTAGTGGTTCTGCGTTTCGTGATCCTTTTGCTTGTTATGGACTGGTGGAGGTTCAAATCCCAGAGATGCCAATCTTTTTGAAAGGCCTGATGATGGTTCTCTCCATATATGTTTTAAGCAGGAACAAGTCTTAGTGTGCTGTCCGAGGAGACTTCTGTGGTTCAAGGGACCCCCGAGCTTGTGAGGGAGGAGCAGGAGCGAGTGATGGGTACTCTTTCTGCGAGTTTGGAAAGGCCTTGAATATAGTGGGAATTATGCATTAAATAATAATATTGATCTACACTAAAAAAAAAACATAATACAATAATTTAAATAATTTAGATTGTATTATTTCAAGTGACAAGCAGGAAAACCCTCTGGGCGCTGGTGCTTAAAGGGGAATGGAGCAACGGACCGCTCGGAACCTGCCGAAAGTCATGTTCCCGGAAAACTGCTGGGTCAATAAGGTTTAGTCTCACACCGTATCGGGGCTGGTTTTAGGAGCCTGGTCTGGTCTGGTTTGGGTCTGGTTGAATTTTGGATTGTTCCTTTTGGTCTTCATCTGTCCTTGCTAGACATGCTCCGGCTTTTGAACATGCCAAATAGAACATCGCATGATTGGCACTCGCGAGTCATTCACACTCGTGACTCGCAAGTTTCACATGTCAAAAAGCCAAACTCGTACTCATGTCCTACTCGTGGGAACAAATATATGTACTCGTGAGTATAAAACCCGTGAGTCATGAGTATATTCGTAAGTATTATAGACTCATGAATAACCGCAAATAATTGTGCAAATATTCATAAGTATTTGTGAATGTAATCATAGAAATACTATTCAGAACCATACCCTGAGTCTGGCCGTAAATCCTGTGGTGCTGTTATGCCTAGGGGCATCGAGATCCACCAGGCATGATCACCAAGGCACTCCAAACAGAGTGCCTTAGGCAAAGTGCCACAGCACTCCTGCTTGTACATATATTCAGAATGTCAACTTAGTCTTTATTCCTATAACTTGTGTGACATTTCTGTGACTACTCAGGCAAGTATTTCTCCCAATATTTGTACAAGTATTTGGACAAGTAATTCGTGACCTGGCGTTTCTGCAAAAGCCAAACTCGGACTCGTACGAGTTTAGATTCGGGCTAAATTTGAACTCGCGAATGTCAAAACTCGCGAGTTCGACTCAATCGTGTGATGCTCTAATGCCAAACCAGTTTCCTTTGGCTCTGGAGTCATTTCAAACCTTCAGAACACACAGGTATTGGAGAATCTATAGGTCTATGGACTCCATAGACTCCACGTGATAGTCCATTATATAAGCAATCAATATTAGATAATGGCTATGTGTCATATCATGCAATCACATTCTGTCATCACCGTGCTTGCTCCTGACAGTCTTGTTTGTGCTCATTGATGTGATCATGCCTCAGTGCTATGGTGAAACCTTCTCTTGTAGATATATGCTTCATCTTGTCACAGTCTCTGGCCCTTTTACAGCAGCTCACCGTTGATGATGTCCTTATCTTCATCCGGTTGACAGCAGGGGTACCGGGACAGGGCATATATTTGTAAGGGCCATACATAATAATGCAAAGGCATGAAGGTGTTGGTGTCGTGAAGGGCATTGCAAAAGGATTCAAGGAATGACTGGGAGAAGAAATAAACCTGCTGACCAAGAGCTAGCAGCAATTACAGGTGGCTGTCGGGCCGTCAAATTATTTAAATCTCAGATGGCACGTGCTATCTATGGACTCCATGGACCCCTGGACTGTCCGAAACCTGAAATCTCTGCAAACCTTGCGGAGGTGTCTTTCATTCACAACTTTCAGCTTGATATTCAAGATCTGGCGGCCTGAATCGGAAATGTTCCCAAACCCTCAGAAAGTCTTTCACAATGACTGATTCTTTTATTCTCTTTTATTCCTTGTCTAGTCTTACACTTAATCATTCACTGTACAACTTTCTGTGATATCCGTCAGAATTTTAACTTGTTCAATGTATCGACAGCCCACATCTCAGAATCAGAGGTAAGGAGGGTGCCTTAAACAGTGATGCTAGTCATTGAATCAAGACAAATATATTGGTAGTGAATTCAACAGCAAGTGAGAAAAGAAAAAAACGCACGAATAATACTTGTTAACTATGCTGGATCAGCTCACAAGACACCAAGGGCGATGACAACCTCACCTAGATCATGTCAATATTCCACAGCATCGTCGTCGTATTCGGCATGCTCTTCCTTCTTCTCCGACAGTGGCCCTTCCGTTTTCTCCTGCTCGTCCAGGTCCATGTCCACTTGCTTATCCACTGCAGCAGAAGGTTCCTCTGTATCCATAGCATCGCCCTTTTCTTCTTCGCTAGCTTGCGCTTTTTTCCTGGCTTCCTCTTCTGCTACTTGCAACCGCAGTTGAGTAATTTCTGCTATGCCGGTCGCTCGCTCCTCGAGAAACGATGACCATTCTATTTCTGATGCAGCGGTTACCTGGTGAATTGTCAACATGGCGGCGGAAAATTAAGGAAGCCACAAACCTCAGCCTTGCGACGCGAAAGGAATGTTTCCTGAGCTGGGGTGAGGACAGCTGGGAGATAGTACAGAGCCAGTTCTTTCTGTTGAGGACCAGATGAGGGTGGTATCATCTCTTCCGAGTCTTGGGGGACGAGATCGGAGGTGAGAAGAAAGCCAGCGAGCAATGGTAGACGTTTCCGACGAAGTTTGCACTAAAGTTGGTCAACTCCTATTAGCGCCTAGAGCGAGAAAGCACTTACTATAGAGTCCTTGAGCTGCAGCTCTTCTTCCCTTCGGTTGGCCGCGGTTTTGTCTTTTTTGGCCTCTTCGGCCCTCCTTACAGAGTCAGTCTCTTTGCGAAGCTTGTTCTGTAGTCTTTGTTCGATTAGTTGGCGTTTTTTGGCCTGTGCGAGGTTGAGTTGGTTCAAATCGAAAAGTTACGAGAAAGCGCACCGCATCGCTGGCGTTTCTCTCCTTGTCCTCGTTTTTCGCCTTGTTGAGAGTCCCTAGCAGAATCCCAAACACCGATTTACCCTTTTTACGCTCGCCACTGCTGAGGTCAACAAGCCGAGGTCGTTTCCTGGTGGTGGCCATTGCTGCTGGCTCTGTTGGCGTCCTAGCGTCCTCTTGAATTCTGCAGCATCATCAGTGTCAGCGCCAATAATGGCACGAATATGCTCACTCGTCAGTCAGCATCGTCTGGAACAAGGGTTCAACGTTGGCGTGTCACAAAGTTTGTCACGCGACGCGTATCCCTTCCGCCACCATGCCAGCCTTGGATCGACAGTCTATTGTACCAGGAGGCATCAAGTCCTACTACCAGGCTAAAATCGAGGTTGCTGAACTTACAATCAATCAGAAAACGCAGAATTTGCGCCGGCTGGAAGCACAGCGCAATGCTCTCAATGCTCGAGGTATATTCTACCTTTGAATCCCGAATAGCGCTCATTTCTTCCAGTAAGGCTGCTCCGCGAGGAGCTACAACTGCTTCATGAGCCCGGAAGCTATGTCGGAGAAGTGGTGAAAGTAATGGGGAAGAGCAAGGTTCTCGTCAAGGTCCAGCCAGAAGGCAAATACAGTGCGTCCGTTTGATATTCCCCAAGCTTGGTCTCATGCATGCCTATCCAGTCGTCGACTTGGATGCTGAGATCCAGGTCTCTGCTTTGAAACCCACTCTTCGTGTCGCCCTTCGTTCAGATTCCTATACCCTCCATAAAATCCTTCCCAACAAAGTTGACCCGTTGGTCTCGCTCATGATGGTTGAGAAGGTCCCGGACAGCACCTATGAAATGGTCGGCGGTCTCGACAAGCAGATCAAAGAGATTAAAGAGGTCATCGAGCTGCCAGTCAAACACCCCGAGCTCTTCGAGGCTCTCGGAATCGCTCAACCCAAGGGTGTACTGTTATATGGACCTCCTGGTACCGGTAAAACCTTGCTCGCCAGAGCTGTAGCACACCACACGGACTGCAAGTTCATTCGTGTCAGTGGCAGCGAGCTCGTACAAAAGTACATTGGAGAAGGTAGTCGGATGGTTCGAGAGCTGTTCGTCATGGCCAGAGAGCATGCACCGAGCATCATCTTCATGGACGAGATTGATTCCATTGGAAGCTCCCGAGGTGAAAGTGGCAGCGGCGGTGGCGATTCGGAAGTTCAACGGACCATGCTCGAGTTGTTGAACCAGTTGGATGGATTTGAATCGACCAAAAACATCAAAGTTATCATGGCGACAAATCGGATAGGCAAGTGACATTTTTCCATTCCAGAGTTTACCTTTCTCATGACAATTACAGATATCCTGGACTCGGCTTTACTCCGTCCAGGTCGTATAGACAGGAAGATCGAGTTCCCTCCTCCAGGACCAGAAGCCCGTGTTTCCATTCTTCGCATTCACTCGCGTAAAATGTCTTTGCAACGTGGAATCAACCTTCGAGCACTGGCAGAAAAGATGGGACAGTGTTCTGGTGCTGAAGTTCGAGGTATCTGTACCGAAGCTGGAATGTACGCTTTAAGGGAGCGCCGTCAGCATGTTACCCAAGAGGATTTCGAGTTTGCGGTCGCCAAGGTTCGTATCCAATTTCCTTCTTATACCACGCTTACCTTGGAGCCAGGTCCTCAAGAAGAACCAAGAAGGCAATACTTCAGTCAACAAGTTGTTCTCATAGTCGCTATTCGTCCATTTTCATAATAGATTCTTTCTAAGCTAGTTCAACTAAGTGTCGAATATTATCTGTAATTGGCTGAGATGCCGTCTGAGAGGGCACTGCAGGCAGAGCATCCAACTTGTCCTTTGAATTGCCCTCTTCTTCTAGAATCAGGGCCTCGAGTTGTTCGTTAATGTCCGAGTCGTCGATTTCAGTGTTGCGTCCATCCCAAGCCTGAGAGCGTCATCGACCTCCTTGGGATTTGCATTCGCGTCGGCCAACGTGTCCATTGTTCTGCCAATCTCGTCGCGCTGAAGTGATGGATGTGCGAGAATCTTCTTGAGAGTAGCAGTAGACGACTGGAAAGTCGAGATGATCTCAACGATGAGGGTGCCTTCCAGAGTCGCCAATGATCCCAGACGCTTTCGGAGAAGCTCTTCGAGTTGCTTGCGAGATTTGAGATAGGAAATAGATATGGGCTTGCTGCGAGTTTAATATCAGCGCAGTACTGGCTTTCAAGGTGCACCTAGACTCAAAGATTGCAAATAATCGAAAACCACACACATTTCAATCCTGTTCTGAATTCCCTCAATCTGATGATGAAGAGTTTTGACTACCGTCCTGAGCTCCAAGATACCAATGTCAACCGCGCTTATCGCTTCAGCAGACGCGATGAAGAATTTGATTATCTGTAGAATGGTAAGACACGGCTAGAAGCAACAGTAAGAAACCGACGTTTTTGCTCGTGTCGACTCCGACCGCGGCCTTGTCCCGTTCAAGGTGTCGCAAGAGAGCCTTGGCGTCTAGCTCTGACATCAAGTCGGTCTCTTTCTGAACCCCTCGTATGTATAGAGGGATTCACCAGTCCTCGGAATGTTGGAGAAGCACAGCTTCGGCAGCCTGCTCCACCAGACTCGTCAAGACATAATCACCGTACCATTTCGAGGAAGAGGAAGATGTCAAGATCAACCGCGCCAACCTGCTCCAACATCCACCATAGCGGCTTGACCAAAACATAATTTGCTATCACGGACGGTATTCTCCAAGACGAACTGGCATAAATGGACAATGAAGCCGCGAGAAATGTGGACAATGGGAAAAGGAACGGAACAGCAGAGTTGGAGCCAAGCAACTCAGTCTTTACTAGGACTTGTTAGAAGATGCAATGAGCAAAGAATGAACTGACAATGACAGCACCCAAACCAATGGGCTTGCCATTCAATCCATAAACTGTCGACTAAATTCTATCAGCACCAAGGACCAGGTGACTGCCGTTAGTTTGAAGACCGCCCTGAACAAAGCTTTCGAGGATCCGGCGCCACCATTCAACGTTTGCATTGTATGACGCTGGATTCGACTGTTTCTGGCGCGAAAAGCCTGAATAAAGAGCCTGCAGTCGAGAGCTGGACGCTGCTGCAACCGGTGCAAGGTCCAGAAACGAAACTGGCGAACCCGACGACATGGTGAAGAACAAAACGAGACACACGTGGAAATAAAGAAAACCATCGTATATTGAGCAACTATACAAATCAAGCTCTCAGCTGGTTCTTCAAGTTCTGCTCAAGGGGGCCCTTTGGACGAATGTATTGTACGTAGGCACCATCCTGCAACACCTTCTTTTCCTCCTTGAGTTTGAGGTACTGCTCCTTGTTGACGCTGGTGAAGCCCCACTTTTTGGAGATGATGATCTTCTGACGACCGGGGAACTAGAACAAGAATCAGAAACAGGTTTGTCAGACAAAATTCAAATGATGACCAACCTTGTATCGGGCACGGCGAAGAGCCTCCATGACGACGGGTGCATTGGCGTCTTTGGTACGAATGGATAGGATAATTTGGCCAATGTTAACCCGGGCGACGGTACCATAGGGCTTGCCCCAGGCTCCACGCATTCCAGTTTGCAGACTAAAAAGATCCATGAGCAAAAAGTGCAAAAGAAATAAATTCAGATTGACGCACCGATCAGCCCCTGCACAGGACAACATCTTGTTGATACGGATGACGTGGAAGGGGTGGGCTCTGACTCTCAGATGGAAAGAGTCCTTTCCAGCAGTCTTGGTGACGTATTTGTTGGCGCAGATACGAGCTGCCTCTAGTGCTTCACTCGACAGCTGCTCGTATTCATCGGAGACCAAATGGCAGCAGAAGGGGAATTCGTCGACATTGGCACGTTTTCTGCCCAGGTCAAAGATACGAATCTAATGGATTGTTCAGTTTTTTTTTTTTTCATAGATTGGTTTCAAACCTTGGGGTCGGGGACACCACGATTATATCTCGACTTTGGGTAAGGCTTGTTCTTACAGTAGCGGTAGCAGCGAGCTGGTCGACGTCCCATTCTGAAAAAACAGGTCAGCATCATCCAAAGTGAAATCATGCATCCAGCCATTCCAACGACAATTTAGCCCTAGTTTCGTCTCGACAGGCTGGATGGCATGGATGGAAACCGTACAGACCTTGTTAGTGGGCGGATTTGTGGTTGGAGGCGGGAAGAAAAGCGCGCTATTTGAACGAATTTCACTACACGCGTGGGAAATCGGATGCCGGATGCTGACTGATGCTGGTTTTTTCGGCTTATTGATGCTACAGTCAGTCAGCTTCATCGTACTTGACTCACATACCGAGCCACAGGAGCAGCACAGCATTGGCATACCAATCTGACTTTTCTTTTACAAATCTGGCGGAGGATTCGATCTCGCAACCGACTCTTGCGGTCGGAGCCTGAGCTGACTCTGAATTGACGAAGGAGATCTGTTTCAGTTCTGTTTCAGCTCGTTTTCAACCCAGCCTCATGAAGCGTCCGCAAGGGAAACTCCCTCCAACTCACACAAAAGTCTGGGTAGAGTCTAACCGTTTCCTTTTCAGGATGGGCAGTCGCGGCTAGACATATAAGTACATTCAAGTGCAAAAACCAGTGAGTATGTCAGCTCGAAAGCCGTACGAGACCTGAACACAACTTGTGGCGTGGCACTCACGCCTGCTGAGAACCCATGCAATGCCAAGACAACTGCAACTTGAATAAGCTCCCCCTTGAGAGTTTAGATTCTTCCGTAGTAAAAAGTATATGAGTGATCCGAATGTGCAAGCTTGAACGCAACATGAATTCCTGCTGGTTATTGACTTTCGAATGATCAAGGAGATCAGGAGAGGCGACTGAATTCAATAACATGACATGAAGAATGACCGAGTCCTTGGCTGTCCTTGGCTTTGAGCCTCAATGGTCATTGGGTAGCAGGCCAGGTTGCAACTTGAGCTCATGTGAGTCGCGCCTAAGCAATCTAGCAGCACGTCCATCAATAAATAATACAGGCTCGAGCTGGTTTCTGGACCACTCCCTTTAACGTCGGACGATCGCCGACGGAAGACGGAACTTGCCGCCCCCGGACTGGGCATGTGAAAAAGTGGCCTGGAGCACCCTGGCCATGGTCATAATTCCGTCTCCTTTTCGTTGTCCATTATGTCGGCAGGCTTTCGAATAACGCCAGCTCTATGGGACAAAATTCACCACTTTGCTTCATTTCCTCAAACGGGAGGTTCGTACATACCAATTGCTGCTGTCTTGCTTTCCAGCTCAACCTCGTGTGCACCAGTCTCATTGCAGCAAATGGTGCTTTTTGGCCAGAATCCTAGCCAGGGGACCCTTCTGAAAGCGAGCCAGTTTCTTGCAGGTAAAGCCTGGTTATAAACTTGAACCATAACTGAGCTTTCTGTAGAAGAGCTGCCTGTCCGTCTTGCGCATCGCGTGAAAGAACTGGACGAACTTCCTCACAATCTGAGCGATATGCCTTCAATAAACAAGGTCAAGAACTGGTATGCCCAGTCCTTTGAAGAGCTCATCACATTCCCGCAAATATTCTTGCCATTGAACATCCGGAGAGCTCTCATGGGGACGAAAGCCGACGAAATAACATTACCAGAGTCGACTCCGAGCCCGACCTTTTTCAACGACGAGTCAAGTTATTCCATCAGTCCCGCATTGAATAATGGCTCCAACGGCTATAACAAGATGAAGCTACGTGTGCCCATGGAACGCCGGTAGGTGTAGATTGACTGTTACGACAAGGGCTCATAGACGATTACAAGGTATTATGCCAATCCGAGTGGTGTCAGTTGGCCTCCGGAAATTCAAGATTACAATGTCCGCTTCACCAAATGTCTTGAAGCTATCAAGAGTCGTCACGACCCAACGGTGACCACCGTCGCCCAGGGTGTCCTTGAATGGAAGAGAAGCCAGAATGCTCGCCATATTGGTCTGGATATCCAAGCTTGGCTAGATAGATTCTACATGTCTCGCATAGGAATTCGCTTCTTAATTGGTCAACGTGAGGTTCATTCTCGCGACATCAACATCCTAATTCATCCCAATACTAGATGTCGCGTTAAACACCCAGCAGGCTCACGATGACTATGTTGGAATCATCTGCACCAACGCTGTAAATGTCTTGACTCTGTTTCATCGTGTCATTCTGACTTTTTTCTCTTAGAACGTGCACGACATTCTTCAAGAAGCGATTGAAAATGCGCGATTTGTCTGTGAAGAACATTATGCCATGTTCAAGGGACCCCCAGTACAGCTGATTTGCCCACCAAAACTTTCCTTCCCGTATGTGCCCGGTCATCTATCCCACATATGTTTCGAGCTTTTGAAAAACTCGCTTCGTGCGGTGGTCGAGAGGTACGGCGTTGACCAAGAGGACAAATTCCCCCCAATCAAGGTCATCGTGGTTGAAGGCAAGGAGGACATCACCATCAAAATTTCTGATGAGGGTGGTGGAATACCTCGAAGCGCGATACCTCGTAAGTATTTCCTGACTCGCACGATTTCGCAGTTAACAGTTTACCAGTCATTTGGACCTACATGTATACGACCATGGAAGGACAAGGTCTTTCGCAAGACTTTCATGCCAGCGACTTTAAAGCTCCCATGGCCGGCTTTGGCTATGGTCTGCCTCTTTCACGATTGGTCAGTATTGAATACAAGTCGTTTCTGCGATATGCTCATTGCTGAACAGTACGCCCGATACTTTGGAGGCGACCTGCGATTAATTGCGATGGATGGGTTCGGAACCGACGTTTACATTCATTTAAATCGACTCTCCAGCAGCCGCGAACCCCTCCCTTAATTTGACAATGTACTTTTACAATTCCAGCCTTGCATGATCAATTTCCATTTTTGTAAATTTCGAGAATGTTCTCCAGGCCTGAAAGGGTATGAAAGGTGATGACACATGTACAGCTTCTTTACTGTAACCTCGACTCTCATTCCCCTCACTCCCTCATCCCATCTGACTCGCCATGTCCGTTAAGGAAACGTATGTTAGCGCTCTCTGGTCATTCATTCTCTGCTGAGGCTTCTCCAGTAAACTCTACGACCTGCTGGAGGTCAAACCCAATGCGTCAGACGCTGAGCTGAAAAAAGCTTATCGAAAAAAGTTGGTCCTTCTGGTTCACACCTCTGCCTCGTTCTGACCTTTATTCAGAGCCCTGCTCCTACATCCAGACAAAGGCGGAGACCCAGAACAGTTCAAAGAAGTAACTCATGCGTAAGGGCACCACAGCTTTACCCGAATTGCTGTTCACTTCATCCCCAGCTATGAGATTCTCTCTGATTCACAGAAACGTGAACTATATGATAGACATGGTATGGCTGGACTAGAACAAGGAAATGGAATGGGTGGCATGGATCCTCAGGTGCGTTACGACCGTTTTTTTTTTGTTTTGTTTTATCGCTGAATTACTCATCCGGAATCAGGACCTCTTCAGTCAGCTCTTCGGCGGTGGCTTTGGTGGCGGATTCGGTCGAGAAAGTGGACGGCAAGGTCCTCGAAAAACAAAAGATCTCGTCCATCGTGTCCACGTCAGCCTCGAAGACCTCTACAAAGGCAAGACAACAAAGCTTGCCCTCACTCGCAATGTTCTCTGCTCGAAATGCAAGGGCAAAGGTGGCAAGGAAGGCGCTGTTCGCTCTTGCAACAACTGCAACGGTCGCGGTATCAAAGTCACTTTGCGGCAAATGGGACCTATGATCCAGCAGATACAATCACCTTGCGACGAGTGTTCGGGGACTGGAGAAATCATAAATGCGAGAGACCGATGTACGCAGTGCAAGGGCAAGAAGACGGTGCAAGATAAAAAGTTTTTGGAGGTTCACATCGACAAGGGTATGAAGGGAGGTCAGACGATCCAGTTCCGTGGAGAGAGCGACCAGGCGCCAAATGCAGAGACTGGCGATGTTATCATCGTCATCGAGGAAAAACCTCACGAGCATTTCAAACGACAGGACAATGATCTTGTCATTGAGGTCGAGATTGACTTGCTCACTGCCCTTGCAGGTGGACAATTTGCCATCAAGCATCTAGACGACCGAGCGCTGATCGTCAAGCTGGAACCTGGGGAAGTCATCAAGCATGGTGAGTCGCTTTCAATCATTCCACCTGGAAAGGTCATTAACATATTTGATGTTACTCAGGTGAACTCAAAGTGATTTACGGCCAGGGTATGCCTTCTCAACGGCATCATGAGCCGGGGGACATGTATGTGAAGATGAGCGTCGTGTTCCCCGACTCTATCGACCCCATGAACATTCATTTGTTAGAGGAAGCGCTACCGCCTAGGGCACCGATACAAAAGTTTGAGAAGAATATCGTCCTGGATGAGGTTCATCTGGATAGCGCCGAGAGCCGATCTCACAACATACGGGACGATTCGATGGACGAGGATACAGAAGGGGAGCCCCGTGTGCAGTGTGCCAACCAGTAAAGCTGCCTTATTATCGCATTATAGATTTACTCGTCATTACATTGTGTTGTTGTTTTAATAGCATCGTCAACAGTCCCAGTTTGTCTTCAGAAAATGAATCAAGGCTCGATGTCGAGAGAACAGAACTCACTTGCGGGTTCTTCTTGAATTGCTCGTATAGTTCGCTGGAGAAAAAGCTCACTTCCGTTTCGTTTTCTGTCTCGACGTGAATTCTGAAGCTAGTACAGACGTGACTGAGACCCACCAAACCCAAGATCCGCAAGCATCTTCTCATCATCGTCGAGAATCCATTCGTCGTGGTCCAAGTTTATGATGAGATTGGTAGTCTGGTCAAGTGAGAATAGACCAAGATGAAAAGGCCAATCGGTACCTTTGCGCCGTGGGCTTTGGAATAGAGCTTGAGAGTATCTGGCAGAACGTTCAGAACCGCAAGAGAGAGCGCGCTAGCAGTAGCTGACCAAGGACTGCATTCTTGTATGGCTTCCACCCTGGCTGAGTGAGAATGGCTGTAATCTCACTATTTGACCGAGATCCGAGTGAGAGAGAATTACCTTGTTTTGCGATTTCCTTAAGCTGACCGACGCTAGTAGTCTCGAGGTTCAAATTGGTGAGGACCAGGCTGCGTTCAGTGCGGAATTCAAAGGATTTTATGATTCGAAGGGTTATTGTAGCTTCAGTTAGCGGCTTCGCATAATTCGTGAGCAAGTCGGACATGAATGTGCAGGACAGGCCTTCACGTGAACTTGTGGGCCGAAGTTTCCGACTATTGACATTGTACCAACACGCGACCCTTTCCCAATGACCACCATCATGTCTCGCTCATTTCTCACTGCAGATATCGAAGACCTTGTCGCCCACAAGTTGAAGCTGGACGAAAAGATTGCACTATTGGGCGCTCCCAACTGGTGGAACACGACTGCAATTCCTCGTCTAGAGATTCCAGCCATTCGCATGAGCGACGGCCCAAATGTTTGGAGACGTGAAATTACACTCCGACCTTTACGTTGACTCTGTTTCTAATAGGGCGTCCGAGGCTCTTCTCATTTCGTGGCGACTCCAGCACAATGTCTACCTGTAAAGTCTCTTTTCCTCAGGATCCGACCGGAATCTAACTCTGCTCAGTGTGCCACATCTTTGGCGTCAACCTTTGACGAAAGACTCATCGAGGACGTTGGCAAGTTTCTGGCTCAAGAGGCCAAAGTGAAATCATCTGTCGTCTTGCTTGCCCCGACTTGTAACATTCAACGGTCTCCCCTCGGCGGTAGAGCCTTTGAATCGTTCTCAGAAGACCCGCATCTCTCGGGTATGCGTTATTTCTGCGTCGCGTTTTACTCGCTGATTCTTGCCGAGGTATCATGTCTGCTGCCTATGTCAAGGGTCTTCAGTCCGAGGGCGTCGCAGCCAGTATGTGGTTCCCCGTTTCTCCGGTTTTCCCTCGCTTAAAAGTCTATCCAGCAATCAAGCATTTTGTCGCCAATGATCAAGAACATGAGCGCACTGCTGCAGACTCTGTAGTGTCAGATAGAGCTTTGCGAGAGATTTATTTATATCCGTAGGTGAATTCTCGGTAGGCTTCTTCTCGACTATGACGATATCTTCCCAGATTCATGCTTGCCCAGAAATATGCCCAGCCTAGCGCATATATGACGGCGTGAGTTTTTTTTGCTCGTAAGCCAGCACTGGCATACCTTGACGCTGATCTAGCTATGGCCGCATTGGTGGGATACATTGTTCTGAAAACGTTCAGCTCCTACAAGGTGTCTTGCGCCAGGAGTGGAAGTTTTCTGGCATAGTTATGAGTGACTGGTGAGATTCTCGTGACTTTTCCTCCTCAATCTTGAACTTTTTACAGGTTTGGTACGTATGGTGTCGATGAACCGATAAATGCCGGTCTCGACCTAGGAGATGCCAGGCCCGCCGCGTTGGCGAACATCCCTGCTCGTCCAGCATTGTCTTACATCACAAAAACTGCTCTCTTCCACCATCAATGAGCGTGTTATCAATCTCTTGACCTTTGTTCAAGCACAGGCTCGTAAAAACCCGGAAATCGTGTATGGCGACGGCAAGGAAGGTTCACAAGACTCTCCGGAAGCTAGACAATTCTGCAGAAAACTCGCGGCCGATGGAATTGTTCTGTTGAAAAATCAGCGCTAGTATTCTACCTCTTTCGCCAAACAAGATCAAGAGGCTTGCTGTCATTGGCCCGAATGCCAAGGCCCAGGTGATATCTGGTGGTGGTTCTGCGCAACTCAAACCCACTTATGTCGTTACACCTTTTGATGGCTTGCAACAAGGCGCATATCCCGGCTTACAAGTGGAATATGCGCTAGGCTGTTATGGTATCTACGAGATTTCCTCACGAGATCAATTTCTCAACTTTTCCTAGCACACAAGTATCTACCCACTTTGGAAAATAACTTGGTGACGCCAACCGGAAGCCCTGGCTGGCTTTGTACCTTTTACGCCCACGATGACAAGGGTGATCTCACAGAACCCGTTGCCGAGTTTGTCGTCAACGATACACGAATCAAGCTCAACGACTTTTTGCCACCTGGTCTGACGGAAACTTGGAGTATCAAGCTGACTGGAAGGCTGACCGTGCAAAATACAGCACCTTTCGAGTTGGGTTTGACTGTCGCAGGTGCGTTTATTATGTCCTCTAGAACTAGACCTGACAGGGATTAGGTCGTGCAAAACTCTGGCTCAATGGCAAACTCGTCATTGACAACTGGACTAAACAAACGCCTGGCGATTTCTTCTATGGACAGGGCACAATAGAGGAAAAGGCCACGGTAAATGTGTCAGCTGGGACACCAGTCGACGTTTTAGTCGAATACACCAACACTTCGCCTCCGGACACTGAAGGCTCCGGTGGAAGCTCTCAGCCGGCATTAATGCGAGGAGTCGTACGTTTGATCCGTCTTGCTCTTTTCTCGTAGGTTCTAACGGCTTGCAGCGTCTGGGCGGGTGTGAAAAAATAGACGTTGAAGAAGCCATAGAACTCGCGGCAAAGCTCGCTGCCAAATGCGATGCCGTCGTCTTCGTCGCAGGACTTTCTCCAGAATGGGAAAGCGAAGGATTCGACAGACCTTCGTTGGTGCTACCGGGACTTCAGGACGAGACGATAACACGAATCGCCGAAGCAAATCCAAACACCATTGTTTGCATTCAAGCAGTGGGTTTCAACATCTCTGTTCATATACGATCTTATTCAACGGCATTCAGGGATCAGCTGTCTCCATGCCTTGGGTCGGCGATGTCAATGGCCTTCTCCAGACATGGTATTCAGGAAACGAAGTCGGAAATGCCATCGCGGATGTAATTTATGGCAAGATTAATCCAGCGGGTCGTCTTCCCTTGACTCTCCCTGTCCGTATGGAGGATGTTCCATCATATCTCAGTCTTCGCAGCGAGAATGGCAAGATACATTACAGAGAAGATCTTTTTGTCGGATACAAGCACTACCAGGCGAGAAATGTCAAGCCAATGTTTTCATTCGGGTTCGTGCCTTTCAACCCAACCATTTTCACAACTCAATAGTTGTTTCATCAGATATGGTCTATCGTATACCAGGTTTTCGCTCTCCAAGGTCAACATCATTGGAGCAGCATTGACGAGTAATTCCGTGGCGTTAAAGCTCACCATGCTCGTCCACAACGATGGGCAAGTAATGGGATCTGAGGCTAGTGCCTATTTTTCACAACTCAATAGTTTCATCAGATATTGACTGGATCCCAGGTCGTACAACTGTATGTCGCCTACCCAGACACAGGAATCACGAATCCGGTCCTCCAGCTCAAAGGCTTTGTCAAAGCCCACGATATTGCCCCAGGTACCAGCAAAAAGGTTTCTATTGAACTCGACAAGTATGCAATGTCATACTGGGACACGCCCCAGAACGCCTGGAGAGTAGCGAGCGGGGTCTATAAAAGTTTGTGTTCACCTTTTTGAAGATCATAGGTCTAACGAAATTTTAACCAGTACATGTCGGTTTCAACTGCGATCATCTCGTTTGGATGGATGAATTTAAGATCAAGAAAGGTTTCCTTTGGACTGGTTTGTGAGATATATACAGATAGAAGAGACACGAAAGTTGATAGAGTTCTGCGGTGTATTGCGAAAAAAAAAACAATTGCTATTTAATAGGAATGCAAGGAAGAACACAACAGCACGACAATGAGAAGAGGAAGCATTATTATACAGCATGCATCGTGACACCGAGGGTATGGAAGCCAGCTCATTCAACTCTCGTCAATCTATAACCTCCTTAAGAAACATTAAAAAGCCCCAGGCAGTTTTCACTTTGTCGTCTGCAAAACTGTCAGGAAGGCATTCATTTGAACGAGACAAAAACATACCGCAATACCATTAAGGGTACGACTTGAGTGATAATTGGATATGCTTTGAGATTGTGAAACCCTAAATGACCTTGACGCAGATCCGGCTATTGAAGGTTGAGCAGTGCTGCTTGGTGTCGGTGGCGCAGCACCATTGCTGACAGTCGTTCGAGAAGAGCGAGACGTCAAAGCTGTCGGCCCACTGATCAGAGACTTCTTGGGCGTCTCCGCGACCTCTTTCCTGCGACCCAGCGTCGACGATGACAATGTCGACTTGACTGTAGAGAGTGGAGCTTTAGGTCGTCTCCCAGAAGCGACAAAAGGATGCCGCATAGCAGTCTGTGGTTTTAAGCGTCGCTCCGGATCCCAAATAAGACATTTGGCTATAAAGTCGACAAATTCTTCGTCCTGGCATCGCAAAACCTGAGCAATTGTTTTCGACCCTGGTTTCCGCCGTCGGCCTTTGGAGTTTACCACAGGACGTGGATTCCCGTTGGTTTCTACATGACTGTGAGCGAATGCTATCGGGCTTGCTAGGGGAAACTGACCGAAGAATAGCTTTTTGCGAGAGCTGCGATTGATGAAGTCTTTGTCCGGGGGACCGAGCACTTCCATGATACATGATAGCTGCTCCTGCTCATTTTCGCCAGGGAAAATGGGGAAGCCGGTGTAAAGTTCGGCCAAGATGCAGCCCAGACTCCACATATCGATAGCCATGTGGTAGTTCATACCCAGTATGACCTCTGGAGATCGATAAAACCGACTCTGAATGTACGTGTAAACTAAATCAAGATATCAGCCTCGGTTTTTGAACTTGAAGATTTACATACTTTTTTCATGCTCCAAGCAACTACTACCAAAGTCGATGACCTTGATCGCACTCTTTGCCGGGTGTCGGAGAAGGACATTCTATAGATGCTTGAGTTAAACAAGAATAGAAAACACGGTGAAACTGACCTCAGGCTTCAGATCGCAGTGGACGATTCGATGGTGACGCATGAGTTGCAGCGACATCAGCATCTGGCTGGTGAACCTGCGAATCAAGGCTGTACTGAAACCCACAAAGCCATTCGCCTTGATGAGCTCGTATAGATTGATGCTGAGCAGCTCCATTGCTATACAAAGATGATTCCGGAAATAAAAGTGCTCAGTCATCTTGATGACGTGGTGTTTCTCTTCCGAGTCCTACACAAATTTATGAGCTTATCCTTAATAGACAGAGAGAAAAAACATACCCATTTGCGAAGATTGTCGAGGATCTTGATTTCCACCAACGCTTGGTGGTGAAATCTTTTCTTGTTCCGGATGATCTTGATGGCCACAGATTCGCCAGAGCAATGATCGCGGCAGTGCAGCACTTGGCCAAACGAGCCTTTTCCGAGGATGTCAATGATCTCGTATCGATAAGCCAAATGGTCATGATTGACGACGAGATAGTCTCCCCGGTCATCGTCGTAGCCGTAATTGTTGGTCGAATTGTCAAGGGTCGCCGGCTTCTTCTTGCTCTGGGCTCCGATACAATATATGGAGGGAAAGTCGAGCATCTCCTTGCGCTCATATTCCGAAAGATATCGAGCCTGGGAGCTTTGAAGCACAGCTGAAAATGGGGGTCAGTTGAAAATTACACGAATGAATAATGACTTGCCTTGAGGAGTGTAAGGGACCGCTGGAGGAATGGGTTCAGGAAAGTTCAAGAGCTCGTCCAACTCTTCTTGGGTCGCACCAGAGGCCATCTTCTTGGCCTGTTGTCGACGAATGTAATGCATCATTTCTTCGTCGCCTGCAACTTCTTCGTCGTCAACAGAGCTTGGCACTGGCGATGGCGTAGATAATGACTGTCGACTGGAAGACGGCGAGTTCATTGCCTGGTGGATATTCTGGGTGCTGGAATTGCTGGAGAGACGAGCAGTAGGCAAAGAAATCTTTGGACTCAGAAGCTTGAGACCCTTGGACGGTGATAGCGCAGAGAATCGATGTGTGGTCGATCCTTCTGTCGTAGCTGAAGAGGTCGTTACAGAGGCGACAGAACCGGTAGAAGATTTCCGGAGACCGCTAAAGGATATCGAATCACGGTTGCTTTTCCGTGGCAAGGCACTTCCGATACTGGTCGAAGGCTGACGAGGAAGTCGAGGAGTGGAATTCATTGAGGGAGATCCTCGAACAGAACCATTCGCTTTTGCGGCCACAGTCTTGCTAGGATGTCCTTCCCCATTTTCGATGACACCGAATTCATTCGTGGACATTCCAGTCGGCGATGGGTTGACCGAAGACGAATTATTATTCGTGATAGTGCTCGCCCTGCGACTGGCACCAACGGTCGAAGATGAACCCTTCAGAGAGGGAGAGACGGCAGAGGAGCGACTCGATATACGGGGAATCTTTGTTGGAGTTTCCTTGGGGTAGCTAGAAATGGTATTTAACATGGAGGAAGGAGGCTCTTTTGACGTTGACAAGCCCAAGTTGGTCCCCACAGACGGCGAACCTGCAATAGTAGGCAGCTGATTTCTTGTCGAACGTAACGAGGTATCCGACTGTTTTTGCATAGAGCTGACAGTTTGCGATGTGAGCCTCGACGAAGATGTCGCGCGACTTGTTGAACCTGAGCTCGAAGGAGTGGAAGATGCCGAGGCCGAAGTCGAAACTTTTAGCCTTGCGACACGTTGGGCAGTCACTGGTTCTAAAGCAGACATTTGCATCGGCGGGAGGTTAATGGGTGATTTAGGTTTCTTGGGATCTGTCGATGAAAGAGTCTGCTCGACATGTCCCTTAGAATTGGATACCATGAAAGTAAAGTATTTGCGCACCTTTCCTCTCTTTCGTCCCATGAGAACAGAAATCCTGCTCTCGCTCCGGTCCTTGTCCTCCTTCTTCAACTGTTTCTCTTTCTCCTTCTCAGCTTCTTTCACGGCATCTTTGGCCCTTTGAATATCTTTCGCAGCTTCCTTCGAATCAGCATGGAGACTTCTTCTAGAGCTAGACTTCAACAATGTGCCGAGGCTGAGCATTGAAGATTTCTTATGCGCTGATCCAGGTACCGAAGTCGAAGGAGGATTGAAATCATTGGGCGGCGACGGGCTCTTGTAACTAGGTCCAGCTGGAGAAGAAGGACCAGCTGGAGCACTAGAAGGATGTGACTGCATGGACTGGGATGATGACCGGCGAAAGAAAGGGATCGAAGAAGGCGTGAGACGCTTCGATTGTCCACGTTTTACAGAAGATGACGTGGGGCTCAATGGTCCGCTCGAGGACATGGCAGAAGTATGAGGATATGTGCTTCCACTCGAATTGGTGCCTGACCGACTTGGAACTGCAGCTCGATCTGGAGTTTTCGGTGGACCCATGCCCGAGTTTCGGACAGAACCAACAGATGACAATGAACCGAGGGATGCTGCCGAATTCATAGCCTCAGGCTGAGTTGGAGGCGACCAAGGGACTTTCGAATTCGAAATCGAGGACAATGACTGGTCCTTGGAGGTTGACTTGCGAATTTGCTGACCGAATGTGACAGCTCGAGGGCTAATGGGCGTGTTCTGATGCTTTGATGAAGGTGAACCCGAAAGCTTCAGGTTTAAAGCGCTGAAGCTCCATTTCTTTGAAGGGGTCTTCAAAATGGCAGTTGTAGTTTCAGGTGCTGAGCTGGCAGCGGTCGAATAGCCCGAGAGATAGTTCTGACTTTGACGACGAGCAGAACCAGTCGGAGGTGGAACCGGAGCATCGAGAGAGCGGTCCTGATCGCTGCTGACGCGCTTTTCCTTTTCTTCATTGGGAAAAGTCATTCCCGACTGCTGTTGCAGGAGGCGATCGATAAGTGGACAGATCTTTCGGGCAAAGGTGGCACAGGTGGCACAATAGGTTCATCTTGAGCATCACCGTTTACAGCCAATGATGCGACACGATCTTTGAGAGAAGTGGCATCACTGGAATGAACGCTGGAGGCATCACTGCCAGCACTGTTTCTCCTAGCCTTGCCGGTAGAATGTCGACCGGAAGCAACACTGACAGAGGTCACGCTGGTAGCAGCAGACATGGATGCAGAGTCGCGTGAGCTGGTCGTAGGGGTACTCGTCGTATAAGTGGTCGAAGAAGTCGAACCTCGTTTCGCTACAAGACTTGAACGTGCACTGGTGGTCCCGGAAGATCTTTTTCGGAGTCTTTTCGGACATTGGCTGATCGTCGCTGCTAAGAGCACTTCCGACCAACAGATCTTCACCGGCGTCATCTTTGCCCATATGACTGTCCTTGGTGTTTGCACTGGAACGCCGCGATGATTTAGGTGCTGATTCTATCCCTTCCCATTGATTGCCACTTGAAGACTTGACAGGAGTCCCGGGTCGACTCATGCTCAGAGGTCGACTAAAGCTGGCGACGCTGGCTCGAGCACGAGCACTTTTCCCAGTCAAACCATCCAATTTCCTCAATGCTTCTGCTGTCGCTTCATCATCCATGACCGACCATCCTTCCTGGGTGCCTCGAAGAAGAGAATGGGCCACATTGGGAGACATATGTGAATGTCCAGCATCCTTGCTGGAGCTGAGCGGTGGAGTAACTGGTACAGCGGTAGGACCTGTGGTTCTCAAAAACTGTTGAATCGATGAGGACGATGGTGAAGGAGGAAGATGTGAATAATCGGTGTGAGTCCGACGAGCACCGTCAATATGGGCTAGACATCGACGAACTGGCAGAAGCTTGACGAGTGTGCTTCTCGGCTTTGGGACTGGTTAGCTTGAGACTGCTTGCTGAGGGTTAAACCAGCACTGTCTCTGCGCCGGTCCTTGGACTTTCCAGTAGCTGACGTGAAAATGCTAGCAGCACCGCCCGTGAGACTTCGATGTTTACGAGGGCTCGCCTTTTCCTTGGATCCCCGTCGCGCAAGACCAGTCTGGTCCAGCTCAAATTCGTCAGAGGTTCGTTTCCTCGCCTTGCGCTGAGCCGGAGGAAATGAGGTTGAAGCGGCAAGAGGAAGCTCAGAAGCTGAGAGAGCAGGAGAATCCAACGATGGTGACTGAATTGGAGGCAAATCAGGGCACTGGCCCTTGAGATGCTTTCCGAGGATAGAGAATCTCTTCTCCACCGCTCTCATCAGCAGATCGTCTCGTCCGTAGACTACGTGCAGCGCCGGCTTTGACATCAGGCAACTCAAACACACTATTAGCCTAAATTCAACAAATGAAAAGAATTAATCACCTCTTCCTTTTCAGAGGATTCGCCATCAACAGCCTCAATTGTCCAGGGACTTTCGCAATCCTCTTCTTCTTCCTGCTCTTCCTCCTCCACGACATCTTCAGGGACGACGATATCATAGTCCTCCTTGTCCGTTGCACTGTCGGATTTCGGAGGCGGGAAACATTCCTCGCTATTGTTCTGGGCTCGTGTCCAACGTGGAGTTGCAAGTTCTCCGACACCAACCAAACCTCGTCTGTCAATGGAGGCTGGATCTCTAGCAGGCGTGACGGGCTCGTGTTGAATGATGCTGCTACTGAGAAGACCTGGAGCTGGCAAAGGGGGAATTGGGGAATCCGAGGCGCCGAAATAATAAGGATCGAGGGATGATGTTGCTGAGGCTGGACGTGAAACTGAATAATCCGTTGACTGCTCTTCCTGGGCCAGAGAGATCATGAGGCTAGGCTGGATGACAAGATGAGACAACAGAGCTGTTATGATAATTTGTAAGAAATACCGACCTGTGTGGCCGTTGCGCTCTCGTCAATTGACTTTTCGCGTTCGTAGCGGATATCAGAGTCAGAAGCAGCTTTTGCCTCGTTCTCGTGAAAGTCAAGGGCTGGCGGGCGGTCTCTTTTCCTAGAAAGAGCCTTGCCAAGAGCCACTTGTGTCGTTCTGGGAGATGGCGGTGCCGACATGGAAAGAAAGAAAAGAGAGAGAAAAGAGGAAATAAGAAAGGAATAAAGGAAATTCCTGCTGGCTATCAGCGAGCCAGCGACAGTGCGACCTTGATTTCGAGCGAGTGGGTGTGAGATTCGACTGCACGTGCCCTTGGTTTGTTCGAGCCTGCCCTGAAGACAATGAAAAATGACTAATTCAAGAAACCAAAAATCCAAGTCTAACGGCGACAAGTGAATATTGAATATTGCATGTATTGCATCTGCATTATATGTAATTCTTCAGAAATACTATACATGTATCTGAGACGGCACTGCCTCGTGGCACACCTTGAATTGGATCCAGGCAGGCCGGGCGCCAGTTCTGCCCTGCAGTTTCTGGGCTTATCGATTCCATGTTCTATGCCAAAAAGAGGCAGAATCCAAATGTTTTGGTGGACAATCTTGTGAGAATCAGGACAAATTCAGCTTTCCCCATGTGCAAGTCGCAAGGCTTCAAGTTGCGCGCCACGACCACTGACTCTCGCTCTTTGCCAACGAGTCATCCAAGCTGGATGAACATTGAGTCTGCAATTCGTCTCATCTAGTTCGTTGTCTTTCGGCTGCTACACTTAGGTAACGAAATAGCTGTATGTAAGCTCCAAAGCTGATCATTCCTTCCAACCTTCTTCTCTTCCTGCTACCTCTCTGGGTTCTTCCTGGAACTAGCTCTCTTCCTCCGCTCACTGTGTGCTTCAGCTCTGAGTCAGAAAGATGAGCACACAGGTCGAGGACCCCAAGGGTATTGGCGATCACGGTTCCAGTACAGATTCCCCAGAACCTCTCCGAAAAGTTCCCTATATGGCTGGCATGCACCTGCATATGTACCCAAACTTTCCGACTCAGATAAGTCCTCGCTCCAAGCGTCGTCAAGTCAAGAATGCATGCACTAGTTGTCAGCGAGCTTGCAAAAAGTGCGACGATGCTAGGCCTTGTCTTCGATGTGTGAAATATGGGATTCCTGATGAATGCGTAAATTCACAACGCAAGGAAAGGAAGAAAGGAATGAAGAGAGGTCCCTACAAGAAGCGCGATGGAAAAGGTGTGTATTTTCTTTGCAACTATTGGCCCCTTACTTATGCCTTGGAATTTTCTCTTTTCGCTCTTCCATGACGCGTCGAATGATCTCCGCTTTTGCCTTTTTCCCTCATTTTTCTTGAGATCGCGCAGGCAGCGCTGCCGAACAAGAAGTGCTGCCTCAACACCAGGAGAATGGTTCCGATCCACCTCCTGGTTCAGACGACACCCTTTCAGCCGTCGGGGTGCCGTCTTATATGAGTTCGGTCAGTTATGGACCTCAGTCTGGGTTCTATAGCCAGCCGTACTCTTCACCTCCTCTGCCAAAGCCTGGTTATTTTCACCAATACTATCAGGTTCAGCAGAATGGTGCGATCGGTCACCCAGTTCATCCACCTGATTACTATGGGGCGACATATCTTCCGCCTTATAACTATCCAGCCAACGGCATTGCTTCCGCTCATCAGTCTGGCTACTTCCGACCTTGCTCAGCGAGAGCTTTGCGTGATGAAGGAAGGATGGGGTAATTTTGTGTCGAGACTTTTTTTTTTCCCATTCTTATAGAACATTTTATATACTTTGCTTCTTTCTAGGTCGTCTTGTTGTTTCTTCGTCGTATGCTTCGCTTCTTGTGACTGCTGGTTTTACTGTTTGCCGTTTGTTGTCCAGGTATAGGTTCTGTAGTGATTTGAGTAATGTCAATATAGTATGTGGTGCATTTATGCCAAATAACTAATACCCTGAAAGCCGACACGTCGTTGAATAGTCTGAGACCCGTAAAACGCGTCGCAGCTTTGAGGAATCAACGAGGAAACGCGGTCATGCCCTAGTTTCAGGCCAAAAAAATGCAGCAGTGATCAAATCAGATCAAAATCGAGTTGCAAAATAAATTGGCCTGTCTGTCGTTATTTATTTTCGGTCTCCGGATGGGAATTACATACCTGTTCGCCGTCTGCGTTCAGGCAGGTCGCTACTACCCAGCTGAAAATGTTCAAATAATGACCTGTACGCTGTTGAGAAAAATGTGTAAATCTTTGTCGTCAAGGTAGACTAGATGCCAACGAATTTTTGTGCGATGAGATGCGGCACGGTGAACTTCAGAACACCTTCCGTCATGTTCAGAGCCGGGCGGTTCAACATCACGCTGTAGCGATTGTTCGAACGGCGTAATTGAGGCGACTGGAATGGTATGCCTTTCTCAATCTGCCTCTGGTTAATTGAACATCAGGACCTTGGGGATTAGGACCTCGACCAAGGAATCTTCCCTCGGTCTAGCTGAATTAGCAACTAGGTCCCAGTCGTCCTGAATTCTAGGAGCACTGCAACCTCCAACATTCGGTCAACTAAATTGGTCAAAGGAGCACCATGGACGTATTCCAGGATCGCTACCAACAGGACAGGGTCTTTGGCTCGATCACTTTGCTGGACTCAGTTCACTGGCGTCAACGACCTGCCAAGTAATCCGGAAAAGAGCTCGCAGAACGTCCAGAGTCTTGATGGATTGTCTGGGAACTGTTTCTCTTGTCTTGGGGCGACTGTTACCAACTTACAGAGACGGTCGACCCTTGGAGCAAGATGGATGTGAATTCGCTTTCCAGACACAATGCTATCGAGATCTACACTTTTGCACTGTCTGACTGTTGTACGTATTAGCATATGCATCTCGAGTGGCTGACCATGATTCACCTAGGGTATTGTAGTCGGCCTGGAGGAGGCTGAACCATCTTCGAAATGATCGTGGCGCGCCCCGTCATTCGTGCGGAAGGACTTGACGATGGTATGAACAGGTATATTATCAAGCTCACAGATTCATCTCGACCGAATATGCGTCCAAGGGAGATTGGGTGGAACCAAGAATTTGTGTTTCAAGGTTTACCTTTTACTGTCTTCCTTGTGGGATCTTGGGTTGGTGCAAGGACACTGATTGTTCTGCGCAGAAGAAGTTCTATGGGGACAGCTTGACGGCTGCAGGACTGCGTGTTTGGTGGTCGGCGTCGCTTAGGCCAATCTGGACCACTGAGCTTTCAGCCTTGAACGAAGCCAAGGAACATGAGTGGTATGTCAATTTTCCTGCTTTAGCATGCATCGAGCAGTCGTTAGCAGCTGCTGAATTTTTCTCGCACCTGCCGATTTGCCAATTTTTTTCCTAGGCTCAAAGCCCTTGAAGCGTCATCTTGAGGGCGGCACCAAAGGAGTTCTGTGCTCCGGTTCTCCTAGGCACGATAATAATGGAACAGGCCATCGATTGAAAGCAGTAGAAGATGTTGACAAAATGTCTCTGAATAATGTCGAATTTTTTCGAACTGCGCCATGTGCTCGATCGACCGCGTTTTCCCTATTTTGCATGATGGAGTCACTGGCGGCCTACTTTTGGTTCAATCCCTTCAAACTATTGGCCACCAATGGGCAGCTGGGATCTCTCGCGGTGCTTTTTTGACGAGTCCAAATTTTCAGCCAAGGCGGAAATACTGGGGGCCATTTCCCTATTTTTCCTCCGTCAACAGGTCCAAATCTCCCTCTTCTTATCTTTTTCTTCCTCGGGCAATCGGCTCTTTCCTCCCTCGATTTTCTCGATTTTCTGCGGCCACAATTAATGCAAGCAATTCATTATTATTATTCTTGCTGTCAGTCTGACAGCTCGAAATGCTGCGACAAGGATGTATCTAGGCAAGCAAGGCTCCACACAACCTCCTTCCGCTAACGAAAAATATTTCAGGATGGCCCAGTCAATTTTCTTCAACGCCAAGCCAGTCGCCAGAGGTTATCACCATCGTCCAACGCCACAAAGCTCATCACCGTTAGGCTCCGTTATATTTTCCAATAATTTATGCACCAAGGTATATACACAGAGCAATTATAATGGAACATGTCTCTTCAAAAAATCGATCTGTTTATTCAACGATATTTCGTGATGTGGAAAGGACGGATAGACATCGAAATGACCAGCTATTTCAGATCAGCTGGTGCTCTGAGGGATACGGAATCTACCCACATTGTGGTATAGCGAGGATTTCACCATGCTCGGCCGATCCAACAACAGTTTGCGCTCCCGAAAGGAGGCAGAGAGTATCGTCCTCTGGGGCTATTAGGATGAGAGGGCACCTGATAAAGGATGCTCTGGAACAAAGGCTTGTAAGCTGGAATTTGAAGAATGGAAGAGGCGGAGATTTCATTAGGCCAATCACTGCATAGAGAAACCATGAGCACAGAATCTAGATAATTCGAAAGCCAAACCTGGGACTTCTTGCAGATTGCTAGTAAACCTTCCTCGCTCCCTGGCGCAGTAAGCCCGCCGACACGCCCAGGACCGGTCGCCGCCATGATATACAATGGAGGCAGACCAAACAACTGTTTCAGAGCGTCAGTAATGGCGTAGAACATTGTCTTGAAGGTCGTCAAGTTGAGAGCGACGGGTGTGACGCCAGTGTATGGACATTGCGCGATGGCTGCAACAACATTCACAGATGGCTAAAGGCAAGACGATTTCAGCCCAAGGTACAGCTTCACTGAAACTATAACGCACTTCGCTAGCCAATGTGATAGCATGACCGCCTGAGCTGTTCATGAATCGAAGAGAAGAGGATGGAAACTAGTGTCATACCTGCGAAACTTGATCCCCAAACGACCACTCTCTGAGGATCCAAGTGAGACTGTTGTCGGACATACTTGATTACCGTTCGGTAGTCCTTCAAACATCAATTTGTTGGTTGCAACGAGGTGGTTTCTTGAGACCTACCTCCAATTGTTCCTTTACCACAAGAAGATGGCGAGGAGTACCATCTAGCGCATCATTTTAGAGATGGAGCGACATCCAGATAACCTACAAACCTGAAGCGCCCCATCGTCTTGAAAGTATGAGCATTCAAAGAGACAAGATTCTGGAACCGTTAGACTCACCGATAATCGAAGACCACGCATGCATAACCCAAAGTAGCGAATGCCTCTGCATATTCGGCCAGAGACATTAGCTTGTTGGCACTCCAGCCATGTGCCCTGCAAGAAATTCATTCAGTATGTTTTACAATGATCGTTGCAAGAGTCCCAACATCACAATAACCGGGTGAGGGCCAGCCAAACTTGGGGTGTAGCTCCAGGCATCCAGATCCCAGTTCGGAGTAGCAGAAGGAATTTTCAGGCCGGCCTTCACAGAGGACATTGTTCCTCTTGGCTGTTGAACGTTGAAGTACTGAAGGCCCAGGTGACAGCGCAAGGATATTTGTAATGTTCGGAATTCGAGTTCCAGAGACTAGCGGTAGCCAAAATCGCGTCTGTACTGCGTGGCTGTTACCGTGAGAGTCTGTTTAGTGTTTAGCTCGATTTTCGAGGAATCCCGCCAGAGGTGGCATGTGATTTCAGCGACTTGATGTCACAAAATGTGACCACCTTGTTTGAGTCCTGGGTCCTGATTGAGGAACAAGATGGTCAGTCTATCACAACATACAAAGGTGCTTGAATAAATAAATAAAATTCCATCCAGTCTCTCACGAGTTTTTCAGCTTCAACTTTCAAGCAACTTTCAAGTTCCCAGCCTGCGCCGAGTCTCTCTGAAACGGATGTTTCTCCCAGACAATAAAAAAGTAAAGCACATTCGATCATATAGTTTCTATCACTCTCAAAATCCCACTCTCAAAGTCCCGGCAAAGAAATAGGAAATCAGTCGGAAATTGCCTGAATTTACCACATCCGTTTATTCCTCTGTCCCGTCAATGTCTTCATCGGTCGAATTGAATATGTTCGGGAGACAATTCCAAATATCTTCACGACGCTTCTCATGCTGCTTGGAATGATATCTGACACATTCACGACAGACATCGAGCTCTGTCCAGCGATCGAAAGCCTCTAAAGGTCGAGGTAGAATGGTGCCGTCAGTTCTGACAATACGCCACTGATTGAGAGACCCAGGGGAGCTCGAACATCGAACATCGCTCTTGCATGATGGTGAAGCCAAGAAGCCATGCAAGAAGTAGTGTGTGACTCCGACTTCTATCCACAGTTCACCCAAAGCACCAGACGGTAACCAGAGACTCGTCCAGCAGGTTATAAGTCAGTTGAAGTTGCCAACGAGTAATAGAGATACGGGAGGACATTCTTCATCTTCATCTCTCGCGCAAATTCGACGACATCTACGATTTCCACAGGACTCAAATCGGTCGATCCCGAGTCATTGAAATGACGGAATGTGGTGGGGATCGTCGCTTCCAACATGGATATGCATCGCGATCTGAGCGCTGGCATACTGTATGATGTCGCGAATATCCCATAGACGAACTGGAGAGTTTTCATAGTACCCGCACTGCGAAGCAGGCTATCTAGATAAAGACTTGCGAAGGTTCAGCACTAGACCAGCGATTGAGAGTGGACCACCATACATGGGAAAATTTCGGTAAATGGCCTTCAGGACTTGTGTAAATACAGCCACCGTCACTCGACGGAGAAGGATGACCGGGATCCCGTTCAAATGGCGACAAGGCTCTGGGAATCTTCCGGATACCATGGTTTGATGAACTTTGAAGAGCATTCCTTCTATTTCGAAGATAACTGAACCGTCCAATAACCAGAATTCTGTCGATCGCGACTGCTCAATTGCTGCTGACGAGGATTGGAAACTCTGGAGGATTTGGTGAAACCTTGGTCATCTTGGACGACGATCCCAGGCCAAGACTCTCAATTACCCAGCTCTCGCCGTCAATGCTACTGGTCGTAAATATAGAGACAAAGCGGGCCTGACAAGTTTCAGTCAAATGCAGGTTGTTTCAAGAATGAAAGCAGACCTTTTTTGGACGCGATGACCTCGGCTTCACAATGTGGTGAGTCCTAGGGCTGAACGCCCGTCTCTGAGGCGACTGCATGATCAGTCAAGTCATGCAGGCAGGTCATGAAATATGAAATCACTTGTTTCTTTAAGCCCAGCAACTTGTGTTTGGGACGGGAGCACACCTGGACCAAAGGGCGTCAAGATAATTCGAGGCGCAAGGTTTCAAGTTACATTACTGCGTTTTTTCTTCTTCTTTTCCTGCAATGGCGAAGATTAGTCTAGTTAGTCTATTCGAAAGAGACTGGGAGCACACGGTACCTTTGATTTTTGCTCGTTTTGGGGGATCTGAAAAGCATCGATCAGAGCAAAGTCCATTGCTGTCCTACTCCCGTACCTGTGCCTGGAAGTTGGTTGGAATAACTCGGAAGAGACGTATCAACCAATCTGACTCACTCTTTGAACATAAGTATCGACGCAAAAAATGACCTTCAATTTGTGCTATGAGAAAATCAAACATTGTGCGTTAAACGATTCGTACCTTTTCTAAAACGACTCGGTCTTTCAAGATGTTCATCCATTCCAACACATTTCCGAATGAGGTTGAGACAGCATCTGCATGAAGATTCTCCTTCACAGGTTGAGAAAGAATCTCGATTTCTCGAGCGAGCTGATGGTCGTACTCTGATCCCCAAATGTCTAGCTTGAGCACTTTGGCCCAGGCATTCCAATCTGCAGATGTTATCAAATTTGAATTATGGAGACTGGGGATGACTTTATCAGCTTTCAAGGGATCCCCGGTCATCCTTATCTTTCTAACTTCGTCGGATGATGTGCGCCATGAAGTTCCTGCTACAGAAACGTGTCCATCACTCGGGACCGCCACAACTTGTCACTCATTCTAAATGGTTCAAGTGGATCTTCGACACCATCAAGATAAAAGCCTCCTCCAACTCGTGGAAGAATTTGGTTTGAACCTTTTAGAAGTGAGAAATAGTCATGATCAAATAAACCGACACTTACATCTTGGAAGCACTTGAGATAGAGCCATAGAATGTTGTGGTACTCGACAAGATCCGCTGCTTCCTGCGAAAGGGTGTCATCTGCATTAACGACGTGTACACGGATTCGAGTGTACTCTCGATAATTCGATATTTTGAAATTGAGGTATTGGAGCCCATTCTTGTACTTTTTCGGCACCAGAAGAATGCAATGCGAGGGAATACTGGGTCGATCGAGCGGTGTATTTATGACTTTGAATGTCCTGTGTTTCGGGATATACTGGCCACAGGTGAAGATGGATGGTGGGATATGAGTAATACTTGAGATCCTGGGGCGAGTCTGGGTCGTCAGGCCAGCCGAGATCAATGAGTGGCACATCCTTGCCACGAAAATGGCGACGAAGACTGTCCAAAGACAAATGATCAAATTCTTGGGCCTTTCTCATTCTCAGGTCAATGTCCATCGTGAGTGTTATGAGGCCTGGAAGATTTCTTTCTGTTTTCCATGTCAGAGGCTCAGGCGCTCAGGACTCCTTAGAAAGATGCGCGTTTTGCGCATCAAGATGTAAATTAACAAAATAGAAAAAGGTCCGAGTTCTAATTGTACACTTGGTATAATGGGCTGAGGAGCTGGTGAGCAAAAATCGGCGCAAGAAAGCAGAAAACATACGTGCTCGAGAACTTCGTCCCTTGTCTGACAACTTTCTCGACCGCATCTAAGAAGTCTCGTTCTGATGCCACTTTTCGTCTTGCACGAATTGCAAACATTCCAGCCTGAATTTGGTGTTAGCTAGGTCTCATCTAGGTTAGAAAGAAGTACCTCAGTGGCAACAGATCGAAGTTCAGCACCAGTAGTATTAGGGCACAGCCGGGCAATGAGGTCGAATCGGATATCTCTTTCAACACTCATACTAGGTTGAGCGAGCTATAAGTAAGAGATTTAGGCGCAAATTAGTCTGACTTACCTTCTTGCATGGATGCGAAGAATGTGTGCCCGTCCTTCATTGTCTGGCAAAGAAAATTCGACTCGTCGATCTAGCCGACCGGGTCGTAGAAGAGCGGGATCCAGTGTGTCCGGCCTAATTTCTGTCAGATCTGGAGCGGTCAACATATAAATTCGAACATACCGATTCGTAGCCATCAGGACCTTGATATTTCCTCGAGGGTCGAATCCGTCCAACTGATTGATCAATTCCAACATGGTCCGTTGAACTTCATTGTCGCCTCCAGCACCATCGTCAAAACGAGCACCACCGATAGCATCGACTTCGTCAAAGAAGATGATGCAAGCTTTCTTGCTCCGCGCCATTTCAAAGAGCTCCCGGACCATTCTAGCGCCTTCTCCAACATATTTCTGTACAAGCTCTGATCCAATGACTCGGATAAAAGTCGCATCGGTACGGTTGGCGACAGCACGAGCACATAATGTTTTCCCTGTTCCAGGAGGACCGAAAAGCAGAACACCTTTGGGTGGATCGATACCGAGACTGACAAAACGCTCGGGCTGAGAGTATGTGAGTTGGTATTCTTGTGACAAATGGAAGAACATACAGAGAGTAATGGCAGTTCGACGACCTCGCGCAGCTTCTCAATCTGCTCTTTGCAACCTCCAATGTCGGAATATGTGACATCCGGTTTCTCCTCGACCTGCATCATGGTCACCGACGCGTCAATTTTTGGCGGTAAAGGAATCTGTATTTGATATTTCGTGCGGTCGACACTATAGAAAACTTAGACCAAGTCAAATAGTGGTTTGATGACATACCCGACGCGCATTCCTTCCTCGATATCTGTCGGTGCCACACGGTCGCCCAGTCCAACCACAAATTTAGCAATTTGCCGTATGTTGATGACATATTTGTCTTGCTCATCTGCACCTTTTTGACCTTGCGCGGCTCCAAGTGGATTGACAGATTTTGCGGCTTCAGCTGCTTTGGGGTCGAGAGGAATAATCTTTGTACACCGGGCTACTTGAAGCGGATGTTCTTCGCCCATACGCATCCGGTCGGCCTGTAAATCCCACAAATTTGGTGCAGCAAGACCTGTATCCGACTCCTTGACGCCTATATGTTTGTCAGCGTAAGCCTGGTACGGGAATCGAGAGGCTTGCCCAGTTTCTCGTTGATTCGCTCCTGTATCTTCTTGATATCAGTCTCCACTGTCTTGAGTTTGGAGGCATAAGGACCTTGTCCCTGTCAGACGTTGTGAATAAAATTTCCGTGACCAAGTGAAGGGACATACGTATGTCTTGAGAATCTGGATATCGCTATCGTCGAGAGCTTTGAAAGAGGTCAGACTAGGTACCAAACCAGTTAATGACATTATGCACCGATAATTTTCTCCTCCTTCTCGTCTGCCTTCTTCTTGTCTGACAATGGTTAGCTTCAGCGCGCAAATGACAGCAAATGGGACATACAAACTTCCCAATCACTGTGGAACAAGAGATGAGCTTGAAAACTTCCAGTAGAGGATTCGACTCACGTTTTAGGTGGCATTATGATGGTAAGGAGCAAGAAACAGTTTTGGCCTTGAGCTCAGTGACGCGTCCAACACGTGAGTCGTGGGAGTCGCTGGACAGCTACTACTCCTGAATTTCATTTCTCAGTTTCGCTAATAATGGCTGGCGCACTCAGTAACGCAAGACGAGATCTCCCAAAGATCAGAGATGAAGAAAGAGAAAGCCGGTTTGGTCAGGTATTTGGAGTCTCTGGCCCCGTCGTCGTTGCAGAGAACATGATTGGTGCTGCGATGTATGAGCTGGTACGGGTCGGACACGATGAGCTCGTTGGAGGTACTTTATTCCTCATCTATCACTTGGAAGTCGTTTACATTGCGAACAGAGGTTATCCGAATCGAGGCCGACAAGGCCACAATCCAGGTCTATGAAGAGACCTCTGGAGTGACAGTTGGAGACCCCGTCCTGAGGACAGGAAAACCGCTCAGTGTGGAGCTCGGTCCAGGCCAGTATTATAGAATCATTCCTTCGCATCCAGCTCATCTCTTTCCAGGCCTCATGGAAAATATCGTCGATGGCATCCAGCGGCCTTTGAGAGTGTGTAATAGCAAATGGTCCATTCTCGGTTGCTCATTATTTTCAGTCTATTCAAGAGCTCTCCAAATCCATCTATATTCCCCGAGGCATCAACACCGAAGCTCTGGATCGTTCTATTAAATGGGATTTCAAACCTTTAAACTTCAAGGTAATGCATATCCAATCAGTTTGTACAGCTGCTCAGATCTTAGGTTGGCGACCACATATCGGGAGGTGATATCTTTGGGACCGTCTGTGAAAACACACTGGTCGACAACCACAAGATCATGCTCTCCCCTCGAGCACTTGGCACCATCACCAATATAGTTGAGAAAGGGAGCTACGCTGTCGACGTGGGTTGTCATTGCCCATTGCTTGACCTCA
The DNA here is from genome assembly GCA_029320655.1 of Mycena floridula. Taxonomy (NCBI): domain Eukaryota; kingdom Fungi; phylum Basidiomycota; class Agaricomycetes; order Agaricales; family Mycenaceae; genus Mycena; species Mycena floridula. The sequence goes on from JARIHS010000025.1 coordinate 81,487, forward strand.
CTAACGCATTTGCGAAAGGACATTGTTTTAGAAACCGAGTTTGAGGGCAAGACGACGAAACACACTATGATGCAGCTCTGGCCGGTCCGAGCCCCTCGACCAGTCACTGAGAAACAGACCCCCGACTATCCTTTGCTGACTGGTCAGCGCATTCTCGATGCTCTCTTCCCGTAAGTCTCTTACATGTTCGGTCACCTGTAACTCACCCTGATACTTAGCTGTGTCCAAGGGGGCACCACATGCATTCCCGGAGCTTTCGGTTGTGGCAAGACTGTCATTTCGCAAGCATTGTCCAAATATTCGAACAGCGATATAATCGTTTACGTTGGATGTGGTGAGCGAGGAAACGAGGTTCGTGGTGACTGGAACTGGCTATTTCTTTCTGACCTTCACCTCAGATGGCCGAAGTCTTGATGGAGGTACCCATTTTCACTGCGACGATCCTTCATTTCTCATTTTTTTTTTGGCCTAGTTCCCTGAATTGACCATGGAAGTTGGCGACCGACAAGAACCCATCATGAAACGAACGACCCTGGTGGCCAATACCTCCAACATGCCTGTGGCCGCTCGTGAAGCGTCGATCTATACTGGTATCACAATATCAGAATACTTCCGTGACCAGGGAACCAACGTCGCCATGATCGCTGATTCGACATCACGGTGGGCTGAAGCTCTTCGTGAAATTTCAGGTCGTTTGGCTGAAATGCCTGCCGATTCTGGCTATCCCGCCTACCTTAGTACCAAACTTGCTGGTTTCTATGAGCGTGCTGGAAAAGTTGTCTGTCTTGGTAACCCCAACCGCAAGGGTACTGTGTCCATCGTCGGAGCGTACGTCTTCTATAGATCCCCTGACTCTGCTGGTTTTGACTTGCTCAAGTGTATCACCTCCTGGAGGAGATTTCTCGGACCCTGTTACTTCTGCGACTCTTGGCATTGTCCAGGTCTTCTGGGGTCTCGACAAGAAACTAGCTCAACGTAAACATTTCCCATCCGTCAACTGGTCCATCTCGCATTCCAAATATACTCGAGTCCTCGAGCCCTACTATGAGAGCGAGGAACCTGGCTTCCTCGAGCTCCGTATGAAGACCAAGGAAATCCTTCAAAAGGAAGAGGACCTGGCTGAAATCGTGCAGCTTGTAGGGAAAAGCGCTTTGGGTGAAAACGAGAAGATCACATTGGAAGTCGCTCGCATGCTCAAGGACGACTTCCTTCAGCAGAATGGAATGAGTGAGTATGACAGACATTGTCCATTCTATAAGACCAGTGGCATGTTGCGAAACTTTGTCGGCTTCCATGATGCTGCCCTCAAAGCCATCGCCCAGAACGACATGACATTTGCTAAGATCAAGGACGCAGGTGGAGACTTGATGTTCAAGCTTTCCCAGATGAAATTTGAGGTGAGCTTGTAACTTTTGTTCCATGATCAGTCCACTCACTTGTTTCGTCGCAGTCGCCTTCGCAAGGGAAGGATGTAGTGCGAGACAAGTTGGACAATTTATATACCGAAATCCAGGATAAGTTCCGTCAGATGGTGGAGTAATGTGTAGAAATCCATGGACATGCTACTTATACTTTGTTGCCTCTATAATCGATCCGACTAAACCAAGATTGTTTTCCGATGTTTTCTTAAACCGAGCTTGTTCTAGCACTGCGTGGGGACCAAAAAATATCGGAGGAAAAACGATAAAAGACAAACATGAAATTTCACGAAATTTCTCGGCCAAAATTTGCTCCGGTATCCGACCCGTACGGTAGTGCCGAGAGATGTCACTCGATTTTTGGCCCGCTGACCATTTGTGTGTTCGATATCGATATCGATATGAGTTTGAAATTTGAGCGGAGTTTCAATTCTCGTGACCTTCGGCATAAGTAGGTGTCCCGATTCATCCTTGAACCATGAATGCTCGTTGGACTATAAATGCCTTGCTTCCAACTATTATTGGGCTCAGCCAGAGCTCCCATATACAGTAGTAGCTAGATATCTCATGAGTCCGACACCACAGCCTTTGCCTAAGCTGAAAATGACCGGATGTTTACCAGATATCTCAGCCTGCAGTTGCATACTTGATGCCCTGTTTGGGCTGAATTTGCCCAAATATCTGACATATCTTGTAGTGGTTTCGTTTACATGGCTGGGTTTGCGACAGCAATGGTCTGGACTTTCAAATTGGCAGATTCACATCAGACTGGCTAATATTTTCAGAGCTCTGCAAATTCTCAGTTGATCTGCAGGTGCTTAGGGACAGGAGATCCTTCTGGATTGTCTCTGTTTTATCTTGACTGCAAGCCTGTTCTCTCTAGTGCGCCGCAGGCGAAGAAAATTTGGTGTGAAATCGGAGTATTGCCAATGTTTCGGCACGTTTCGGAATGGTTTCGAGAGCCCGTGAAACATCAGACACGATGAGCGAGCCCTCAGGACATGTGCAGCTCAGTATCATGGTTTATGGCTCATTTCTTCCTTACTTCTTTCCTTTTTTGTATTTTTATTTTTATTTTTTATTTAATTATTAATATTTAGGCACACAAATCGCTATCGAGCCATATTTTTTGGTCCCAACGTAGTGTTTTGTGACAATGCCACGTGAGCGCACTAACGCGTCACGGCCACGGGCCCAGAATGAATGACTCGGCTTGTTCTCAACTTCCACAATGGGTGCACCAAAATACCCGAAAATTGGTGGTACGCTACCATCTCGCGTCTCCTTGTTATTTTCTCTAACTCGACAGGCTTCGAGATCGTGAAACAAATCGGTGGCGGTGGTTTCTCAACGTGAGCCAGGACGGCGTTTTCCAAAGCCACTGCTGACTGAAAACAGGGTATACCAAGCTGTCAATATCAGCCAAAATGAAATAGCCGCCTGCAAGCTAATTGCATTCAACGATCAAACCACGGAACAATCTCGAAAGGCGGTCGAGAAAGAAATCAAAGTACACTCTGCTCTGCATCACGAGTATGTCCTGCGGTTCATCAACGCCATCATTGTGGAAACGAAGTATCGAGATCGCTATGTGCCGGGAATTTACATATTACTCGAGCTCGCAGCCGGTGGTGATCTTTTTGACAAGATTGGTATGTTTCAGTCCTGAAAACAAACGATCCCGACAACTTTCATGTTTTCTAGTCCCTGATGTCGGATTAGGCGACGAGATCGCTCAAGTATATTTCAAGCAGCTGGTCGCTGGCATCGTATGTGGAATTGTATTATATGTATCTTTCGCTAACGGCCTCCAAGGACTATATACATAAACAAGGCGTCTGTCACCGAGACCTCAAACCGGAAAACATTCTTCTCGACGGTGCAGGAACATTGAAAATTTCAGATTTTGGTCTCTCTTCGGTGTTTATGCTGAAAGAGACTGGGAAAACCCGTCGACTCTCAGAGCGCTGCGGCAGCTTACCCTACGTTGCACCAGAGGTAGCTCGGAATCCCCTTGAAAAGAAAACATTCTGACCCTGATTGCAGTTGAGTGGTGATGCTTCATATGAAGCCCAACCCATCGACATCTGGGGCATCGGTGTGATATTGTATACTTTGTTGGCCGGAAGTACGTGGAATCGATGATTCCATGTTGTGCTCTCCTTATTGACAACAGATACGCCTTGGGATGAACCAACCCTACATAGCCCCGAATACAAACGATATCTAACTGGGGAAATCTTCGAAGACGCTCCGTGGTCGAGCTTCGGAGAGGATGCGCTCTGTAAGTTAAAATTTATCAGATATTCAACTCTTTGCACTAACTGTTCTCTAGCACTGCTTCGGGGCCTTCTCCATGTTGACCCGTCTCAGCGGTGGTCAATGTCTGACATTGCGCAGCACGTCTGGTGCACAAGGCAAGTAATTATTTGCCAAAATGCCAGGGCTTCATTGACTAACTGGACTTGAAGACCAAGTCAGCTTCAAGACCGTGGAAGTCTTGCAATTGCTGAGAGACTGACTCAACCCTTGTTTCAAAACGGCGATATGGCCATCGCTGCTCCCGATATCGACGCCACAGGGTATGTGATTGTTCATTCTGAACGAGCAGCACATAATGATTGCTTTGAAGCATGACCATTGACGAAGACGAGCAGATGCTAACAGCGAGTCACCAGACACAATTTACCCAAAAGCTAATGCTTTTCGTCCGTGTCCCTTGCTTATGCCACTGGAACTTCTGCTTATGGTCATTCTCAGTCTCAAACTCAATCAGGAGTGAAACATACGCCGGGCCTGACTCGGTTCTATTCCTCTTTGGAGCCATCTCTTTTATCCAGTGTCATTCAAGAGAGTCTAGCGACACTCAACGTCCAGTACAGATCAGGAGACAAAGAAAACTTACGCATCGGAGGCTATGATAGCCGGAGACTTGTATTCAAAGGATGGGTCATGATCGAGTCGTTCACATATCGAGGCAGTCGAGGCAGTTTTTGTACGATGAACCGAGACGAGGTGAGTGAACCAATCTTCTGATTGAATCTGACTAAAATGAGAACCACTAGGGAAACCCGATATCTTGGCGTCAACTGTGGAAAGCCTTGATTTTGTCGCCGAATCTCGAGCGCCATGTTTTAAAAAAACAGTGATTCCACCTCTTTCGCCAATGTAATGTATCATATGCGTCCATCCTACCCATTATATTATTGTATTTGTAGAACTAGAGCAATATACCGACAATGTACATAATAGAAGGTGTATGATAGGCCGCTCAAATTCAGACTTTGAATTTGACGCTGGACTTGATTACCAAGCAACTTCATTCAATTGCTCGACGAGCATGCTCAGTGTAGCGTCGACCTCACTGAAAGCCACTTCCAGTAAACGAAAAATTCCCTTGAATTTCGTATTCTAAATCCATTTATATAGGGCCTCTTGCAGGCAAACTCGCCGCTGGCCGCTCGTTTGCCACTGTAGCGGACCCTCCAGTTCGACGCTATGGCGGGCTCAAGGACCAGGACCGCATTTTTACCAACGTATATTGTAAACACGACCATGGCTTAAAGGGTGCAAAAGTTCGTAAAGCCAACCTTTTCCGCTGAATTGGTCAATTGAATTTATATTCAACAGTCCCGTGGTGATTGGCATCGTACAAAAGATATACTGCTCAAAGGCGACTCGTGGATTATCCAGACAATAAAAGACTCGGGTCTTCGTGGACGAGGTGGTGCTGGTTTCCCCAGTGGATTGAAATGGAGCTTCATGAACAAGCCAAATTGGCAGCAGGATGCTCGGTGAGTAGTTGCTTGTTATTCATCGAGCAACCTCTTATCGTCACCAGGCCTCGTTATCTGGTTGTCAATGCTGATGAGGGTGAACCTGGGACATGCAAGGATCGTGAAATCATGCGTGGTGACCCCCACAAGCTCGTCGAAGGATGTCTCGTCGCCGGTCGCGCCATGAATGCCAGCGCAGCCTATATCTATATCCGTGGAGAATTTTACCAGGAAGCTTCGCACGTTCAGCAAGCTATCGATGAAGCCTACAAGTCTGGTTTCATCGGCAAAGATTCCTGCGGTTCAGGCTACGCTTTCGACGTTTACCTTCACCGTGGAGCTGGTGCATACATCTGTGGCGAAGAAACTGCTCTCATTGAGAGCATAGAGGGAAAACAAGGGAAACCGCGCTTAAAACCTCCGTTTCCCGCTGATGTTGGCCTCTTTGGTTGCCCGACAACAGTAGCCAATGTCGAGACCGTTGCAGTAGCGCCAACTATTTGTCGGAGAGGTAGTTCATGGTTCGCTGGCTTTGGCCGTGACCGTAATCAAGGGACCAAGTTGTTCTGCATCAGTGGACACGTCAACAATCCTTGTGTTATAGAAGAAGAGATGAGCATCCCTCTCAAGGAGCTGATAGAAAAGCATTGCGGCGGAGTCACTGGTGGCTGGGACAACCTTCTCGGTATCATTCCTGGTGGTTCATCTGTCCCTGTGTTACCAATCAAGAAATGCGAAGAAGTTCTGTGAGTATTTCGACCGTCTTTGGTTATTCATGTTCTTTAAACCATCTAGCATGGACTTTGATTCCCTCAAGGATGCACAATCTGGTCTGGGGACCGGAGCTGTCATTGTCATGGACAAGAGCACAGATATTATCGCTGCTATTGCGCGATTCTCCGATGTATGTTGCTCTACTGGAATGTTTCCTGTCGCTCATCAAGTTTCCTAGTTCTACAAACACGAGTCTTGCGGTCAATGTACACCTTGTAGAGAAGGTACTACCTGGATGGCGAACATGATGAATCGCATGGTTGATGGTCGAGCTCATGGCCGAGAGATTGACATGCTACTCGAAATCACGTATGTCAGCTCATCATCTCCTCTTTCCTGGGCTAAATTTCTGTAGAAAACAAGTTGAAGGGCGAACAATCTGTGCTTTGGGTGATGCTGCTGCCTGGCCCATACAAGGTCTCATGCGCCACTTCAGGCCAACTGTCGAAGCTCGCATTGCAAGCTACCGCTCGAATCACGGTGCCGTCGGGTTCGGTGGTCATTTGGCAAGTGATATGAATGCCAGGCTGGCGGTGCCAGACAACCTAGGCCTCAGGCTACCTGTCACAGAAACTGCTTAGCTGGTGTAATAGATACCTGTGGAACAAAGTCTCGAGGAATATCATCGACTGCGGGGGTGTGCAGTCTTTATTATTTTTTTAGATTCCAAGACAGCACAGTAGTAGAGTATACGTAGTAAGCTAAATTGAGCCAACGCCGTAGTCTCGCAAACCAGGCTCAAACGACAGCGCCGAGCCGCCAGCAAACAGAAGCAAAGTCACCATCTCGCTGTTACCGAATCTTTCTCTTGCTACCTGACCGAACTGGCCGAATTATCCCCAACATGGCGGAGAACATATACAGCAAGGGTACCAGGGTCTGGTTCGAAGACAAGGAACAAGCCTGGCTGTCCGCAGAGGTCTCTTCTCTCACCAAAGGCGCTGACGACTCCATCAAGCTCATCTTCATTGACGAGCGCGGCAAGGTTCTCGAATTTGTTTCCAATTACCCTCGTTTTCTAACTGTTATATTGGCAGGAAATCACCATAAATACCTCGGTGAAGGACATCAAAAATGGCGCTCCTTCTCTTCCACCACTCAGAAATCCGCCTTTATTGGAGACAGCCGACGATTTGGCGACGCTCTCGCATCTGAATGAGCCTTCTGGTAAGCGTCAGGTCTCATATTCGGTCCAATTGAGCTCAATTCATTAGTCCTTCATACTATCCGGAACCGTTATGCGAACCACAGTATATACACCTACTCGGGTATCGTCCTCATTGCAGTCAACCCATTCCAGCGCGTCACCTTGTATGGACCTGAAATCATTCAGGCTTATGCTGGTCGACGTCGAGGTGACCTTGAGCCCCATCTGTTTGCAATTGCGGAAGACGCGTACACCGCTATGAGAAAGGAGGGCATGGGTCAAACTATTATCGTGTCGGGAGAGAGGTCAGTTTTTCGTGCTTCTCAATCGAACCAACTAAATCCTTTGTTTTCAGTGGTGCTGGAAAGACTGAATCGGTGAGACCAATCCCATTTCCGCATGGAATTGCACAGCTCATGGATTCAGGCTAAATTCATCATGCGTTACCTCGCCTCAGTGAACCCCCCAGATTCAAAGGCCAAGAAACTCAAGTTCTCGCTCGATGATTCCAGTGAAATTGAACGACAGATCCTGGCCACCAATCCCATTCTCGAAGCCTTTGGTAATGCCAAGACCACAAGAAACGACAATTCTTCGCGCTTTGGGAAATATATCCAGGTGTGATCACTCCCTTCCACTGTAGACGTCATGTAATGGACCTTTCAGATTCTCTTTGACGGCAAACAAGAAATTGTGGGCGCCCGAATCAGAACCTATCTTCTGGAGCGATCCAGAATAGTTTTCCAGCCAACTACTGAGCGCAATTACCACATCTTTTACCAGCTCTGTGCTGGTGTTCCGCTCAAGGAGCGAAAGGAGCTCGGTTTGGATACGGACATCAACAAGTTCCTTTTCTTGAAACAAGGCGGCCCTTCATCTACTCCGATTGCAGGGGTCGACGACGCAGAAGAGTTCAGGTCGACTCAGACAGCTCTTTCGACAGTAGGGATCAGTGTTGAAAAGCAGTGGGCAGTTTTCCGACTATTGGCCGCTCTGCTTCATTTGGGAAACGTCAAGATCACTCAGATGCGTACAGATGCATCGCTCGATGACAGTGACTCGGCTCTTTTGCTGGCGACTCGCTTCTTGGGCGTGAATCTCGCCGAGTTCAAGAAGTGGACGATCAAAAAGCAAATTACGACCCGTAACGAGAAGATTGTCACGTCCCTCAATGCTGCTCAGGCCACGGTCGTTCGAGACAGTGTCGCCAAGTTTGTCTATGCCTGCATGTTCGAATGGCTGGTCGCCATTGTCAATGAGAGTTTGGCTGGAGAGAATGGCGATGCCGCTGAAAGGGCTGAGATGTTCATTGGGGTTCTAGATATCTACGGTTTTGAACACTTCCAGAAGGTTCGCATCGATATCTTAAACCGATTCTGTCTCTAATCCCGGCTTCTAGAACTCGTTTGAACAATTTAGCATCAATTATGCCAACGAAAAGTTGCAGCAGGAGGTGTGTTATCTGTCCATCAACTCCAAATTGGTTCCAACCTACTGGTCTAGTTCAACTCTCATGTGTTCAAGTTGGAGCAAGAGGAATATGTCAAAGAGGAAATCAACTGGACCTTTATCGATTTCTCAGACAACCAGCCTTGTATCGATGTAATCGAGGGCAAGCTCGGAGTTCTGTCACTTCTAGACGAAGAATCCCGTCTTCCTTCAGGCAGCGACGCTTCCTTTCTTCAGAAGCTCAATACTCAGCTTCTCAAACCCGACTACAAAGATATCTTCAAGAAGCCTCGATTTGGCAATTCCGCCTTTACGATCGCACACTACGCCCATGACGTTACCTACGAAGTCGAAGGCTTTTTGGAAAAGAACAGAGATACGGTGCCTGATGAACACATGACTCTCCTTGCCTCCACGAAGAATGCTTTCCTAAAGGAAGTTCTCGATGCGGCTCTGCTTTCCACAAAGGCACCTGATAGCCCTCATCCTGGTTCACCAGCTTTCTCCGACTCTGGCAGCGGTGGTTCGCGACGATCATCAGTTATCCCAGATCCTGGTCGACAATCTTGGGTTGCTCCAAGTTCTGCTGGAGCCTCTTCTAAACGTGGCGCTGCTGTTGCCAAGAAGCCGACACAGGGTTCCATTTTCAAAGCGTCGTTGATCACTTTGATGGAAACTCTGGGCGAGACGAATGTTCATTATATTCGTTGCATCAAGCCTAATGAGCAGAAGAAACCTTGGGAATTCCAGCCTCAACAGGTCCTTGGTCAGTTACGGGCTTGTGGTGTCCTTGAAACAATCCGTATAAGTTGTGCTGGATATCCAACTCGTTGGACATACGAGGAATTCGCTGAACGGTATGTTGTCTGATTGTTTACAAAGGATGATTAAATTGACCATATATCTAGATATTACATGCTTGTTCCTTCGTCGACTTGGCAGCCTATGATTCAATCGATGGACCTTCGTAGTCTCTGTTCTATCATCCTCCAAAAGACGATCAACGACCCCGACAAGTACCAGAATGGCCTGACAAAAATCTTCTTCCGAGCAGGCATGCTTGCTGCCCTTGAAGCCCTTCGTTCGGATAGACTCAATTCGATGGTCACCGTCGTGCAGAAGAACATGCGTCGGCGGATGGCAGTCAAGAAATACCAGAAATTGCGTAATGACACCATCAGGATTCAAAATTGGTGGCGGTGCATCATGGCGAAAAAGTTGGTCGAACATATTCGACGCGATGCCGTGGCGGTGCGACTCCAAAGGACCATCAGAGGTTTCATTCAACGAAAATCTTTCTTGGGCACCCGACGAGCCATCATCCTCTTCCAGAGCCGTATGTTGTTCTGTATTCAATCTACTTTTTCACTGACCTCGGCTTTCTAGGTGTTCGTGGAAGACAGGCTCGGGAAAAGTATAGAGAATCTCGTGCCGAAGGAGCAGCCACTCTGCTTCAATCCATCATTCGCGGCGTGTATGTATCCACTTTATTCTGTTGTACTTTTGCTAACTCAAGGCAGACATTATCGGAAACGATTCCGCCTGGACGTCAAACATGTCGTCTACCTTCAGTCTTGTCTTCGTCGTCGTATGGCACGCAAGGAGCTCAAAGCCTTGAAAGCCGAAGCTCGCTCAGTCTCCAAGTTCAAGGAGATTTCATACAAGCTCGAGAACAAAGTTGTCGAGCTTACACAAAATCTTCAGAGACGGACAGAGGAAAAGAAGGAACTGCAGGTCAAACTTTCCGAACTCGAGCAGCAGCTGCAACAATGGATCAATCGTCACGAGGAAGCCGATTCTCGTGCCAAACAGCTCCAGGTCTCGCTCCAGGCAACCGAGGCCGAGCTCACACAGCGTGATCAGCTCATTCAAGCCAAAGCAGAGATCGAGAAACGCCTAGAAGATGCTTTAGCCAAAGCAATCGAGAAGGAAGAAACTATCGCCAAATTGACCGACGACTTGGCCCGACAGACTGCTCAACTAGAGCATCAGACGAAAACCATCGAGACTGCTCCGGTTCGCAATCATGAAGATAACTCGGTCATCACGACGCTCAAGAATGAGGTCAGCAGCCTTCGCGAACAGCTCAATCGGTCGAACGCGCTCAACGCTCTTACTCGTGGCGCTCGTGACCCACCTCTTTCTCCAACATTTGCTCCTGCATTGCGCATGGGTGAAACACCGAAAGCGGCCATTAACGGTACAAGTAGCACTGTCGCCAGCACTGGGCGTCACCAAAGAAGGCATAGTTCTGCTGGGGTCTTTGCACTGGAAGATGCTGGTCATCGAACATCCGCTGACGAGCTCATGCTGGATGTCAGAAGAAATCAGTCAATGAACCCTCGTGCTGTTTCAGTCGCCTACAATGGCGAGGATAACTACCTTCGCTCACGAACCAACGGCCTGGCAGATATTCGCGATGATCCTGCAGAAGAGAAGATTCGACTGATGCAGGACGTCAAGCATCTTGACGAAGATGTTTTCGACGGTCTCATCCGTGGCCTAAAGATTCCAGTTCCTCATTTACAGACGCCATCTGCTGTCAAGGAAATCCTTTTCCCCGCCAACCTTATCAGTCTTGTCACCAACGAAATGTGGAAATACGGTTTGATTGCAGAGAGCGAACGATTCCTCGCAAACGTCATGCAAACGATCCAGACCCATGTCATGGTATGTCCATTTTTTTTGTTGCTTCCTCCCAACCACTGACAAAACTGACTAGTCTTATACCGGCGAAGATTCCATCATTCCTGGAATTTTCTGGCTTTCTAATGTTCACGAAATGCTTTCGTTCATCTGCGTCGCCGAGAGCGACATGCTCCAAGGTATAGGCCCTGGAGAAGAAGATGCTGTTCGACCCTTCGACTGGAATGAATATGAGCGATTGGTCACCATCGTCAAACATGATCTCGACAGTCTGGAATACAACATCTACCATGCCTGGATGCAGGAGACGAAGAAGAAGCTGTCGAAGATGGTCATTCCTGCTCTGATTGAGAGCCAGTCGCTGCCTGGTTTCACTACGAGCGATGGTGGTGGCAGACTCTTCAACCGGCTCTTAAATTCCAACAGTCAACCTGCGTACAGTATGGACGACATTCTCAATCTCTTAAACAAGGTGTGGAAGAGCTTGAAGAGCTATTACATGGAGGAATCGGTGGTACAACAGGTGGTCACCGAGCTTCTCAAGCTCATTGGTGTTACGAGTTTCAACGACCTTCTTATGCGCAGGAATTTCTCGTCTTGGAAACGAGGCAAGTGGCCATGTCTTCGTTTTTTTCTGACCCCTAATCTCTCTTTGCTCAGCGATGCAAATCCAATACAACATCACTCGTATCGAGGAATGGTGCAAATCTCATGACATGCCAGAGGGCACTCTTCAGCTAGAACACTTGATGCAAGCGACCAAGCTGCTCCAGCTCAAAAAGGCCACTCCCGCCGACATAGAGATCATCTACGACGTCTGTTGGATGTTGAGCCCAATGCAGATTCAGAGAATGTGCACGAACTATTATGTCGCTGATTACGAGGTATGTCGTCTCAAAAAGGTTCTGGATTGCTTTTCAACCTTCTCAGAACCCGATATCTCCCGAAATTTTACGCGTCGTTGCATCCCGAGTGCAACTGAACGACAGAAACGACCATCTTTTGCTTTCACCCGAAACCGAAGAAGTCGGCGCTTACGAGCTACCTCTTCCTCGAGAGGTTTCTGGATTGGAAACTTATGTGCCAGCTTACCTCAATGTTTCACATCTCAGACGTCTGGCCGCGCTGGTTGAACCATAGATTTCGCTCGCTTTGTTACCATATCCATTCACCTACTTATATATACCATGCATTGCATTTGCTGGATTAATATCGTCCGGCGTCATGACTGATGTATTTCAGAGATAATCACTACGGAACCATCTGCTATTTGCGAGTCGAGAGCTTTACCATACTCAATTGGTTTGGGTGTTCCAGTGATTTCGAGGGACTGGGCCAAGGTGAGCTTGACTGCCAGTCCAAGAAGAGCGGACATACCGACGAAGACATCAGCTTCAAATGTGAGGCAATTAGATCCAAAACTCTCCCTGCCACAACAGTCTAACCGAGGCATGAGACGTTGGAGAGAGAGGATATTGTGATCTGGACGCACCTTCTTAATCCAAAAGACCTTTTCGGATTCGCCATCGGGGAACTTGGTTTTGAAATGGTGGCGCATACTGATTGGAACAGAAACAGATGTGTCTTTTGGATCCAGGGGTTTTGCTGTCTGGCGCATTTTAATCAATTGAACCTTGTGGTAGTTGGCCAGTTGAACTGGATCTGTCGGGATTTTGACTATTCGAGGTGCAACAGCAGGCTTTTCTGTCGCAGGAAAGTTCTTTGCAAGAAGAGCTCGAGCAGTCTCGTTTCTTATAGATGTGTCGGGTTCTGGAATAGGACATGAATGCGATATGGGATGACGGTGGCTGTCAATCCGGGTCAATAAGAGCCTGCGGGCTCGCAGTACTTACTGTGCACAAAATGATGCAAGACAGCGAGGACAGTTTGCAGATGATTTCCGAACAGTGTACGAACTGAGACTGGGTCTGGTGCAGTCGTCGATGGCGCAACGTTCCAGTTTCTCTGCTGGACGCGTGTCCGACTTTGGTGAGGAAAGACTTGGACAAGCATGGTCTGCCTGTAGATAATGATTTCTGCAATAATAAGATGCGCAAGCAAAGCAGTTGACTGGGAGAAAATCGACTTCGGCGCAGGACGAGAGCGAGCACTGTGCACCAACTTGAAGAAGTGACATGACTGCGGGAAACGAGACTTGACTCCGACCATGAACATCATTGTGAGCATTTTTCATGATATCTGGCAATATTCCTGAACTATCTTCTAGGAAACTCTATTCGGTCGAACGGTGACTCCTGCAGAACGTCTGCGGCAGCACCAGCGATCTCTGGTCAAGGCGCAGCGTGAATTGGACCGCGAACGGACCAAGCTGGAACAGAGCGAGAAAAAGCTCGTTATGGACATCAAGAAGAGCGCCAAAGCTGGTCAAATGGTATGTACAGACATCCTGACGGCTTCAGGTCGAATGATATACCCTTCAGAATGCCTGCAAAGTAATGGCAAAGGATCTTGTCCGAACACGGCGATATGTACAAAAGTTCTACCAGATGAGGACTCAACTTCAGGCTGTCAGTCTTCGGATACAAACTCTGAGGAGCAACCAGCAAATGTCGGACGCTATGCGAGGTGCGACGCGAGTGAGCTTTCTTTCTGTACTCTTATCAAAGCCGTACTGATCTCTTCAAAGGCTATGGCCTCCATGAATCGCGGTCTGAATATGCCTGCCATATCAAAGATAATGAACGAGTTTGAGAGGGAAAGCGCAATGATGGACATGAAGGGCGAGATGATGTCCGATGCAGTTGACGAGGTTATGGACGATGAAGAAGACGAAGAAGAGGAAGGAGACAAGATTCTCAAAGAAGTCCTTGACGAAATTGGGGTGGATCTTTCGCAAGTGGTGCGTTTCCAACTTGATCTGTTTGTGTCGTCTCAGCTGAAAACAGTATTTCAGCTCAAAGAAGCCCCGACTGGTGTGGCAGTTACATCGACGCTCGCTGAACGACAACCAGTCGCGTTGGCAGACGGAGGTCCCGCTCCACCTCCAAGGGCTGGTGCAAATAACTCAGCAGATGACGGTGGAGGCGAAATCGACGAAGACTCACTACAGGCCAGGTTGGACGCTTTACGAAGAGGTTGACCACCGTTCATATTTTTCCATTATTAATTATTCGGGTAATACACATGTACCATTATATCTTCAGTCCAGCTATAGAACGAGCTTCCTGTGCAGTCAACCTCCAGGAAATCCCAGATCCGTTGTAAAATTCATCGACATCCTCGTCCTGGACAGGTCAGCATGTTGGGTCACATCAAAGATTGAACGTACCGGGTCAAGGTTGAGCAAGGTGGACATCTGCTGCAGCCGGACAAACTTGTCTCGAGCATCCCCAAACGCGGTCTGAGAGGACAGATACGTTGTAATGGATCTCAGGTCCCGGTCAAACCTCACTGCCCCAAGCTGAAAAGATAATTTGATACAGCCCAAAGAGATGACGGGAAGCCTTGTACCTCGGTAAACTTGAATCCCATCATAAACTTTTCCCAAGGGCGGAGAACTACATCCAAAGTCAAACCAAAGTACAGGCGAAAGTTTCCGTCTGTGAATGTGTCCTATATTTCGGTTGAGAAAAGATAGAGACGCCAGAATGAGCTACAGACCTTGTAACCGTCCATCAAGCCATCCCAGGTCTTGATGAATCGCTTTCGTACAACGTCTTGGTACTCAGCAGTCGAATAGCTGTCGTCGTCAAGGACATATGAGACATCCTTGTAAACTTCCGGTATCAGTGTACGAAGCTTCGGTCGTATTAATTGGTTGAAGAGCTGCTCGATACCAACTCGCATTGTTGACCTAAACTTTCCAGCCAGTGATGCAAATGTCGAGATACGATCTTTAATAGCTGGCTGTTCCACGCGCATGAAATGCTGGCCAATTGTGGCGTGAGCGCCTGAGATCGCGACATAAACGCTCCAGGTGGGACGACGAATATCCAGGTCGTTTAATAGTGTCTGTTGAACTTGTGAGCGGACGAAAGCCCTTGGAAAAGCAAGCTTACTATGAAAGCTAGTCGATTTTCACGATCGACACCTCCACGCATGTTCGTCCCACTGGGACCCGACCCTCGGTATACGTCGTCCAATTTTTTCTTTATTATTCCGATATAATCTTGTTCTAGGACTTCGCGCAACTGGTCGAACATCCGCTCAACAGCAGGCAGAGAACCAGTCGAGAGTAACCGTAACAGGGCAATTTTCAGGATGTAAAACACATCATCGGGGGTTGTAGTGGCAGCGATACTTTGCGACGCATCCGGGGAGGCCAAACGATGAGCCTAGAATGCGTCAGCTTCTGGCGGTTTTAGAAAAAAAAGAAGCCAGACCTTGTGGATGATGGTCCGCATATACCATATTTCAAGTGGAATGTAATAGGCAGAAAGTAGGTCTTCGAAAATGTGGAAGGAACTGGTTGATTCGAATGAAATAGAGTCTTCGGGTTGGACAGGTTGAGAATCTGGCAGCTCCTCTTGGGGTTCAGTTGGAGGGTTCTACGAAACTGGCTCAAAGAAGATACATACGAAGAAATGAATGAATCTTACAGCAAGGTTTTCCGTCAGGAATATGCGGAATAGATTCCAGCGGCCGGACATCGCAGAGACCTCTGTCAGAACCTTGTCGATTTCTCGGGGATCCACACCCTCGTCCACAGGAGAGGCTGCTCTACGACTGTTTCCTGGTTGAGAAAAGGTTGGAGGACTGCTCAAGGCGTCCGCGAGCTGTCTGATATTGAGAAAGTTTCAGGTATAAAGTTGCTGAAGGCCGCACTTTCCGTCTCATAGCTCTTTCCTCTTGCCATCCTTCGATGAGGCCTTTGACGACACGGTCACACTCTTCCAGCAAACGCTCGACGACGCTTTGCATTTTGCCAGTGCCATAATACTTGACTACAACCGGATGATGTTGGTCGACAATGAGTGCAATGTTTTCAAAAAGGGCTGTCAGTGCTGTGATGTAGTAGAGCGGAGAGGATGCTAGAAAAAGCAATGAGCTCAATGAAGGCGACAGAGCAGAACGACCAACTTTTAGCGGATGCTGGTGCTCTTAGCCGAACCAGATCGACCACAAACGAAGAGTAGGCTTCCAAGCCTTCAGCTTCCCATCCTATAGTAGGAAAAAGTTTGAAGAAACGGGTCGTAGCAGTCGCATCTCGAGAGCGAGACGCTTGGTCAAAGTTTTTACGAAAGACTTGCAGGAGATGTTCTCTTGCCGACTGAAGAGTTTGGGAAGGAGGTAGATGACTTTCTGAGGTCGGCTGTACTACTTTTATGAGCTTGAGACGCGTCAAAAGTTCTCTCACTCACCACTGCTGTTTCCGAGAACTGGCCTGATATTACTTCTGGAGGCAGAGACATGGCTCGAGCGCAATGTCTTGTAGCACTTTCCCAGTCTTGACTGTGAATGGCAAACTCTAATGCAGACAACGACGATTTGAGGTCTATGACCTGGCCAACTCTATCACCGGCTTCTCTGATACGACGCATTTCCTCGTCCAGGTCTCGGACCTTTCCTCCTATTCGTTCTGCCGTCTTGGCTGTCGTAGAGACCTTCGCGGATAATGAGGATGCTTCATGTTGGAGCTCATCTAACTTTGGGACAAGAGTCTGTAGACGCGACAGAGAGATGATTATGGGTTCTCGAGCTGAGAGTAGATTAGAGAGCGAATTGGATAGCTCTGATTCCTCTGCCTGGCAGGCTGACAATGCAGAGAGAATTTGTTGAAGGCTGGTCAACGTCCGGCAGTCGCGAGCAGCCATGGTATTTGTCGTGTGACTCGTGTGTGACTATATTTTTTACACCCCTTCACCCGATGCCTCTATGTCGTTTTAATTCCTTTTCTCGTTTACCAGGGTGCTCCTTAGCACCTCCGAGGACAGGTATTTGATGAACCAACCGTTTTGTCTCCGAGCTGATTACTGGAGAAGAAATTGTATACGGACATCGACGGTTCACCCAGGCTGCCGTGAAATTCAGGCCACCAACTCATCGACGTGACGAGAGTGAACAGCGGGATAGACATGATCAACAGCCTAGACATTTCGACGAACGGCCTGCCAGGTCTTGGGATAACTTGAAACCACGACAGCATTCTCAGCTCAAAAAGCATTTTAAGGCTCCTCGAGAGCGTATATCAGCTGACTCTAGTCGTGATCCAGATCCCTCATTTGCAGAGCATCTGAATGGTCTCTTTCCAGGGTTAGAATTTCCCCAGGAACTGGCCAGACGAATTATGACACATGCAAGCCATCCTGGGGCATTGTACGGTCACAATGCTGGTCTCAGCTTCATTGGTATGTCTCTGAAATGAGTCTCTAATTGCTTCTATACTGATTTGACATAGGCCGTCGCGTCTTGGAATCCTACATCCTCCTCATGTTGTCTGCCAGCTCTCACCTGAAGCCTTCTGACGACCTGGAAGCTATCGTGGCTCGTACAGTAAACTCGTACGTGCTCGGTGAATACGTCGGTTCTCAATGGGGTCTGGGAAGAGCAATGCTATGGTCTCCCAGCGTCGACACTAGCAGAATAAATCCTCAAATGAACCAAACATCATTGTTAAGAAGTGTTGGTCTCTACAAAATCCAGGGAGAAGGGGTTGCAGCTGTTGTTGGAGGTATATTTCGGCAGTTTCGTGAGTCTTGTGCCTCTTTCTTTTACCCTTGTCCGATGATATTTATCTCACAGGGCGCCTCTGTTGCTCATCGTGTATTTCATACACGGGTACTACCTCATCTCCTGCTCTCGCGTCGCGACATCGGCCTTCCAGAAATATTTCATGGAGACGCTCGTGCTGCCTCGGCTCGTATGGGCGGAAATCACGGTCCTCTAACAAAGGCAGACCTGCAAAACCGACCTCCACCAGGAGTCACTAGAGTCCCAGATTGTCGACGAAAAGGCGACTCCAGACGATTTGCCGAGCAAAATGTCGTGAGTATATCCCCCGCAAATTTATATCGTGCTCTGAAGATTGTAGAATCTAATAGGAAGTAATATAACACGATTTAATGGTATTGTCGACGCGTCTCCCTATGGAAGCAATGCATGATAAGATAAGATAACGTCAGTGTGGCGTCGAAAGGTCTGGTGAGCTCGATCGTGCATTATAATCCTCGATTATTTCGACCAGTTCTTCGACGACTCTTTTCTGCTGTCGACTGGTCTATTTTCAAATCATCTTTTGGCTGCCCTGAGACACCATTTGAAGCACCGTCGCCCAAAAAAGAAATGCAGACTTGCCTATTGCAGGAGAACAATGGATTTTCGGCCACATGCTCTACACATTGGCCGTTTGATGGGTTGCAGGGTCCCGAGTGTCATTTCCCTTTATGAACCAGCAACAAACACCTTCGCTTTCAACCAAATCTCTTCCCGTTTGAATTTCTTTCCTTGAGCCCGCTCTCACCATGCCAGTCCTTCAATATTCTGCTGCCCGTGCCCTAGTACACTGTGAGTCTGTACTCGATAGAACCAACGTATGCCAGCTAACTTGTCGCGATTGAAAGCTCTCTTTTTCATTTTTCACGCGATAATTCTTGGGTTCCTTTGTTTCTCCTGGATTGAAGGAGGAAACTGTAAGTGACCAACGAGGATGACGACCAGCGTACTCAAGGCAAATTATTTTTAAGATTTCGAAACCATTGGCATGATCAACAATTTTGCCGCACTCAACACAACGGTGGCTTTCTTGGCCCACAAAGCCTATCATTTTGGCGACGAAGACATCGAGACCACCGGCCCCGTTTTGGCGAGGAGGAGAAATATCATGACTTCTATCTCTCATTTGATTTGGAGCTTGGGTACCTGACTCGTCTTGCATATCCTGAACGTTGTATTGATTTTTATAGCTGGTGCCATTGTCTTCTCTGTGCGCGTCTCCCATGGAAAGATCTGTGGCGATTTCAAGGCAACCACTGCTCCCTGCGCCATTGCCAATATTGTGGTGATATTCTCCTGGATCACCCTCCTCCTGGGTGAGTCGATGTTTTTACTCTTCGGCTCGTACTTCTCATTTTTACTCCAGCACTCGTCGGTTTGGCTTTGTCATTCTTCGAGGGTCCAATCATTTCTCGACGAGTCCTTGTCAAGCCAACGACTCAGACCGGCCCTTCTCTCGGTGACCGCCGAGAGCTCGTCCGAACTCATTCTATGGAAATGGGGCACATAGAAGTGCGCTATGACCCAGAACGACCACCGAAATGGGATGCTGCAAGCGCCCGCAGCTTAAAGGTGTGGACCACGATCCCGCTGAATTGAGCTCGGTGGCTTTTCATCTTCCTCACTCATGTAGCCATACTTTGTAGCTCGTGCTAGTCCTGTAGCCTCAGCTCTTTTTTTTTTGCCTTGCTGTATAACGTGTATTACCATATTTTTCTTTTCTCTCATTCGCAGTAGTTGTTACGACGTAGATAAGAAAAAGGATCCTGTACTCTCCAGAATATATCTGATGAAAACCCTTCGGATTATGGTAACAATGTTCAAGTATTAATGATTAAAAAAGAGGAATAAAGTCCTGTATCCTGTCTCGGGCATCCTGCGCTATACACTCCGCGATCCAAGTGATGTTACGAATCTCCTGCTCCTTCAGCTTCATGTAACTATAGAAGATGCCATACTGGAACTGCTGCAGGAAGGCAAGCTTGTTCAGGTGAACTTCTGTAGTAAAGAAATGGTCCTCCAGCTGAGAAGCTGCACCACCGCTAAATTCGTCACTCCCATTACCATTGGCAGACGGTGTTTCTGAAAAGAAAGAGCGGTATTCAGAGACATTTTCACAGACCTGACGGACTTGATCCACGTCGTCTGCTTTTGCCAGCTGGTTATTTCCCTCGGGGAAGAGGCGGCCAATGGAAGGGAACAGCTTCGCCCGTTGGTCCTTAGACAATTCAGTCCCGAACGAATTGATTGTGATGTTGACGGTTCTACGATCCGCCTCGAAGGAAAGGATTTTATGCATCACGTCTGAAGTGGGAGAACCGAGGGTGCTGCAAAAGTGATAGAAATCCTCGAGGTAGGCCTTGTAGACGGTATTTCTGATAATTTCGATGTTAAGGTCGTCAAGGTCAGATGCAGCTAGACATTCCCTGAAATATGGGGCTGAAAAGCAGTTAAGATTTGAGTGACAGTAGAGAATGGATAGCTTACCGAGGGGGGTCTCAACAAGGACACTCTGATACAGCTCTTCAACATTTGTTGCGACGCAAAGCGCTGGCATGGTGTCAAAGACACCCAGAGGATGGCATCGCTCCAGAAGCTCGTGGGTATCTCTCTCGTGCAAAGTTCCAGTGATGAGCAACACGACATTGTCAATCATGTAGGCATAACTGTACTGGTTTCAGAAACACCAAGGAGCGCGGAATATGAGATAGACGCACGTAATGTAGTCCAGAAATTTGCTCAACGGCTGAACAGAGTTGCTCCTCAGGTAGTTGAACTGGTCCACCAGAATTTGAGTCGCCTTGTCCGAGATCGTGGCTGTAGAGATTGGCAGGGGTTCGTTGGCCAGAAAGCTGCCATAGTCTGTAGCCGAAAGCTGCGTTCGGAAATCTAGGATCTAGTCAGCAGGTCGATTGAAGTATTCAGCTTGTGTTGGACGACCTTCTAGAGTTTCACACTGCGTCAGGTTGGCGTAGTGACTTTGGGACAGAATACCGGCTTTGTAGCCTCTCACAGTGCCTTCAAGGAATCCAGAATCGACCTAATGTGGTTTGGTTGGTATTAGAGACCAGGAGGATACGAATCTGGGCCCACATTGAAAAACAGAGCTTCCATGTCGCTCGACTTGAGAGCGGAGGCAACACGTGACTACACGAACGCTCTGGCGCCAACTCAGCGCTCAGTCGGCGACGCCGCCCCTCTTTATATGTATGGAGTAGATTCTATGATAGATATACAAGGATGTCTGCCTATGTCTGCAAGCAGAGATTATTTTGTAGATGAATAAACTATATAAACCAATCATTGGCATTAATACCGAGAGTCTCGCGCAGCGTAACTCGAACGGGAACCAGAACTGCCACCTCTGGACTGTCTCGAATCGCCAAAGCCTGACGATTCCGAGTCTCGGAAACCGAAGTTTGAGCCACTGGAACCAGAACTACCACCTCTGGACCCAGATGACCCAAAGCCTGACGATCTAGAATCTCTAAAGCCACCTGAACCACCTCGGTCTACCCAAGGTCGTCTTTGGTCGTTGTAACGTGGCGTCTTGTACTGTAATGGATCGTCTTTGTAGTCATTTTCATCCATCTCGAATGTGACTCTGCTGTTACCGGTGGGAAGATCTCTGGTGCTCTGTCTTCCACGTCCAGCCCATGGAGTCGAACGTTGCGCTCGGCTATACTCTCGTGGTTGACCGAAACGCTTTGACCTGTTGTCGTCATAGCCGAGTTTCTGCAGGAATGCCGGTGAAACATAAGGTGGCTCAGATAAGCCACCAGCTTCCATCGCCCATTGGCGACATCCTTGGAATACGACCTCACGCGAAACTCTCAATTCAGCGCTCTTGGAGATATAGTAGCCCAAAATGGCCATGAATGTCTCGCGAACGGCCTCTGGATCAAGAGCTTTGAGCAAGCTACCCACAGCTGGCTCATACTTTTCCAGAATCTCGGTGACAGGTGCCTTGAGCCGAGAATTCTGTCCCGCTGGCACTCCCCGTCTGTCGAATTGACCGACCAAGTGCTGATAAGGTTTGTCGGGATTTTGGTCAAATTCGCGCATCAGTGTCTCGAGCTGCTGGTCGAGTTCAACGACTGTAACTGGTTTGATTGGGACAGTCGGTCAATTGCCACGTCAGGAAACCGATTTCCCAAGGCAGCAAGACGAGATCACCCCGACCGCTGAGACCTGCACGTCCAGTACGTCCAACCCGGTGGATGTACTGCTCTTTACTGGACGGAATTCCGACTTGAATGACTCTGGTGACACCTGGATAGTCAACACCTCGAGCCGAGACATCTGAAGTGATAAGGACAGAATGACTGTTTCTGTCGCCCCGGAATTTTTCTGAAACATTGGTCCGAGATTCTTGGGTCCTTTTAGAGTGTATCTCGTAGACTTTGGTCTGACGGCCAGCTGGGAGAAGTTGGTCCATCAAGTTACGGACCAAGGTCGCATAGAGCTGGGTCATCTTGGTCGTTGGAAGAAACACGATGACTTTGGATGCAGCGGGAGAATTCATTTGAGCGTGCGCGATGAGCTTCATCACATATGGGAGTTGGTGAGCAGCGCTGGGCAAAACGGTGGAAAATTGTGGAATGTGAGCGTGAACAGGCGAATCTTCCGTTTTAATGACATCAATCAACTTGTGATTGTGTAAAACAGAATTGGCGATCTGACGAATAGCTGGAGAGAGTGTAGCGGAAAACATAAGGTTTGTCGTTGTGGTGAAGGAGGCAGAAATTTTACGATGGCCTCAATGTCATCCCGGAAACCCATGTCCATAAGAGTGTCAGCTTCGTCGAGGACCAGCTAGAGAAACTTGAGCACAAAACAGTAATTACTCTGAAATGACATACCATCTGGGTTTGCATAAGACCTTTCGCAACCTCAGGCTCCGATGTCATAACATCCCGAAGACGACCAGTAGTAGCAACAACTATGTCACGTCTTCCCTTCATCCAGTCTCGGAGTTGCTTTGGCTTGCTCGTGCCACCAGTGAACAGTCGAACCTCGAAACCAGTGTGGAAATG
This sequence comes from Mycena floridula, assembly GCA_029320655.1. Classification (NCBI taxonomy): domain Eukaryota; kingdom Fungi; phylum Basidiomycota; class Agaricomycetes; order Agaricales; family Mycenaceae; genus Mycena; species Mycena floridula. The sequence goes on from JARIHS010000025.1 coordinate 104,405, forward strand.
GGAAAGTCGCAATGCCTCGTTGGCTATCTGGGTAGCCAATTCTCGGGTGGGACTGAGAATAAGAGTACCGACGGCGTCCTGAGCAAATCTACGTTCTGCTTTGTGGCGTAAAGTATTGTCGGTAACCAGCCCAGCATCCTTGACGGCTTTCTCCCCAGCAGCCGCTATAGCTTTTATCCGTGATTCGATGGCTGGGACCAGGAAAGCTAGTGTTTTGCCGGTCCCAGTCTTTGCACGAACGAGAAGGTCACGCGATGCGGCGCCAGGTGCACGGTGTTTCTCGGCCTCATAAGGCTGGGCGATTTCAGGGGAGCAGGGGAAGCACTTCCTCTTGAACTTCGCTCATGTTCGTCAGGCGGAAAGGCTTGATCATGATAGCATCAAGAGTAGCCTTGGACACTTTGCCTTCAAGTGTTTTGAAATGGCGACCAGAAGCGGCAGAAAAACTGGGCGTGTCCATTGGCATAGTAGGTGCAGCAGGGTCGAGCTCAGAATCCTCTACTGCATGCGCTAAAGCAGCATTGCTCTGAGCCCTGCGTTGATATACACCTTTTCCGGAGAACAAGCTGAAATAAGTCAACTTTCGCGTCGACCAAAAAAAGAGAGAAAACTTGCCATTTCGTCCAAGGCTGGACAGATAGAGCTGCCAAGAGCAGGCCCTAGACGTCCGTAGCCATACAGAAGAGACCATTAACGAGACTGCTCGTTAAAAGTTCTATCGTCTGAATGAGAGGGTGAAATGGAAAAGGGATGAAAAAAAAAAAGTCACATGCGTGATAATTTTCATGCGACACGGCAAGCCTTTGCAAAAGCTGTTCATCGTAGACTTCAAACCTTCAGCGTCAGCTGCGGCTCGCAGTCATCTATCTACCAATTCGTGTTTCAAGCTTTTTATCAGCCTGTAATCATCTACGACGCATTGAGCGTCTTTTTTTTTCCACCAGTATAACTGACCGGAAACTTCAAGCAAAGAAGGGCGAGGATGGCTCAGTTCGGGTTCTCTGATACCAGCGGTGTCAAATCTAGTATCCGTCGGGCGATGGGGACATCCTTTTGTTCCGTTTTCTCCATGGTAGCCAGAGGTATGACCGCATCCCAAGTCCATGTACTTATCCAGGAACAATGTGATATTCTTCCTGCTATTCACAAGAAGGGATTAGTTTTAGAGACACAGCCAAGCTTGAATATTTAATGGGCGCCTGAGACTGCTTGAGATCAACTTCAATTCCTCGTTGTCTCATCCTTTCGCACGGTCCCTCCTTGATTCCTCCTTCCATGGCTAGTAAACCTGCGCATAAACGAGCAAGTCCCTTCTATCGCGCAGGTCAATTCCGCTCATTAAATTATCTTACAGCTCACCAAGGAATATGTCACAATGCAACGAGAGCCACCCCCATTTGTTTGGGCGGTCCCTGACGAGAAGAACATTTTAACCTGTACGTCCTGTTCTGTGACCAGTTTCTTGTCAGTGGCTCATCTCTTTCTTGCAGGGAATTTCCTTATCGTGAGTGATATCCCAACAGCAATGGGCAACAGCTCTGAATATATTACAGCGTGGACCACCAGACTCACCCTTCGCAGGCGGAGAGTACCATGGGGTTCTTCTATTTCCTTCCGAATACCCTTTTAAACCTCCCGGAATCAAAGTGAATCCTCTTATCCAATCTCTGTTGGAGGCTGACTGATATTTTTTGGAGATGTATACACCGTCGGGCAGATTTCAACCAGACCGCAAAATCTGCTTCTCCATGTCCGACTTTCATCCTGGGACGTGGAATCCAGCCTGGAGTGTGGCCACAATTTTAACCGGCCTGCTCTCCTTCATGCTTTCCGACGAAATGACAACAGGATCTGTAACCTCCTCCGACGCTCACAAGCGTGTTTTTGCGGCGAAGAGTCATACCTGGAACTTGGAACAGCCCAGATTCAAAGAGGTCTTCCCTGATGTGAGTACTCATTCTTGTTCGTTCGTTCGGCGTCCAGATATCTTCGCCGAAATCATTTTCCATCACTCGTCATCATGGATCACTGAATGTTGTTCCGACTGTAGTATTGCACACCATTTCTCCGCGACCTCCCAAATATGGGCGAGAAGGAGCGTGGTATTCCTCCAACACAGCGACCAGCCAGTCGTGCTGAAATACCATCAGCCACTGGTCCTGCTGCCGCAAAGGATTCTTCAGTTGGCCATGGGTCCCTGACACCTACAGGCGTCCCAGAAGATAACACAACTGGTTGGGCAGCCTGCTGTATTTCAAGTGGTCTGGGAGAAATGGCGGTGGGGCTTACTTATCGCATCTTGCAGTCATTGTGTCTAGGGTATCATCCAACTGATGTTGGCCAGATAGATTCGACCACTACGACGACGACATGACCGCTTAACCTGGCACACATTCATTCGAATTCATACATCTCGCGACATCTAGGTTTATCGTTTTACACTACTCTCCTTAATACCGTCCCGCGAACGCTGTATTTTTTCTTTGTATATGCCAGAACACGGGAATCACGGTTGCTACTTCTCACTTGCTGCGGTCCAAGAGAAAATGAATGGTATGACTTGGACTCAGACCAGCTCGTCTCTCGAAAATGCGGCGCAATGCGTTGAAGGCCTCGATAGGCTATGTATCTCGACCTGAGTCGACCTGGACACATGGATTTCGGCAATCTGAACCTTGACTCGGTCAATAATCAAGTGATACTACTGCCCACTTATTTAACCACTTAACCACTAACACCTGGGTCCACCAAGGTTGTTACGCAGGCTCACTGTATCATGTGACTGACACCGCACTGGTCCTCATCGGATATGCATTCATTTTCACTCTTGCTGCTGCTGGTTCCAGTGGTATCAGCTTCTTCTCTCAACGACACCGTTTTATGGGGTCCCTACAGGCCAAATCTATACTTTGGGCTTCGTCCGAGGATTCCACAGTCTCTCATGACCGGTCTGATGTGGTTTGGAAACCAGGATTATCAGTCTATTAGCAGTGAGTGTATTCAAACCGTGATTCTATTGGTAGCTCATTGATACTAGAAACTCGCCATGCCTGTGACCAAGGGGACGGTTTGGAGAGTTATACGTGGACAGAGTATGATACTCGCGAAGGAGGCGTTCAAGTCATCAAGGACGGACAGAACAATGTCAAAATAACTACAGAATTTCTCAAAGTTTCCGGAGGTGACCACGGTGGTAGCTGGGCTGCTCGAATCAAAGGAGAACCTATGAATCCTAGTATGTGACCGTAGTTCGATATGTTGCGCGCGTTAACGTCTCCAAGGTCTTCCATCGAAGCCTTCTCTGATATTCTATTTTGGATTGGAAGGCCTGGGGTCCTTGGACCTGGAGACAGACGAGAACGAGAACGGATTGGAAGGAGAAGTGAAGCTTTCTGGCTCTACAGTGGAGCTGGATGACTTTTCAATCAGAATTGTTGATGGTAAGCAGCTTCAAGGCAGTGCCATTCCTGATTCTAACCCAATTGCTAGGTCCTGACAATGTTGCTATAACTGAAGGTCCTCATGCGGCTGCATTTCAAGCACGTATCGGCAAAACTCACTTCCTTGGTCAACCCGTACCATCCGGTAGCATCTGGCAAGCAAAGGGTAGCTTCTCTTTGTATCGTTAACTCTGTACCCGCTGATATCCTGCCTTCAGAGGTCATTCTCCAGTCTATCATAAAGCGAGCTCAGGACATCGTCAATCCCTATAAAGATATTGGCCCACCCGAACCCGCCTTTGTTCTCCAGCTTCCAGATGAAATCTATACCGGGAGCAACCTCATCGCGATACAAAAGTCCTTCACCGGCGAATTCCAATTCGATATCTTCTTCGAGAGCGCAAGCTCAAAGCAGAAGCTAAGCGGTCAGCTATCTTTCCTTTACGCGACTGGCAAAGCCTCATTAATCTCGTACATAGCGTCGACACTTGACCAGGGTATCCCCGCTCTGGTTGCATCGTACGACACGCGTTTCCATACTGCATTTCCTTATCCTTTGGATTTTCCAGCGGATAAAAAGCAAGCCTTAGGGGCCTTTTCCAAGGCTATCACGTCGAATCTGGTTGGCGGGGTAGGCTACTTTTATGGAACTTCCATTGTCAACCGCAAGTTCTCATATGAATGGGATGAAGAGGAAGATTTAAGTCAATCCACTTCTCGGAGAAGAGAAGGAAGGCGGTGCGAGACTGACGGAGCCCTAAGGCTCTCCTGACTGCAACCCCCAGCCGAAGCTTTTTCCCCAGAGGATTCTATTGGTATGAGTGGACATCTGTAAATGGAACTCAAACTGATGAAATTGACGCAGGGATGAGGGATTCCATTTGCTTCATATCGGGCTCTGGGATAACGATTTCAGGTGGATTGGGCATTCTCATCTGCACAGTCTACGGGCTGAACCTTTCTACAGTCTAGAGATTCTCAAGGACTGGATCGGTCTCATTGACGACGATGGTTGGGTTGCTCGAGAGCAAATACTGGGAGAAGAGGCTCGAAGCAAGGTTGATATATCTTATCTCGCGTCACGGTGTCTCATTTCTTCACAACATAGGTCCCTCAAGAATTCCAAACCCAGGTTCCAAACTATGCCAATCCCCCGACTTTGACTATGGCAGTAACTGCCTTTATTGCCAGAGTCAAAGCTGCTGCTTCTCAACGGGAGTTTGATATGGGCATGGGTGCGATGCCTCAAGTTCCTTTAAGCCAACCTGCTCCACCTGCTTCCGGAAATCGATACCTGGAACAGGAATTGGCTTTAGAGTATCTCAAATCGATATACAAGCCTCTCAAGCGACACTACGACTGGTTCCGTCGCACCCAACGTGGACAAATCAAACAGTATTCTCGTAAAGCCCGGTCAAGGACTGAGGGCTACCGTTGGCGTGGTCGCTCTGAGCATCATGTTTTAACCAGCGGAATGGACGATTATCCCCGAGGACCACCACATGCAGGAGAGTTGCATCTCGATCTGATTTCTTGGATGGCATTTTTCACAAGGACCATGAAAGACATCGCTGCGTTCGTCGGTGAGAAGGATGACGAGCTTTCCTTTGGAGAGATTGAAAAGGCTATCTTAAATAATATTGAAGGTGGGAGTTGCATTTTATCCGTGACCATTTGTTCATTTCATTCTCCAGATTTACATTGGAGCGAAGAAAACCAGATGTATTGCGACCTGAACGTTGACGGTGATGGTAGCATCGTCTTTCCAGTCTCATTTTGATTTGCTCAAAGCCTTCCAGATGAATCTGTACACGTTTGCCACAAAGGCTACCTCTCACTATTTCCCTTTTTCCTTTCGCTCATACCTTCGTCTTCACCTCACTTGGGGTCAATCCTCGACATGCTCAGAGATCCCGATCATCTGTGGTCTCCATACGGTTTGAGAAGCTTGTCTGCATCCCACTCCGAATTCGGACAAGGCGAGAACTACTGGAAAGGACCAATCTGGATCCAGATGAACTATCTGGCACTGAGCGCTTTACACAAGGTATGTATCGAGCTTCCTTGACGGCGACTGAATGAAACTTTTCTCTAGACATATGCTGTTGAGCAAGGGCCATATCAGGTTCGAGCGAAGGAAATTTACACACAGCTGAGGCAGAATATTGTTGATAATGTGTTCAAGGTGTGTCCTCTGTCCTAGCTTTGACAAAAATTCACTCTTTCAGGAATATACTCGAACTGGATATGTTTGGGAACAATATAATCCCACGAATGGACAAGGACAGCGAAGGTGAGTAAGAGTCTTGGTTCATGAATCGTGCCAATGATTGGCAGCCATCCTTTCACTGGCTGGACTTCGCTTGTTACACTAAGTGAGTTGCCTCTTTGCACAAATTGACCTTGACCGATATCTTCCAGTCCTGGCCGAAAAGTATTAATACTCTGTATGTGTGTGGGGGCTCGGTGAACTTATTGTTCGCGTAAAGATTTGAGAGCATGGACATAAGACAAATGGCAATGAAAAAATGTGTAGGTGTTCCGTTTCCAATAATAATGCAAGGGATCAAGAAGAGGGATAAAGAGTTCTATGTAATTGATCAGAATCTCTCTACGTCAAAGGTGAGGTCGTCGAAATGGAAAGAATCCAATCGCATTTCGAAGCTGATATCTCCCCTGTGTCCGTCGGGATCCTCTGTGCTGGGGTCATTGTGGACCTGAACTTCTTTCCCTGGAGACTTGTTCTTGTTTCCCTTGCCGCCTCTCCTGAATGAGGACAAGCGACGAAGCCCTTTGGGAGGCGCGTCGTCATTTATAATGATCGGCGCATCAAAGGGGGCAGCTATGAAGGTAGCAACAGGTTCGACTGGGGTAACTGGCCCTGCCGATGAAGAAGAGGAAGAACAGCGAGAAGAACAGCGGGGAGGTGAAGGAACCAGATTCTCTGAACCGGGCGAAGAGATGGTGGTAGAAGACATATTTCGGGAGAATAGGTTTAAAACGGAGAACCTTTTCTTGGCCGAAAATGTCTGAGTAGAAGGTGTCGGTGACTGCGAACGTAGACTTAGACGAATGTCTATCGAGTCAACGTCAAGGTCGTCATCTTCATCTTCGTAGCGAGGACGAGGCTGGGAGAAAGGAGATTCGGCGTCGAGGGATGATGATGAGCTTCGGCGAGAGACTGAGTCGAGCTGTCTCAGTCTTCGTGGCCTGGAGACACTGGGACTCGTGGAATCGACAGACGAACGTGGTTCCGACTGTTGCGGTGTAGAAAACAAGGAGATTAGACTGGAAGAGCCTCTGCGGGAAGGACGTGGAGTAGTATTTGTCGTTTCCGCATAGTCGGTTGACTCTGAGGAAGAGAAAACGTCTTGGACATGAGGTGGCTTCTTGGTGCGAGAACCAATTGTCCTGTTCACGTTTTTAATCGACTTGAAGGCTCTGGAAATGAAGGTTTGTGAACGCTTCATTGGCTGAGGCACAGGAGTCCTTGAACTATGTGAATCTCTTTCACTGTGTTTCTCCGTTCGCTTGACCTTTATGACCTCGATAACCTCTGAGCAATCTCCTGGCTCGTTTCCCCGAATAGTGATGTCTCCATAATCACCATAGCCAGAGTCCTCGTCAACTGGCATTTCTCGTTCGAGGCTTTTCCTCGACATCATGCTATCCACTGAGCGCTTGGAATTTCTGTGAAATGGCGGAGACTGTGATTGTGAGGAACGAACGAGTTTGTCGACGGTATCAGAGTCAAGTTGGTGTTCGGCAGCTTCAAAAAAGCACCAGGGGAGAACAGAATCTTCTACTGGAGGGTAGATGTGGATGTTTGGGGGAATTAACGAATGAGGCGACATGAAAGAACGTGTTGTAGAATGCATTATCGTTTGCGGAAAGTTGGAACTTGTCCCGTGACGACTCACCGTCATTCGGCTTCTTCCTTTCTCTCAACGCCACGGATTCATGAAAATCGTTCATACTTGTTTCGCTCATCCTAGGAGTACGCGGCCAGTCTGTCTCCAAGATGAGGTTTCTTATAGTCTATGAATAGGGAGCAATCGTCGTCGTCAATGCATCTTTCCGACTCGGATTTCATTCCCAGCACCGACGGTCCCGTACCTCCACGGAAGAACCAAACGGTGATTCCCTTTCCGCCGTCGTCTGGGACGTCTACGAGTCTCTATCTCTGCTTTTCTTCGACGGGCCCCGCGGTCCGTGAACTCGTGTATCCAATCCAGAAGCTATGCCGCGTCTTTCGGTGAGCTAACTGTATGAAACCTTTTGATGAGTTCTCGAGGTGATATTCAACTTCCTGACCTTCCTTCCCTTTCCGAGCCTGATCCATATATATATATAGCAAAGCAGCTCTTGTTCGATTGTTCTTTCGTCGCTCAATGTCTCTGTATCCAGGCTCGGGCACCTCGTCGTCTCCCTTTATAGTTTCCTTCCCTCCAAACGACCCTCATAATCCTTATAATTGGTCTCATACAAAAAAGTGGCTTGTCACTGCCCAGCTCGCCCTGGCCACATGGACAGTCTCATTCAGCTCCAGCGCCTATGCCGGTGGTCTAGCAAATACAGAAGTTGACCTCGGAATATCCCAGGAGATTGCAGTGTTGGGTATCAGTCTGTATGTTCTCGGTTTCGCCGTTGGGCCATTGCTCTTTGCGCCTCTGAGCGAAATGATTGGACGAAGACCGGTCGCTATCGGAACTTTGGCACTTTACACACCGCTCCATGTCCTTGTTGCCCTCGGAGGAAGCGTAAAAGGATTGGGCAACGTGCAGACGCTATTGGCATGCAGGCTTTTGACTGGGATCTTTGGCAGTAGCCGTGAGTTTCATTCTCGTCTTCTCGTTCAGTCGGAGTAATATTTTTTCCCCAGCTCTCACAAATGCTGGAGCGACGATTGCAGACATTTGGTCCACACAAGAAAGAGGTAAAGCGGCGGCTATATATGCGAGTGTCCCTTTCCTCGGTCCAAGTGCGTTTTTCAGTCTCGCCCCTGTACCCTATTGACCAAAGTTCCGCAGTCGTTGGCCCAATAGTGGGCTCATTCGCGGCCCAGTCTCCTACTCTCGGCTGGCGTTTCAACTTCTGGCTCATGTTCGTCTTTGGGGCAATCAGCCTTATTTCAGCCTTGTTCGTAGGGGAAACAGTAAGTAATGGCTTCCTTGTTCGCTTATTCTTGGATGCATTCCTTCGTTATCTTCTCCTCCTAGACGTCCATCAACTGATTACCTTTCTTCCAGTATGCACCGGTGCTCATCCGTCAACGAGTCTCCCTTCTTACAGAAACTTCTCGAGAAGGGGAAATATATTTATCTGTTTTCGACATCACCCCTAAAGCCAGCGGCGTCAGTAGGGACAAGATGTATCGAGGCACAAGCCTCCCGCGAGTCCTTTGGTCGAATCTGAAGCGACCTTTTGGTACGTATTCGATCAATCTTTTTTCCGTTTTGTTCTCTAACCCTCGGACTTCATGCAGTCCTTCTGGCATCCGAACCACTGCTCGTACTGCTTCACAATCTACATTTCCGTGGCCTATGGAACCCTGTACTGTCTGTTTGAACTGCTGCCTGCAGTCTTGAGCCAGGCATCTGACTCTGAAAAATCAACGACGACACGCTCCAGCCTTGCATTCATGGGAATCGGAATCGGGATCATCATCGGTACAATTTCGAGCTTTACTTGGGGAGAGGCTATGTATCAAAGGTCTCTCGCGAAAGAGCGCGTCAGACTGGAGAATGATGCAGAAAAATCCAACAAGAGAACCGAAAGAGGTCCAGTTGTTGTTCCTGAGGCGTAAGTTCCTCTCGGGCCTTTATTGCGGTCAGCTCTAACCGTCTCCCGCAGACGACTTCCAACCGCTATAACTGGTTCTATACTCCTTCCCCTGGGCCTTTTTTGGTTCGCAATCATCATTCCGAATCCAACAGTTTTGGCCAGTCCAACATTATTGACTTTGTCGCTACTTCCTTTTGGTATTGGAATTGCACAATTGCTGCAATCAACCACTGCATACATGATGGATGCTTATGGTATCTGGTTTGCAAGTGCTACAGCAGGTGTTGGAGTTTTCCGGTCAGCTTTTGCGCTAATCGCGATTCCTCTAACCAACGGCTGATTTTACCTTCTCCAGATCGATTACTGGCGCATTATTCCCTCTTTTCTCTACTCCAATGTTCCTTCGTCTCGGTGACCAGGGAACCATGCTCTTCTTCGCCGGGTTAACGACTGTGATCGGTATCCCTATTATCGCTTGTGTTTGGCGATACGGCAAATGGATGCGGAAGCAAATCCAAATTTGCCTTCAACAAAGACTCTCAAGTGGACGAGACCCAAGTTATGAAGCCCATCACCGCCAATCGCACTGGTTCACCATTTACAAGGACAGCTCTTTTACCGCCAGCTGCTGTCAGGTTCAGTGGCCGAAAGCGCGAGAATGCTCGTCCTTCGACCAGCAGCTCTACTATGAGCTCTGCTTCGACTGTTGTGGGGGAGGACTTTGGAAAGATGACGGATGACTTCGAGCGTAAGCTCTGGAGATGAATTTTTTGGAATCACACTCAACTTGACCGGCATGAAAAGCGAACCGCCAACGTTGGAGACTCCATCTGTGGACTTGAATGCGACTTTTTCCTTCAACGAACGCGATTGATTGATTATCAAGTCGCATAGCAGTGTTATTTATTCCATCACGTAGTTTACCTTTCAGCACAGCACATATCTCTCTCAAACATCATATGTAGATCTCGCACATTTTCCTGGCATTCTGATTCCATGATGAGTCTCATGCTATGTATCCAGACCTCTCTTGCAACTCAAGTACTTAGCTCTGAATTGAACTCTGAGATTCAATCCTCTGGATCCGAACAGAATGCAAAGGTTATTGTCAGCAGAGCAGGCTTTACGGCTGTTTGACAGTCTTGCCTTCCAGATGCTCTCATCGAGAGAATAGATGTGAAGTAAGCATTAACCGGGCTGAGACTCCGTTCGCTGCCAAAGACTTGAAGCTTCGATATCATTTCGGTGCGCCACTTAGCGGTGAGGCATCGCTCGAATCCAAGTTTGTACCCGTGGAGATACTTGATCCTCGCAATGAATTCAAATTCAAGATGCTACATAGTAGTACATGCTGGAAGCAGTTTCTACTTGATAGTCAAACGAGCCGGATCTAGGTTCTACAGAGCATCAGTGTGTCGAACGAGTAAAGACTCGGTAATGATGAGACTCACCAGATTTGGATTTGTTGACGGAGCTAACAGACATCAGCGAGGAGATTCAGCGAGTCAAAAGAAGACTGACCAAGACGATCCTACTGTTCCAGCTCTTGTGCCATTTTCCCAGCCTGTGTACCCAAGTCCTTGTAAGCTCCTTGCATGCATTTAGAACACTGCGAGAGAACTACGAGAGCTTCTGCGTTCGGATAGCACATTGCCTGCGTAATCTTTTCTATGTCCATGGTCTGACGAACGACATCAACCACTGCTCGAATGTGCAAGATGAACCATTCTGTTGGATGCCAGAACTCTGGCCGCATAGAGTCGTCATCATATTCGTCTTCTTCCAGCATCCGACATGGTTGAGCATGGGGAGAAGCGACTCGACCCAGGCCACCACCACACGAATTTCATGCAAGGATTCTGATCATCGTCATACTTTATCGGTCTTGAAAGCTCCTGGAGATAGTCGATACATTGCTTGGAGCACATGTCGCGATATCTGTACAATTCGTGGAATTTATCAGCCTGTGATCAGCTTGAGCTCGGGAATGGCGTAGTCTGGGTAAGCTGGGAATTTGAGAGCTGCCATTGCAGCTCGTTCAGCTAGAGAGCGGATCTGCAGATAAACAGCGATAGCATAGACCCTGGCTGGCTCTTTGTCAATCCAAGTGACAAGAATATTCTCGATCAGTGCCGGGTTGATCAGGTTGAAGAGATATTTGTTGTGAAGAGCTACTGTGTAGATGTCTATGATTCCTATTTAGATCCTTGAAAGACTCATAGTTGGCCATCCGAGGGTAGGATAGGATGAGAAGCTTCCAGAGTGCACTGTAATCATGATGCATCAGGGTTGAAGCTTGACATCCGTTCTATATGGGTACGTACCTTCCAGAAAGGTCCTGCATAACATAGACCCGCTTTCCCTCTTTCATGTACATCCATCTGTGGAGGCGGATTGCTGCCCAAAGCAGATTCAAAGAAACCAGACACGAGGCGCATTTGTCTTTCATGAGCATGGAAGAGATATCCGTCGTTGGAGCCCAGGATGAAATCTGTAGGCTCATCCAATATGTTTTCATCTCCTGAGAATGGTTGGATGTTAAGCTGAGGGCGACGGAATGAAGAAGCCATAATGAAAGGATGAAAGAGAGTCGAGACACATGAATAATTGATGGCCGCTTTGATCCTTGGAGTTCATTGTCTTGGGCGTAAACACGGCTTGCAGGCTCGATCTTCTCTGGGAATGAGCTAGTCATAAAAATCCGGAAATACAGTTGGTTTGTGTACAAAACAAGATTCAAAGAATGAAAAAAGATAAACAAATCACCGAATACACAACAAGTCCTTGGCGTCGAAACTAACAGTGCCATTTCGCTTGCATCCCAATGCTTCTCTGCGCCCGATACCAATTTCGAGCAACTCCTCCAACCCGGAAGCAATAGAACCTGTCAGATTCAATACAGGAAGGACGGCGAGTCGAGGGACGGTTCCATTTGGTAGGTCCTGGATCAGAGGCAAGCTAGCGTTGGCTTCCCGCTTATTCTCTTCTGGAAGTTGCATGAGAGGCAACGTGAAAAGCTCCTTCCGGGCTTTTGACTGGTCTTTGACGTGAGATCCAACCTCGAGATGATTCGTCGACAGAGATACAAAACCGTCAAAGTTGGGGTAAAGCATCACGTAGCCTCGCAAGTAGACCAATTCGATGAAGTACTTCTTCCAAGAGCGAGTCCATTGGTTAGACCGCACATTTTGGACCATTTCGATTTTGGTAGACCAAGATAATCGAAGGGAAAGATACTGATGGAATTCGCGCCAGTGCTCTGGAAAGTAGACTGCTCCCCAACTGCAAGGAATCTGAGAGAGATACGGAGTAGCTGGATGTAGTTCATGGGTTGCAAACAGATCTTGAGCGTTGAACGGTCGTCGCCCTTTGGGAGGCAGCTCGAGATTCTTCTGTTGGTAAAGACTGATGCCGAACAATTGCGGCGACATGTTTTCTGGTTGACCATATCTGAGAAAGATCATAAGATAAGGAGAGGACCGAGGGAACAAAGGAAACTAACCTATATCGCAAAAGAGTCATCTTCAGCCAAGCATACCACAACGGACTGAGTTCTACATCATCTTCGAGAAGGAGCCCATAAGAATGATTTCCCTGTGGATACCATGACTCGACTACAGCATTCAGTAGACCTCCATGAGCAATCCTGTGATTGACGGAAGAAACGCCATGTTCCCACTGGAAACTGTCCACGATTCGCAAAGTCTGATCGTCGGAAGAGTCCTCCATTTGAATTCGCAGGTGAAGCCGGTCCCCGAAGTATCTTGCACCTTGAAGAGAGGTCAGAAGACGTTCAAGCGATTGCGGTCGAGAATGCGTAATGACGCCGATGTCGATAGAAGGAATGTGCCAGTCTGTCGGTCAATCAGACTTGAAGGTCAACACAATAAGATGGACGCCTACTTTTCCATTCTAGCATCGAAAGAGACTTCATCCAGCTCGAATATCGTAGATCTTTGCGAGGAATAGCTATAGAGGTCCAGGTATATTCGTGATAGCGCTGTGGACTGACCATCAGATGCTGCTGAACTTGAGGAACATCCAGCCAATGAGGTTCCGAACGAGGAATGTGAGAGTCCAATTCTCCAACTGTGACTACGACGGCAGGTTGAGCCTCCAGTGTGGTGAGCCATCGCAGCAGATTGGATTGAAGCTCCAGTTCGTCCGAGTCGACAACCTGGATAACTAAAGTGCACTGGTCAGCGTAAGATCGTTTGATTCTCGGTAGGATTCTCCGTTTCCACCAGTATCCTTGAAATTTTGCATCCATTTCTGCATCTGTATATACTCGAAGCAGGAGAAGCTGAAGGGTTTCTCCGCCTTGTTGAAGGGAGCAGAGCACTGGATGAAAACGCGTCTAGGTCTGATATGGTCTGGAAAACTGCTGCAAACGAAGGCTGTAGCAGCTTCGCTTTGGGCTGCTCGAGGAACATTCTGGGAGGAGGACGCTGGTATTTTTTTGAACTAGGTGAAAGCTTCTTGAGCGGGACAATGTGTGATATTTTCGAGGGATCGTCAAGTTTATTGAAGAGCTCAAAGTCGAGGTTAGGTGTCTCCGGCGAACGGGGCTCTGGCTCGGGTTGTGCAGTGGGTCGTATAAATGAGAGGAGGAAGATAAAAGTAAAGCAGATTAAAGTCATCGCTCTGCAGCAAAAGTTGGGCGAGAGCACTAAAGAGCGTCGCGGCATGATGGTCGAGGATATGTTTGGTTTCTATTTGTACGTCTAAAACTCAAATCCTTCTTTCCTGAACAAGTCCAAGTTGCTCCTCAGCTCCGGTTTAGCCAACTCAGCAAGGTCGGGACGGTCCTAGGGAAGTTGATCAGCTTACCAGCCCACAGAAAAAAATGCAGACGAATTACCATGGAAAAGAATGCTCTTCTCAAGGTCATCCAGAGCTGCTCGCTGGATTCACCGCCAGCCTTGGTCTCTTGAAGAGCCAGGGCACTGAGGAAATGTTCAGCAGCTTCTCGATGAGCTCCTATATTGAGACAGGCAACCCCGACATTGTAGATCGCTCTGGTGTAGGTCGGTCTCAGTTGCAATGCTTCTCTGTAAGCTCCCAAAGCCTCTTCAGGTTTGCTCCCATTCGACAATGCGGAGCCGAGCCTGTTCCACAATAAAAAGTCCTGAGGTTTCGCACCTAGTGCACTGCTGAAGCAGTCTGTGGCCCGGTCATATTCGTTGTTTGTGTAAAAAAGGACACCGAGAGCGGTTTGCACTTCGGGGTCAACGATATTTTGCGAATGCTGAGATCGAGCCAGAATTAGAAAAAGCTCGGAAACCCGTCCGTGGATATCCCATGTAGAATTCTTTGCCACTGCTTGCGCGGTCTCCTCTGAAACTGGAATCTCGGGATGTGTAGCACGAAGCCATCGGAGAAGCGTCGAATACGAAGCTCGTTCAAAGGCTTCATTCGTGTAAGAGATGGCCAAAGAAACCATGCCTGCTCCTGAAGAGCCAGCTGTCTCTGCGAGTCGTACGCCTTCCATGAGAGCTCGCATCCCGATATCCTCTCTTTCGTCCATGTTCCGAGTCTCCCCGAGAAGAATCCAGGCTTCGTAACCGCCTTCACCCAAGTCGCCCTTTTGGATAGCAGCTTCAAGGAGTAAGGCTGCCTCGCTCAAGGATCCATTCTGTTCGAGGAGCGCTTTGGCATCATTGAGCGGAGAAGAACTAGATGTCGATGGATCGAGGAATTTGTTGTTGGTATCAAAAACGTATTCAGGAAGTACCGGAATTCCTTCTTCGGTGAACTTGAGAGTAGCTGGTCCTTCCGAACCTCCAGTTTCCTCCCAAGCTCGTTGCATGGCACTGCCATAATCGTAGTCCAGGTCTTCCCTCGTTTCATTCATCATCTGACTAAACTGGGCCTCCCAGGTGGCCATGTCGTCGGGATCGCTGTTCGCCAAGCCGCTGAAATGGTTCATTCATCAGCATGTAGAGGATAAATCGAGCCTGACTCACTCGGCGTCAAGATCTGTGTTTTTCAATGCTTCCTCGAGCTCACTGACTCCATCTTGAACCTCCACGATTCGAGGCGTTTCCAGTGACGCAGCAACTTGGGCGAAAGCAGCCTCAAAGTCAGCCTCCCGGCTCTTTCCTTTTCCTTTTCCCTGATCCAGAAGACCAGGATACATAGTAGGTGGCATTCCCATCCCCATTCCCATCCCCATACCGCGTGAATAGGACAAGGTGCCATTGTAATAAGGCCGCTGAATCTGCGCTACATTTCCGATTCAAAAGGATACAGAAGAAGGGGGGAAAATAACGCACATTCCGAAGGATGAACCTGGTTCTGTATCCCATTGCCCTGGACCTGGACAGCTGCATTTTGCGGTCCGTCAGGAATAAACTCGGCTGCCCAAGATGACCCTTGTTGGAGCTTCCAAGCTTCCTGCATCTCAGGTCCGGGTATCATCGATGCCGGAATACCGAATGAAGGACCATGGTTGCGGTTCACAAAGGACATGGGCATCCCTGGGCCGTTGGTCTCGAAAAACTGGCGCGCCATTATCAGATCATGCTCTGACGCCAATGGTGCTGACGAGGATCCAGGAAGATGGTGAAGCTGAAGATAGTAGGTTATGATGAGCCTTACTTGACGCGGTAGACAATGCGATACTGACTCTTGAGCCTGAAGGGCCAGCTATTCTGTCCTTTGCGCTTTGTCAGCCACGAAACTGCCAGGGTTAAACAATATAATATACCTGTTGCAGACTACGATCTCCTTCAGTATGTTTAAGGACTTGAGAGAGCGGATTTGAGGGTACAGCGCACTCTGAGCCAGATACGAGGCTTTGGAAGGACATGATGGTCCAAGACAAGCGGAATTGCCGGCTGCCGAAATCACACGCGCCGCCACTGACTGACATCACGAAGGTTTTTCAAGTCCGTTGGCAGCAGACAGAAGCAGTGCTTCAGGGCGTTTTGTTTCCAAAATTACCAAAGTAGCACACGGCTAATGAGAGATTCAATTCAGATTTATTCCATTGATATGTGCTATCGACTTGTCGAACATGGATCCGCTCTGAACGAATCATTTTTGAATTTCGCGCCGCGCGGCCAGCAACGCGAGACCTTCCCAGGGATCCGGAATTCGACTGAATGTGGTCGAATTAGAAGCCAAGCAAAGACGGAACTCTTGGCTTTGTATGCCAGATATGCCTAGCACGCTCCACGACAGAAGGTGTTTCCTATTTCATCGGGCTGGCATGCACATGCAGCCTCTTGACGTCGGGTCCGAGATTCACCTCGACGACCTGTCTATCTTGGCCTTCAGGCTGTCGACGGAGCCGCCAAGGTTATTGTTCTCATTCAATATTGGACCCGCGAGTCGTATATCTCCAGCTTCGAACCGTGGCGCAGGATATGTCTCTGCAAGCTTTGGGGTACACTGTTATCCAGCTAGACTCACTCGGAGGACCCGAAAACGTTTCGTAAACGACGGTTGCTGTCACGTCCAGAGCGCGGGCACAGTCGACAGGTGGATCGAGGTCGAGCCATTCCGAATTGAATTTCAACGGTAACTAGCAAATCCTGCCTTGATCAGAAGCGTTTTCGATGTCGTGTAGAAGCGTAGAAGCATGGGAGTAGCGGGAGATGCCGAATGGTACCAAAGACCTGAAAATGGCTAGACTGTAAACTGACTGGGCGCAGGCAATGCAAAGCGGAGGATGTATGCTAGCAGGTGTTCGTAGGAGTAGCAAACCAGCCAAACAGAAAGGCCTGGATATTGAGATTCGACGGCGCTGGCGCTGACTTTGCAGGAGACACAAAGTTATAACGAGTTTTTGGTGTCACATAATGTGACAGATTTTGATCGCTTCGTGACAATTACAAGTCATCTGCCAAGCAACAGCTCGTCCCCTTCAACCACCAGCTTCAGGCTTGACTGCTGGTTTACACCTCCGTTGTATTTCTCTCGAATCTCCTTCATTCCCTCTATTGCTACAGCAATTTCATCTACGATTATCGACAGCTCATCCTAGTTTGGTTGCCTCCTTATTCTTCATTTACCCTCAAACTGTCCCTAGTCGTCAATAACAGGGCTCTCAGATGTCAACTCACGGTCCTATAAATGGTGTCAAGATTTCTCGTGCGTACCATTTTTTCTGCATTTATGGCGCCCTCTTACTGATTGCTCCACCTTTCCTTGTCGTGTTCCCTCATTCTTCACTCCGTGCTTTCTCAACTTCCACTTGATCATCATCGATATATATTCATGGTTCATTGCCCATCAGCTATCGATGACCCCAACAGAGTCGTCAAAGTCGTCGCTTCCGATGGCAAGTCTGGGGAAACCAAAGATATCTCCTACAGCAATTGCAAAGTCATTGGAAATGGCTCTTTCGGAGTAGTATTCCAAGCCAGGATTGTGGGCAGTGCAAATGACGGAGATGATATTGCCATAAAGAAGGTTCTTCAGGATAAACGGTTCAAGGTACGTGTTGGTTTTTTTGCTCAAGATTCACCGTCGAATCTCCCACTTTCAGAATCGTGAACTGCAAATCATGAGACTCGTATCCCATCCCAACGTTGTAGACCTACGGGCTTTCTTCTATTCGAACGGCGACAAAGTAAGCTCTGTGTACTATCTATCCGGATCTTCGAAATACTCATGTCCGTTCCAGAAAGACGAAGTCTACCTCAATCTTATGCTGGAATATGTCCCCGAGACCGTCTATCGTGCCAGTCGTCATTATGCTAAACTGAAGCAACCGATGCCTATGCTGCAAATCAAGCTATACATGTATCAACTGCTTCGTTCACTTGCTTACATCCATTCTGTTGGGATATGCCATCGAGACATCAAGCCCCAGAACCTGCTGCTCAATCCGGCCTCTGGTATACTCAAATTATGCGACTTTGGTTCTGCCAAAATCTTGGTAGCTGGCGAACCCAATGTCAGCTACATCTGCTCCAGATATTATCGAGCACCGGAGCTCATCTTCGGCGCTACAAACTACACGACCAACATCGGTAAGTTGGCCGGCTTACAACCGTTATCTTCGGTACTGAATTATCTCAAGACATCTGGTCCACCGGATGCGTCATGGCAGAGCTCATGCTTGGACAACCACTATTCCCTGGAGAAAGTGGAATCGACCAGTTGGTAGAGATCATCAAAGTCCTTGGTACACCTTCGCGAGAACAAATCAAAACGATGAATCCCAACTACATGGAGCATAAGTTCCCTCAGATCAAGCCTCACCCCTTCTCCAAAGTAAATTGGTGGCTCTTGTGTGAGAATCCTGCTGACTTGAGTCTGTTCTAGGTCTTCCGGCCCCGTACCGCACCCGAAGCGATAGATTTGGTGGCCAAGTTGCTCGAGTACACTCCAGGAGTACGACTGAGCGCTGTCGAGGCCATGATCCATCCATTCTTTGACGAACTTCGTATCGAAGGATCAAGGATGCCCAATGGCAAGGACTTCCCACCGCTGTTCGATTTCACTCGTGAAGGTGAGCTATTGCCAAACGAAGTTTCCAGAAGCCAATTCTCAAAATATCTTGTTCCATAGAGCTATCCGTGCGACCAGATTTGATACGCCAACTTGTGCCGCCCCACTGCGAAGCAGAGCTCGCGTCACGATCGATTGTACTGGATACATTTGAGCCGATCCCTCTCGAGCAGTTAAAGATCACTCTGGACTAAGGGAAAGCTGGACCTCCTGGATATGTATTTTCGGCAGCCGTCCAATATCCCCTGCTTCTTCACCCCCATTCTTATTTGTTCTTCTTTTCCTATATATCTTGAATTCAATGAAACTGTAAACATTTTGTGGAGATTCAATACAAAGAAACCAACATTTGCTCAGAATTGCGCCTTTCTTGCGGTGTCGGGAACTTGTGTCGGAATGGCGACATATAGAGCAACCGAGATTTTTGGCGGGGTCTGAAATAAGTTTCAGGTCGAACCAGTTCTTCCTGTCTTCCTCCACCATGTCAAACATGGCATCCACGTCGTATGTCTGCGACACTCTTCCAGCGCCGAGACTGGCCTCCAGTCATCCACAACTCGTCGTGGTCGACAGTAATGACAGCCGAATGAACTTTTATCAATCACCAACTCAGGGATCTGACGACAGCTCAGGCTCGGGACTACCTCAGACATCTCCTAGGAAGCTCTGTGTCCGACATCAGAGAATGGCTGACGAGGGCACCAACTTGAAATTACAGCAGGTAATAACTAGTTACCGATTCCCCTTTTCGCAATTCTGATTATATGTTTCCAGTCTCTCGACGCTTTACCTCTAGAAGAAAGACAAGCTGTCAATGCTATTTGGACCAACTTTTCCTCATCTTCCCATCCCAGACGAGCTCTCATTCTCCAAGGTCTTTTGACCATGTGCTGCTTCTCCCAGCTCTCCCTTCTGACGGAGCAACTGGCCCATCTTATTCGCATCGACCCATTCACAGTGCTCCCGAGGGAAATATCCCTCAAGATCCTCGGATATCTCGACGCGACTTCTCTATGTCGAGCAGCACAAGTCACAAAAAAGTGGTTATCCTTGGCCGATGACGATGTATTATGGAGAGGAATATGCGAGCAACATATCGGTCAGAAATGCCACAAATGTGGCTGGGGCCTGCCGGTGCTGGACAAGAAGAAAACCTATCGCTTGTCCCCATGTCCATCCCCGAATTCCAACCTGCAGAAACGACCTTTGGAAGAGTTATCCGATGCTATTCTTCCTATACCGACCAAGAAAGCCAGGTTACAATCGTCTCAGCCCGACAAGACAAGCGATGATTGTTCAGCGATGTCATCATGTGCACTACTTACTCCGACATCGCCTGCCACTGTATCCAGCACTTTGCCATGGAAGTTTGTTTATTCGGAGAGAATGACGATAGAGAGAAACTGGAGACGCGGTCGGTGTACAGTACGGACGATAAAAGGGCACACCGACGGCGTAATGTGTTTGCAATTCAGCGAAACATTATCCCATCCTCAGTTTCCCGTCTTGATCACTGGCTCATACGATCGCACTGCTAGAGTCTGGAACATGGAGACTGGAGTCGAGCTTCACTGCTTGACCGGTCATACAAGGGGAGTCAGAGCTCTTCAGTTTGACGAGGTCAAGCTCATCACTGGAAGCATGGATCACACGTTGAAAGTTTGGGACTGGAGACGAGGAAGATGTATCAGGACCTTGACTGGTCATACAGAGGGTGTCGTTGCAGTCAACTTTGACAACAATGTCTTGGCCAGCGGCAGCGCCGACACCACAATCAAAGTCTGGAATCTTCGCACTGGAGGGGCCTTCACTTTGCGAGGACATCTCGACTGGGTCAATTCCGTGACATTGTGGGATTCAAATTCCCCCGCTTCCCCGCCTTCTACTTCCACCAATGTCTTTGATGTCCCAGGCTGTGCCGGACCTCAAATAGATCCCGGAAAGATGCTATTCTCTGCGTCTGACGACGGTACCATCAGGCTCTGGGACCTGACATTGCGAACTTGTGTTCGGCAATTTACAGGCCACGTCGCCCAAGTTCAAAGCATGAAATTACTTCCACCAGATGGTTGTGGAAGTGAAGAATCCCAGGACGACGAATCTTCTAACTCACCCTCTCTCGCCGAACAAACAGCACGACCACCTATTCGTAATAAACCAGTTTTAATCTCTGGCAGCCTGGATAACACCGTCAAGATATGGGATATCGAGACTGGCGATGTGATTCGGACATTCTTTGGACACATTGAAGGTGTTTGGGCTGTCGCCAGTGATAAGATGAGACTTGTCAGTGGCAGCCATGATCGAACGATCAAGGTGCGCTAGTATTCGTCTTTTTCTTCTTTCGTAAACTAATCAACCTCTAGGTTTGGTCTCGTGAAGAAGGCCAGTGTACGGCGACACTAGTCGGTCACCATGGAGCGATCAGCTGTCTCGCTCTGGGCGAAGACAAAATTGTATCTGGTGGCGCTGATGACCATGATATAAAAATCTGGAATTTCAGCGGTTAGCCTTGTTGTATGTATCGTGTCGATGTTCGCTTTGTGCTTTGCTCTCCTATCCACGGATTGGTTTAATGTATCATATTTCACTATAATATCTGTCACTCACAAGCTACTGCCCTGGATGTAGAGATAGCGATGTACATAGTTGCTCCAAATTAAATTATCCTATCTTATCAACCAGCAGATGCGACAAAACAGAACTACATTCCCAGGCTTTCCATCGCATCTATCCGACCAGTGTGTCGTCGCTCTTCTTGTTGACGTACAGTGTTACTGCGTTCAACCAACGTCGTATCATTGACGTCTCCGATAGCCTCGAGTCGCTCCTCGACAAAGGCCAGATGACCCGCCGACCAGTCGGGCGAGAAAGATGGTTGGTATTGACGTACTTTCCTCACCAAGGAAAGGTACTGGCCAAAGTTAATTACTGCTGGCTCGATATTATCGAATGTGACAGGAGTTATGTCGATGTTCAGAATGCGGAGATGCGCTTCTGCGGTTTTTCGTAAGATCGCTATCGGTTGGAAAAAACAGAGGATTGCACCAAGCCATGGGATACAGCTATCCAGACACTGTGAATATGTCTGACTCGTGTTCTTGAGTGATTTCCTATAGGCATCGTAATTTTCTCTAGGATCCAAGAGACCGCCAAGGCGACGAAGCAGCGCCCTGTCGTGAGCCGGTAACTCGATGATTGTTCTCCTGAGGTTCGTGATAATGGGAGACTGAAGCGCCGAAATGATGGCAGTCATTGACGCATAGTTTCGCATTTTCAGGCACTCCTGATCATGTTGAAAACAAAGTCCGCTGGAGAGGTAAAAAAACACCCACATAAGCAGTTTGAAGATAAAGTCGAATCTCTTGAGCTCTTGATGAAGCCTGTGTGCGACGGAGAACAGCATTCTGGACCATGCGGCGGAGCCTATCGTGCAGGAGCAAGACAGCTTTGATATTTTGAGAAGAATCTCGACGCAAGTAATCGAGGGTATATATGCGCAGATTGCTCTGCTTGAACGTCAAGGCAGCGGCAAGACCTTTTGCGGTAACATCCAAGTTGGCGCAAGATTGTGGTTCTGGCACTGACGGTGCTGAAGGTAGGACCTGCATCCGCAGAATTAGATTGAGCGGCAGATGAACGTGGCAGTAAAGGTATTTACTCTTTGTTTAACTGCGTCCAGTATCTCCCGCGGTACCAGTGCCGAGTTTTGCACTTGCTGAAGGACGGAAGTACTAATCTCTAGATGGACAGTCTTTAACCAATAAAGGAGGATAGCACGAGCGCTATTTCTGATTCAATAAAGGTCGTGTTCGTGGTGGAATCACGCACTTGTGTCGAATCTCCAGATCTTGTGGCGTCAATAGTTCACTCCGTGGTTGAAAAGGGGCCAGAAGTAATTCAGATAGCTGTTCGCCAGTGGTGTAAACAGGGTGTGTCTCCAGCAAGACTGCCCTGAGTTCATCGTCTCCTTGGCCAGCCAGTCAGCCTTGCGAAGGAAATGTTACCAGTAAACTTACTTTTAGCAAGTAGTCGTTTAACACATTGCTCGACAGTCATTTCCAACAAAGTTGAATTTGCATTCGGGGAAGTGCAAACCTCAAGATCGTTGGGAGGGGTATCCTCGACTGCTGGACGCGCTACATAACTCAAATGAGTGGGAAACATCCAAAAAGATCTTTATGTTTACAGTCACCAGGTGTTGAAGCAGGTGGCGAGGAGGGTCCAGGTGCTTCTGTGGTCGGTGGAATCTCCAAATGTTCCAGAACCGTTGGAACAACTTGAGGATTGCTGGGTAGATTCTTGTCCGTTTGAATCTCTATCAAGTACTCGCGTATCTCGGCTGCGTCACGGTTTCTCTCTGCGCTGCTCTGAATGCGCCTGCGAGCATACTCCATAAGAAGCTGTATCTTCGACGAATAGAACATCAGGTTGTAGTACGAAGGGCTCATTGACGAGAACTCACCATCATTCTGAACACAGAAGCATCAATGTCTTCCTGGGCTCGCTTCATCCATTCCTTCAGTTGCTGCTGTCGGACGAAGACGGTCAACTTGCGTCGGGACATCCAATGCTCGACCTGAACGAGAATTCGTCTCAAGACCCTACGGAAGGAAGGTCAAGGGAGATGGATGACTCGATGTATTCGAGAATTACCCGCATATTTCGTCCACGAAACGTAGCTCGTTTTGACCCTCCAAGCCCTTGGAAGCTTCGATCAAAGTCACCAAAAGCTCAAGGTAGCGGCCATAAAATGTTCTCAGCCTTGCCTGAATGAACAATGAGAAAGAAGAGGACAAGTAAAAACCTGAACTTGCCCTGTATATGGGAACATTCTCGATGGAAGTAGCTACTGTAGAGGCTGTGAACGGTTAGAAGCAAGCAAGCAACATACTTATCCTGGGAGACATACCAAGGGTCAATGACGCTTCCAGGCCGGGAATTGGACTGCCTTTTGCCGCGATTGCCAGAACATTCAGCACGTCTACGAAGAGGCTCATTGATTCTGCCTTTCCATTCGATAGCGCACCATTGGTTTTGGGTGATCTGCACTTCTGGTGCCTTTAGACCCCATGAATGGCGGTGCCATAACATGCTCTAACGAAATCGGGCTATACACTACTTGGCATCATATCTGAGTATTAGACATAACTCAAAATATCGGATCCGCTGTAGACGGCCTGGAGCCTGGAGTCGTGCAGAGCCTTTGGGTGGGTGGTAGAAATTGAATTTAAACGTCACATGATCATGTCTCTCTCTGGCGACCCAACTCTCGCGCTAGCTGTCGGGATTTCAGGACTGGAACTCTCTTTGACGACTTTCAAGGGTTTCAACAGCTTTCAATGCTGTAATCTGGATCCGTGCCAAATGATGACAGATAGCCGCTGCATGATGCTCGAAAAAGATTTAAGACCTTCCCGATGCATTGAAGCTCGCAACAAGGCTGGTAGCCATGTCTGACTCTCCAGTCTGTACACCAGAACAAATCGCACTGTCTGGATCTTCTGGATTTTACTGCTACACTCGCAGACAGAATGTCGGCCTCGTGGTTAGTAAATCCCATCTTGTTGCTCATTTAAAAGTTGCTCATGTTGGTTGCAGGTCGTCGTGTTGGCTGGCTTTGTGTCGCTGATAGCTCTTGTGTACATCTTCGGTTTCCGAATTCTGGTACGGGGTCCTGCAAACACTGTCTCATTGGCGTAACTAACTGCACGCCTCAGCGTAATGTTATTCGTGCACCCAGGTATAATCGGCAACTAATCAAAAGTCCAATGGACTTGCTACTGTTGTCTCTATTCTCCGCTGATCTTTTTCAATCTCTCGGAGTCATCTTGAATATCCGGTGGATCGATGAAGGCGTCGTTCGCGTCGGATCTCTTTGTACTGCTCAAGGTGAGGTTCGAGTCCCCGACGTGTCAGAATATGTGTTTCAACTCCACAGGAATCCTACAGAATCTAGGGCAAGCGGGAGTCGCGATGACGACGCTGGTGAGCCAAAGAAAAACAAGTCTCATAATATTATAATCCCTCTTCAGATCATCACGTTGCACACCTTCTATAGCTTGTGGCGTGGCAAACCCCATGGTCTCTCTCTGCTCCATACTCGGATCATTGTTGCTGCCATTTGGATATTCTTGATCTTGTTTGTCTCAATTTCAGCTGCAAAGCATCGAGAGCCTTCCTTTTACGCACCGACACCGGTGAGAGAGCTTTATTATTTTACTCAATAGTGGATTAATGACACTAAAGTACTGGTGTTGGATCAACAGCAATTACTCCAACTCGAGGAATGCCGTCGAGAATGTCTGGCTCTGGCTGGCGTTTACGACCTCAGCCTTGTATATTCCTCTCTTCCTTTACAGCATGGGCTACATCACGCCCAGAGATCCATCCTGGTGGACTTTTGAGACACATTGGCGCAAGCCGCAGCCATTGGTCCTGGGACACAATCCAAGACGCCTCGTATCACCGCCAATGTCACTTATCATGCAAGTCGCTGAATCTTTTCTGACATATCCCACTAATTATTCTATAGTTGCGCTTTGGCATTTTGCTTACCTGTGTTTCCTACCAGCTTGGCTCGATGGTTTCTAGTTGTCCATGGAGACGTCAAGCCCTTTGCCAGCGCGGAGGCCCAATTCAGCGTCAAAGCCATATTTGCCTTGAGTGGTCTCTTCGATGTTCTTGCATTCAGAATCGCGCGCCCAAGTCTCCTGCTCTGCGAGCCAGATCGCCTGACGAGTCCAGCTCAGTCAGCCTCCGGCTCTGTATGCAGCCTCCAAATAGAAGACACTCCTTCCATAGGCTCAGATCATAATGCTGCAACAAGACAGAGCCTTCTAGTGAGACTATTTGGACGGAACCTTTCTTGTACGTCGGCAAATATCTTGACAGCTCGGCAAACTTACATTTTCAAGACATTCTGGTCATGTTTTGGCTGATAATAAATGCCCTTGATGCTCTATGGATCCTCTATTGTGTGTATCAACTCCAAGGATCTCACCATTCTTTTACTGAGACAAATTCAACAGATATTCGATCTGCCACTGATCCCAATCCACAAACAATTGTCAACTCTCGACATTCGGGGTGGCAAGGCTACTATGTGATGAGTAAGTGCCTTCTTAACATAAGTTTTAGAATTTAATGAGTCTGTCCAGTGTATCCGTTTGGATTCCTTTGGGGTTGCGTTAACATCCTGGTCTGGATCCTGTACTTTCCTGCAGCAATCGCATGGCCTGCCAAACAATCAAATCGGCCCTGGATTGCATCGAAAACCTTTCGTTACTGCTGGTATTTGGTCCATGTCGCGGTCATTCTTCCTATTGCAATCATCTTATCCCTCGGACCATTCTGTGCCCCTTCAATTGGCGTCAAAATCGCCCAAAAGGTAAACGGTATATATACAGTCTATTTCGGTGTCCTAACGAGGTCTTCAGCAAGCTTGGCTCCACCGCTGCGATTCTTACAACTATGAAATCATACTCACAGGACTTACATTCAATACTCCAGACGAGTTACAGGAATCTCCTATGGCTGCTTTCTATGTTCGAGAGAATGGAGCACTAAATCTCAGCTACTACTATAACCTTACTGCCGACGTTGACGACACCAATATCTGGCATTTCCGTTTCGCCAGTCCTTCTATTTCAGCTACTGTGGCCCAGCCGCTAGACATTTCTTACCAGTTCGCCAACTCGACCGTTTCTGCGAGCTGCAGAAGCTCTGTCAATGAAACGACTCAATGCATGCAGGGATCTTTTGAAGAGAATGGGTTCCTCTCCTTCTCTTTGAATGATCAGCTTGCTGGTACCACGTCCAAATTGAGGGCGGTAGACAAGGAGTGGGGAAACTATGCCCGGGCCGACGACGCCCCGAGCTTCATATTGAAACAAGTGCTGCCTGACAGCAGCCTTGGACCAGTCGTTCTCCGTACAGCTGTGACCCAGCCGGACCACTGCAATTCGCTGAAGCTCTGCGCAAATAATCTCAATCTAGAATCACTTACGCCACTGGGACTCGCCTTATTGAAACAGAATGAATTTTCCAAAGTCTGTACCACTCCGAATAGCAACTAACGGTTTTGTTTGATTCGCTAATTCATTCGTACATCAAACGGAAAACGAACGTAGTATACAAATGTCTACAAGGAAAACGTCATAATAATTGATTTCTCTACAACGTCAAGGTCATGAATGAATTTGTACAGGCCGTAAGAAAAGAGAAAAACATTGAGACATAATGGTTGGAGAAAAGCTGTCTTATCTCCCGGTAGAGTAGAGATCGTCATGGCTCGAGGAATAATAATGACTGTGAGGATAGCCGGCATCGTTGGAAGTGAGCTCGGCAAGCTGATATGCATTCAGATTGCTCAAGTCACCAAGTCCAAGCGAAGGAGCTCGATGCCAGTCGACAACTTCAAGATGTGGATTGTTGACGCTGTGCTGTGGTAAATCGTAGCCCAAGGAGAGAGGTAGCCTAGATGGTGTATCGTATGAGTGATTCTCGAAAAGGAGACTGTCGGGCATGGATTCATGTTTGGTCATGTCATGCTTGAGATCGGTATAGACGGATTCTCCTTCGAGGGTATACTGTGGAAGGGATACATTGGAGAATTGGGGTGTCGCTGTGTCGGGTTCGGAAGGAAGGGACTCTGTTGAATCTGTTGGAGAGGAAAAGACGGACTGAAGATAGTAGAAAAGGACATGAGGTTGGAACATCGAATCAAAAAGCCGAAACTCACGTATTTGGAAAGGATTTTATCCAGGGCTTGAGACAGTAATGACCAGTCAAAGACTTTAAGGTCTTTCTCGATGTTCCGTGGCTTTGGATCGGGAAAGTCCATGATGAGCTGGAAGAAGTTTTCAGAACCAGACTTGTGCTTTGACACTGTCATTGGACGAAATCCTTCCAGATTACGTCGAATACGATTTTTCTCTTCCACCGGAAACTCGTCACTAGCGAGCTGCTCGAGAAGATAGATGATGTCGACGGAAGTGATATAGTACCCTTGATTCTCGTTGCGATATATGCAAGAGACAACTGTATCAACCTCGTTGTAATCGTCTTGACTGACAGACTCGCAAGAGAGGATGAGTCTGGTACGATCATGGATTTTGTTGAACTTGACGAGTCGACGACCGGCTTCAAGCTCTGTCGCGTCCCAACCCCGACACATTGAATCGAGGGGTGTAACGATCTCTAGAATGAGACTCTGAGGACAAAGTTCTTCACTATTGTCTTGGAAAGCGGACCCGGTATGCTTTGTCCTTTTGAGAGAGTTGGCTCGAAGGCGACGCTGTGGTTTTCCACTGCGACCTGAAGGAGAAGACGGAGAAGGAAGACTCGCAATGAGAGAATGTCGTCGAATGATAGGACTTTTAGAGAGGGATGTATGTGAGCCACTTGGGACTTCAATTTTCAAGGACGAAGGTCGCTTTTTGCTCTGAGGTTTCTGGTCTAGAGAGATGATCAAGATCGAATGAAAACAAATCGAAAGAGTATATAACTGACCAGGAACCCAATAAGTGAACTCGCCAAAGGTGAGTGAAGTCAGGACTTGGTCCGATTCATTGACGACTTGAACTGTGAGGAGAACCTTTTCACTGTGCACGCCATAGCTCAATGAAGGAGCCAAGGCGTCAAGCTTCCAGATATCGTCTGTAAGAGCTTCTACTTTGGTTGCAACCGCAGTCGAAGCCACTACAAGCCGAAGAAAAACAGCTTCCGTGGATTCTCTATGAAAGCGAATCTTGACGGAAATCGGGACGCCTCGCTCTCCTTCGGTTGGCGTGTATTCGAGGACGTCAAGGTCGATAGCAGAGTCCATCGCTGGGCGTAGAAGGTCGTAGTCCTGGACAAGAATTTACCGTGATGATCGAAGAAGGGAACAAATAATGAAAAAAAATTATTTATTATTAGGCTCGTGATCGATTTCTCCCATTTGAGTCAAACAATAACACAAAGGAAGCCTGTTATCTGTGGCGCCATGCGGTTCAGACAATTCTCCTTTCTCATTTCCTTTGTGAGCCGTAAGCCCGGAGAACAGATTCTCAACGAAGCCCGACGAACGAACGTGGCAGCAATACCAGTACCATCAGACGCTGGAGCTATGCGCGCCGATCTGATGAGCCGGTGAAGAACAATAAGAAAAAAATAAGGTTGAAACTCATCTTGTTCGCAATATCCAAAAAGGGTTACCGCAGGTTACCGCCTCGACAATCAAGCAACCGAGTATCAGATGTCTATACAGGACTGGACAGGATAGAGATTATTCTGGAAATTTATTATGCCAGATGGACGGGATCGGGACTCGAGTCGACTCGAAATCCGAATCGGAAAATTGCGAGTGTACCGAGCTGTCCTCAGCATGAACAAAGGCTCGAAAAACGCGGTGATGGCGCGTTTTGCCCGCGTAGAACAAAGCAAGGTGGGAACAAAGGGCGAGCCGAGCAGTCTTCTGGAAATTTCGATGGTTATTCCGGAGAAATTCTAGAGACCAGCTATTATTCTCGAGCTGGAGTCGTGGAACAGGACGTCTTGCGACGATCTGAAACAGGGACCGCAAGGCCAGTATTTCGGTTGTCAAAGCCGCTGGCGAGAGTCACGCTGAAATGATGTGGTTGTAAATCAGTAGTTGCTGCAATATATCATACTTGTGGTCTGCTAGCGATG
The DNA here is from genome assembly GCA_029320655.1 of Mycena floridula. Taxonomy (NCBI): domain Eukaryota; kingdom Fungi; phylum Basidiomycota; class Agaricomycetes; order Agaricales; family Mycenaceae; genus Mycena; species Mycena floridula. The sequence continues at coordinate 133,765 of JARIHS010000025.1, forward strand.
TGGGCTCCTCTTCTTTGTCCATAAGTATCAGCTTCAGGAATCAGACCTGTGTACGAGACGTAGGAGGCGGTCATATGCGTTAGAGACCGCACTGGACAATTTGGACCCGTAGCCTTTCCAAAGACCTGGTAAGTAGAGATAGTCTTGGCCGCTGGAGTGCAAAGGATCCGTCATGAACAATGCCACCGAACGTCGAGGACTAGGTGAGAGCCAGTGTCAGCCGATGGGCCGCTTGAATTATGTATTAGCCCGCCAAATAGACGAAAACTTGAAAACCCAGAATCAACCTCTTCAGCAAGCCTCATAAGGTGCCGAAAATCCGCAATTCTCGCTCTGGAATCTACAAACGACCTGTTAGACGCTTATTGTAGCCATGAGGAGACTTGGACCTAGAAGAGTCTATGGCCCTGCGCAATTTGGCTACAAAGTCGAACACGGCAACACGAATATTCATTCAGTACTGGATATTCTCCTTGACAGTTAACGTTCTCGTTGAACCCTGAATTCTTTTAGGTGCTAGGCCATCTTAGCATATGTATATGCCAGGCGCTGTAAGTATATGAAATTTGTTTTCAGCTAGGAACAATATCTCACCTAAACCATAATCGCAGAGCTCTGAATTGGATATGGCCTGGTTTCCATGATCACCAGAACCACGCGTCTCGCCTTCACGTTGTGCCCATCACAATGGCGATTTTTCCAGTTGAACTAGTACGATGACGACGAAGGCTTGCGTAGCATCAGCGCGAACTCGATGGATCCAACCTTGCTTCTTCTGTTTTACTCTGGTTGATTCCACAGGCAGGGATAGAATATCGAGGGTAACCATTCCAACGTGGCGCATCGGCTGTCTGGGCCGTTTCCTGGTATAACTTGCATTGCTGGCGCGACCCACTGCCACTGGAGCCACCTGGCTTATATTTTTGTTTCTGAATTTAATGTGAGTGCAACCCATCAATTCGATTAGCCAGACTCACCATATCGCAGAACTCATCGGACCTAGCATTACTGGACCAGCGCAAGACCCTTCAAGGTACAATACGGCGCGTTTACCATTCGCCAGACTAGCATTGGGTGGTCAAAGTCGTCCTATAATCCACCGAGCGTCGGGCAACTCTGATCGCCTCTCAGAACAATCCTCACTGCGCGCAAGGGCCAGATTCATTGGGTAGTTGACAGTCGACAGAATATGAATCCAGATAGAGCGGAACTGAAGTCTTGCCCATTGCTGACTGATACCAGAACGACAGTCGGTTGGAGCAAGTCGAAGAAGCAAGGTAAACCATGTTCCTTGAGCCCGGCGGTGCTGATACGCTCTAGTTCGCAGCATGGTGTCCTCAGTTCCGGGCTGGTTCCTTCTGGGTTTGGAAATACAGACTGGAGAAACCGTCGTGGTCGGACTTCTTCATCCCAGTTGAGAAAACCCGTAGGTCCAGGGTGATTTACGAAACTTGGCTCGGTATCCTGCTCTTTCCCGCCTGTGACATGATGGATCTGGATGGTAATCATTCAGAACCACTACGCCAATGCATCGAACCGTTGACCAACCTCATAGTGTCATGCTTAGTCTCGTCGAACGCGCATAAAAGGTGAGTTGTACAAATTCCTGGGAATTTTGATACCAACTGCAAGCGTCAAGAGTTATGTAATTCATTCCAACTCATCGAGTTCAAACATCCATAATGTCGGCTCAGAACGATCCTCACGTATGTCTTCTCATGGTCCAGCCTGATGGTACTGACATATTTCTTGGTCGATGCCACAGACTTTCGACGAAAACGATATTCTCGCAATTTCGGCCAACAATCTAGCCGAAGTCCTCGTCAGGATATCCTCCAGACGTCAAGACCACCGCAAAGTAAAAGACATATTGTATAAATTGATAATGGTATGTACCACCAAATGACACGCATTGCAACTCTGAACTGCTGTCAGTACTTTATCACTTGGGTTCGAGAAAAAATGCGACATCAAGACCTTCGAGACGTCGCTGGCAGTGTTCAGCAAACCTGATTGTAGGCCTCGTTTGATTCCCCACACCATCAAATACACCTGCCATTGGTCGCAGTTTATACTTGAGTAGACCTGAGCAAAGCCTTGAGCTGTATTTCTCTTTATTGTACCTGACTACCCAACTTCAATTACCCGTATTTTATGTTCTATTGATCTCCAACCACTTAAGTTGGAGAAGAAAACTGGGTGTGATGCAGAGCGAAAGTGCTTTATGAACAGGTAATTCAGAGACTCAATGATGAATGGATCGAGCACATATGGAGTCCACTTTCACACTTGGCCCAAGCCCCCCAAGCCCGCAAGGTAGGAAAGGTGGCGCTAGTCAACTGCTTGTTTGTTTCGAAGCTTGCAAAGGTAAAATTTCCAAGTCGAGCTTTTGGAGAAGGAATCTTGGGCCCAAAACATAAGGACATCTAGTTCTCGAATCTGCTACTTATTCTATACAGCTGAGCACGTGGCGTTGTTCCCGGACTTCAGGACCTCGATGGGTCTCGAGCACGATAACGGGCTGATTTCAGCTCATCCTCTTCTCACAGAGTCTCAGAAGGCTGCACTGAATCGAGGTGTGCCACAATGTCGCGCTTGTCGCGCTTTTTCCCGTACTCACCGCTTGCAGGAAAATTCGTTCGGACATTCGATCTCATCCTTGTTCCTCACGCAGAGATTGCCAAGAAATGCCGAATGTCGCCTACTGAAGTCAAGGCTGTCATTGACGTGCTTCTTCGAAATAATCTGGACAACATCCGACCGCTGTCCGACGTTGAAGACGAAAAAATCTTTACCACCGGAGATCAATTCCTAGACAAAGTTATTGGAGGTGGAATCAGGACTTCAATGTTATGGGAAGTAGTCGGAGAAAGGTATATCTCAGTCCTCGTCTCAGTGGCAGCTAACCAAGACAGGTTACAGTGCTGCAGGAAAAACTCAGCTTGCGCTCCAGCTAGCATTGTCGGTCCAGCTTCCACAGAGCCGCAGAGGCATTTCTGGATCCGCCTGCTATATAACCACGTCCTCTGTTCTCCCAACAAGCCGCATCGTCCAAATCCTCGATAACAATCCGTTATGTACCCGCTTCAATTGCAGCCTGGATCACATTCAAACAATGGCTGCTCCAACAATATCCGTATTAATTCAGATCCTTTCTGACGTTCTACCCAGCTTCGTCTCCGAAATTTCGCAAAAACCGGGGGCCAAACCCGTCAGACTGCTTGTCATCGACGCGCTCGCCGAACTGTTCCACTCATCCAACAAAACAACAACAGAAGTGCTGGTGGAACGGTCTCAGAACATTGTACAGATTTCCGAGCTCTTGCACCGACTAGCCAACAAATGGAATATCGCAGTCCTCGTTTTGAACGAGGTGGTCGATGCCTTTGACCAGATTCCCGACAAAACCCCTTCTGATGAACTCCTCTATCACGACCAATCTCGCTGGTTCAGCCGAGCTCACAGTCTCCCCGGACAGGATAAGAAAGAAGCCAGTCTGGGTTTGGTTTGGGCCAACCAAGTGAATACCAGGATCATCTTGTCTCGGACAGGTAGACGACGACATTTCGACCAGGTCATCGTCAACAAACGACAGAGGCTTGACGATGGCTCTCACAGCTCTTTAGAATCTCCGGAAACCCAGCTTACGCTCGTACGAAGACTTTCCGTGATTTTCAACAGTGTCGCTCGTCCGGTATCACTTGACTATATTGTGACCAAAGCTGGTATTTCTTGTCTGCCTCCAGAGGAAAATCCCACTCCTGTTGCAACCCGCGTTTTATCTTCAGAAACTGCGCCAGCGACTGTACCTCAAATCTCACCTCTGGACGTCGGATTTGCTGAAGACGGAGATAATGTCTTGCTGGTGCCATCTTCCCAGCCTGATGAAGAAGAGGAATATTGGGCGTAGCGATCAAGCAGCGATCGGTCAAAGCTGTCGGACCAGCGAAAACCAGTCCAGTCCAGAAATTTAAAGTGAAATGTGGACCGCTGGACTGTGGAATGTGGACTGGTCCCTGGACTCGATATGTTATGTCAGCAGTCCACATTTTATTCAAGTCCAGTCCATTTTCTGACACGCTGGTCCAGATTCTATAGTCTACATTCACGTCAGTCCACATTGTATACAGTCCACATTTCAGAACACTGAAACACGTGGCATTGGCGTCGTCGTGGGTATTATTCCATTATTACTCTTTCAGCCACTGTAACCTCGTCGTACTACCTTGAATATTCATTTTGGGAGAATTGAGACAGGTCAACTTCCTCCAAGGTCCATGCAAAGTGTCGCAATGAGCTCCAGAGGTGACTGACCAGCAGATGTCGATGTGAGTTAAGTACATGGGAGATGAATTGATGAATGTATGGGGGCAGCCAGTGCGCTGCCCAAGCTTTTCGTTTTAGTCAGTGGGAATGCGAGAACCTGGATCTCAAAGACAATGGGACTAAGCTTTCTCGGTGAGCGTGATTGATGGAAGAAAGGATGAAGACTTCCCAATCAAAGCTCGAGGGGAGAGGTGGGTGGGTGAAAAAGACTTTGCGAAACGTAAACGTCGATGCTGACAGTCGCGGACAAAAGAGGATGCCGATACTTACTCGGCACTGTCCGCTTGGTCAGCATGCGTTCAAGTAGCACTCTGTCGCGCAAGCTTGACTTGTACTTTACTAACAAAAGCCAGTGCGGAATTGTGTCACTGCAGGCTTGGATGCGTTCAGCTGAATTTCATGCTTGAGGTGACCCACAATGCGGAGAAAAGAATTGGTGGATTCCAAGCACAGTGAGGAACTTCAGTGGACTAACGCGTAACTGAAGAATGTGGACTTGAAAAAAGTGGAGTCCAGATTCTTTCCGTGGCGATATACTTATTTGTGTAGTCCAGTCCAGGAGTCCAGTCCACATTCTTCTGGACTACTTAGTTTTCGCTGCTCTCGGAACTCTCCGATCGGTAACGATCATTGACGCTCGAGTGACCGCGTTTGGAGCACCATGACCTCTTGGCTTCGTCACCGGCTATTTATAGATCTTGGTGTACTTTAAAACCTCGACGCAATGACGTCCACTTCCACTGTAAACTTGCCCATCATGAGGAATCATTCGACTGCCCGCTCGTTCAAGTTCGGTACATGGCTCAGGCTACATGGTGTCGATTTGATCACCATGGTATGTTTCTTTTTTCTCTTGTAAAAGCTCAGAGGCTGACGGTTCTACAAGGCCCTTATGGGCGCTGTGGGATTAGGAATATATGAGGCTCGTAAGAACTCTTTCATCCTGGTCTTGGACCATACTCAGTCATAATGTAGCTCCGGCGCCAAGCCGCTCCTTTCCCATCTACTTCCAAGACGGTAAACCTAGTCTGCCTTGCCGTTCGATTTCCACTGACAAGTTGTACCAGGTCAAGTCGTCTACCCACAGTTTGCCTATCCATTTCGCAAGGAAATCATTCCCATTTGGTTGGCTGCTCTCATTGCCTTCATCGTACCATTTGTCTTTTTCGCTCTCTTCCAAATACGAAGACGAAGCGCTGATGACTTTCTCACTACAACTATGGGGCTTCTCAAGAGCTTGATAACAGCGGCAGTTTTTCAAGTATGTTGTTCTATTATGTCATTGGGACAATGCTCAAAGTTGTGGCGTCTTTCATTATTAGGTTTTCCTCAAATGGCTTATTGGCGGTCTAAGGCCTCACTTCCTGATGGCTTGCCAACCCAACATACAGCCAGGTTCAGCGCCGTCTGGAATCGGCTTTGGTTCCCTCATGTACGACAGGTCAGTTTGTACTGGAGATGAGAAGGACATCAACGACTCTTTGGAGTCTTTTCCATCTGGCCATTCGACCGCTGGATGGGCAGGTCTCTTCTACCTGTTTCTCTACCTGAATGCTCAGCTCAAGGTTATGAGTGCCCATAACCCAGCATATTGGAAAATGATTCTCTTGTTCGCCCCACTTCTCGGGGCGACACTGATCGCAGGAGCTCTCACGATTGACGAATGTGAGTCGGAAAAACTCGTCTTGAGCTCTAGATTACTAAAATTCATTTTTATCAGATCACAATTGGTACGATGTTGTAGCGGGAGGGTTCATAGGGACTGCTTGCGCTATCGTGGCGTATCGCATGACTTTTGCCAGCACGTTCGACTTTCGGTTCAACCACATCATCTTGCCTCGGACGACTTCACTGTTCCATCGCACGCCTTACTTTGCACAACATGCACAATACCCTTTCTTCAACTATCGCCCCTTCCCAGAGGTCACGAGCACAGAATTACCATTTACGCGAGAAGGCGGCTGGGGTTGGGGCCAAGAAAGCTTTGTCGGAGCTCCAGGAGATGCCACCGCGTTGGCGACTGGCCATGGAATGACTGGAGGTGCTGGAATGGGAATGAGAAATGGACTTGGTGGAAATACTAATGGAACGGGAGGAACCACTAATACTAACACACTGGGAGGAAACAATAATGCAATGGGGGGAAATATGCACGGAACTGGAGGAACCATCCCTGCTCAAAATCAAGTGCCAGTTTAATGTCGGACTATCTAGTTTATTGGACTCCTAAATTTTAGTAAATATCACGAAACTGAACGAATTTGCGAGATTGAGTACTTATGAGACGGCGTACTTAATTTGACATCAGTAACTTCAAAAAATTAATATCAAGCGCCAGTCACGTGCTTGATATCAGACCTCTCATCTCGCTTGACGGTCGCGAGACCGCCACGGCCTTCCTTCTATTGTTACCGCGGCAATGGACAGCATATTTGGCCGCAAAAAGCCCAAAACCCGACAGTCGTCCATCTCTGGCGAGGACCTGAATCAAGTTTCAGTTCCCTATGACAAGCTTGCACCAGCTCCGCGTTCACCCTTGCCAGTAGGGACAACCTCTGGCGGAATCAGAGGGAGCAACTTCATTTCAGCGCCAATTACCAACCCTACGCTCACTTCAGACGGCACTGAACTCAATAAATATGCTATGCAACGAAGTAGAACAGAGCGGGCAAGAGCTTACGATCAGTATGGCGCTCAGATAAACGTCCCAGATTCACCCATTTCCACAGCAGATTCGTCTACTTTGTATTCAGAGCCTGCTGCTTCAACATCCAAGCTACATAAGCCATCTCCAGCCAAGCTTCGTAGAAGTGAAGCTGCTTCGTTGGGTTCGATGCCACCACAAAGTCCAAGCATGTCCGATTTTGGTCAGTTTCCAGGTGCAACCAATGCCACAGTCCGTCCAATGTCAGGCATGACGACTCGGTCAGATAATAGAGGCTCAAAATACGCTGCTTCGTTTACTTCGTCCGAGGGCGGCTCCCATATGTCATTTTACCATCCACATCGATCTCATCTTTCTCATCACGACACTTTTGACTTTCCAAGGCCAGAGACAGAAGAAGAGATTGAAGCCTTGTTCGACAATGTAAAGCGGACAAGGGATTTGGGAGACATGCCGAATCTTTCCATCGACCAAAAGTGGCATATGGTCTACAATGACTGGCAAATCCGATGGAAAGAGGAAAGGACGAGGGCGGAACAGGCGAAGAGACAGACAGACCATGGTCAGGCAGGTGCCATCGTACGGGAATCACCGGAATGGTATATTAGAAAGTTCTTGGATAGGACAATAACAGCGAAGCAAGCCGGGAGCTTGCTGGTTTCTCTGAGGAGTAAGGAGCTTAGGTATGTCTACTTTGCTGCTTCTCAACGCGTCTGAACGGCATCCACAGCTGGTATCAACAATTCCTCGCCCTCGCTGGTACTTCTGTTTTAGCCCAGACATTACTCCACCTTTCACGGAAGGGATCATCACGGCGAGAAAGCGACATAGACTTGGAATATGAGGTCGTAAAATGTTTGAAACAGATCTTAAATACTCCGGTATGTCCTCTCTGACCTGTTTCTTGACTATTTGTTCACTTTGGAATAGGCCGCTACCAACGAGGCTCTTACGCATAATTTAATTGTCACTCAAGTCGCATCATCACTCAATTCCCCTCATCTCCCTACTCGAAGACTAGTCCTTGACTTGTTGTCATTCCTGACTTATTGGAATGACGGTCAAGCTCATCCACTAGTTGTCTCTGCACTAGAAAGTCTCAGCTCATCGAACAATGAAGCGGGAAGTCCATATGATTACTGGTTCAAGTCTATGGAGCAAGCATTACTTGGGAGAGGGAGAATGGGAAGTCTGGTCGGAGCAAGTGAAGAAATTCGAAGACTTGGAGGTCTGGACATAAATCTGAATGAATATGCGGTATGTGCGCTCCACTGGACAGGTCGTCGAAAGCGCTGAGACCATTGACAATAGCTCTCCAATTTGGTCCTTATTCGAGGTGTTCTAAACTTTGTGGAAGATCTGGACCTACGGCTGCACCATCGCTCCCAGATGGAATCTGCTGGACTCCAGCGGATTCTTATGCTTTGCGCTGAATTTGGTGTACCGAACATCGACAAACAGCTGCGGCTTCTGCAGCAGACCATCGACGAGGACGAAGTCAAACTTCGGGAGCGCTTAGACCAGGCCATCCTTCGCGATCTCAATAATCCACAAGATGTCTATAATGCTATCTGGTCCAAGATTGGCGATACACGAGCCAAGGATTACTTCCTCTCGATGATGCAGCATCTATTGCTGATCCGAGAAGAAGGCCCAGCCACAGTCCACTATTATCAGCTCATTGATTCTTTGGTGACCGACGTAGTGCTCGACAAACAGTTGGCTGGAGCAGAGCATCGTTTCGGACATTCTGTTGAGCGAATTATCGCACAATTCAATGAGACGGACCGATACCAGATTGTGGAAGAAGAGGTCAGCAAGGCTCGTGCTGAGACTCTGCGGATGAAGTTGGAGAAGGAAACTCTGGAGGATGAGATTGCTCAAGGCCAGGAAGGACTTGTCGGCAAGTTGAAGGAGCGAGTTCGACATCTCGAGGGGAAGCTCAATATTTCTCGAGATACAACAGCCAAGCTCCAAGGTCAGCTGGAGACACAGAAAGCCGGATACGAGGAGCGAATCACCCAGCTCGAGTACCAGATTCTCGAGCTCTTCCGGATGTTGAAGGAAGGCGGCAAGATGGAGAACATTATGAACGTCGCAACCGCCGGGATGGATCGTCAGACCCTGGTCGCCACTTTGGAGAAGCAATTCCAGCGGAATAAGACGAAGAGCATTCTGGAGGGCAGAGATTCGCGCAGGAGAAGAAAAGGCGGGGTTGAAGCCGACGATGAAGATGATGCTGACGCTACACCACGGAAAGCAGGGATGCGTCGAGGATCTGGTCGGAAAAAGTCTTCATTCAAGAGCAAAGGCGTCAAGTCTAGGTCTAGTGCTGACGAATCCCAGTTTGAGGATGCCGACGACGCTGATGCGCAAGAGCAAATCGAACAACAACTTGCAGCTGGAGTTACGATTGTAGGTGTCAAACTTGTCTCACTCTGGTCGATGTCTTATCCATTTCTTTCAGTATTCTCCTCGTCATGGACCGCTTTCAAGTATCCGTTCTGTTCGTGGTGCTCCCCGTCAACCTCGTCCGCCTTTGGGATCTCCGTTCAGAAATGGGAGCAATCTTTTGGCACCACAGAATGAGGATCAAGATCAACAGAGTGATTACAGTCGACCTTCGTCGCCTGATGACAGTGACAGTGAAAAGCACAAGTCGACCAATGAAACTGTGCCAACATCTGTTAGCTCTCAAGGCTCGATGGATCCTCGGGGTCAACCGCCTGGCTCATTTGCTGACCAATTGACGCAACATTTCCTTGCGAAAGGAAAACAATTACCTTCTGTCAACAACAGTCCACTTCCTTCTCCAGGTCTCGTGCCTCCGCCTCCGCCACCTCCGCCCCCTCCGCCTCCGCCTCCGGGCCATGGATTTGCAGCTCCGCCTCCACCGCCGCCTCCGCCCCCGCCTCCCCCGCCTGGTGGTTTCATGATTACAAAGCCGTCCGACTCGGCCATGTCTACTCCGCCGCCGCCTCCACCGCCGCCGATGCCGGGCTTTGCTTCACATCCAAGTTCTGCGCCAGGTTCTGCACGTGCTTCCGTGCTTCTTGGTGCAAATCTCAATATACTGCTTGCTGCTCGTAAAGATCTGCCAATTACGCCAAGTACAAAGATGAAGCAGCTCCAATGGGACAAGTTGCCTCAGCAACAGGTTTCGAAAACTTTATGGAGTGACGAAACACCACAGAAAGAGCAGGAGATGATCAAGAAGATGCAGATGGATGGTGTCTGGTCTGAGATGGAAGAAGACTTTAAAGCAAAGGTCATCAATCTCATCCGTATGTCATTCTCTTTCAGCTTGTTTAACAATTCTCATGATCTTTTGTAGAGCGTCAGAAGCGAGCTGAACTCAAGAGTGTTCTGGATACAACGACCCAGAAACGAGTCGGTATGTCGAGTCTTTCATGCCATTCGATATCTTACCGTTGTGTTTCAGAAATTCTCATTCAACGTGTCAAGAAGCTCTCGCCTGAAGAAATCGCACTCAGAATACAGCAGTTTGATCAGGACTTGTGCAACCAGCTCTTTTTGAGCGAGATTAAAGGAGTCTTGCCAACGCCAGAACAGGTCGGAAAGCTCAATGTCTATCGGACTGCAGATCCGGCAGAACTTGCTGAATTGCATATGGCCGATCGCCTTATGGTCAAGCTCATTCAGATAGACCGATTGGGTCCTCGAATAGAAGGCATGCTCTACAAATGCACTTTCGAGGAGCAGTGTACTATTCTCGACGAGGTGAGAGCTTGTTATTTTTGTCTGTGATTTCATCAAACTATTCGACAGAGCGCGCGCAAAGTCTCAGAAGGTGGACGAGCCCTGTTGAATGCCAAACGATTCAAGGACTTGTTAAATGTAAGATTGATGTACTTGCTTCAGACCACGAGTTGACCAAGGTCTAGCTCATTCTCATGATTGGAAACTACATGAATGGAACTGGGCTGAAAGGAGGCGCCTTCGGATTCAAGATTAGCAGTATCAACAAGGTTCGTCTCTGCGACACTTTCTGAACATTGACGCTGATTTGTTTCTTAGTTGGTCGACACCAAATCAGCCAACAATACTAATCTGTTGCATTTCCTGGAGCGTACTGTCCATAGACACTTTCCAGATATGGAAGAGTTTTTGAACGAGTTGACCGACGCTGTTGAAGCTCATCGGGGTATGTTTGTCTTTTCTGAAGCGCTTTTATAATATTAATGGTGTTTCAGTCAACATGCAGGAGGTTCGAAAAGGGCTCACTGAACTTCGAACCGGTCTCAAGCGCATCCGTGATGAGCTGGGACAGTATTATGCTGATATGGGCCCAGACGAGAAATATGGCATGCAAATGTTATCTTTCGTCAAGGTGGCCAACGTTCAGGTGGACGACTTGGTCGATGATGTCAACAATGCCGAAACGACATTTGCAGAAGTCGTTGGATACTTTGGAGAAGAAGAGAAAAATATGACCTCGTCAGAATTCTTTGGGATCTTCCAGACCTTTGTGACATCGTACAAGGTGGGTTTCTGGTTTTCGGTTAGGACATCTTTCTGACTGTGCTGCAGAAAGTCAAGCTTGAGAATCAGACGCTGCAAGAGGAGATGGCTATCGCGGAGAAACGGAAGGAGGCATCCGAGGCGCTCAAAGCGGCCAGAGAGAAGGCGACGGAGCCCTTGTCGACCGAGGATGCTGATGTGCTAGACAGCCTGCTGGAGAAGCTCCGAAATGGTGATGCCATTGGAAAGAGCAAAGCGCGACGCAACAAACCGTCAGCATTGAGCTCGACCATCATAGTTGATTCATCTGCTATTGAATCCGACGCCACTGTCAGCGCTGCTGCGAACATGCTGGCACAACTACAAGCCAATGGATTTGTTCCAGCTTCGCCGGCGCCTGCGCCAACGACAAGACGGAAAAGACTGAGAGGGATATCTATGAGTGACATAGCGCCATTGACACCTACATCGCCCTTGTCGAATGAGGAAACTGGAGAAGAGGAGGGAGATCCACGACAATGACAATCATAGTTTCTCATTTCATGCTAGTTTTATATCTGTTACTTACTGTATTTTATATTTTTCATCGTATTGCTTTCACGATTCACGTTTCTCACGCTAAGCTGCCAAGATCATGGAGCGCCGAGGGGTTACATTATTGACAAGCTCTTGTTTCCTTCCACCACGTTCATTATCATGTTCTCAATTGCCCTTTACGCACTTTTCATCTCTGCCGCTGCTGCTCAGAATGTCGGGATTGAGGCCATTGAAGCCCATTTCACTCAATCTGGTCTCGTCCCAAGTCTTTTGACCTCCTTCGACCCAAGCGCTCTGTTGACTGCTACTTTTGCTAGTAAGAATACTTGTTCACATCATTCAAACCTCTGACAAGGTTCAGGTGCTATAACTCCAGGCCAGGCCTTGACCGAAGACAGTAAGTCGAACGGGGTGCTATTGCCGCAATCTTGGCTGAATCCCATTATTTCAGAGGTCGCGACACAGCCCAAGATCACAGTGACGCCAGCCAACTCGACTGTGGCTTTCACTGGAAACTACACAATTGCCATGGTCGACGCAGACGTTGTCGGCACTGACGAATCTGGTGGAGTCAATCGTCACTGGCTTCTCAATGGTGTTACCGTCGCTGGTCAGTCAACTTTACTATTACAAGTTTCAGTTCCTCAATTTGTCCGCAGACGGTACGGTCAATACAGATGGCTCGACAGCTATTACTGTTTACGCTCAACCTGGCCCAGCGGCTGGAAGCGGTCCTCATCGGTTTGTCGTCTCCTTTCCGCTAAGAAACCCCTGGGCTGACTGTCAAATGTTCAGCTATGTAATCCTTTTGTACACCCAGCCCGACGATTTCCACCCACCTGCCGAATTTCAGAGCACTATCCCTGGAGTTTCCAAGTTTGACTTGAATGCTTATGTTCAGGACAGCGGTCTCGGAGCCATTGTTGCCGGCTCTTACTTTACCGTCGAGGAAGGAACTGCCACTGTTTCCATTTCACCGACTTCGGCTGTGATCACTTCCACTTTGGCCAGCGCCGCTGGTACCGGTGGAGCTGCTCCTTCCGTAACTGGAACTGGCACTGGAACTGGCACTGGCGCTGCACCAGCCAAGTCCAACAGTGCCGCCATTAAAATGAAGAGCACTCCCTTCGCTATTTTGACTGCTGCTTTCTTCGGATTGTTGTTGTAACAGTGTCACAACTTCGTTCATTGATACCAGGACTATGATTACTCTACGAAAAGCGGAGACGATATAATATTCAAAAATTTACTGTCATTCAGATTTAGGAGCCATATCGGTCGCGAGCCTTGTAAAAAATCAAGATTTGTACCAGCAAAAACCCAGGTTGACTTACAGCATCTTGTGCCATCGAGACGTATGTTGCCCCAGCATATTTTTCGACATCTTTCCCTTTGCTAGCGCCCAATCCGGCTCCTTCTGCATATATGGCTGTTTTGCTTCAAGAGATTCAGTTAATGAAAGCGAAGGGGAAAAAAAAGACATACATTGGATCGACTCTGCCTTCACCTTCAGTCCCAAGACCTTTGCCTTCCGTCCAGCCCATCATCTTGAGCAATTTGTTTCCGACATTGGTCTCGTCCTGTCCAGGATTAACAGGAGCTGGTGGTGGAGGCGGTGGCGATGGTGGACCATCAGCTCGTCGTTTGGTCGGTTTCGAAGTGCCATTGTCCTTTTCAGGCATCGGAACATCCGGTTGGTTGAACAGGACCCTCCTCTCGGATGCACGGTCGCGATACCTTGGCTGATCGCTCGATGTCCGTTTGGCCAATACCTTTTGTCGAGCGACGTCTCGCAGATTAGCATCCTTGAAGTTTTTCTGTTTTCGTCCAAAAATCCAAGGAGAAATGGGGAAGGAACAAAAAGATGGACGTCAGCCCAGTCACAGATCACAGACAAGACGAGTGAGGGACGCGAGCCTTATGTAAATCCGATTCCTTATTGTGCCGCTTGAGTTGATCCACAGTCTTGAATTGACGAGCGCAAAGGAGGCAGCTGGTCGAGCTGATATCTGAAAATTCGAACTCTTCTTCCACTGGAAGAGCCTCCGCTATAGCAACCGTTGCTGTCGGACCTCCAAATTCCATCGACGATGATGCCTGCATACGAGGGACCGGTAAGAGACAGGGACATGACATTTTGGCAGTATGACGCCGAAAAAATAGGTCACCAGAGCGGATGTAGAAGCGGAAGTAGCACCAGCGGAAAGTTCCTCTTGAACTTGATTCCATTTGTGGATATTGTGCACGGTCTGCAGCAAAACTCATGAGCAACCAAGACACCACAGAAACTATGAAGGTCAAGGTCAAGAATACATTACCTTCTTACCACCGATCAATGGCGCCACCCTCGTCGAGGCAGCGACTATTGAAAAAATCAGCCGAAGAGCGAATAGAATTAGTGAACACAGACGTTTATTGCTCTCAGCATCTTCTTCCTCGTCAACATCTTCGTCGTTTCCCAGGTCGACTGCGAAACGCAAAGGGGAAGGCTTGGCCGCTGAAGACATTGGTTACAGCGTGACATTGGATATGATGAACTTTTTTACCTGATGGCTTCAGACTGGTTTTACTGCTAAAGTTCAACGTCACTGGCTTGCTCGAGATCGGCAAAGCCGAGGGCGCAGCTGGAGCAGCCGGTTGAGCAACAACATCTAAAACAGATGAGTGATGAGACGAGAGACAGAATATGCTGACCTTTCTTCTTCTTCTTCTTTTCCTCTCTGACCGGCGGAGGAGGTACGGGCTGGATAGATTTGACATCTTTGAACTCGAGCACAGCGATCGTGGAAGCTTCATCCCAATAGCGCACCCAGGTCCCTTCAACGCCGCCAAGGGCAAGCGAAGAATAGATGGAGGCCTCATCTCGAAGCATAACATCAGCAATAGGCTGAAACGAATCAGGATGAGCAAACGACGCAGCCACCGGACGGTCTGATATTCTGAAACCGGACGGGTGAATTTGGGGCGACATGGTTGCACCTAATGCAGCTGATGCGGACTGTTTCAAAGCAATGAGTAGCAATCAAAAGCACAGAAAGGTCAGTCATACCGGTATGTCAACAAACTCGACGAAAGCAAATCCAAAGCTTGCAAGGGTTACTCTGTCTTTAATGACCAGAATTCTCTTCATCCCTATGGCTCCATCTTTGCCGACGCCAGAAGACAGTCGCATGGCTTGGTGAATCGCCTGAGGGCCTGATAATGGGTCAAGACCTCGAAACAATAAAACAGGAGCCGGAGAGTTTCCGATGTCGCGAGTGCCATCGTTGAGATTTCCGCGATTGAAACGACCCTTGTCGGTGGGAGAAGCGCTTTGCGAATAGTCAATCTTGACTCGTCGGCCATTATGCGGTAAACCGGTTTCCAGGGCCTTGTAGAATGCTGCGGTCGCAGAGGCACCATGTGAAGCGGGAGGAGGAACTTGGATGAAAGGAAAGAGTGGATCGACAAATCCTCTTGCATGCTCTGTTGTCGGAAACTGAGCAAAGCCGAATCCTTTGGAGGCACCTTGTATTTTGAATGATGTTAATGCAATGAGCGACAAGCGATACGAAGGGGCAAGTGCCTGATGATCTTTCCCGGATGATTGTCACGGTTTCAATGGTGCAACCATTGGCGGCGAGATAGGCCTGGAGCTGGAGTAGGAAGGGTTTCAGTGTTGGATAAAGAGAAATCAAGGGGATGAGAGTCGACAGACATCTGCCTCTGTGAAGTCCGGATCCAAGCCAAGAAATATAACATGAGGGCTGGGTTCTGATGGCTGCAGTCGTTTTTTTGGAATAAATGCGCTGACGATGCTGGCAACAGCTTTCTGCTGAGGTGTAAGATCAGAATAATTGGCTTCCCCATAGCTATGAGCTTCATAACCCTGATTGAAATGAGTGAAAAGTGAAAGGGACTGACAAAAAAAAACCTACGCCTTCGTTGATTTTTCTTCGTTTACCGTCACCGTAATAATCTTCTTCTCGAGATCGCACGTTATTGAGAGCAGGATTTCCAGCCCAAGGAGCTGAATTGTCCTTGCCTCTGTCCCAGTCTCGATTGTACATTGTGGCGGAGAAAGAGCGGCGTGTGACACTGCCACTGCCACAACTCGAAATTACATTCCACAACAATCATGGCTGGAGGTGAGTTTGCGTTTCGTTTCAGGCCTTTATTTATCTGACAGTACCTCAAAGGTGGATCTAGGGTATATATTAACTGCTCGCGCTGCTCTCCAACCTGACCATTAGCAGTTTGAATACTCCGTCGAACGGCACAACCGTTTGGTATATTCTATAATCTCTCGTGCCCAAAATATGGTCTGATTCTGCTATTAGCGTGAAGAAAACTACCGATTCTTCCGCTGGAACAGACGCACCGTTCGCTCCAGTGTGATTCTGGGCATTGTGGTTCCAGGCATCACATTTATGATATTCTCCAACCAGCAAGTATGCTCTCAGCTCAGTTCCTTGTTTAATGGCTGAGTATGGTTCAGGATCGATGGGACTGGCGGGCTTCACTCAAAGAAGATCAGGTGTATCGTTCGAAATAATATTACACCCTTTTGCACAGTTCAATGGCGCTTTTGCAACCAATCCCAATTACTGCGCTCAAAAGTGCATGGGCTGGCGCCTTCTGGGCATCGTTTTCTACAGCGATATCTAAATGTTCCAGCTCGTCGTCGCGGAATTCCTGAACCACAGCTCTTAGCAGAGGAACACTCGGATGATCAGTCGGTAAAGATTCCATTTCCTTCAGTTGGCTTCAGATTCGTCAGCTGGAGAAGGTGTCTTCAACGAACCACTGACTCATCGTAATGCTCGCCAATAACCGTCTCGACTGCTTCAGTACAGGCCATGGCTGCTTCCTTGCCCATCAAGGCAGTCACAGCTCCCAGACCGAATCCAGCGACCTTGGCGACGTCGGAAAGTATTGTCGGTCGTATTCTATGCTGAATTTGCATCTTGTTCATCACCGCCAAATGTTTCTTTTCCTGGTCCCACATTTCCTGAGAATAATATAGCAATATTTGACGAGAAATAACGTGTTCGAACCTGTATCATAGGCCCAGCAGTGGGGTCTCGTCCCAATACAAATAATTGACCTCGATAAATCCAGTTGGCAGCCACTTCTCCAGCTTGGTCGACCCGTAATGCGCCGTCCAATGTCGCTCTTTGTAGAGGAGAAATATCGTGCGGTGTTGTAGTAATGGAAGGATCTCTAGCATGAGCTGGATCTAAATAAATGTCTGAAGCAAGGGCCCTGCCTGCAGTCGAATAACCGCGACATTGAGATGAGAAAGCCCGTCGAAAGCAGATGGAAGCCATCACGCGGGATCGTGACTTCTTCACTGCTTCCTCAACGACCATCATGTCTGCCACTTCGTGAGCTGGCCCATTTTCTTTAGCGAAACATGACTAAACCGATCGTAGTTTCACTCACACTACTCTCGATTTTTCAAAGGAAAAAGACTGGCCGGCCAATCTTGGTGCGAATTGATTTCTTCCCATCTGGGTTCAACGCTGACGACGCGTAGGGATGCTTGACTGGGACAACTCCAACATCGTTTTCACCAAGAGATCTTTGATTGAATTCCTCAAGTAAGCTCAATTGACAGAGAGCTGAACTGAACTGATGAGGTCCAGGTATACTGGTGTTCGTTTGTTCCGCTTGACCATTCCCTTTGTTCACAAGCAAAAAGGTTACCGTCGACACCAACTTTTCGAATATCGGGAAGCTTCCTCGCAAGTCTTGCTTTCTTCGTATTCAATTGCCACTCATTCCATTCAGGATACGCTACAATTGGGAAGGCGCGTCGATGTCATTGATCTCTCTCTCTCCTTATGCTCATTTAGTTCGATAGTTTGCGCCTGCTTTGCCTAAGCCAGGAGAGAGGCCAGCGCCGGCTGCTGCGCCACCATGTGAGCTACATTAAATCGAATGCTCGCGTGAAAGCTGACTTTTAAAGCCTCGGGATCCACTGATTTCATCCCTTCTCGCCGTGTCCGTACAGTTCCAGGTGGTCCACATTCCGATATATTTGGCACAGATGCCCAGGAAGGAGATGCGCTTTCAACAGCACCTCCCCTGGTATGTTGTTGCTCGAATCACTTTTCATGCAATATCTCATTCTCTGCAGCCCAAAGAAGCAGTAGCCGAGACGCCCAAGGCTGCTGAACCTGCTCCTCAAGAGGAGGAAGAGCAGGGTCTCAATTTCCCCTCCAGTAAACCTTCTAGGTTGATCCTTAGCTTCTCTCAGATACTTTAGACTGACCAAGTATATAGGCGAGTTCGCGAGGGACCCGGTGGTAATTCGTCGTTGGGCAATTTCTGGGGTAAGCTGAATTCACTTAGCAATGACTTACACTGATTCGCTGTACATAGACGAAGCTCCCGCTGAGGATTTCAAACCTACCCGAAGGCGCGCTTTTCCTCTTCGATTTCTCAGATATCTCAGCTCACAGGTGTTACAGGGTCAGACAAGGTCCAGGAGGCGAAGACAATGTTGGTGGTGTACGTTGCAGACCCGTTAAAAGTGCATGATACTGATCCTTTGATACAGATCTTCTGATAACTTTGTAAGCTCGCAATGTATTTTGGATAACAAGAAAGAATGGTATTTCGGGAGCGAAATTGTTACACGCTGCTTCGTATTCACTGCCAGCTCTTTCCGTCCACGGTTTTGACCTCCAGCTTCTCCAGCTCTTCACGAGAAAATCCATCTACTGCACGAAGGTTGACTGCCACTAAATCTGCCCCAAGAGTGAGACCGATTGCAGAACCACATGAGGCGCAGAATTTGTGCTCGGCCATGTTGCGGTTGAACTTGTGAACACTGAGTTGTTCCCAAGATC
Source organism: Mycena floridula (assembly GCA_029320655.1). Taxonomy (NCBI): domain Eukaryota; kingdom Fungi; phylum Basidiomycota; class Agaricomycetes; order Agaricales; family Mycenaceae; genus Mycena; species Mycena floridula. The sequence goes on from JARIHS010000025.1 coordinate 152,611, forward strand.
CCTTTGTCGACTTGAATCGATCACCTGGGACATATCTGCAGATCTTGATGAGTGAACAATATACGAAGAAAACATGCTGATCCTTACACTAGAATGTATCCACGGCTGGCGCAAATGCTACAGTTGCAAGAGACAGGCAGAACCTTGTCGAAAGCAGGGTGCTCAAACTTGAAAGAAAAGTTGCCGCAATGGCAGCTACCAGTGAACTCCTGGGCCGCGACGCCGTCGGTGGACCATTGAAGAGGAGATGCCATTGTCGTGGTTGCCGTTAGGGTGGCGATAGGGGGGCCCTGCCACTGACAAGCTTGAAGGTAGTCTCGTCCCCATCCGCTCGGGTGATCCCCCTCGGGGTCGCACGTGCCACATGCCACGCGAGCGAAGAAAAAAAAATGATGGACGTAGTTTTATATTGATGGCACGTCGCGTCCCAAAAGGGATCACCCAAACGGATGGGAACGAGACTAGCTTGAAGGTCAACTTGTACGTTTTTCGGAACCGCTGCCTATTGACCGAAAAGGAAATAGGTTACTCTACATAAGGAGATTTATTGGGCAAGTACAAATACAGCCAGCACGAGAGACTGAGTGTCTGACTATCTTGGTAGGACAAATGTCGTCTCGTTCCCCAACTAGGCTTGGTTAACTTGAGGGATTTTTTTCAAAAAAAAATAAGATGAACCTGGTTAATGATACTAGAAATTCTTGCACAGATCGCAGGACTCTCTGTCTTCAGGTCGCCAGGTCCGCGCTTGGAACATAATGGACAGCGCGACACAATATTCAGTGCTTCTCCCGAGAGAGCCTGAATGTTTGTACGAATTTCGTGAAGATCGAGCCGCGAATAAACCGAATTTGCATCAGCTCTTATGTGGATGGAGAACCAGCTGGCTGGAGCGCAATTTGCGCTGGCTTCGTGCATCGAAATAGTGCATCCACAGTCCGCTGAATGACCCTCTGATTGGGCGATCCACCAAACCGGCACATTGGGACAGCCACCTTGGAAAAAGGGATGATCGTGGTCGAGTAAGTTGCTGCTGGTAGCCATATTCCTAGCCGCTTTGGCGAAGCAGGTGTCTCGAAATTTATGGAGCCTGTTCAGCTCGGTGGCTGTCAACAGCTCATATTCCGGGATGTCTGCCTCTTCGATGCTGGAAATAAGGGATGAATATGTATAACTCCCAGCGGATGGTCCTTTCAAGGACAGGGTTACCTTGGCAGCCTTTTTAGCGACCTCTTCCAAGCCACAACGACATGCTAGAGCAAAAATCCGTTCAGGGGAATGAATAGATGGTGATGGCTGATCAAGGAAACCGGAAAGAGTGCGACCTATTACTTGCTGAACCTGGTCGAGTTGAGTGATATGAGTTTGATGTTCACATCTGCCAGACCATCGATGTCTGTCATGATTGTATAATTGGCCATCGGAGGATAAACGAGGATCAACAACTTCCACAGAACTTGGCTGGAGAGGCCAGGCAGGTGAACAGGTATGGTACCATGCATTAATTGAGCTGGATTGTTGTTCGACAGCATATGGGCCCAATGAGGAGATCCCAATGTGGCGGTGAATATGGCTCTCCATCGTTGGACCTGAAAATGAAATCCGTAGGAACACCACTCAGGATGTCTTGCTCACCATAGAAAGGACGTGGTGCGTTCACTGGTTGGGCCATGGGTTTCAGGGGAGAAAAGCGGCTACTTTTTTGAGTTGCCGGAGAAAGCCGGAAACTGACTTGCAGAAATATTTACAAGTACTTTTGGCGAGTTCTCTGATAATGTCAAGGTTGCCGGTGAATTGACAAGGAGATTCTCAAGTCACTCCAACGAAACAGCAGTTTTGAATTTATTTCTCGCGAAATGGCACAGTACTGAAATTTACATAGTGGCAGCTGTCTACGAGCCAGAAAAAGAGATACGTTGAACGTACTAGAATACGATGGATCAGCCTATGTTCACAAAGTTGATAAGCACTCACTTCATTGACGAGTCGATGTATTTTGAAGAATATGTCTGCATTGAGGGACTCGAGGTCCCTTGGTGCTCGCTGCCGATACAAAGGACACAGAAGGGTCCACAACCCTCGGCATGCCCCTTTAGGGACCACCAGAGCAGAGCAGAGCCTCCAGTTTGTTCAGGATGTTCATCTGCTTGACATCAAGTTGGAGATGACTGCCTGAGCTCCAGGCAGATCGAAAACGATGAAGTTTACTTATTCAGCGTCGTAGCTGTGACAGTCGAATTCTGGGACGTCGTACTGTACACCCGGAGTTACAAGCATGTTGCAAAGTCCGACAGTTTTGGAAGTAATGAGGTTGCTTTTGCAGCTTGTTTACTAGCGATATCTGAGGTTGCATGCAAGGGCAAAAATGCGCTCGGGAAAGATGAATTCCTGGTCTCGTGGGGGGTGTTGAAGTAAAATTTGGAGTGTCTGAGGGATCAGTGCAATAACTTTCAACAATGGAAATGTCTGTGCAGCTCGATGAACCTCGACCAGGTCTCCCGGATCTGTTATGGTATAAGTATTCTGCCATAGGAGGATAAGCTAGGAGCAAAAGCTTCCAAAGGGCTTTACTGAAAACGTCCATAATCTGAACAGGTATAGTTCCCAGAGTTGTTTGTGGAAAGTTGCCAGTGATGAGGTGGTCAAAGAATGGGAAACCATTCGCATGTGGCTTGAATGAACATAGAAATCCATCTGTTCATTGGAACGTAAGATGAAGTCGGTAGGGAGCTCACTGAGCACATCTGGCTCTCTAGAGAAAGGAGCGAGAGCTGTTTGCGACGCCATGGTGGTTGAAACAAAGAGAAAGCCAAGCCCATGTTTGATCGGGTAACGATCACACTCTGTCCAGAATGGGCGGCCCACTTCTCTAATGCTAGCGTGGCCGAGCGGTCTAAGGCGTTGGATTTAAGTCACGGTGTGCCTCCCAATGACAGGTTTGTCACGCGAGTTCGAATCTCGTCGCTAGCATTTTTGTCATTGTCATGATTGACCCGGTAATGTACAGTGTTCTGAGGTCAATTCTGGCCAGATCATTTTCGGCTTTGGAAGGCATTATGGAGAGGCTATAATTCCAGCGTTCGGCAATTGACAGGAAACACTCAGGATTGCGCCCAGAAATCGCGATTGTGGAAATAAGCAGTCACGTTGTGCACGTTACTAGGCCAGTTCTCGTTTGAACCGGGCTTCGCTTTTGAGGATGCTTTATCCTTGTCATACACTAAAACCCCATACTTCCGAGTCCAATTAATTGAATAATATCAATAATAAAGTACTCCGTATACTAGCTAGAATTTCTATTCTTCCCCTTGCCCTGCATCTGTCTACTTCTACTTCTTCTGGAAACTGAAGCCTCATCTTGATCGCGCTGCAAGGTCTGGAGCAGCTGCTTTAAGAGGAGACCTTGTGACTCTACCGTCGACCGAAGTTCCACAATTTGCTTGCTCAACTCGGTCTGGTTTTGCGCCAATTTTAGGTTGCTTGGATCTCTGGATCCAGCTGGCAGCAGTGAAAGCGGGGTCATTAATGAAGGCAGTGGCGGACGTATTGGATAGCGGTGCATGGAATGCAAAGGTGAACCAGGCTCGTCCAAAGGCTGAAACAAATCGAGGAAATGAAGAGATGTACATCTAGGCCAGACCTGTTCGTCATTTTATCCCAGACAATGCTAAACTCTCTTCCAAGGATGAAACTTGGTAGAGCGATAAGCAAAAGGCCAAAGACCAGCAGCGGCAAGGTTACAAGGCGACCCAGGAAGGAGCGAGGTGCTGAAAAGACGTTATATATGACCAAAACAGAAAACAGAAGCACGGCACGCACTAATTTCGCCTGGAAAGGGGTTGAACGCGACCGTCAGTCCACAATCTTTTTTGAAAAATTCCAATGCGACTGACGGATTCGCTCATCCCAATTGCGAAACTCTCCGTTGAAAACATAATATAGCCTTCAAGATACCAGACGAGAAAGCCGAAAGCCGCCGGATTGCTCATCATCTGCCAAATTGGAATACAAGCTTTTTTTGAGCGGTTATTGAGATATAATCACAGAATCGATTCCGTACAACGAGTCAACATACATGAAACTAGGACTCAGCGCCGGCGCTCTGGCTCTGGATGCCGCTAGTCGTCGTCATCATCAGACAATGCCTTAAAAAAGAATTAGTGGGACCAGATTGAGACCGAAAATATTTACCTCTAGCTCGAATTTCGAGATTGCCGTCTTCAGCGCAATTCCCTGAGGTTCTGCCATAACTTTTTGGACAGCAGGACGAGATGAGTGATAATCGTATTTGCTGGGTAAACCCTTTAGGCGAAACATCAGCGGCAAAACACAAGACATGACATGACGCACTTTGTTTTCAGGGTTGTTTTCTTGTCGTCGACTGTTGGATTCCATGAGCCCCGGCTCTCTATTCTCTCTCAGCAGCTTCCTCATATCCTCTCTCCTCGTCCTCTCCTTTTCTGACAGAAGATCCCAGAGACCCGGCGGCAGATATTCGGATCCTCCCCAAGCTTCCATCGGAAATTGAGTCCATTGGCGGGTCAGGTTACGACGAGAGCTACCACAGATGATGTTGGACAATGTTGAATCAGCAATGATGCCACCATGTAACGCGCGGAAGATTGCCCATTTGGCATAGTCGCCTCTCGGAGGTAGTATACCATAGAGCTTGACCCAGTGGATCATGGCCGACCATACGATGAACAGTTGGCTTGGAGCTATGAGCATCTTGTACGACGCTCGATCCACCACACTGCAGTTCATTCCGATAAATATTTTATTGGCGCCCGTGACAATGATTAGGATCGTCTCCATCATGAAGAGGAGGAGCGATGGGGTCATAATGTTGTTGTAGTGAGTGGCGAATTCAATACTGATGTTATGGTTCCAATTTTCTTTGGGGTGTTCCTCAGCTCGAGCACCGACACGACGATTGACATGCTTCTGCTGCAGGTGACCGGCGAGACATTTCGTGAAACAACCAGTCATGCCGAGATAGAATAACAGGGTTTGCAGCCAAAAGGACACGAGGATGTAGATGCCCAATCCTAGGCTCCCTAGCATTGTCTGACCTTGATGAATGTCCTCCGGTGATACGTAGGCCTTGTTCTCTTTGATAGCTCTGAACAAGATGAGTCCAATTGTTCCACCGAGAAACTATAAAACTTACTTTGTCAATGCCTCGCCAATATGTCTTCCTGGAGCATTTGCACCATAGCAAATGCCAGCAAAGGCAACCTTGACCAGTTGCATCTTCCTGTCGCCGACCTCAATCTCGTCCAAGAGAAGAGGATCGAATGAGCAGCCATGGACTAGTAGCTGAAGCTTTCCGTCTTTGACGCTGCAAAATGGGCTAAGATTTGAACAAGTTGCCTGCGAGAAGAGACTCACGCAAAGATTGTTGTACCGTCACTGCCGTCGCGCTTCATGTTCTTGGCTTGCGAGGCCCTCTTCATGAAGTAATCGAACCCTTCTTCTGCCTGTCCAAAATTCAGCTGTTTTCCCAGAAAGCGGGGCCTTCTCACCTCCTTCAGGGCATCCTCTGGAATCTGTTCGTATAGAAACGTAGCGACATCGGCAGTTGCAGTGGCTGCAGTCAGTCTCTCCTGGATCTTGGCCTCGCGCATCGCACCAATAGTTTTTGCTTCCTCTTTGGCAAGGCGAATTTGGTGTACAAAGTTGAGATCTTCTTCGAGATTGCCATTCCATTCGTCTTCTACAACCTCTTCGTCTGACGCGTATCCGTCCTCGGGTAGGTCAACGGGATCGGTGGAAGGCATATTTGCCAGTCAGTCAGGTGATTCACTCGAATCCTTCCTTCCAGATGACCCTCAAGAGTGGGGCGGTTAAAACGGCCAACACCCAGGCCCGCTGGAATCGACGATTCAGTCGTTTTTCGACGGCGACATCTGGATTACCGACTTTGGTCCGGCTATTGATATTCCAGTCGTTCATGGAACGAAGGGAGATCAAAGGTGCGAAATGGCTGCCTGGGACAGCTGCCTATTGTCAGCAAACCTTCGGTCGGTATTTCCTTGAACATCCATCTGACCTGTTCCTCAATCACAAACAGCGATACTCGATCTCAATTATAAGGAACAACCGGAACGTCTCAGACTAGAACAATATAGACAACATGAGGTTCACAAACGCGCAAAAGAATGTAGCTGGCAATATCCTCAAGATTTGCCACAGAGAGGGTCTAAAGAGTGCGTTTACTGCGCCTGTCTTGTCTAACCGTTAACGATGCTGTACCGCAGGTTTAACGATACCTGGAGCATACTCACGACAGGAAAAAAGCCAGATGTCGACGATGTAACATACAAGTCCACTGCATTCAGTGTCGAGGTACGCCTTGGTATCTAAAAGGCGCTGAGAGAATTCAAAACGGTGAAATCTCTGATTTTCTATTCATCTTAGATTCTGACGATTAATAAGTACACCGGTTATAACTCTCGTGAATTGCGAGAACTTTTGACGAGCTGCTCGGACTGGTTCGGGGTTATCTACGATGATCAAATAACTTCTCTTGAACAGCAAGAGATCGCCCTGTTGAAAATCTTGCTGCGTAGAAAACTTTCCTCTTTGTCTGACCACAGATGACTGACCTAGATTCAGAATTCCATTGCCAACGATCTGGTACTTCCGAAACAAGGTCGGGCGGCAATATGTTTGTTGATTGGGTACAACGCTGCCTCAGCTACGAAGGCGCAGAAGAGAAGATTCACCTGTTGCCCGTCGACTTGCACGTTAACTCAGTGAAGATGGTGACACCTATCGGCATCAAGCGCATGAGAGCCATCGCGTTTGACGCTGCATTGGTACGATATAATCTGATATTCCGGATGTTTTTCATCTTTGTGACAGAAACTCGACCTGGCAGAAGCGGATGTTGGCAAATATCTCGGCGATATAATATTCGAGAAACACAGTCTGTTTGTTTGCACCATGCGCAAGTTCCCTCTTTTGCCAAGTGACTTTCGCTGATGAGAGCAGGTATGATGCATCTCGCAGCATATCCCGGGCAAGATCTACATCTCACGTTTGAAGAATTCAGCAGAAAGGCACGAAGCGCGCTGGACAGCCACTCAAGAGCTGCTCAGAAGACGGTGCCTTGGGTCGCGGTACATTCCAAACTGATCAAGCGAGTAGTAACTATATTGCGGGACAAGATTCTGATATTTAGCAGATATCTCGCCGAGTACGGATTCGCTTCAAGAGCCAGGTGGCACCAGCAGATCAAGAAAAGCGTTGAATCGATCGAGGTTCATGTCCAAGCGTACCGGAATCTAATCGCCAAACAGGTCGCTCAGATGGAATTCGAACAAGGCCGATGGCACGATTTCAACATGGTGATAGATAAGCAGACGAGCCCGTTTGACATATTGCGCCTCAGGGCCAAGTTTAGACTCATCTATGCCGGCCATCCTGAGGTCGAGGAGAAGGCGCTTCAAATCGGCAGTGTTTTCGTCATACCTCCAGAGGTACTTGACAATGATGACGAATATGAGTAGAAAGATGGCGAAGGCAATAATGAGAATGAAAACGTTTATATCGTACCTGTTTGTCTCACTGGTGTTTCTATGTAGCAATCGTCAGCACCGTCAGACTACAGAAATATTGGTCGTTTTTGATCTCCAAATGATATCTTATCAAGATAAGATAATACGGATCGGCACATGCCAATGCCGTGCCAATGCCGACCCGTCTGTCTGGGAATGATATATACATATTTTTAGGAACACACCGTGCTTCTGTCGAGCCCCGGATTTCAGCAACGAGACAAGGATCATGGCCAAACATAAAGGTCAATTTTCATCTCATTGTGCGCAAGTTCAAGGAGGAAAAAAAGGAAAAATGCTGTAAAAAACCTGTGACGTCAACGTCGTCACTGAAAAGTTTCAATCTCCGCTGGCTTCCTCAGGATATCTTCATTTCTCTGGTTTAACCACAATGTCCGCCCTGAAAGCAGAGTATTCGAACGAGCAAATTGCCTGCTGTGGTATGTCCTTCCGTTTGATCATGTCTATCCATCGCTTCAATGCACGTTTTTAGGCAAGAAAGCCTGTCCAGGTCGGTGATCCCTGCTGTGAATACCAGCAGCACATTGGTTAATGCAATTTTTGCAGGTACAATCGACATCGGGGAGCTGTGTGTTACAGAGGAATTTTATTTACTGGGGTTGAATACAAAGTATGTCGCCCATCTGCCAGAATCAATGCTGCCAACTGATCATATTCGACAGTATCAAGAGACGCGTCGATTGCATATCCAAGTATACCATAAAGCGTGGAGTGCTCCCATGTACCGATTCCCTCTCCGTCGACGATGCAAAACTCGTAAGACGCAAATTCGGGTTCGAAGTGGTCGAATCTGAACAGGTCAGCAACTTTTTAGGCGCGTCTTTCGTATACGCTGATATCTGTGACGATAGGATACCGCCAGCGAAGTAGAGAAGACCTCTGGCAACAGGGCAGTTTTGCTTGCTGTGGTACGTTTGCGGATACCAATCTCGAATAGCCAAACCTGATGCCAAATAGACCTCAGCCTCGAACCAGGAAGCGGTATGCCCAGCTAATATGAACTGGTTTCTGTTGACGATGAGTTGTAGTCTTCAGTCAATAATCCAGCACCAGGCCCGTCGGAGAAAGTGCATGAAGTGAGTAACCCCAACTTCATTTTGAGACTACAAGTGATCATAATTCAAGGGGGCGCCGGACTTTGAAAATCTGACCTGGGGTCGATTTTCTCAGAAACGGGCTTGAGCTGGGAACTAACTAACTATGTAAGCATTCCCACGTCCCGATATAGTAATAGATAAGATAACATTATCCGCGACGCTGCCGATTCCCTTTTTCGTTGTTCTTGCATCCCTCGCACATCCAATTTCGCTCCAAATTACCTTCTGTATCAGAAACACAATTGTAGTGATACTGTGAACCATGAATTAGCAATTCAAAAGATATATAGCAACTTACCCAGACGGTTTCACAATCTCTCTTGCGACATTTCACGGCAGCGGAGGTCCTCTGTTGAGCCTGACTCACTTCATGTCCACAAAAACAGTTGGAGAGATTGACTTCAACAGTCATTCTCTTCCGTCGTGGCCTTCCAGTCTCGATGACATTTGTGGCTGCTTGAGCAGCAGTGGGACCGGCTTTGGGACTGTGGCGCACGTTAACTCTGGACGACGAGAGATAAATGTGACTTACCTGAATTGCTCAGTGTGCATTGAATCCTGACGTTGTCTGTCAAGCTTAGCTTGTGACAAAGAACAGTTACATGATACGGATCCCAAATTTGGAAATGCCGCCGGTTCAGCTTGTCGGTCGACTGACACAATTCACAATAACAATCTCAAGGTCGACGTGGCTTAATACATTCAAAATCAACGAAAATGACCCAAAAAAAGTTGGTTCCAAAATTTTTTTTTCCGCGTCCCGGGCTGGACTAACTAATCGAGGTCCGGTTATATAATCAAAGTCCGGGGCCCCCTTGTCATAATTGCAGAATTGTATGAACTGTGGATATTCTGAGGGTGTTAGGTACAGCTCTGGTGGGCGGAGACGATGCTGGGGTTGTCATGACTATTGGAGGAAACACCATGAGGAAAAATCTTCGATCAAGGTAGATCGATCGCACTGACGGAACTAGAATCACTCACCTTGAGTGATACCATCACTCATTCCGGGAAAATGAGTGATTTCACCACTCATTTCGAGTGAGAGCGGTAAAATCACTCATCACTCATTTCGCTGAATGAGTGATTTTATCACTCCCCATTTCAGAAGTGAGTGATTTTGTCACTCATTGCTTGGAATGAGTGATTTTATCACTCATGTCTCAAATGAAGTAATTGCACCTTTTCTGAGGTTTTGGCTACTACTAGATGTCCAGAACTCATCTGGATGAAACGGTCCTCGGAAAAATAGTTAAAATAATGAGAACGGATGAGAGGCCTGAATCAAGCCCTGATTCCAGTCTTTGCATTGTTCTGAGGTCACGTATGTCGATATATTTGTCTATATAGCTAAAGAGACATGATTTGAAGTCGTCCTCAGTGCATATGGCCAGTGGGGGCCGGCAGGAAAGAATGACCGCGGACTTGGCAAAATTCAACTGAAATGTCACATATGTGACATGAAGTGACAAGCGTGACCAGTGCTCATCGTCGTCAACGACGACCAGCACAGCGGTCACAACTTCACCAAACCTCTTGAAACACGAGCTGGCTATTTTACATATTCCTCTACTCCCGTCCCTGAATTTATTCCCTCAAATTCGCCCTTGTGGTCGAGCTGCTCCCTTTATGGCGATTTTCTCCTCAGGCGACGCAACTCGACATTCACTGCCTATCTATGAGCTTTATTGCCCTTCAATAGCTCATTTACGCCTAACAATCATCATCTATTTCCACAAATGACCTTACAAGACGCGAATAATCTGGATTTTATTGTTGACCTATAGTCACCTCTAGGCAGGCTGTCGGTAAGGCTTGATCTATTGTTAAAAACATGGCTGATGGTTACTCTAGCCATAACCACTGGTTTCTGCGTCGAAAATCATGCCCGGGACAACATGAAATCGGTCTTGGCCGACTCGGAGTGAGAAAAGCAAGGAAACAGAATGGTGCTCTAGGTACGACTAGCAGTGTCTCTACCTGATTTATCCGTTCAACCCTCCATAGGTCCTGCTTTGGTTATTCAGGACTTTTCGACAACCTTTCCACATCAAGGCTCCCCAGATTCTCTTCCGGGTCGCCCATAGAATGAGGTTCTCCAAGACTTTTGCTAGTCAAATCCATCGTGGCCAACATGCAAGCTTCACACGGTCTGCTTGTATTCTCTTGCTTGCTACACAATCAGTTCATTCCACTCAACGACACCCTGAAAAACCATTTCGCTAACCTGAGGCTATCGATGCTTCAGGTCACTGCAACATGGCATATCAGAACCACTCATATTTTACGGTATGTGTTTTCTTTTGCTCTTACAGGTATCATCCTTCAGTCATTCACCGAACAATGTAAGTCATTCCCTTACGATATAGTTCCTTGCATGCTCACGCTCTACCTTTAGTCTTGATACTTCCAAGTGACTTCGCAGCAAGGCCTAAGGTTAGTTCATTCCTGATAGATTTTCGACTCCGTCTGATGATAGATTTGCAGTGGTGTCTCTATTGGGTTTACTGTACTTGTAAGAAGACCCATTGTACTGGATATGATATAATATGAGGTCGTTGGTGGTCTAATTATGAATGACGCTATCCTCGAAAAGAGTGATGCTACCACTCGAAACGAGTGAGGATACCACTCGAAAAGAGTGTGAAAGTCACTCATTTTGAGTGATTCAGACCTGCACTTGAGTGTCAAAATCACTCGGAATCTGAGTGATAGTATCACTCATTTTGAGTGGTAAATCACTCATCTTGAGTGGTATCATCACTCATTCATGAGTGATTGCATCACTCAGTTTGAGTGATTCCAGTTCCGTCAGAGCTATAGATTTATGACCGGTGCAAATCATCATGCTAAGTTTATCGTAGCCAGTCAGACGCCGCGCGGCCAAAGCTTCCAAAATCAAAGTCAAAGTCGACTCGGTTGTCGAGCAAGATGTCAAAACACCTTGTACCAACGTAGCATGCGGCACCATTATCAGCTGCGAGCGTTTTAGAGGCCAATGTTTGCCCTGTGCTCTCCATTTCAGACGAACTGGGACCTTGCGTGACAAAGAGACTCTGGCGCCCGAGAAGAATCAACCCAAGAAGCAGAAGAGAGGTAGACAGTCGGACGACTCCTCGGACGATGAGAATGTCGACAAGAAGAAGACCCGACGAACATGAGAGACTGAAACAAAGATCACTTCTCGCACTACGGGTACTATGGAACTGGAAATGGATGGAACTGTCATGGAAAACAACTGTAACTGATTCGAGATGAGCTGGAATTGTAATGGAATACAACTGTAACCGATTCGAGATTGTAATACAAGGATATTCGCAACGAACCTAGAATGCTCTTTATTCTTGTCATACACCAAAACCCCATACCAATTAATTGAATAATATCAATAATAAAGTACTCCGTATACTAGCTAGAGTTTCTATTCTTTCCCTTGCCCTGCTGTCTACTTCTACTTCTTCTGGAACCTGAAGCCTCATCTTGATCGCGCTGCAAGGTCTGGAGCAGCTGCTTTAAGAGGAGACCTTGTGACTCTACTGTCGACCGAAGTTCCACGATTTGCTTGCTCAACTCGGTCTGGTTTTGCGCCAATTTTAGGTTGCTTGGATCTCTGGATCCAGCTGGTAGCGGTGGAAGTGGGGTCATTAATGAAGGCAGTGGCGGACGCATTGGATAGCGGTGCATGGAATGCAAAGGTGAATCAGGCTCGTCCAAAGGCTGAAACAAATGAGACCAAAACGAGGAAGAGATAGAACACGTACATCTAGGCCAGACCTGTTCGTCATTTTATCCCAGACAATGCTAAACTCTCTTCCAAGGACGAAACTCGGTAGAGCGATGAGCAAAAGGCCAAAGACCAGCAGCGGCAAGGTTACAAGGCGACCCAGGAAGGAGCGAGGTGCTGAAAAGACGTTATATATGACCAGAAAACAGGAGAGCACGCACTGATTTCGCCTGGAAAGGGGTTGACCGCAACCGTAAGTCCACAAATCATTTAGAACAAAAAGAAAAGGCGCTTTCCATATCCGACTGTCGTAATCGCTGGAACAATGTTACAAATGACCAAAGCAGAAGCTTCCTGGACTTACTGACAATCACGAACCTGAAATGCTATCAGCAGATGCAAGGTTACAGGAAGACAACATACCAGGCTGCCGCTGGAATGGACTGGATTGCAGGGTCAGGAAACAAGGTCAGGAAACAGACAGGGACATACCGCAAACTGAGTTGGATCACCGTCCGAGTTTATAAAAGTTTCCAGAGTAGTGTCCCATGTTCCTCTTTCAGCAAAGTAACTGTGGAAGATTGTGAGAATTTCGAACCTACAAAGAAAGAGCTTACAGCAATGTGCTAAACACAGTCAGGACCATCATCACGAAGAATGTGATTGCAAGAAGAGCATGCTGTGATCTCCGAACAGACAGATACATGACCTCAATGGTGCTGTATCTGGATTAGCGACAATCTGGGCTCAAGACAAGCATGACTTGCAGTAGAATTGTGTTGTTGTAACGAAAGGGTCTAAAGACTCGTAGCAGTCGGAACATTCGTAAGATTGAGAACCTGAAGAAGACAGACTGGCCTATGCATTGGTGAAATGAAAAACTAGATGGAAAAAGTGCTCACCGTGTCCTGCTGCAGTAAAAGTTCCAAATAGTAGGGGAATACACTAAGCAAGTCTATGATCCCATAGAAAGAGGTCATCCACCGGAAGAGACTAATCCAGGTGTCACTCCAGGCTATACATCTGGCAATGTATTCGATGGTGAACAGGGCCACGAGACTGGTCTCAACGCCGAACCAGACTTGGGTGGGCATTGAATGGAATGCTGGGACCGTTTCCAATATGGTGACCAGCGCAGAAAAAAGAATCAAAGCTGTCATAAGGATATGAATAATAAAAGCGCCAGAAGATGTCGTCGGCTGCTCCAGCAAGGCGAAAAGATCTCGCTTATACGGCGTTTGAATAGCAGCCAAAGTTTGCTCGTCAGATGACTGAAGAGGCTGCTCGAAGAGCTCGTCTGTTGCTTCATCGTCCACCAATATCCTGGACGGTCGAAGACGAGTTAGAGGAATGTCCATAGACATTGATGAAGAGGACGAAGAAGCTCACGTAGCTTCACGTGCAAGTCAAAGGTGTCTCTTGCCTTTGAGCACCTGTGGATCGGGCGCTTCTCCGTCTCTCTTTCAGCATGGATGAACCTTCATCTGAAATACGGACCAGAGCCTACCAGCAAGAGATGCTTGATGAGAGCCTTAGGAGGAATGTTATCATCGCACTCGATACGGGCTCTGGAAAGACGCATATCGCTGTGCTGAGACTGCGCATTGAAGTCGACCAAGAGCCAACTAAGGTCCGTTAACATGAATTCTACTGGTTCCATCTAGCCTGATTCGCGTTAGGTCTCCTGGTTTCTTGCACCAACAGTCGCGCTCTGTCAACAGCAGCTTCGTGTTATCAAGCAGTCTCTTCCTGTCCAGGTCGGCATAATCTCTGGTGCATCTGAACCCAATCAATGGAAGGATGCAGCTCTTTGGAAGGGAGCTCTCAGCACCCATCGAGTAATGGTTTCTACGCCACAGGTTCTCCTAGACGCCCTTCGACACGGTTACATCCATCTAGGCCGAGATATTAGCCTTTTGGTCTTTGACGAAGCACATCATGCCGTGGAGAATAATCCCTACAATCGAATCATGATGGAATTTTATTTTTTACTTCCCATTCGAACTACAGGAGCTGGAAGCATCGTCAGACCCATGATCTTAGGCCTCACTGCCAGTCCTATATACGGTGGAGATATTGTAAAGTCTTTCAGGTGAGTTTTTTCTTCATGTCTGGGAAACCAATTTGCTCAAAGTACTTGACAGAGAAATCGAGAGTAATCTCGATAGCGCCATCTGTACACCGCGAGACTCGCAAAACCGCGCCGAGCTCGCTCATCATGTTCATAGACCCGAGCTTAAATCAGTCACTTATAGACATAATCCCGATTCCTTTTCCACCAATCTCGCCACAATCGAAGCTGTGATAAGAGCCATCAACATTGACGACGACCCATATGTCATTTCGCTCCGCCACCAGCTTTCCAAAGCTGTTCCCGGTTCTGATGTTCACCGCCAAACCGATCTGAAACTCTCGAAAGCCATTCATTACAACAAGACTTACAGCCACAATAGTCTGAACAGCTTTCTTCGTTCAGCTTCCGAAATTTTCAGAGAGCTTGGTGTATGGGCAACAGACTGGTACATCTGGGAGGTGACGAAGAGAGCCAAGGACCCGAGCGAAACATCTGGTATGATGTTGCACGCCTGGAAGCACAAGGACAAGGCGTACCTGTTGTCGATCATCAACAAAATGCAGGTGGTCGAGCCTTCGTATGATCCAGATGACATTATGGATGACCTTTCGGACAAATTCCAAGTGTTGATCAAGTGTCTGTTACGCGAGAAGCAGGAAGCAGAATCCTGCAACGAGTCATACAGCGGTCTCATCTTCGTTCAGCGCCGTGATGTAGTCCTTGCGCTGGCTCAGCTCTTGTCTCATCATCCAGAGACAAAGGATCTCTTCAAAGTCGGCTCTTTGTTGGGCACCTCTGAAACGTCTCAGCGACATACTTTCCTCGATATTACCAGTAAAGTGCTCAGAGAACCCCAAGAGAATACCCTACGTGATTTCAAACTGGGGGACAAAAATCTGATCATTTCGACCTCGGTTGCTGAAGAGGGTATCGACGTCCAAGCTTGCGGCAGTGTTATCCGATGGGATGCGCCACCGAACGTGGTCAGTTGGGCACAGAGTCGAGGTAGAGCGAGGAAAAAGAAAAGCACCTTCACCTTGATGATTTTGGAAAACGATGTCGCCCAAATCAATCAGATCGCCGACTGGCAAAACATCGAGAGGCAGATCATCGAGGGCTATACCCATCATACTCGAACTGCCGCTGACCATCCTGGAATCGAGGACGACGAAGACAATGGTCACCCTGGCTTTAGGATCCCAGAAACCGGCGCCTTGCTGACTCTTCAGTCTGCAATTCCTCATCTCGCTCACTTTTGCGCTGTTCTCCCCAACACGGGAAACCTGGACTTTCGACCGATATATGAACCGGACCCTCCAGAAATTCCTCTTGGATGGCACTCGATTGAACCGCGAATGGAAATTACACCGCAGTTGGGACCATTTGGTTCAACTGTTACTCTTCCAAGACTGCTTCCAGTTCATTTACGCAGGTTCACCGTCGACCGGGAATATCCGAGCAAACATTCTGCTCATCGTCATGTCGCTTATAAAGCCTACCTTGCACTCTATGAAGCTGGCCTTGTCGACAGTCATTTCTTACCACTTGCGGATCGTGACGAAGAAGTCGAGGCCTTGAAGAAGGAAGTTGAAAAGCGCAAGGGCTTGGCCCATGTTTCCGTGCAGATGAATCCCTGGGTATCAGAGGATCAGTCCGTTTGGTTTTCGTCGGAGCTCACCATCGAGGGCCTGCCGCCTTTACAGTTGCTGACTCGGACTCGACCCACGCCTTGGCTCCTTGGAGAAGGACCTTCGCTTCATGTTCCACGAACCAGTCCCATTAAAGTGAGCCTGCGCTCACTGGGCCAGATTTTCTCTACGGACCCAAAGCTAGATGAAGCTAGACAATGGACCCGTCATCTCTTTTGGGCATCCAATGGCTCTCGGATGAAGTGGGCCGAGCTCAACTTTTCCTACCTTTTCCTGCCACTTCACCCAGTCGAGGACATTTGGACCTCGCGACGAGCTTTTCTGGATCAGTTGTCTCCTGATCGCGCCGCGGAAGACAGAGTCATTATGAACGCCGAAGTTTTCGGCTCAGAATTCGGATACTCAGCAGATATCTGCATGGTCAGAGATGGATTCAAGTTTGCCAAAAACTATCGATTCGTTAGGTGGCGCTATGACCCCTTGTCCCAGGAGGAAGAGGAGTCGGTTCAACGACGATATCAGAAGCGACTGAAGGGTGAAGCGGCCATCATCATATATCCGGTACTGGTCGCCGAGGCTCTTCCGCCTCGTACCAACTTCCTTCGTCCGGTTCCCGAACCGGAATCCCCAACTCCCGTGAAACAAGTTTTATTCCTCCGCGAGCATTCATCGATTCTATTGATGTCTCCGAACGAGATGGCTTATTCTTCGCTGCTGCCATCTGTCCTGCGTTCGATGGAGATGAACATGACTGTTCACTCGATGAGAGAGACATTATTTCACGACTCTCCAGCATTATCTGCGATTCCAATACGTCTCCTAGTCACAGCCTGTACGGCCCCAGCGTCGCAAGAAGCTTTAAATTATCAGAGGATGGAGACCCTAGGGGATACAGTAATTCCTCTTTTACTCAGATTTTCTTTTTCTTACTTTGAGTGTAGGTCCTCAAGTATGTGGTCGCGATACAACTTTTGGCCCAATATCCGCTCTGGCACGAAGGTTATCTGTCTCGCAAGAAGGATCACGCAGTCTCCAACGTCAAATTGGCGCACGAGAACATGGGACGGGGCCTCTACCGTTGGATCATTCGGGGTCTGTTGCTTTGACCTTGATATCTGCCCATAACTCAGATATTGTTAGATATGCTCATGGGCAAGAAGTGGAAGCCTTCCTATGAGAGCAGTATTCCTGTCGTTTCTGATGAAAGCGACGATGCGCCAAAGAGCAAGAAGAAGAAGAAGAAGAAGCAGGAGCTATCGACAAAGGGTATGTTTCCTGAAAAGTTGATAATAATGTCTAACAAGAATCCCAGTTCTCGCCGATGTGGTTGAATCCATCATCGGCGCTGCCTTCCTTCATGGTGGCTACAATACAGGCTACGAATGCATCAAGTTTTTTGACCTTGGACTCGTTTGGCTTCCGCTCGATGTCCGTATCGATCAAATATTGAGCCGTGTCGAGGAGCCGGAAGATATACCTTTACAAGTAGAACGAGTCGAGAAAATACTGGGATACACATTCTCGCGCAAGCTTCTCCTGATCGAGGCTCTGACTCATGCCAGCTCCCAGCAGAACCACGGGACAATATCATACGAACGACTAGAATTCCTCGGTGATGCGGTCAGTTTTCTCTCAAACGCTCTGGCAAGTTTCCTTAACGCTATTACAGGTCTGGGATATGATTGTCACCGACTACCTGTATCGGGCTCCTGGAAAGTACAGTCCTGGTCATATGTTCCTGCGGAAATCGGCCATGGTCAACCAGCACATGTTGGCTTTCATCTGTCTTCGGTCACGGATCGTCCTCGAAGCAAAGATGCCTGGTCCTGATTCTTCCGGAAACATTGTCGTCGTCGATGAGCAGCATCCAGTATATCTTTGGCAATGCATGCTGCACAGTAGCCATCGCATTTTAGAGGAACAGACCGCAACTTTTGCAAGATTCGAAAAGTTCCAGGAGGAAATTACAACACGACTCGAGAAGGAAACCATGTTCCCTTGGGCAGCGCTGACTCGACTTCATGCGCCCAAATTCTTCAGTGATTTGGTAGAAAGTCTTGTGGGAGCTGTTTTCCTCGATTCTGGCGGCAATTTGGACGTAGTGCGAGTCGTACTGCGCCAATTGGGTCTGCTACAGATTCTCGAGCGAATTGCACTTGATGAAGCGGACGCACTGCATCCTGTTTCTCGCTTGTCCTTGTACGCCCAGAAGCACGACAAGAAGCTGGAATACAAGAAGGAACAGGTTCGGGGAAATGTGAGCTGTGTCGTCGCCATCGATGGAAAAGAGATTGAAGAGACTCGTACAACCGAGATCTACACAGGCAAGATCAGCCAGGAAGGTGTCAGGTTCGCCGCTGCGGAAGCCGCTGTGGCAGCGCTACATCTCTGGACTGTCGACGTTAATGCCAAGAAGGTAAAGAGTAAACCACGTCCGAAGAAGAAGAGGAAAATAGAAGAATGATGTGTACACTGTATTTCAGACTAGTACTGTATTTCTTGAGAGACTTTGGGGTACATTTGTATTTTAGCTAGACCCTTGCAATCGTAATGTACAGAATTTTTAATTATTTATTATTTAAATTTCAAGGCAAGTCGAAGGGAGCACATGACATTTTGGTCTTCTCGATCAACCTCAGTCTTGGTGCCGGACCGCCACTGAAGCAAAATGGTTGAGGTCGATTCTCTCGTCTCTCGTCGCCCTCGGCGTAGCACTGCAGGGAACAGAATGGAGGCAGCTCTAGCTGAAATGGCACTGGACGATACAGTCAAAGACGGCGACGACGACAAGGATTTCTTTGTGGAAAAATGTAAGTATTTCATTTGTCCTCGTCAGTCAGTATCATCCAAACTCAAGACAGCTTTCGTCTTTAGATGAGGAAGACATTTTTGGATCCGACTTTGAAAGTACAGACGAAGAGGCAGAACAACAGGTCGAGGATGGTGATCAGCAGGTTCAAAACGAAGAGAAACAGGCCCGAAAGGTATGTCCCCTCTCCTTTCTACTCAAAGCATTTATTTAACCATTCTAACAGGCTGAACGGTCTCGATTGGAAAAGGCCACTGCTGCTGCTGCTGCTCGACAACGAGCTACTTTCAATCCCACAGCATCGTCGTCGGCCCCCAAACCCAAGACTAAAAAGCGACGCGTCACCGATGACACTGGGGACGCCGCCGAAGATTCAACTAATGCAGAAGCCAATGCATTGCGAAAGAGTGCAAGGAAACACACCATATTGAACACTTCTGAGCATGTCAAAAGAATGAAGATTTCAGAGAAAGAACGGGTCGGTGGTTATCTCTTGACTTGGCCCTCGTTTGCTTATACTTTGCAGGCCGGAAGGACATCGAAACGTGGTAGAACTCAGGTTCAACGAGCTCTGACTCAGGACGAACTTATCGCTCGGGCTCTGGATAACGAGGAAGGAAACATTGTGCAGCATCGTGACTACCTCAAGCTAGAAGAAGAGAGACGACGAAAAGCGCGAGTTGTTCGACCAAGCATCCAAGGTCCACTTGTTCGATGGGTCAGCAGAAAGGAGGAAGTCAGATCTGCGTCCAGGTATGGCTATAGTCTGGGGACCTTTTCCCAGCTTTCCAACGGCAATGGTCCTGGATCGACGTTCTCGGCCACAGCAGAACTTCCCACGGCCTCAACTCTAACTCCAAATCCCAATCCTTACATCAATCTTCTCGCAAAATTATCAGCTCCTGCGCTCGACACAATGAAGGTGACCAAGAATTATTTGGTCCACGAGTTGGGACAACACGAAGGGGTGTCAAAACCTTCATGGGGAGAAACCATGGAGGTGATGTTTGGGGACCATGTCAAGTGGGGAGAGGTCAAAGCCTACTCCAACAAAGGTCGACCAGTGACTCGACCGAAACAAATCTGTCCTATCTCGGGTCTCACTGCCAAATATCGCGATCCCAGGACAGGCGTACCATATGCCAATATCCAAGCGTACAAGACGCTCACCACTATCCTCGACCATGGATTCATCTGGAGCAAAGAGCTAGGATGCTATACCAAGAAGGATTCGTCAGTCAAAACTGTTGCCTAATGGTGAGTGGTCCTGAATCATCTGATTTCGCGATTCTTATCACCGCTAGTATGGATAAATAAACTGTAAGATAAGGATCCAAAGCAACAATCGTCTTTCAATTCCATTCCCTTATCATGGACGAGCCAGTGCTCAAAATCCCGACATTAAACGACTGCGAATCCAGCGCTGCTTGTCATATCCAGTGCTGGATTGAGACATATACCGGTCAGATCCCTGACAGTGTTCTGGCTGGGAGAACTCTGCAACGTCGTACAGCGTTCTGGCGCGACGAGATAATCGGTCACCCGGAAAGCATCCGGGTCGTCATTGCTGTAGATCCGAAGTCCAAGGTTGTCGGCCTTGCTGGAGCCACTGTGACGCCGGATCCAGAGTCTGGAAACAAAGAGCTCCTGATGTTATACGTCTTGAAGGAATGGCAGAAAAGAGGATTGGGAACCAAACTCTTGCAAGCAGTCGTCGACTCGGGAGCCCCAGTTGTAGCTTGGGTTCTGGAGACGAACACTGAAGCAGCAAAGTGGTATCAGCGTATGGGATTCCAGAGGACTCAGGGTAGAAAGTATCACGACTTGCTTGAAAGTTGGGAAGTAGAGTATGGTCGTGTAGGTGGCGCGATCCAGAGGGACCCAGATCACTAATGTTGCTTATTCGTGCCATACCCATACGTATTTCCTCGATTACGCACGAAAGCATGACCTGGTGAAGACACTCATGGTGCATGCCTGGGAACACCTAGCAGCTTGGAGTCGTCAATTTGAGAAGGCTGGAGGTTCAGATGACGAGTCAGGAAGCGAGACCTCGGAGGAAAACATTGCGATACATGGAGTCACCTGGCGGCTTTGCGTCACATAGAAGTCCAGAACAACATGACGCCTCGCGTGCTGCAATGGACAACTTCTTCCCGCAAGTTTAGACTCTCGACGCGGAGCAACTTTGGGACTAGATGGGCTCTCTAGCGGATGGGACGCGAAAGACACTCAATTTCTTGTCTCGTTGACGACCAATTGGACGCTCTGTCAGGACGGTGTCAATGACATGCTGCCGAAGTTTTTTGGCAGCGAAAGCCTCATCCTGGACGACCGGTATCGGTATTGGAGCAAATCAGAACCAATAAGAGACCCATACGACTGTAAGCATCTCGCCAGTTATTTCAACTCAACTAACCCTCGTCCCAGGTTGAACATTATGAGCCCTTTATGGAGAATATCCTAGCTGCTGCACTTTTTTTGGCCGGCCAGTTGATTGGAGTCCTTTGAGAGATGCGACTGTAAGTGTTGCTATTCCGTCCCGATCTTTTCACTAAACTAACACTCGTCCAGAGTTGCCTGTACTTGTACTGCTATTAACCCTGTTCATACACTTCACGGTCATCTCAACTGTCAGACGACACCATTTCAAATGTTCTTTTTAACGACTGATTCGATCGGGTCATTGGGCGATTTTGGCTGAAACACGAAATAAAGCTTACCATAGGAAGTTTGATATCATTTCTTGCACTCGGACTTTGTTCAAGGCCTTCCTTCCTTCGTGATTGTCAATCCGCAGCTTGGCCGCAGTGTTGAAGTGTGTAAGTGAGATTCTCGGGCATCTTTGCAATTGAAATACAGGAGTCGGAAATACGGGCGAACCGGGATAGCTGTTAAAACGGTGTCAACCTGAAGTTGAACGTTGTCGACCTTTCGAATGTGATTATTTATATGTGCATCAATGAATGAATGTTATTAGGGATTATTGACCTTGTTCTGACAGGACTTAACTCACTAGCCCAAGTTGTTCTTGATAGTCCGACCAAGAGGCGGGATCGGGATGACATAATCGATCTTACACCGCCATAGCCCACTCCGCTCTACTCCGCTCGAGACTTCTGGTGGAAGGATCTTGTGTTTCGACACACTTTGTCAACAGCTATTTTTGACAGCTATTTCCGTGACCAAGGCCTTTAAATAGGCTTACATTTTCAAGTTCTCACCCATTCTATTCTTACCCTCCCATCTCACCATGACTAGCATTGCAGACAACACAGTTGTTGGTGACCGAGACTTTGAGCCTACTTTGAATGCCAAATCTTCGCGATCCGGCAAAGAACCTAGCAATGCAACAACTTTGAGACCCGAAGCCAAGGCATTTTTGGCCACGGCCGATTATACGCTGGAGGAGCGTCCATTCTTCATTCCTATCGACAAGGATGGACTCATTGGTGCTCTTCATAAACTGGATAGACAGTTGCTCAACGCAAGACTCTTTTATCATTTCTTGAACTCTCATTTACCTTTTCTCAGTCTGGGAGAACCAAAGTTCTCTCGAAGAAGGTCCCGACCGACTGGATTGGCTCAGAGATCACTCCCGGACAGCTTGGACTCATAAATCATGGTGGATCTCCAAAGGTACTTCATATCCTCAGGTTCGCTCAAGGTGCGTACTAATTGGCCCAAGGTTCTCACTCGTCCTGGTCGCTATCCCGGTTTTCCTCTGCGGAACTGGTGGGCAAGATCGTTCAGTGGAACTAAAGGACGTAAGTGTACGGTCTTTTCCAACCATTCAAGTACTCACAATCAGACAGTTTCCGACACAGTAATCGAATTTCAAGGTCTGACTGCGGTGCAGGTATCACAGAACCAAGCGGCAGTGATTTCAGACCCTCAGAATCACATTTTCGTCATCAAGAACTCGGGATTTGTGGCCTATGCCATTGAAGGGACGTACGATGTCCTCGCCATAGTGGATCAGGTCGGACTTCAACTTCTTGAAAGTAATAATAGCTAACAGTCCCCGAAAGACCCATCTTCCTGTCCAGATCAAGGACCGCATCACTGGTGCCGTGCTAGGGTCTAGTTATGAAGTCAAAATGAAGAGTAAGGTGAATGCCAAGGAAGAGAGAGAGTATGTCGTGGCGTTATTGTTTGTTCCTGTTGTTTTCTTTGGACCGAATTTTTAGCTGACTCCCATCCAGCTTGAATATTCCTGCCAACAACTGCGCTATCCTTCAGAAGGGCGACGAGCTCGAGCTCCTTGGTGCTGGCCAGTCGGTTATCACCAATCCGAGGTGGGTTGTAATCTGGCAGTCTTTCTATAGCTGACCATTCTTCCAGTGTAACCCTCAGAGGTTCGCTATGTTTTCCTTCACTCTCAACGAAAGCTAACCTGATTTTTATGCCTCTACGCTTTGGGTGAAAGTCAATTCGAGATGCCGACGAAGGATATCTTCACTCGCGATCAAGTACCGGTTTCATTGACCATCTATTTGAAGTGGCAGTTGACCGAGCCGCTCAAACTTGCTACTCATGGCTATAACACTCGTGAGTTATCCTCAAATCATCCTGCACTAATGTAAACTATTCAATAGCTTATGATGCTCTTCGTGATAAGGCGCAGTCTATTCTAACCCAAATTGTGGCGCATTTGGGTATTTGTTCCATCACGTCCTCGGAATGATCCGAGACTGATTTGCTTTCGCAGATTACTCTTCAATGGTCAAGCAGCGAACCATTTCACCTGACATGGACGATGGCAGTGATCCTTCATCAGCTTTCTTGGATGCCCTACGCACTCGAGCCATGGACGAGATGCATGTAGCTGCCATGGTATTACTGTTTCAACAATTGGTGGATTTCTTCTGACAATAATTCTAGGAGTATGGTATTGTTCTACGAGACCTAGCGGTCATTGACAGGTTAGTGCTTCTTGCCTATTGTGGCGTAATGCTGACACAACTGTTATTACAGACAGTTCAAGGGCGAAATTGCGGCCACGATGGACAAGCTCACCACTCGAGCACTGCAAGCTCAGGTCGAAGCTGCTAATGTTGACCGAGAGAACTCGAACAAGGTGAAACAAGAAGAAGGTGCCTTGGCTGTGGCCCGTATCCGAGCACAGCAAAACAATACCCAAGCCGATGCGAAAGCCTACGAGGTTATTGCAGCAGCCAAAGCTCAAGCTCAGCGTCTCAAGATTGAGGCAGAGGCGCAAGCAGAAGCTACAAGGCTGGCGGCTCAAGCTCAGGCCGAATCCATCAGGATCAAAGCTGAAGCCGACGCTCTTGTGACGGACCAGTTCGCAAGGGAGATGGAAATGAGGCGAGTCGAAGTCGAAAGAGTAGGAGCCTATGGCGACAAGACGATTTTCGTCCCTGCCGAGTCCAGCGTCGGCAATGCGATGGCTCTTGGATTAGCAGCTGGGTTGGGATCGCAAGCGTCGAACAACCATCCAACAGTTCCTCCAAAGTAAGGAATACCCACATTCATTTCATTTTCTCTCTACTTTATTTATTTCGCTCCACATGGTGTACAATTCGACACTTTACTGTATCATAATTGTTCAATGTCAACAAGTCCATTGAAGATTACAGAGACCCCAGCTTCACGAAGACGGGAAATCAGAGAAGGAGTTTCTTCAGTAACATTTTCCCAAAGGTTGTGATCCTCCATTTCGACTGTTGTGATTTTTGACGCTCCAAAAACCCGGGACTCGACCATTTCGAGGAGTAGGTCATCGTACGGATTGGCAGTGAACAATCTCGTCGTTGGAGTGGCCAGAGCTGTCGTCCTGAGCAGAGTCGCGATGCTACAAGGAATGCGACGTGGTCTATTGCAAGATCTGACTGTCCAACCTACGATCATGTGACTAAGTCTAATCTAGGCCCAGACCGTGACGGGATCCACCACCAGTGTTGACTTTCCGCCAAAACCCAATTTCCTTTTTCAGCTGCCCCTGAGAAAATGACTGTCACAGATAAGATTGTTTTGTCCGGCCTTGGTCGGTGATGGCTCTTGTCTCAGACATCTCGGAGCCATGTGACCTTCATGCTCGTTGATCCTGCACCCATTGCTCAAACGCTACAGCACGGTATCCTTCCTCTTAGACGACCAGGGAGCTCTTGTCTTCAAGGAAAGATCAACATGGATGGTAATGGAATGGTTCAGACAGGCAGTGAGGTACTACTAGGTCAGACAGGGTTCGTACTAGCAGCAGCTAGCTCTATGATTGGTGCAATCCTTCTCAATGGTTCTGATGTGTTTTATAGTCGCCATGCCTTTTTGGCGTGATTGAGGGCTGTTTCCTTATATTTGCGAGGATCTCAGACGATAACAGCATTTCATTTGGATAAAGATTCGTCTCATGGTGCTTCCTAGATGGCGTCCTCTAAAATTGTTGCAGCCTTCAATGCTCTATCATGACCATCATGATTATGAGAGAGTACTCGCTCTGCAACGCGGTCAGCCCCAGTCCTTCCAGATGTCGCAAGCGTCATTTCTTGGAGAGCCTCTGAGGTTGTTTCTCTCCAGCGGTTCTACGTCTCAGCGCGTCTCTCGGATCACTTGTCCCGGAAGACAATACTTATCATGGCTACTCAGAGGTGCACGAACTTTCTTTGGTCTCTCGTATCTCTTCTGCCTTGTACCTTTTAGCTGCTTGAACTGTACGTGACGCCTTTATCGTCACCTGAAAATTATACAGAAATATAAAATATCGGACTTGCAGATTCTTCAATGATTTCAACCCCTATGGCGCTGATAACAGCTAAGCAAAGATGTAAGCAGTCACAGTGAACCTCCGGAAAATGGGAAAAGGAGGTATATTTGCTCGAAAAGGAAATGGGTTTTTGGCGGAAAGTCCCTATGTATCCACCACTACATGTGCCCCCACTAAAGAATGAGCAGCGTCCTCGCTGCTCCTGCACTCCCTCCTCAGCAACTACTTTGGAAGACTCCAACCCAAATTCTGCAATGCCTGTGATAGCTTGAACAGCCGTGGATCCTGGGACCAGTCCAGCTGAATTGCTGACTTTTCGACTTTTCGTACGCCTGATTGGAGAAGGAACACCGGTTTCTGTGAAGAAATACCAGCGGGATGTTGACGTGTTATGATAGGATGTCTCGGAAGCGATGTCGAAATTGACGTATGTGATAGCGGCTGAATGCGAGGTTCTCTGTTTCGTCGTGAGGTTCGGCAGCGTCTCTGAAGACTCGCAAAAGGTCTGCGTATCCCTGTTGAGAGAATGGAAAGATCTCGTGGGGGTCTGTGAATAGCTGAGATGGTGCAAATGGGAATAGACTCTGCTTCGTCCGCCCAGCTGAACGGTTTTGGCGGTGGTAGGACAGAAGTGTTCGACGATGGTTTGGTCTGAGTTGGCTCGGTTTGAGTCGATGTGGAGGTTGAAGATGAAAGCGAAATGGGAGGGTCCGTTAGAACGGCAACAGTTGCAAAGACGCGTTTCGGTTGACGAGCGAAACATGGACCCGAGGGTGAATGACCGTCCTGGATCCAAGACTTCCGTTCCGTCTCCTTGCCAAATTCCTCTCCTGCTTCTTTTCCAGCTTTCCGGCCTGATTTGTTCCCTTCTGCAAAGCCCTGCGTGCTCTTCAGACCCTGGTTCATGCCGATTAACTTTCCTTCTGCCATCCCGGCTTGTCTGCCTTCTCTGAATCCAACGTTCTGGCCCTCTTCGAAAGCTTTTTCCGAGACCAATGTCTGTATGGTGTTCGCTTTTTTTGCTGCTAGTGCGACCGTATTTTCTTCCATGGTCGGAATGGGATCTGTGATAACAGCGGCGGTTGAATATGTCCGTGCTACACGACCAGCGACACATTCTCCAAAGTCGGTATGACCGTCACCGGTCCAGATCGTATTTTCGTCAGCTCTGCCCTGGAGGTAGCCGTCCTCGATGAGAGTGTCTGATCGCTGCAAAGCTCGCGTCCAGAGAGCCACAAGTCCTTCACGGATATCGTCTGCATTGCGCAGCTCGTCTATTGCTTCGAGAAAAGGGTCCTCAGCTGAGATGAGACCGTATGGTTCCCATAAACTGAGAGCCGCTGGTGGTATTGCTGGCAGCATTGTAACGATGTGACGGTGAATATACGGCAATGGTGATAGCGAGATACGATGTAGAACACGTAGAAATACGATGACTGTGAACGTTGGACTGTGAACGGCAAATGCTATGGCGGCAGAAATTTTCTCTAGCGAGACGATGACGAGAATTCGAGCGGAAAGCGCAGAAAGGCTTGCAGGCGGTTCGAATCGCACTGTCGTCACCAAGATGGAGTGGCCAGAGCTGTCGTCCTGAGCAGAGTCGCGATGCTACAAGGAATGCGACGTGGTCTATTGCAAGATCTGACTGTCCAACCTACGATCATGTGACTAAGTCTAATCTAGGCCCAGACCGTGACGGGATCCACCACTACATCGTCAAGTTGGGAAGCAAGGTTGCTCTGGTCTGCGAGCAAATAAGACGCTCTAAAACGCCACTGAAGTCTCCTTATCTCAGCTGCAGTGTCTTGATGGAAGGGGAAACTTCGAAAAACTCGAACAATCCATTGTCGCCCGCCGCGCTGTCGATGCAATGCAGATCTAGAAATTCCAGAGAAAACTGGGATCTAGCTTGCAGTGGACGAAGACAGGCGTAATCGAGCGGGTTCCAGTTACCACCAGCGTCATTCCCAAGCCTTAACCAAGTTAACGCTGGTAGGGTCACATTGTTGAGCAATCCTGCCAACGATCCACCGCCGATTATTGCGAGCTCAAGCTGGTGCAAGTACTGCAGTGTCATTTTGTGTGGTACTGAATAAGATGCTGGATGGTCGCAGCAAATGATGGCTGTAGCCAGATTTGGGCAGGAGCTGACGACCTGCACGGTGTGAACATTTTCTGGGTTTACTAAACCGTCTCTTTCGTGCCACTTATAATCCTCGATTTGGGACCACGGGAGATGGAGACGAGTGATATCGAGAGCTTCGAATTGGACTGCTTTCAATGAGGGAGCAATCTCGAAACAGGTCCAAGGTGGGCCAGTTTCCTCGACATAATTAACCATGATGAGACTCTAACATGTCAAGGCGACCTCGAACAGTGGGTAGCAATAATTCCACTGGGTAGAAGTCAAGACGGAGTTGTTTCCACCGTCGAGAAGAAGATAGAATGATTTGGAGAGTCTGATTGTGCTCGTCAAGAGAATCGTTGCTGTTTGAGCTGGAGAGATGAAGATTGATGGGGGCTGGTTTGGAATAGTCAAGTACACGCTTCAGAAGCCGAAGGCTGCTTGCACTGCGCCAATCGTCGTCAAACATGATTTCTGATGACCAGAGAATGGGGTACGAGGTGGAAACATCATATCATCGCTGGCATACTTTGGTCAAAGTCCAAGGATCGGGATATCGATGAGAAGAATCCTTAAAACGCTATGCTGGTAATTGCGAGCGGATTCCGTTCCGGGAACCGGTCTGACCCTATTTAGCTTTGTTTGGTTTTCAAATGTTTAGAATTGCCAAATTTTGACATCGTCGCCTTCAGCAACGAGCAGCGTGCACATTTCTGCCTCAATTCCTTATTCCTTTGGCAAATCTATTCTCCTACTATTTCTCTACAGCTGTGTGTGTTTTGGTGCCGAAATAACAGCTTTCAGACGCTCATTATTGGTGGACTTTTGGAGACATCCCATTTGCCTATTGCGGTGTGTTTCTCTGCTTCTTCCTCTCAATTTTGACCTTTATACTGGTCTCAGGTGGCCAGCTATCATTCTCCCTCTCTTTGGCGCGTCAATGTGCGCCGTAGCGTCAGCAAATTCCCACTCCTTGATCGGAACCCGTGTTTTCGCCACAACTGTCAACGTCTCGCAGTAGTCTCGCCTACAGGCTACTAGCAAACAAGCTTTCTCCGATACAGAAAGCCAGATCTTTATTTCATGTCCTCATCTTTTGCCTTGGTATTGTACATGTCTTGGGTTTCGCCATCCAATTATTTTTATAATTTTGAAAATGTCTTGTTTGACCAATCTGCTCAACACCTGCCTGCAAGACATATTTATCAAGGTGAATGAAAGATAATGGATTTCCATCGACCTCCACAGCTAGTAGTGCGCAGTGAGCTACGTGGACTCGTCCACCTCCATATATTAGAAGAAAATCTCTCGAAGAATTTGGTCCAAGGTCGGCTTTGTCACGTTTATTAATAATATGCTTTTGAATTGTGCGCCGTCGCGTTAGCAAGGCTTTTTGCAGCATCACTACACGCTGTTCGACCATGCGAAGCTCTTGCTCGCGTATGGCAAGATCTGCTAGTGTATGGCTGCAACCTCATTTTCCAGAGGCACGTCGTTGGAGACTCTGAATTTTTGAAAAGCATCGGTTGGAGGAGGAGATTCAGGAATGTCCTCAAGATTTCCACAGTGGGTGCAGAACATAATAAGTACGTGACAGTCACAAAAATGAATCAAATTTTCAAGTCTGTTACGATTTACTAGGTGTCTCAGACTCCTTCGTTTGCTCCTTGTCCTTTTTATCATCTTCCTTGTCCTTTTCCTTCTTCTCGTCTTTGCTCGCATCACTGCCATTCTCCAGCTCGCTCCGTCCAATAGAAGCCTTGTTGTCAACTAAAGCATGTAGTGCAATGACAGCCCGAACGAGAGCGCTGAGGTACACGAGCATTAATTCGTCATTTGTACTCGATGCGAAACTCTGCTGCAAAGCATTGTCGTTCAGATCTGGTAACAGATTCAGCGCGTCCTGGAGGTGGTATATTATTTGGTGGTTTATCGGCATTGTTCCTGCAGCGACGTCGACGAGATATTTGTGAATGTCGGATAGACGTGATTGAAGCCCTCGGAGCGATGCAAGCTGCTCTGAAACACGTGTTGAAAGAGTCGTTGTCGTTGAATCTTTAATGTCACGCAAGAGGTGCTCTACACCGATTTCCTCTGCTTCTTCTGCTTCAATAGCTGAAGGAACATGTAGGAATGTTTTGCGGGTTTCAGTGCCGTCCTATATCAAAAGATTAGATGAATCAAAGAAATAACAGGTCGACGTACATCCTTGATCTCTTCCACTGCAAAATAGGCATCTGTAGGTATTCCGACCGTATGCGGTCGGACATCGACAATGACCATGACAGGCTTGGCAACATAGTTCTTGAAAAGGTCGTTTATCTCCTGGTCCGATGCACGAAGCTTGGGTCCAGAGTGATACCAGCCTATCATACGTTCACGCGCTAAAACACGGTTAGCTCAGATGAAAGAAAGTAGAGACAGCGACGCACCATTAACCTTTTTGAACATTTCATACATGCCCTCGATGTAGTTGTGGTCCAAAAACCACGTCTTGCTGTCTTTTTCATCCTCCTCGAAGGGGATTCCAAAGGAATTCGCGACATTTATGGTGGTACCGTTGTCTTGACC
The DNA here is from genome assembly GCA_029320655.1 of Mycena floridula. Lineage (NCBI taxonomy): Eukaryota > Fungi > Basidiomycota > Agaricomycetes > Agaricales > Mycenaceae > Mycena > Mycena floridula. The sequence goes on from JARIHS010000025.1 coordinate 182,967, forward strand.
AAGTAGAACTCCAACGACACGTTTGGCAGATGTTCGAGAAACAGAACGAGCATGATGGTCAGCGACCGAGAGGAGAACAAGTGGATGGACAACTAGAACGAGTAATTAGCGAACTTCGATCCAATTTATTGAGAATCTTCGACTCACTGACTGTGGTACTGGCAAGAGCGGTCAGCTAAAACAGGACAATATCAGTCAATGAAACCATGCTATTGAGTGAGCTGACCTGTTCTGTTGTCGTCGCCACCATTGTAGAAAGTTGTAGAGAGGGAAGAGAACGCGCGTCCGTGACCAAGCCTAAACAAACATCGCCTCTTGGAACCAAGTTGCACCTCGAAAATTCAGACAATATTTGCGTATCCTCAATGGACCTGTATATTCAGCATTCTCTTCAATCACAGCTATTCCGCTGCTTGGACAACTCCTAGAGTGACGCGGCCTGACGTAGAACCCAAACGAGGTCCTCTAATTGTCTTCACAAATCAGGATTGACTCGAGATTCTATAATTCCGTCCCACGGAATCAAACGAGGCCTATTGTCTTATTGTCTTGAGAGATCCGAGATCTTCCAGAGGACAATGGACTCAAAAACCTGATCATCGGTGCGCTGCTATATACTTCCTTCTCTTTCCCGGACCACTGGCTGGTCAATCTAGACACGGCCACAAAGCCATCTTATTTTATACGAGTCCCTCATTTCTAATATGCCTCCAATTGACCTCGACGATATCCCGATTGGACCACCGGTCAGTCTTCTTTCATCCCGGCTTCAATTATTGACGAATATCCAGCTTTCTCTTCGGGGAGCCGCTCGCGACGACGTCCATTTAAACATGCGCTCTCGGGAATTAGCCCTAAGAGAATATCTCTACGAGACAGAGGTGCAGGAAGCTCTGGAAGAGAACAGAGAGGTTTGTGAAGTCCTCAGACTTGAGATCGACAGGATTCACGAGATCTGTTCTCAATTCGAATTCGAGAGAGATACCAGGAATTTCCAGCTGAAGCTACTCACAGGCAAAGTGCGTGGTGTTGGGTATATTCCGCAGGAGGAATACGCAGAGATATTCGGGCCAAGGTCTCGAGGTCAACGAGAACCCAGTGAAATTCGTTTCTCAGAGCTCCCAGAGGAGATTGAAGCCCGGTTTATAGCTTGGCTCCCTGGTGACCTTGGTGGTGGAAAGCGAAAACGAGGCGATCGACCAGAACGAACCGAGACTCGATCTCCTTCCTCTCCTCCTTCATCTACATCAACTTGCAGTCTTCCAACACGCGACGAGGACACTAGAAAATGCAGTACTTGGTCTCTCCCATCTCTGTGGACAGCGGTCGAGCCTTCCTGTTCAGACACTGAAGAAGAAATGGACAGCAAAGTTTTGTCGAGAGGCCGGCAGTCCTCACTGCCATCCTACTTGCCTTCGAATTACTCTTCGCCGAAGAGACGAAGAACAGCTAGCGAAAGACCGATATCTCAACCGTCTCGCTCAATAAAACCTTCCTTCACCTTTCCCAAATCGAAACACTCATTCTCGCCACCACCAGAGCCAGAGTTGAACTCTATCCTTGCTGCATATGCCTTTCCCCGGAGCCCAGCTTCATCAGAGCAGCACAGTGAACCATCGGCTTCCAGGAGACGCAGACAAGCTCTCTCACGGTCACCAGAACCACAATCAAATTGCTCAGCGGCTCCCAGCCCGCCACAAAGCGCCGTTTCAGCTACGGCAAGCGCATCATGCGAATCATTACCAGGGCCCTCTCCACCTGCTTCTGAATTGGATCTTCCCGAGCTCGACAAGAGCTCTGATGAAAGCTCTGAAGAGGAAGACGACATTGAAGACGAGGCAGTACGTGACTTTGCCTCTTACCTCTTTTATTCGCCCGAGTTGGAAGACATTCCCAATCTCGGTGGTGAAGAAATCTGGGACCCGACTCGGCCCGACAGTGACATGGAAATGGGCACTGACAGCGAATCAGAAATAGAGCGAAAGGTGAAAGAAGAGGAAGAGCGCGAGCGAATTAGCCAGCAATCGCAGGACGAGTATGTGGCAAATATCGTCAAGTTTTCCGACGACAGATTGGAGACTGAACGTGTGGCCCTGACGCTGCAAAGTTCCAAGCGTCGGGCAATGAATGTCGGATTTCGACAAACCGATTGGGAAAAACTAGAAGCTGTTGAACGTGAGCAGTTGAGACGATCATCTGCAAGATGGGAAATGTGGAAAGACTATGACCACGCTGCCTTTGCTTTACTCCTTTAATTTCTCGTATGGTTTATGCATTATGCCGATACCCTCGCTTTATACCTTTTTAAATACCTTATGTTGTCTTATATCCGTCTGCCTTCGAGCTTTCCATACCCTCCATTAAACAGTGGAATATAAATCCTGTAAAATCACGCTTGTACTCGTTTCCTTGGACTTCGTCTGAGCAATGGCGCTGGCTCATCGTCCTCTGCCACTTCTTCCTCGTTCGATTCTCTTCTTCTCTTTGACGACTCCATCTCGTAGTCGTCGTCATCGGTCGAGCGACGTCGCTTGTGCATGGGCGTCTTCATCTCGCCCATAACAGGCTCTACGAGCGCCATTGCAATCTCTTCAATCTCCATCTGATCGTCCGACATTGGAGCTGCCGCCTTCGCCCGCTTCCTCTCCTCTTTCTTCTTCTTCTTGGTCTTCTTGGGTGAAGGAATAAACTCTTTGTCATTCTTCACTGCCCATTCCAGCTCGATAATCCTGGGCAAAGACGTCAGGAGGTCACAGTAATGTAATCAAGAGACCCACCTCTCTTTCAGTTTGATGTTGTCTGGAACATAGTACTCAGCTCGATGGTAGAGGTCTAGCGCTGCCTGTAAGTCGCCCCTGTACATTGAAATGAGAGGTGAAAGTTTGACTGAATATTGGATGCATACTTTTGTGACCTTTCCCGAGCCATTGCAACATATGCCCTGCGAGTCGATGAAAAAAGAAACTAAAGAAATAAAGAGGCGACCCACCTTCCATTCTTCTTCCTGGAGACGGGAGACATGGACATTTCCTTGGTCCTACGAGATGGTCAAATGTAGAAAGGAAGACAGGGGAGATATTGACTGACTTTTCTCTCATACTCTTCACAGGGACTTCAACGACTTCGGGTCTCTCTGGTGGCGGGGGTGGTGACTCTTCCATGGACTTTGATTCTCTTTGCCTCCGCTCCTCAGCTTCCTTGAGATGCTTCTCAACTTGAGCTGAAACTTGTGCTTCCACAAGCTTGGCAACCTGTAAAAGTTCAGCCGGTCAAACTTTTGGACGATCAGAATGTCATACCTTGTCTTCAAACTCTTTGTCAGACAAACCAGCACGTTCAACTTGATTCTCTTTAACCTCTGGAATTGCGAATGATTGGAAAGGCGCAAGACCGGATAATCGTGAATATCGAGGCACCATAGAAGTACGTCCAGCCCTTGGCTTGCCATTCTGTGCTGCAGGCTGTAATACGGGAGGTTTGGGTGGATTGACGGTCAATGCAGCGAAATGGGGCTTCGGCGGTGGTACGGTATCTATCGAAAGATGAAACACTGAGAGCAAGACCTGATGAAAAACTAACCGTGTTGATGGACCACAAGCTTGTTCTCGATGGTCTCGGCCGTCGATGCAAAGCTATTTGGTCCAGTCAATGGGAGTCCTAACCAAGATTGAAGACCTACTTTAGGGTATTGAACGTATCTTGTCGAAGCTTATTTCCAGGAGCCAAGTTGCAGATCAAGAGTCCGAGAGAGTCACCACCGAGGGCAGGTTGTAGAATTCGAGTGAGCTTGGAATTGCGATAGGGTATTCGGGAATGTCCCTCATTGAGGGCACGAACGACCTGGCCAAGGACACTGAGTGATTTGTTGATAGCGGAAGATTCTGCCATTCGTGATGGATCATTTCCGGTGAGCTGAACAGACAGTACGTCAGTAACATCTTTTGGGCAATGAAGGAATTGAACCTTGTTGTTCTCTGAACCAGCAAGGTCGACGAGTAATATCTTTCCCACCACGGCTGGAGAGTAGTTCAGTAAGGTTCAACGCGAGTAAGGGATCGCCGACTTTGATTGTGAGCAGAATCGGTCATGGTGACCTGCAGTGTAAGAATGGCATGAGAGCGGGAGGAAGAATGGTTGAGATTAGTCGCTGCGACAGATCGCTGCTTTGATGCGCGACTAAGGCACATCAGTTCAACAAACAATGTTTAGAGTAAGATAAAGTGCTTACTTGTACGTGCTGTGGAATTCGGCGACAGAAGATATAGGTTTCGCTGTAAGGTTTGCAACGAAGACAACTCCGTTTCCGTCTTCGCGTACAGGTAGTTTCTGAGCCTTTAGAAATGTGAGAAGAGTTTTGGAGGAGTCTGACTGGAAGCATACCGAGTCTCTTGGGACCAGGAGGTCAAAGACCTCGTCCTTGTATATCTCCATATAAGATAGTGAAAATGTGACGTCTAAATGTTCATAGTTGGCTGACTGTCCGAATAATGACTGGCGGGAAGAATCAATAAACAACATCCTTATGACACGAGTGAATATTTACCTGAACGGTTCTAGGTATGATGCCGGGCTCTGCTTTGCTGCCTTGCATCGTGTGCGTCTTGCCAGATGAAGTCACACCATACGCGAAGACGGTTACGGTCTAATGTTGGTCAGAATCGCAGTAATTTGGCCCAAAAGCCACTCACGATACCGCTATAAACGACGTCAATCAAGGGCTGGACATCGTTCTGGAATATCTCTTCCTGCGTCGAGGCACCGTCGTAGCAACTTGTGAATCTGGATAGGCGTGAAGAATCGCAAATTTAGCTCAGAAGAGAAGAAAACTGACGGGAATTTCTGCTCAGTTCCCTTTGCGTTTTTTGCCCAAATAAAATAAGGATATGAGGTCAACGATGATGAGGAGCTTGAGGCCTCTGAACTATCTGCGGCCCTGCAAACCCGTAGGGTATCATCGTTGACCTCGCCGTCGAGAAGGGGGCGAATTCTAGCAGCTACCTGCGCCGCTTCTTTAATTTTGTCAAAATGTTAAAATGAAGCAGCGCACCTTGATCCTTTGGGTCGACATTGCTGCAGCCACTGACAGGGAGGCGCCGAGAAGAAATTCAAGAATATGGTTGAGACTTGCACGTGACCGTAACGTGTGACAGGTCGCGAGGTTCACGCGCCTTCCTCAACTTGGTCTGACCGTCATGTCGCCGTTCAGTGAGAAAAGTCCAAGGGTTGAAAAGCACATTATTCAATGAATTTTACAGATCAAGGCTTGCTCTCAATGCCAGCCGAGATTTTCTTCGAGATAACCTCAAAACTGCCCTCGATTCCACTGCCCGCATACAAGCAGCATCCAAACTTGGGAGACAGTCCATTTCCAATCCCGGATGCGGCTTATCTGCAAGCTCGATTTGCCACTCTCAGGTCGTTGTCCCAGACCTGTCGGGTTTTACGCGAACATTCAGCGCCACTCGCGTGGAAATGCGTCGATGTTGTTGCTTGTAACATGGTCGACAACCAACCCGAAAAAAACCAACAGTCGATGGCCGAAGAACTTTTTAAAACGCTGCATATATTGGAAACTTTTCCTGATATTGCGGCCCAGGTAAAGTAACCATAGCCCTTATGCTCCTCACGAGCTGAACACTGACATGACTTGCTAGGAGCTTCAATGTTGTTTTAACCTCATGGGACGCGGAAAATGTCATTAAGCGATTCGGGAAATGTCTGGCATTGCTACCCAACCTTCATCAACTCCAGATTTTCACGGTTCCGGGAGATCCATACCTCATCGACACCGCTTTCGATGGCATAATGCTTCCTCAAATCAAGACTCTGGTTATACCGTCTCAAGCGGACGAGCTTCTTCGACACCTTCCTGGACTCACTACATTGCATTGTGATGTTTTTCCGAGTCTACAAGATGATCTGATGGGTCTTGAATATGTTCTAGACGCAGTAGGGAGCTGCCCTGAACTTACGACCTTTGACATGAGCTCCAGTCTCATTGACTATCAAGACGAAGATGATTACTACGACGAGGATCCAGAGGGAGGCCTTATTTCAGGTACACCTGTCCCCGGCCTGCTTCTTAGCGTTGATGTCTTGACCTAGCTATCGTCGACGCGATGCCCAAATTGACTTGTTTCCCTCCGATATGCTTGCGCTCGTCAGAAATTTGTGTAAGGCCTTTCTTTGCCTGAGAATCAGGATATCGCTGATACTCGACAGAAATCGATCCCTCATTTGGCCCGGCTGGAAAAGCTCGACATGATCCAATTCTACTTTTCGAACCACTTCGACATAAAAGTAGTCGAGGCGGTGATGCGTGTGGCGCTGGAGACATTATCGCACTCGAAGACTGGAAGCCCTGAACAACCGAAATTCTTGTTTTTCGGTGGCAAGGTCGGGGGTGAACCTGTAGCCATCTGGATCGCCGCTTCGTACGTTTCTCGAATTCCTCTTGGTCAGTGACCTGACACTTTTTCCAGACCTGCTGATCGCGAAGAAGCTGAACGACGGAGACTCATGGAGCCGAAACAGTTGATTTACTAGTAGCTGGCTATAAATCTCTCTTAAAGTACTTTTATCGCTGAACGTTCGTCGGTGAAACCTTGGATCTTGCTTGGATGCTGCAAGCTTCCGCTCTCATCACGAAAATAGCCGTACATATCTGATCGCGGATATATCGGGACAGTGCTCGTCTTTTCCACCTTCTCTCAAGTTGTCCTACTTAAGAAGCCATCTGGTGACAGTACTCTTCTCTGCCGCCAATGTCTTCTTCAGCACAGGGAACTGGCTCGTCTTTCAGGTCGCACAGGATCATCGTTGCCTCCCTGTTCTTGCCCAATACCATTACCGTCGTTCAATCGACCACCGTAACACCAACGGGCAAGCCAGCGAGAGCTCCAGCAACTGTACCAGCGGCTGTCAAGGCCTCTGCTCCGACAATTCCTGCTGCGAGAAAGAGCTTCCCACTGAGATCTATTGTCGATGATCTCAAAGACAAGGCGGTTGGTTACATTTATCGTCTCTCATTCGTATTTTCGACCCCTCATCTTCTTATTCATGGACAGACACCGGCTTCCAGCACAACATCTACCCCAGCAGCTGTGGAGACACTAAATCCGTTTGCAAAGCCGTCACTCGTCGAACCAGCTCTTCCAGCAGAGCTCAACAAAATCTTCGCAAAGACTAGTCCTCGTCGTCAAACCGCTGTATCACGAAGACGCTCCAGTCGGTCCAGGTCTTCCACCAGAGATCATTCAGATTTACAGCAAACATTGGACTTGCCTACACCCGAATTTCTCGTGGAGGCAAATCCACATTGCAATGGCGGTTTGAAGAATGCCGTCGATAGCGTCAGTGGTGGACCTCAGCCAAAACTGCGCAAGAAACTCTGGATCGGGACACTGGGTTCCGACTTTTCTCCACCAAGCAATTGTGATGCAGAAACTTTGAAGCGCAAGGTTTCTCAGAGACTCAGAGGTGAACACGAAAGTGAGGTCGTCTGGGTCGAGGATGGTACATTTGAAAAGGTCGAGTGAGCTCATCCAGAGATAAAACTTGACTGATTTTGAGCATCTAGATGTACGACGGATTTTGCCACCAAGTCAGTTTTCTTCAATTCCAAATTTCAGCTTGTTAATCCTGCTCGATAAGACCCTCTGGCCGGCGCTTCACTATGCAATTCCTGATGCTCCCAAGACTCGCATGTTCGATGGCGGTGAGAATTTCCAAGGCAAGCATCTTGATCCTGGAGGCGTACGTCGACGATGACGACGATGACGCTTTTTTCTCTACTGAGAATTCTCCCGCTAATTCCGATCTGTACAGACTATGTTACTGTCAATCGAGCATTCGCCCAAAAGATCAAAGAGGTTTGGAGGGAAGGCGATGTCGGTGGGTCATATTCTGGACTGTTTACTGGATCTCTCTCACTGGGTTATAGTTTGGGTCAACGACTATCACCTTATGCTTCTTCCAGCTATGCTTCGTGGAGATGGCGGTATCATGGCTGGCGCTCCGATCGGCTTTTTCTTGCATGTTGCCTTTCCGTCTTCGGAGATCTTTCGCTGTTTCAGTGTCAGAGAACATCTTCTGCGTGGTTTGCTTGGTAAGAATTTGTCCTATGTTTTGGCTTTCCTGACGTCTTTGTAGGGTCGGATCTCATAGGATTTCAAACAGCCAACTACGCTAGGCATTTCAGGCAGACAGTGTCTCGTATCCTCGCCGTAGAAGCTTCACCTAGGTTTGTCCGGATATCTTTCTGGTAGACCGGGCAAGCTGACTGTCGCAGGGGTATCCAGCTGGGAGCAGGCTTTGATAAAGAGGACACCGGTTCTTCTTCCAAGGCGAGTTTGACCTCCAGTTCGAGTATAACGTCCATTGCTGGGAAAGGCCGTTTTGTCGATGTGGGAGTCTTCCCTATGGGCATTGATGTTTGGCAGCTCAAGGCGAAGAGGTTGGTCATCTTGTTATTCTCTTTGCTTTTGCTGATGCCTTTATAGACGTGATCCCGAGGTAGCAGAATGGGTCACCCTGCTTAAACAGCGATATTCTGGCATGAAGATCCTAGTTGGCCGCGACAAGTTGGACGAGATACAGGTATGGGCACGTGATCGCGTCAGATCGAGCTCATGTTGCTTCAGGGTGTGAGGCAAAAGATCCAAGCATTTGAAATATTTCTGGACAAGCACCCGGAATATGTTGGAAAAGTGCGCCCCTTTGAATTCCGTTTTCAACAGAGATTGACGACGGCGCTTCCAGGTGGTCTTGATTCAAGTAGCGCTCCCATCGCCTTCTCTTGACACCAGCACATCTTCATCGGGACCTGGAAGTGGTAGCGCTGCGGGGTCTTTCTCTATCCCACCCTCGATTTTAACGCCGCTGTCTCACATCAACTCCAAATATTCGAGTTTAACTTATCAGGTGCGCTGCGCCTTGTGCCGATGAATCTACACTGATTCCTTTGTACAGCCCGTAGTCTTCTTGCACACCCAGGATGTGTCATTTTCGCAGTATTTGGCTCTCTTGACAGTGGCCGATGGGTTCATCGTCACCAGTTTGCGTGAAGGCATGGCCTTACGGACTCATGAATTTGTGGTTGTTCAGGACAGACATGGCGAAGATACTGCGACCGAATTAATAGGTCAGAGAGAAGGTGGTTTGATTCTCAGCGAAGTGAGATCATTCCTTGAATGAAAGACCGATCTGACCGCTCACAGTTCACTGGAACATATTCGTATTCTGGTTTCCGCTCTTGCATCGCCATCAACCCTTGGGATGCCCGCGGTACAGCACAAGCTATTTTTGAAGTCCTGACGATGAGCGACGAAGAAGCCCATTCTCGGTAAGCCGACAATTAACTGGTAGTCAGGCTGGTCTAAATCGCGCCTCACAGATGGCAAGACCTTCATCACCATGTTGTGAATCAAACAGCACAGGCTTTCGTCACAACTTTCTTGACAAGATGCTTACGGGCCAACATGGAACATCTTCAAGCATGGAGATGGAACTCGACAGGTTCCAGGTAATTTCTTTTTTGTTCCAATACCAACAGTGATTGATGGCTTTGTACAGTCTCCAAGGTTCTGCTTATGGTCAGCTCGATGATCCTGTCGTTCAAAACTTGAACGAGCACATTGGTCAAGTGATGGGTCGATGGAGGCATAGTGATCGTCGCCTGGTTTTAGTCGATTGGGAAGGAACTTTGGTGCCTGGAGGTGCAACAGCTTTTGCGGCGTCGACTGTCCCCGATGATTCAGCAGCTTCTTCTGCGATTTCTCTTCTCCGAACATTGTCGGAATCAAAGAAGAATGAAGTCTGGCTGTTGAGCGGTTTGCCTGTTACAGGTGTGCTAGATAGAGTGGCCAAGGAAGTCCCCAATATCGGCATAGTGTGAGACTTTTTTTCTTCACGACGACGAGAAGCTCATCTTTCCAGTGCTGAGAATGGGTGCTTCATCAAGCCGCGTCCAAGTCGCGGGTCTCCATCGCCTGAATGGATGAACATGGTCGCTAATTTCAACATGACCTGGAAGACGCCTTGCTTGGAAATGCTGAACTATGTGCGTGACTTGGTTTCTGAATGGATACGCGAGCTGAAATTCCTTCTAGTTTACGGAGCGTACTCCCGGTTCCTTCATCGAGGAAAGGGAAGCTTCTGTAGTCTGGCGCTTCTGGGTAGGTCCAAATGATGACAACGCTGATCGACAATGGGCTCGCAGACAAGCGGCTGAGGCCCAGAACCACATCTTTGACAGGTGACAAAGGACTTCGCGACCGAAACTTGATATTTAACCCTTCACAGTCTCGGAGAGCGCTACGGTCTCCGTATTATCCCAGGCTCCAATTCATTTTTGGTTTTGCCTACCAACATCTCGCGCTCTACTGCCGTCGGTGCCATATTGCAACTTGGCTCACAGTATAATTCGCCTATCCATTCACCAGTATCCTCGTATTCAAGTTCCAACTTTTCGCATGGACGAAGCCCTAGTGGATCATCTATTGCCTTCACAGCACCTATGAATCCGTGGCGCATGCCTGATCCTCCATGGATGTCGCCCGATCTCGTTGAAACTCCAATTGACAATGACGACTTGGAGTTCGTGTTGGCTATCGGTGCAGACGAGAAACTTCTCCGGAGGTTGAACGAGCTCGACAATGCTGAGACTTGCTCTACCAGCGCCAAAGGCACAGACGCTAAATGGGTTCTGAATTTGAAAGAGGTGGCTAACGTTTTGAAGCGATTTTCTGATGTATAACAGCTCACGTATTGGAGAAAAGAAAAATTGTAGACGTAATGTAGATTCATGTATCAAACACGCCTCATGTCATGATATTCGTTGGGAATCCAGGAAAATAAAAGGAGCTCTGTTCCGCTTATGGATTTAGCAATTCAAAGTATCAGGCTACACGGCTTACCGGTTATGTCTCCGACGGGACAGTCAGACGGTCTGACCATGCTCTCTCTCAGCTTCGACACTCCTCGGCTCAATTACGATATTTCTCGGAAAAGTCGAACGGAGTCCGTGTTTACATAACAGGTGAAACGAGTTTCCAGTCAAACCTAGTCAGAATTTTTTTTTGGTCTGATAGAACCTTCCTTGTCCCGGAGTTGATAGTTCTACATACTTCTTCCCACCGTAGACTCGTTTCCCACGCCCGTCGGGATCACGTGACGGGGCGCTCAACTTTCGAGGCCCGACTAGACCACCTGGATATTCAGACAGCACAGCAGAACGGACTCTAACATTATAATGTCCAAGAGTCGTTGCGTTAAAGAACGCCGAGAATCGTAAGTGTTGTTACCGCTGATTTTGAAATAAAAACCCGCGTTTACTTATAACGCCGGTTTTGAAAACTGTTTACAAACCTGTGTTGAAAGCTCCAGAAACTTGCAGTGTTCTGAATGTTATATTTTGCGCCAGAGTCTCAGAATATTATTATTCTAAGAGCAGCGAGCGAAATTGATTCATTGTGGTATATGAAAAAGATAGTAGGTGGTCCAAGATAAAGCTACTACCCAAGTTACTCCTGATCTACTTTTAGATTCTAGTACGTCTAAGCGACTAGATAAAAAGGAAAGCCGCCACCACTGCCATGAGAGCGACAGATCCAGCAGCAGTGCGTGTAGCACCAGATGTGGGTTTGGAGCCAGCACCCGTACCAGTTTGAGTCGAACTGCCAGGGGCGCCGGTAGCGCCAGAGTCTGGAACGGCTGTGTTGGCGGGAGCAGCGGTGGCTTGAGCGTTCACTCCTCCAGGAACAAACTTGCCAGTGTCCGGTTCCTTGAACTATTTCAGCTAAATGTACAACTGGGAATATAAATGACTGACCGCAGGCGCACTGTTTCCAAGGGCCTTGGCAGCAGCTTGGAAGGCGTCAATTGTGTTGCCGGTTGATGGGGCGTTGATGGATCCTGCACAAAATTTTATCAATATCTCACTTGAAACTGGGCCGATTTACGCACCGACCATTCCAAGGCCACAGTGGGTTCTAGCTCAATATATAAATAGAGAAACTCGAGGGAACCAAGAAACATACGGCTAAATCGGTAGGTTAGCACAAAAGCTGAGGCAGGTCAAAAAAAAACTCACATATTTGCAGTTGTACCAGATAGCTGAGGTTTCATTCAGATATATCTCAGAAAAAAAGCTTCGAACTCACGGTTCTGGTCATTGGTAATCGTGATGCTGAGAGTCGTAAGATGTATGAATCAACAACGAATTATGGCGCACTCACCTGAACTGGGTGCTCGAGGTCAAACCAGAGTCGAAACTGAAAAAACAAGGTGAGACATAGTTGATGTGAACCTTCTCTGAGCACTAACCCCCCCTCAAGCTCGGTACACGGGTCCTTAAACGAGGACTGGGTAACCGAGTGTTTGATTCCCTGCGGAGGTCTAAGAAATGTAAGTCTCCTGCGTGACGACAAAGTCTCTGGACACATACTCGGGGAAATAGAAAGTGACTACGGTTCCATTGGGTGCAGCGACGTTTGGCGGATTGAAGACGAAGGTTTTGTTGAAAGCGACCTGGACCTGTCAAGGCATCAGCATTTATAAAGAGGGAGATGGTTCTTCAGCTTACATTGACGTGTCCTGGAGTGTTGGCAGGAGCGGTCGGAGCAGTCGCGGCAGCTGTACCGGTCCCAGTGGCCACTGCGCTACCAGAACCGGTGCCAGTGCCAGTGCCAGTACCAGTACCAGTAGCAGCACCACTATCACTGACCCCACCAGTAACACTGGCCGCACCGGTACCACTGACCACAGCACTGCCAGTGTCAGAGCCACTGGACTGAGCGGCGACAGAGAGGATGGGAAGACCGACGAGCAAAAGAGTTGAGAAGAACATAGTGACGGGAAACTGGTTTCAGGACCCAACGAGACTAGGTAACTTATATATGCCAGACCAAGAATAGAGTTCTGTTTCCAGGTTGAACGGGCATTTGACACATTTGATCACAATGCCGTGCCATTCTCCACTTTGACGTGCGCCAATTATGCTGCGCAAAAAAGCGGGCCTCAGGGTTCGTGAGATCCCAGACGACCATCTCGAATCCCTGGACCGCCTTGGTTAAAATAATCACAGCGCTGGTTGCTGCAGCTAATTCATACCGCCCAACTACTTGCAAGAGTAGTCATCAACATTTTTGGGACAGGTTGGTATTGACGGGATGTCTTACCTGGAGGTGACACATCGAAAAGTATCGTTGACAAGGGAAATGACTGGTTGCCACATGGAAAATGACGAGATGCCAATGCCATACGCCGCTGTATGGGCTAAAGTGGACGAACTATGTCAGCACGGGTATCCATTGTAATTTGGAACAAGTAATCAACAGTCTCGATGAAACACGGCGCTAAAAGACCAGGATAAAAATCTGATGCAAAATCAGCATAGATTTTGGACCAACCACAAAGACTCGACGAATTACAACAGGGTGCAGCGGATGTGGTGAGGCGGCACTTATTGATGAAACGAGCCAGTCAGCAACACCCGGTAAGTTGTAGAATGATCCTTTATGACTCCAGGTCATAAGAAGTATGTTCAATGATGCAGTCCGTCGCCTGGCTTTTGGATGAGAATCGTTGAATGGACATTAACTTTGCATGACGCCACAATTCATGATCTGCTTAGTAATCATCCACCACTTGTAGCACCAAATGTGACTGACCAGTAGCGAGACTTTATGAACTAGCTTTGGCCAACGATAAAATACAACTTTGGATAGTTTGAAGTCATCAAAATCTGGCATAAGGCAGGAACTTTCCGCTGTGATAGTCAATAAGAGAAGCAAAGAATAGACTTGGAAAAATCTCACTCGAATGTCAAAAGAACTCGATCTCCTTTGGGATCTGGTTTCTTTGTTATGTTCACCTTGCAGTCGATCATCGACATTATACCGTCGCCGAACTAATTCGCGTCAAGCACAGAAATGAGGCAAAAACGTCATCAGACCTTCTCGTGGATTACGGCCTATGAAGAAAAATGAGAACATCGCTTCAATCGATGAGCAGCAGAGACCAACCTTGATTGAATGGCCGTACACCAGGACACCCTATCCACAAATCTCAGACAATCCTTGGCGTCAAATTCGGCAAATACCCACCTCATAAAGCCGGTAGATCACAGGGTCGGTAGGTGGAATAGGTCCAAGATTGCCACGGTTCGGCCACCATTGGGGACCCAATTCTCTCTGAAGGCTCGCAGTATCAAGACCCAGAGCGTCTGAGACTTTCTGGAGCTCTTCAGGAGTGAATTTAGCCTGACATTGATGTTTAGAAAGATATCGTTCCGATGAATTGGAAACCTGCCTGGCCGTAGAAGGCTGCAGCCACCCATACTTCGTCCTTGCCAATGATCTTGGCAAGCTCGTCAAATGTAAGGCCTATGGGACTTGTTAAAATATATTACGGAATTCAAGTAGATCTCATCACTCACCTTTTTCGGCTTTTGCTTCGAAAAGTCGCGCGTGGATCTGAGCAAGGGTCAAAAATGCGGAAAGATACGAGGTTCAGGGACCTACAGTTCCCTCAGACATGATGGAAGGAAGGAAGAGAGGCCGAATTTCACCATCTACTTAGCGTGGCATTTATAAGGCCAAAAGTGTAACGTGATACGGAACACGGGGCCTCCGAAGAGTGGGACACTGCAGCGAAATTGACTTGAACTTGCCCGATGCTCTTGGATTGTAGTAGCTGTTGCAACTGATTGGCTCGCTGCGAAACATCAGACACAGATTTGCGGGCATTCATGCTTTTCGCACCTTCTGAACAGCAGGAGGTTCAATAGCAAGCTCGGGGAACGTGGAATCATCATTGCTTGGTGAGCATACAGAGGATAGAGGATATGGTAATCTGTAAGTGTTAGCAGGTATGTCGTAAATTTGGCTGGGATATTTGATATTTCGCCCTGTCTCGCCTGCATTCTCAGCATGCTGGCAGCTGCTGGACGCGTAGAATCTCTAACAGAGCACGCATATACGCAAAGCTGAACTCTTAATTCGCAAGAGATAGTATTGTTGTTCTTTTTGGTGGTTGTGGGTGAAAATGGAAAACGGAGGAGAAGCCCGAACTTAGTCAGCAACTTCGTTCTGGTCTTCCCTAGACAGACAAAAGAACCACCGCTCATCGCCTCACGATAGAATCCCTTGGCCTTGCTGGATGGTTAATTTCTTCAATTTTCATCTAGTAAGCTGGTTGTTCATCATTTCCAAGGCCTGGATACTTATATCGCGAGCAGGTTCAATTATCAAAAATGACACCCCAACCCTCTAAAGTACTTTCGAATACCCGCTGTTCCAAAAGTATATGCGCCTATAACATTGTCGGGGCGAATAGTCACATAGACGTCCCGTTCAGCCTCAGCTCCATATACTGTGCGTCCAACGTTGTCCATATCAGTCAGGTATTGGACCCCAGCCAGATCAGGAGCTGAATTCTCTTCGATAATGGCCACAATCTCAAGCAGTTCTGGGTCAAATTCCTTCTGCAAAGCTCCGACGTCCTCTGACCAGGAAGAACTGCTACCCGGGAAGACCAACAGAAGATGAGAGCCCGCTTTTCCCAAAAGATGAAGTTGGTCGATGATGGTCTGCTTCCACCTGAACCGCAGAACTGGTGCACGATCGCCTGCTCTGACCTTTTCTCCCGTCGTCCCATATGGATTCTTGCTATCTGGGACTTGCTGATCCCGTTCGTCGTAGAGAATTGGGCTCCAGCGATAGTTGATGTTGAGTTGGAGAAGCTTGCTGGACCGCATCATTGGATCGTCAGCGCTGGATTCCTGTCGACTGAATGCGCTGGCGGGAATGTGCTGCCATGCTTTGGTGTGGAGCTCGCTAGTCAGATTCAACATTTCTGCGGCCACTGGCATCCTTTCTGTCTCATATGTTGTCAGGAGGAGAGCAGGGGAAACTATCTTCTTCATCACCAGCGCCAGCTTCCAACCAAGATTGAACTGAACTATGTTTTAGTCAAGGCAGCTTCGAACCTCGGGCAACTTACCGCATCCTGGATAGCGGTATTGTTTCCTTGACCGCCCGCGACAGAGTGACAGTGGCACGCGTCTCCTGCAAGGAAAACTCGGCCAACAGAGAATCTGTCTGTCATTCGAATGTTGGCTCTATTAAGGTCCATATGAGGCATCTTCGAGTGGAAGAGAAGGACCTACTTCCACTCACTGACCCATTGGACGCTCTGAAATTGGATGTCGGTTCGTTTGGAAATCGAGTTGAACAGATCTTGCATCCCAGCTAGGTCCATCGGAATTTCATTTGGGAGGCTGGGCCCTAAGGATTGGATCTGGAACAGAGGTTCTGGGTAGAGTGGTTTCAGAGTTGTGCTATCGTGGTGTCAGCCTTTGATCATCTCTTTGTTAGAGTCGCATACGCAGCTTGGCCGAAATCGCCCCAGCGATGCCAGTACTCTCTGCTGAAATTGTGGACTTCGACATTGGCTGTCCACATCCGGTCAGCTACTTTACTTTCACCCAAGAATTGGGCGCCAATGAAGCGCCTCGAACGACCTGTTACCATCAGTTCAAGAAAAAGTCGATAATACGCCAGACACACTGACTTTTAGCACCATCGGCTGCGACGAGATAGCAACATTCGATGGTATACTCTGATTTGTTTGCCACATCCTGAATCTGAATGGCCACTTTTTCAGCAGAGTCGTGTTGCACAATTCCAATCAGCTTCTGGCCCATTTCGACTTCACATCCAAGACTCTTAAGGTGACCTCGGAGAATCTTTTCGAGCTCGGCCTGACTTATAGAACATGTACGCCTCTGCAGCCATTAATTGCGGTACGCCTCATCTGACACAAATGACTCACAAACGGGATAGTAGGCGAATCTTCAGCAGGTTCTGACCATTCAAATGTCTTTGCGATGCTTTTGCCGTCAGAGCTCCATACTGCCATTTCGAGGTTCGGTGGCCAACTTGAGGAGATCTTGTTCAACACCTAGAATAGCCAGTAGTTCTATGGTGCGTGGCTGTTCTTGATAAGAGTACATCAAACAGATAAAGAAAAAGTCCTTACTTAAATTCCTGTACCACGAGCAGCATTGTGATGTTCTGTACGCTCTTCAATGACGCGGACGTTGACGCCACGACGGGCGAGATCCAGAGCCATGGTAAGGCCTGTTGGCCCTCCACCAACGACGAGGACGAGATCCTTAGAAGTGGACATTTTTGTGGGCATCCTAGAATAAATCCTCGATTTAAAAGACCTAGTTTGGCGCTCAAAACCAAATGTGGGACTCCGAGTCGGACTCTGGCTAGACCGGGTCTAATACAGTTCAGGAGTCCTTTGTTACAGATACTTGGAGCGAAGATATCAACTTAATGGAACCGTGGGAATGCAGACATTTCACTAACGTGACTTGACTCAAATTTTCGGCTTCGACTCCGATGGCAAAAGGCTCGCAGCTATCGCAGCTGAAGACCGCTCTTAACAAGGCTGGTATATCTGGCCAACCGCAAAATGGCAAGAAACGCAAACGGACGGTGCCCCAGGAGTCGGACAAGGAGAAGAAGGCAGCCAAGCTTGCCGAAATCCATCGAAAATTGAACCCGTTCGATGTCAAGGTCACCAAGCTCAAACACGATGTCGGAGGTCGTAAAACAAAGGGTGTCAAAGGCCGACCTGCAGAGAGCAAGATGGCAGGCATAGAGCAGGTATATTTTTCGTTCTTGCTTTCGGTTTTCATTTGACTCGCACGAACAGAGGAAGAAGACTCTTTTGAAGGAATACGAGGAAAGAGATCATGCTGGTGGAATTCTGGATCGAAGATTTGGAGAGAATGACCCGACGATGAGCATTGAAGAGCGTATGCTAGAACGGTTCACGAAGGAAAGGCAACGAGCTTCCAAAAGTTCTGCGTTCAATCTCGAGGATGAGGACGAGCTCACGCACTACGGCCAGAGTCTCTCCAAGCTAGACGACTTTGACAATGTTGGTCTCACTCTTGACGACGACGATGACGAAGAAACAGGTATGCTGCTCTTCTTGATGATTTTTATGGTGCTCATCGACTTGCAGGCCGTATAGACGACGAGATCGTCAAAAATGTCCATTTTTCCGGATTTGATGACGACGAAGAGGACGATGAAGATGGCCAGGTCAGTTCGAGATATTGTGCAATGGTGCCTGATAATTTATATTCAACATTAGCCTGCGCGCAAAAAATCCAAAGCCGAGGTCATGGCAGAAGTCATTGCGAAAAGCAAGGAGCACAGGGTCAGTCTTGGTCTCTTCAACCAATTATCGTCTCACACTGTGAATAGATGCTACGTCAAATGGAAAAAGAACAAGGCGAGAATGTGCGACACGAACTCGACCAGGTCTATGACTCCATTCGTGACCTGCTTCATGCACCACTGGTGGATCCTTCATCTTCAGGCAGCAATGCGGTTCCTCTTGGAACTCGTCCCGAACCTACTGCCGACGTTGCTCCCGTCGTGCTGGAAGCTGAAGATGTGAATTATGATCAGCATGTCAGGGAACTTGCTTTCGACAAACGTGCCAAGCCCAAGGATCGAACAAAGACCGAAGAAGAATTGGCAGTGGAAGCAAAAGAGGCCTTGGAAAAAGCTGAGCGACGTCGACGGAAGCGGATGTTGGGTCTGGAAGACAGCGACAGTGAAGGTGAGGGTGGAAACCCACGGAAAAGGCGCAAGAGAGGTGGTGATGACCTCGACGATGACTTTGACGACGGTGAAGCTTCAGAATGGGCTGGTATTGGACCTGAACTTGCAGAGGCTCAGATGCAAGTTGAAGAGGAAGATGAAGACGAGGAAGAGGAAGAGGATAAATCTGGTGGTGGGGAAGGAGACCACGACGAAGACGACAGTGAAGAAGATGACGATGGCGAAGAAGGCGACAGCGAAGAGGACTCTGAAAGTGAGAAGGAAGAAGGCGATCACGAAGAGCTCGTCTCATCCACAAAATCACGCAAAGCTACCGGCAAATCAAAGGAATTGCCATTCACATTTCCTTGTCCCAGCACACATCAGGAGCTGCTCGATATACTGGCGAACGTTGAAGATGAAGATGTTCCGACAGTTGTTCAGCGCATTCGAACCTTGCATCACAGTAGTCTCTCTGCCGACAACAAGTTCAAACTACAGGTAAGCTTCAAAATGATCACTGCTGAAATCGATGTTGAATTTCTTTGTAGACTCTGTCTGGTGTCCTGATTGAACATATTCTATATCTCGCATCACCACCAACACCTCGTTTCGCGGTTTTAAACTCGACACTTCCTCATCTCATTGCGCTCACTCGAGCTTATCCAATCGAAAGCGCGCAACATTTCGTCGGGAAGTTGACGCTGATGCACAAAAACCTCAAACGTGGATTGTTCCATGGACCTTTGGAGGTTTCATCGAGAACCTGGCCAGGTTTTGCCGAATTGACTTTTCTTCGTATCATCGGTATAATTTGGCCTACCAGCGACATGAACCATGCTGTGGTCTCACCAACGCGAGTTTTAATGGGTGCATATCTGGGCCTGGGTCGCATACGGTCACTGTCAGATATGACAAGCGGCCTTTTCCTTTGCACTCTGTTTTTACAGTACGAGCAATTGTCAAAGCGCTTCGTCCCCGAAGCAATCAACCTACTCGTCAATGCTGTCTTGCATCTGGCTCCGAATCGATTCAAGGATGTATCATCGCTACCCGGTTCATTTCCTGCACCCGACTTTCGCTCAGACCTATGTCGACCATTGGCTTTGAATCCCAAAAAGGCCCTTCATGATGTGGAAAAGCCTGATTTATGGGCCATCATATCATCAGCACAGGCTACCGAGGAGAACAAGGCATCTTTGTTGGACCTGGCTTTGGACCTGCTCGGTCGATATGCTGACTTGTACAAAGGGCTGGAAGGTTTCATCGAACTGTATTCCCCCGTCACGCTAGTCCTGGCGGGGGTACAGTCCGAGAAGCTGACTGACAAACTTCAAGTAAGCGGCCAGATATCTCGGGCCGATGAATAAGAATGCTGACTGACTGTAGCGGCGACATGGATCTCTGTCCGAAACATTGGGGAGATTACTCAAGTTTTCTCATCAAGCAAGACAGCCCTTGCGTCTGCAGACGCACAAGCCTATCCCCATTCCTTCATATATCCCCAAGTTTGAGCTCAACTCGTCATTGTACATGCGGCGCCAAGATCCTGATCATGAACGTAACGAAACGGCCAAGCTGAAGAGTCAGTACAAGCAGGAAAGGAAGGGAGCCATCAGGGAGCTACGAAAGGATGCGAGATTCCTGGCAGACGTTCAGCAGAAGCAACAGAAGGAGAAGGATCGCGTATACAACGACAGGATGAAGAAGGTCTTTGGATCCATAGAAAGCGAAAGAGCTGAAGAAAAGGCCATGGACCGAGAGAAAGTCCGAGAAAAGAAACGGGCTGGTCGTAAATAGGTATATTGGTCTCGTAGATACCTTGGGTAGTCAGCCCTGGGGTATATAAGTGGATCTCAGCCAGCAGTATCCTTATCTTCCTCATCTATCATGTCGCAAACCATTCCTGAAGAAAAATTGAAAAGGATGGCTGCTGTTTTGCAGTGGTCTGTCGACGGAGTCGAAACTCAAAAGTACACTGGTCACTGTCATTGCGGCAAGTTTGCCTATAACTTTGAGCATCCCGCTCTCGACAAAATCATACCTACTGTTTGCAACTGCAGTATATGCAGTCAGCGCGGCTATTTCCTGGTGTAAGTCAAGGTTCTCGGGTTTCCAGGTCTTTGATTCACGAATTGAACAGATACGTACCTGCAGAGCGCTTCAATTTCACAAGTGGCTCCTGGGATGAGCTCAGTGGTCACTCATGGACAACAGAAATTGTGAAACACAAGTTTTGTCCCAGTTGTGGGTCTGCAATCGGTGTAAGAATTAATGCACCAACCGTGGGGATAGTTGCCGTCAATCTTCGTACAGTTGAAGGGCTGACTCGAGAGAGTCTGGAGGAGATGAAGGTTCTCCGAGTTGACGGCAGGAGTATCTGAATCGAGACGCGAGAGGATCTGCAGTACTGTACTGTACTTGTCATGTAACGCGACACGACCCGTCACGTTGTGACATATGTCACAACGCTTTCTTTAACCATGAACCACCATGCGTCGTCGACAGCCCCGTCTGGCGACACTTTGGTAGACCTTCTTCGACGCACGATTGCTGAAATCGATGCATTCGCAGGTCCGATGCCCGGGTCGCTCATCTTCATTAACGAACTCTCAACATTTATCACTTACCTTCCTCAACCTGACGGCAAATTGCCTTTTTCCAAAGTAGACTATTTGGAAATCATCCATTTATCTCTCATAGCCACGTATAAACTGGCATTGGGCCACGATGCGGTCTTTTTAGCACACTCCGAAGTTACACGCACAATGTTCATCAGACTGCTCAACCTGTGCTATAATTCGCAGCTATGGGTCGATGCAGATATTCACTGCGATGGCTCCGAGCTCTCACCCAAGGCTCTACGAGATTCGGGGTTCCAGGCTCTCACTCAGATGATGACATGCGTTGGATCATTTCCTATCGCGACCCAGGAAAACGATGAGCCCTGTTGGAAAGTCCTACGTGGTTTTATCGAAGAATGTCTCGGGATTATTCATGGTGCGAGCCCCGTATCTTCTCCTTGTCTTTCACTGACTCTTTGTTCAGATGTGATATCGCGACCATTGCCTGTCGAGTTTCCGTCAATCGTGACAGCTTTTGTAAAGCCTCGAATAGATTTGGAGGATAATGAGCTAGCCCAGGTACGTCACAGTATACCTTTGTCCCAATATTTAACGAAATTTATAGGATACTGATGCCGTCTGTGAGCGAATGGGAATGAACCTTAAACGCGCCTCTCAGCTTCCGGTGCTGCTCAATGTCATTACGAATATCCTACACGAGCTCTTTCGCCAGCCACTTCTATATGACGGTGTTCTTCACGACCTGCGACGACAAGCAATCGAAGCAAGAACAACATTATTCGACTTTTATCTCTCAAGATCTTGTGTATTAGACAGCTCCAATCGTGCAAAAGCCTTGACAACACTGGTGGCCTTGGATACATCTGGACCTACACAGTCGAGATCGAGATATCGCCTCCTTCGGTATCGATTGCTGGAAGGGCCCAAGGCAGGCTGGGAAGGAGTCGACACTTTCTTGATTGAAGCGTTCAAAACGCCCTGTATCCATTCCAAAGCAGACATAAATGAAGTCATTAGCGTACTGCAGACTGAGCATTGGGGACCTCCAGGAAATGAACTTCGGGCAAGTCAAATTCGTCGTTTTATTGCATTTATGTTTACATCATTTATAGCTCGCCGCTGCTTCCTACATACACGGATGTCTATCTCAACTCGATCTCAGAACTCTCGAGTCGCTCGAAGGTCCAATTCTGGCTTTAGATTTACCGAATCGCGAGGACATCGTCAGGCAATTCCGTGATAGAGCAGTCAAGGGCAACGACGACGTGATGATGGACACAGGGGATCTTCCCGATACCTGGCCGCAACAGTTTCACTCTCTCATTGAAAAGATAGTCAAGCCAGACCCGATATCCTGGATGGATGACGATCAAGGCCTACCTCCTGCAGTGTACGTTCGTCGGGCATTCGACGACATCGCGACGCGTTTTGAAAGGTGAGAAGAGCCATTGACTTTTTTATCGTGATTTCAACTGTCGGATAGGCCTCTTTTAGACCCGACCGCTTCGTCTCGATTGTCTTTGATAGGTCTCGTCGATAACTTGGGCAAGTTGCTTTCGAGTTCACCAACACCAATTCGAAACACACAATTGTCGACCATAAACTTCGTCATGCCTCTTGCTGGATATCTGCTCTCCGGAACCGATGAGCAAGTGACATCGGAAGTTCGAAGAAAGACATTCAAAGCGCTCGACTCCATACTCAAGCATCATCGGCTGCATTCTAGAGAAGATATCGATGCGACGACTGTTGGTCTTTTCATCAAAGGAATGTCGGATGAAAACAGAAGTGTCAGGCTCTCTGCTGGGTAATTTCTTTCCTCCTCAAGTTTCGGCTTGGTCTGATTGTATACTCAGGACTGCTTTTATCACTCTGCTGGAGCTACATGGCCAGCAAGACGCTCGCCGGGTCGAGATACTGTTCAATGATTTCTACAGGCTCATGGAACATGACAAGGCGACGGTGAAAGAAACTGTGCTAGTCATTGTTGGAACCATGGGAAGGTAAGAGCCCTGAACCTCTATTAATTCTTTTTTCACGAGATGATAGGACGGGAAACCCTGATGTTTTGGGCCATGTTTTATGTTTCCTGGTCGCGCAATTGGGACGCTCCAATGCTGTGCTAAATGGCCTCGCCTGCATGCAGGTGAAGACTGAAGTTACCTTTAACGACTTGACATTAACCCTCGACAGATTCTCGCCATCACCAAGTTTCACAAGAAGCCCTCTCCATATCCCTTGTTACTTCCTTATCTGGACAAAATTGCGCCCTTCGTCGTCTCCCGCATTTGCACCCAGCCCAGTTTGCTAATGGAGTATTGCCGCTTGGTGTCTATCGCTCCAGCAGACTTCATCACATTGACGCTCCCTCGAACACTTCCATCGCTGTTCGCGTCACGTGAATTAAAAGTCTTGGAGACTGTTGCACGAGAACTTTCAATAGCGCTGCCTTTTCTGCTTCTGAAACACTCTCATGACATTCTAGCACATATTTTTCTGCTACCAGACTCGGCGCAGACCATCAGTTGTCTCGCTTTCGTCGTACAAGTCCTCACAGACGCCCGGAGCGACGTCAGCATTGATGTCCACAGTGTCGTGAAAAGCTGCGTCGTCTCACTTCTGGCTGAAATTGTAGTCATTCTGGGTGACGAAAATCGTGCTATCGCAGATCAGGTACGTAACGAATACATTTCATTTCCGCGTTTAATCAATGCTTTCAGGCTGTTCCGGCACTAAAGAAGGTTCAACAAGCCTTGAACCCTCCACGAGGGAATCATGCAATCCCCGACCTCGGAGCCTTTCTGAAGAGTTATATGCTTGGCCTGATTTCGCGCATCAATGATATGCTTCAGGACGTGCGAGGCAAGAAGAATCTCAGGTCAAAGCAGAAGATCATTCGAAGTCTCGGTCATCTTGTGGAGCTGATAGGATCCTCAGTGAGCAATGTAGCGCCTCAGGTAAGCGGTTTCATCTCTCTACGACTTTCACCGAGCTTGACATTGTTGTTCAGATCATGGCTACATTTCAAACCATGGCTACCGTACCGGAAGTCTCTGAAGCCACGTTAGAGAGCTGGTACAAATTCCTGGTGACTCTGGGCCCGGAAGAGGTCGGTCCGTACGTTGGCCCAACTAGTGCTGCCCTTATATCGTCGTGGAAAACCTTTAGCGAACGTGGTCAGGCGCTAGCGCAGCAGTCGATCAATTATATCATTCTGGAAGTCGGCGCCGAGCTGCGAAAGTATCTCGACGACGTGGTAGACCTTTCGTCGATCCCGATGTTACAGGAAGCCCAGGAGCATCTTTCGCGTCTACGACAGTCATGGACACCGACTCAACGTCTTCAGAGCATTCTGTCGCGAGCCATGACAGACAATATGGTCATGGCGATGCAATCTCTAGGCGAACTCAAGAAATTCATGCTCACTGAACATCCTCAATTCATCGCAGAGCTCGCTTCAGGGGACATGTTCGATCCCCAGGTCGGTCAAATTCTTTCCGTGCTATTTTCGGCGGCATGTCGAGACGTGGAAGGCGCTGAACAGCTACATTTGCTTGCCTTCGAGTGTATCGGCATACTCGGAGCCGCTGATCCAGATCGATGCGAGATTGGCGTCAGCGACACCAGGATGGTAGTAATGAACAACTTTACAGACGAAACAGAATCAACACTGTTCGCTTTGCATCTCATTCAGGATGTCTTGGTTGGTGCATTCCGTTCGACAAGCGATATCAAATATCAAAGCCACTTGGCGTACAGCATTCAAGAGTTGCTCCGATTCTGTCGATTCACTCCTGCTCTGGTTACATCGGGTCAGAGTTCCATTGCTATCAAGGTTCGCAACCGGTGGAACAATCTACCAAAGCATGTTCTGGAGACAGTTACGCCTCTACTGGAAGCTAGGTTCACCTTGCAGGAAACTCCCCATCCCGACATACAACATCCGATATATCCTGGACAGTCAACTTATCGAGAATGGATGCAGTTCTGGACAAGCCACCTGATCTCCAGAGCATCTGGAAACACTGCTCAGACCGTCTTTGGCGTCTTTCGTTTAGCTGTACGAAACAAGGATGTTGTGGTCGCTCACTATCTTCTGCCTCATCTTATCCTCAACATCCTTATATCTGGGGAAGAAGACGACATTCAGCGTATCAGATTGGAAATCCTCACTGTCTTGCAAGACCAAGTCGATGCCGACAGCGATTCAACCTCTGACAAGAAGCTGCTTAGTGCTCAGGTATGTCTTCTGCAGTCAGATATGCTTCCGTTAACACTGTCACCAGGCTATTTTCATGATTCTGGATCACCTAAACAAGTGGGTGAGAAAGGTCAGGCTGACAATCGCTACTAAGAAAGCCGAAACCAAACGGTCCCGTGGAATCATTCACATGGAGCAGCAGCTCTCGAAAGTCGACTCTATCCTAGAGAACATCGATCAGAACCTCATGGCCAAAGCAGCGCTGCAATGCAAAGCATATGCTCGATCGCTGATGAACTTTGAGAGCCAGATAGCAACGATTCGTGCGAGGTCGCCACATAATCGAGACTTGCCAGAGTACTACGAGCGACTTCACGAGATCTACGCTCATCTCGACGAGCCTGATGGGATGGCAGGAGTTTCGACTTTGATCCTGTCACCTTCTCTCGAGCATCAGATACGAGAACACGAGAGTACCGGTCGCTGGACATCTGCACAAAGCTGTTGGGAAGTTCAACTTCAACAGTCTCCCGACAATGTCGATTTTCATCTTGGTTTGCTACGCTGTCTTCGGAATCTCGGTCATTATGGTGCGCTATTCTTCGCCAGTTTCGACTTTGACATTAAAGTTTTCCAGATACTCTACGAACCCATGTTCGGGGAGCTTTAACACAGCATCCTGAATGGCAGTCCGCTCTAGTAGGATTCCAAGTTCAAGGTGCCTGGATGGTAGGAGCCTGGGACGACGTAGAGCTCCTGGTGAGCCAGACCAATGTCCAGGATGCCCCGACTGTTATGGCCCGTCTTTTGCTTGCAATGCAATCCAAAAACAGCTCAGCGATAACAGAAGCCCTTTCCACAGCGCGAGCTGTTCTCGGTGCTCCTATTACCGCGTCCGGAGTCAATGGATATCGTCGGTCATACGATGCAGTGTTGAATCTGCATCTCACCCACGAGCTCGAGATTATCTATAACACAATGTCGGCGAATCCCAATACACAAAGTCAGAGTCGGGCCAATCTTGCCCGTGTGACTCGCTTGCTTTCATCGAGACTAGATGCGACTCTTCCAACCTTCCGAACTCGAGAGCCTGTTCTGAGTATGCGAAGAGCAGCTTTTGCCATGATGTGAGTAAACCGCCTTTGATGTGATCGCAACTAACTTGTTCTACAGCTCCAATGGATCCGGTAGCCTTAGTGGTGAAATCGCTCGCTCTTGGCTTACCAGCGCCAAGATAGCAAGGAAAGCAGGGCAATGGCAAACTGCTTACAGCGCCATGCTCCAAGCTCAGCAAAGCAAAGCTGCATTTTCTTTCATGCAGAGTGCCAAGCTTTTGAAAGAGACCGGCGAACCGCTTCGGGCTCTGCAAGAACTGGAGAATTCGATGAAACTCCTTGGCCTCTTGGAAGACGGTTCAGGTGTCGTTGACTTGACCCTTGAACACGACGATGAAGCCAAGGCGATGAAGGCAAAGGTGAAGATCTGTCGTTGTAAAGGTCATGTTATTGAACCCCATTTAGGCTCAAGTGCTTCGCGCTCGATGGATGAATGAATCTGAGAGATTCGAAGTCCAGCACGTCTTCAAAACTTTCCTCAATGCCACAGAGCTACTTCCAGAGTACGTCCTTCAATACCTACTGATCTTTTATTCTCATGGCGGAAATTTACAGGTGGGAGAGCTGTCATTTCCATATTGGCCAATATCAGGACGATTGCTTCAAGAGCCTGCCTCCACCAGACAAAGCCACTCGGTAGGTCGTCGCCAGCTCCTTTTACTTGCGCTAAAACCCTAAGCAGTGGTATGAAGATGAACCTTTATACAGTGAAATCGTTCGCCAAGGCCATCAAACTCGGATCGAAATATGTTTATCAAGCGGTCCCTCGCTTACTCACCATTTGGCTCGATCTAGGCGAAAACCCGAACCTGGCGAGCAATGAAAGCTTCAAGAGATTAAACGACGTCGTCGCAAAAGCGATCAAAGAGACCCCGGGGTACAAGGTTTGTCTTCCAGGTCCGACTTCCTGCATCAGTGGCTCATTCTTCGGAAATAGTGGTTCACTGCGTTTCCCCAGGTTGTCTCTCGCGTTGGGCATACCAATCCGGATGTCTACAAGCACCTGGCAAAAATGATCCTTAAGGTCGTGGAAGAATATCCACAACAAGCCTTGTGGCTTTTCACATCCGTAATCAAATCGACCAAGCCTCAGCGTCAGCAGCGTGGAGTGCAACTCCTGGAGATGCTCAAGGTACTACTCTTGTCTCTTTCGAACTGCAAAGAATCTCATTCATGAGTAGAGCAATCCTCGGTTTGCTGGGAGACCCTTGCCAGTTTTGATTACTCAATCCATGGATATGACGAACGAACTACTGAATCTGTGCAATCACACTGTTAAAACCGAGGATAGCTTATCGCTGAGCAAGCAATTCCCCGGTCTTCACAGACTCAGTCGCTCTAGATTGATAATTCCTCTTCGAGAGTCGCTGACCGCCAGCTTGCCGCCATCATCTTCGGATGAATCTCAATTCCACCCTTTCCCACTGGACGCTCCCACTTTTCAAGGTAAGTTCAGGCTTTCTTTCTTCTTCCATGTCTCATTTTCGCCAGAAATCGCCGACAGCATTCAAATAATGCATTCCATGGCCAAGCCTCGCAAGATTACGATCAAGGGGAGCAATGGGCAAGTTTACATGTTCCTGGGCAAACCAAAAGACGATCTGAGGAAAGATGCGCGACTTATGGACTTCAACACGATCATCAATAAACTGCTCAAGGCAAACTCAGAGTCACGTCGTCGACAGCTGCGTGAGTGGTCTTGCTTTCTGATTTTTACTGCATTCATGGTCTTCTAGATATCCGAACATATGGTGTCGTGACGCTCAACGAGGAGTGTGGCTTCATTCAATGGGTGCCGAACACAATACCGATTAGACCAGTGCTGGTCAAGTTTTATGAATCCCGTGGGATCCGGAGCTGGGTTAATCTTCCAATGCTTGTTCGTTTCCACTGGAACTGACATCTCGTACTCTCCAGTCACCTGAATTGACCGAGATATTCAAGAGAGTCAAGGAGCGTCCAGATATCTTCCGGACAACAATTCTGCCGATGTGAGCGAGTTCGTTGTGATCTGAGAAGAATTCAACTGACAGACGAGAAGGTTTCCACCTCTGTTCCATGAATGGTTCATTGAGACCTTCCCTGAACCATCTGCCTGGCTGGCGAGTCGTCTGGCATATGGCAGAACTGCTGCGGTCATGTCAATGGTCGGCTTTATCCTCGGGTATGTTTCCACTAGCTGTGACAAATAATCAGTTTACAGTTTGCTTCAGATTGGGAGACCGTCACCTTGAGAATATCCTGCTTGATACGAATACAGGAGACGTCGTTCACGTCGACTTTAACTGTCTTTTCGACAAGGGAAAGTCACTGGAGACACCTGAACGAGTACCCTTCCGATTGACCCAAAACATCATCGATGCGCTGGGTGTCGCTGGGGTTGAAGGTGTCTTCCGTCTCGCTTGCGAGGTGACGATGCAGATTCTGAGGGATAACAAAGACTCACTAATGAGTGTTCTGGACGCATTCATTCACGATCCACTGGTCGAATGGGAAGATGAAAAGAGGAAGCTGGCAAGTCTTTTCAGCTTTTATGCTTTTCTAACCATTGACGGAAACCTCAGGATCGTGACCCAGTCAGACGAAACCAAAATGCTGTCCGGTCATCAGTTGACCTTCGAATGCTCGCCAAAAATGCTCTGAACCCGATCGAGAAGAAGCTGAAGGGGATCTATTCTGCCAGCAATGACAAGAATGCCAAAGACAAAAATTCACAGCATAAAGAGGTATCGACGAGTAATCTTGTGCAAATGCTCATCCAGGAAGCCACCGATACGACCAACTTGGTAAGTCGCGGTGTCTTTCTGTCAATCTTTTTGTATTGATGTCCTGGTTGACAGGCAAAAATGTATCCTGGGTGGGCGCCGTTCCATTGAAAATCAATCGGATTCCCTCATGGTTTATACCGTTTATATGTATACTTGTATCTCTTTGATCTCCAAGATATTTTCGTCGTGACGGCGTCATCATGACGAACGTGTGTTGATCATTTGCCGACTCACCAGAGTCTTGAAAGAAATCTCTCCAGGGTTGTAATATGATGAATTTTCCCTTTAGCCGTTAAGCTCTTGCCTGTTCAACGAATGCTGAAAGAAGAAAATGGCTGGGCGGTAGCACTAAATTTAGACGCTCCAAAAATAGATGCCTTGTGACATCATCGTCTAGAGCCATTATAAGGCCGCCTTTGTGTGACATCCACAGCACCTGAGCTTGTTTCCCCCATCATGGCTCTCTCTAAAGTATGATTCCAATATCTCTGCATCGATGAGTGATCTGAGTTTCTCTCTAGCATGTCAATCCTGAACGGCTTATGACCGAATCTCGAGTAAGCCTTTCCTTGGTATCGGCCAATCGTTGACTGATCTTTACCCAGGACAAGAAAAGTCATCATTTCCTGACGAAGACTGACCCCAATGTGATCTCCCACTCTTACGGCGCCCGGTATGGTACTACTCCGATTCCTAAATATCGCATCGCCAGCCATGGAATCGACAGCGATGCTGCATATCAGCTCATTCACGACGAACTCGAACTCGATGGATCTCCAGTCTTGAATCTGGCGTCGTTCGTCAATACCTGGATGCCCCCTCAGGTCTGTTCTTTGTCGTTTGGTTTCTTTCGCCAGCTCACGTACAATTTTAGGCTGACAAGCTCATGATGGAGAACATGTCCAAGAATCTCATCGGTACGAATCTTTCTGTTGCGAATTTCTGCATGCTAAAATTTGTGGATTCAGATTCTGACGAGTATCCTGCTACCCGTGAGTCGACCTATTCGTATTTCAGCAGTCAACTTGGTTTACCTCGTTTCAGAAAACATTCATACGCGCTGCATCAGCATTCTGGCCGACATGTGGCACGCTCCATCAGCTAAACAAGCCATTGGAACAGCTACTACTGGTTCCAGCGAAGCCATCCAGCTTGGTGGACTTGCGATGAAGCGGATCTGGCAGGAAAAACGAAAGGCTGCTGGCAAGAGCATTCACGAACCTGGGTAAGTTCTACATCTTACTTGAAAGTGCTCTTTCTCATCGTTTCAGTCCCAATATTGTCATGGGTGCCAATGCACAAGTTGCACTTGAAAAGTTTGCTCGATACTTTGAAGTCGAATGTCGACTGGTTCCCATCTCGGGTAAGTCAATTCTATTCCTGGCTTAACTAGCCCGCTGAACCCGAATAAGTTGAGAGCAAGTACCGTTTGGACGCCAAGAAAGCGATGGATTTCGTTGACGAGAACACTATTGGAGTTTTTGTTATCCTTGGCAGTATGTGTTCATTCTTTCTGCCGCGAGTCTCTCTCAACATCCAACTTCAGGCACATACACCGGCCATTATGAGCCCGTTAAGGTACATCTTCTGCACTAAAAATATGTCTGACAATGACACGAATATGTCTTTGTTAAGGAAATGTCAGATCTTCTGGACGAATACGAGGCAAAGACGGGACACTCGGTTCCAATCCATGTCGATGGCGCAAGCGGTGAGTCTTTCTATGTTAAACCTTTTGCGATCAGCCAATTGATGTACGTTTAGGTGCCTTTGTTGCTCCTTTCGCTCACGTACGTACAACTTGAGCTAGCACGGAACTCGACTGACTGGCTTCATATAGCCCAAGTTGCTGTGGGACGTGAGTCCATTGCTTCCTTTCCTTTCGCAAAGCTCAATAATCCTAGTTCAAAATACCTCGTGTGGTCTCGATCAACACCAGTGGCCACAAGTTTGGCTTGTCTTATGTCGGAGTGGGCTGGGTGGTCTGGAGAGATAAGGCATGGCTTGATCGTTGATATGCACTTCCCGGCTCACCTTTTATAAGGCCCATCTCCCCAAGGACCTCATCTTCGAGCTCCATTACCTCGGATCCGTCGAGTACTCGTTTTCTCTCAACTTTTCTCGACCGGCTGCCCCAATCATCGCGCAATACTTCAGCCTGATCCATCTGGGCTTTGAAGGATTTCGTACGATTGCTTTGGATGACTTGAAGAATGCTCGACTCCTTAGCCGGGCTCTCGAGCTTAGCGGCTATTATACCGTTTTGAGCGATATCCATAGAAAGGTTGGAACTGCCACTGGTGCAATCAAAGAGGCCGTCGGACTCGATGACCAGGATGTTGAAGTGAGCTTGCTTGAAACATTCATTCAGAGATCTGATCATCATATGTTAGAGCTACGAACCGGGTCTTCCCGTCGTTTCATTCCGCTTCAGCGACAATTTCAAGCAGGATCACCCCGCTATCCAGCAGCGATGGATCCAGACCCTTCTCCGGGCGAAAGGATGGTGAGCTGACATTTCTGCCCAGAAATGATAGTTTTAATCAAGTTCTAGGATTGTTCCAAACTATGAACTTGCACCTGATTTGCAATCGATCGACATCCTGAGAGTCGTCGTTCGTGAGAGCATGACCGAAATGGTTTGTTTTCATCTGTCAATTGAACTGATACTGACGTTGATATTTCAGCTCATTGACCGATTGGTTACGGACATTGTGAGCTTTTCTTTCATTCGTCCTAGTCGCGAGCCTGAGATCCTGTGTAGATGCAAGTCACTGAAGGATTGATGGAAAAAGGCTCTTCGATGCATGCTCTCAGTGTCCTCGGCGCCGTTGATGGTCCGACCCATCCAGAGCAGAAACACGGCAGCGTCAAGAAAGGAGACGGAAGTGCCTCGTCTGGCACTTACTCGAAAACTTGTTGAAGGAACGATAAACTTTGGACCCCGAGGCCTGTATTACTACGTGTTGTAACTTGAATTCAACAAATGTGGACTTGTGATATTTTCGGCAAAAATGTGACAACCGCGTTCAGTCACAAATCCGAGTTTTTTCTTTCTGCCTACGATGATCGAAGTTGAATCGCTGTGAGTAATGAATCACTCTGCCAATTCGCGGAATTTGAAATTCATGTCAGTCCTTCGCAGTCGGTCGCGTCTCGGGCGACGACCAGCATTTTGCCGCCCACGGAAGGGACACCCTCATTCATTCTCGGCGCAAAACATCGGACTTACAAGCATCAGTATTCCAACATCTACTTCGTCAGACTGCGGATTCTCAGACAATTGGTTGAACAAGCAGCTGAACGGCGTTGGCACCACATAAAGGGTACGCTTGGCTCGGTCTTGCTTCCTCAAAGCTGATTTTTTTTTCTCTTTCAGGCAATCCAGTGCTCATTCCAAATGTCCTTGAAATCCAAAAGTCTCAGCTATGCTACATTGTTGGAACGGTCTACATGGACATGCCACTGAAGCCGAATGTGATGGAGGATATAGCCAGAGACGTGAGTGCATCCTTTTATCTGGTTATTTTTCTCAATAGACTCGTTCTACAAGCATTCAATACCGCCACCTCCTCCTCCCGACAAGTTCTATTCACCAGAGGATAATGTCATGTTGGAAGACGAATCTGGGAGAGTAAAATTGATTGGTGAACCCTTGAAGGCCGCGCGACTGGTGACCGGCGTCATTGTCGGGGTCCTTGGAATGGAGACACCCAATGGAGAGTTCGAGGTCATCGATATTTGCTACCCTGGCATAGCACCTCAGCCATCCAGCGGTCTCAATGCCCCAGAAGAGTCTATGGAAGTAGATGGTACGTCAATCCAGTCAAAGTACAGAATCAGAGCTCAGCATTCTTCAGGCCAGCAAGATGAATGGATAGGGATAATATCCGGCTTGTCGATTGGGGCCCCGTCGCAAGCCGATGGGCCAATTCAGATGCTCATCGAGTATCTCACCGGAGAGGAAGGCGGTTTGGACGACCAGGTCTCGGCGTCGCAGATATCACGTCTGATCATTGCTGGCAATTCTTTGGCTCCATTACCGCCAAGTGGAAGAGACGTCGAATATACGAGCAAGAAAGCGGTGCGTGATGATAAACTCTCATCCCGGAGAGTATACTGACTGCTTTCACAGCGGAAATTCGGTCAAGATATCAGTGCATTCACCATGAACCCCACGAAAAATCTTTCTCAGTACATCGCCGACATTGCTCGCGTTATGCCTGTCCATATTCTTCCTGGTTACACCGATCCATCCGGCGTGATTCTTCCACAGCAACCCTTTCCCAAAGGAATGTTCGGATCCATAGCTTCATTCCCAGCTCTTTTCTGCGAAACGAATCCGACCTATTTGCGTGTTACCACTGGAATTGTCTCAGACCAGTCAAAAGACGCGACATCAGCGCCAGACAACCCGGGTATAACGCGTACCATATTGGTCAACTCTGGACAGCCGCTCAACGACTTGTTTAAATATCTTCCATCTTCAAATTCACGCCTCAGTCTCCTGGAATCTACTCTCAGATGGCGACATATGGCTCCGACAGCTCCAGATACCCTTTGGTGTCACCCATACTTCGACGAAGACCCATTTATGATTCAAGAAACGCCACATATATATATTGTGGGCGATCAAAAGAAGTTTGGAACCAAGATGGTGGTGGACCGACTAGAAGATGGCGGAGATGAGAAAACTCGATGTAGACTTATTCTTGTCCCGACATTCTCCAACACAGGAGTGCTGGTACTCGTCAATCTACGCTCTCTGGATGTCAAAACAATCACATTTGGAGTTCAGGGTATGACCGGCGATGGGAAAGACCTAGAGCCAAAAGTCGAGGGTAAGCCATTTCTGTTTCCTTGACGGAATTCGCACTTAGATTATTATCTGCTCAGCAAAACGACCTTCACCGACTCCACAACTTCAGGCCTCCCCGAGCTCTTCACCGACGTCAGCTGGCAGTCCAATGTCGTGAAAATTTCAATTCGTTATTCGATATATTGTACATAACAACAACTATATTCATTCCTTGTAAGGGTCGCATTGCCCTTGTGACCGACTTATGATTGATTCTGGACTCCGATCTGGGCGTCCGCGGACACGGTATGTCTGTGTCAAGTGACAGATTTGAGCAGTATATATCTGCCTCATCCGCCTGTTCTCTCCTTCTTCACAACTACCATGGCCAAGGAGCGTGTTCAACAGATTTCCTCCTGGATTCGGCCTAGTCGACTCAGTCTCCAGCCGAAAGCTAAACCTTTTTCCAAGTTACCCACTTTCGATGAACTCCCAAAGTTCAAGGATTTGCCAGGATGCGCTTGGGAGACCTGGGGAAAAGATGATCAACTTGGAACAGTGAATTTGCTCACTGATGAAGTCGTAAAAAGAGCAGCATCCGAAGAAATAATGTAACCAGACTCTATTCTGCAACTCTTGACTTATGTCTTTTTATAGTTTGGGCAAGAGTGTTTCGTTGAACTGGTACGTACACCAAGGATTCGTGGATACCGTCGGTGACCTGGATTCAACAGGCCTATCAACCTTCCCACAAAGGTTCATTTCAATCAGAGTCAAAGCACCCGGCCACTCGTTGACCTTTTGACCAGCCGATGTTCGGACGAAAGGCTCCCGAGGTGCTCATGAAGCAAAAGGGTTACACAGTGCGAGATGATGAAATTCATATCAATACTCAATCTGGAACACAATGGGATGGAATGAGACACTTTGGACTTTTGAAGCATGGTGTTTTCTACAACAAGTATTGCTTTTCATACCGCTTTGACGCGATCTGATCTTTTCACAGTACACCCCAGGATTCTCTGGCCCATGGCCTATTCCAGATGCCTGACCCGGCTGCCCAAGTCGATCCAAATGTTCTCAAAATCGGGATGCAAAGTAAGTCTTTGATATGACGCGACCCCGACGCTGACAAGCTCTAGACTGGGCGAACCACGGGATCTGTGGGAGAGGTGTCTTTTTGGATCTCGTCAGCTACTTGACCAACGAATCGAAAAATAAAACGCTCCCATACGATCCATGGACGACACACGGCTTCACAGTTGCCGAACTGGAGGCTTGTGTCAAGAAGCAAGGCGTCAAGTTCAGACAAGGTGATATTCTGATTATCAGAGCCGGCTTCATACAAAAGTACAACGCGAGTACTGTGGAAGAGCGTGAAGCCTTGGGAAGCAAGCCTGAGACTTTGTGAGCATCTGTATCTGACAGGATACAGCTGCTGAGATCTTCTAGTGCCGGTATCGAGCAATCAGAGGATATGAAGAGGTTTTTGTGGCAAGTTTAGCCTAGTATTCATAGCGTCGTAATCTAACCTTTTGAAAAGGAACAATCACTTTGCTGCCATTGCTTCTGATCAGCCAGCTTTGGAAGCGGGTTTTTTCCAGTTACTGTAGGTGCCCTTGAGGCTGATTACTTTCTTGCAGCGCTGGCCTTGTCCAGAAGGGATGGAACATATGCACCAGGTATGAACAATGCGACATATTGACTCTGCTTATCATGTTTTTTTCCCAGACTCTTTTGGGGTAAGCTAATAATGAGATTCTGGTTTATCAAGCTGATCCTGAAAAGGCTGTGGGGCATGCCTATAGGTTCGTTTGCTGCTATCATGAGCTCCTTCAGCCTCTCAGGACATGACAGGTGAAATGTTCGACCTTGAGAAACTGTCCGCAGTCTGTGCGGAAACTGGGCGCTACACCTTTTTCTTCTCTTCGTGGCCACTCAACATGTAAGCTCTCATGTCAAGTTTCTTTGCTTCTCAATTGAAATCTTTCATTAGTCTTGGAGGGTGTGCCAGTCCGCCAAACGCCGCAGTAAGTTTTCCTTTGAATCGTCTTGAAGCAAGCTTATCTCCCAAGGCGTACTTTTGATATCATCGTTGTACTTCGATCATTACGATTGTAATTGTCATTGAACAGAATATTAATACATTAAGGCTGCTCTTGATACACCTATGATGAATGAGAAACATAGACGAAAGCAACCGCGACTCACATTAAATATCCCACTGCATTACCGAGGTAACCCAGTATGCTCTGCCGCATTCTTCGTCTTGTTCGTCTAGCCAGCATAGTCCATCCCTGAGAAGCATGTTTTCCAGAGCAGCCCGAGCTCTGTCCCGAGTCCAGCTCTTGCGCTGCACCAGGATATCTTCGACGATTCGACCACCCAATTCCTGAGCAAGACCAAGGACTACGGCCTGATCCTGGTCAAGCTCTTTGACCACGCTACGAACCATCTGGCGCCCACCGACGTCGACGATCTGGTAACCAGCTCCTAGAGGTTCGAGGGTCTTTATGCTGCGAATCACGTCGTCCTCGGTGATTGTCCCTCCAGCTAGACCTCTGAGCTTGCTGACCAGTCTTACCAGCTCATTCATCTCAATCATCCCACCATTTCTTTCCCGTGTACTGACACAGACATCGACGATCTGGACACCAAGCTCGTATTGCCAGTCTCCAAGGTTCAGCATCTCTGCCCACCAGCCGCCTTTCCTCGGTCCTGCTAAAGGGTCTACGCCAATAGAGGAGCACATTTGCTGAAATTCATGTCGAAAAGCTGGATCGCTTCGAATGTCGTCTCGATGATTGAGGGCGAAATGGCTCAAGGCTGTTCGGAATTGGGCGAGCTGGGCTTCCAAGTGTTCGACCTGGACCGCAGACAAGGCATTAGATAGCTCGGCAAATGATCTTTTAGACTGTTCATGGCGGTCAAAAGCGGCAAGGCCTACACCGCCGAGTCGATGCATTCAAAGTGTTTGTTTGGCGATCAGGAACTTCTTTTTTTGTTCCTTCCTCGAACCACGTAAATCTATTCTCGATCCAAGATTCTCAAGCGCTTGCATCTCTCCATGTTGGTTGCTACAGTTGCTATTAGACCAGTGCAACATCTAGCACAGTGACAGAGAAGGCGCGGATCCAGACCTGGGCTTATTTCTGACTTCGAATCCAGTCTGGCAGACTTATTATTGAAACTTGCTAATAAAAGCTCGACCTAGCGCGACAGCTCTCACGAATTGGAGCGGGACGACGGGACACCGGGACCTTTCCTCATTCATTCAGACTTATCTCCCTTCTGAGTTGAAGACCCCGCTCTACTCCACTGCTTACTGTACTGGCCGCTTGAAGGACTAGAGTAAGTCCTTGTTCGGCCATGTCGGCATAGTTCGGCATATCATCTAGTTCGCTGACATGGCAATGCCCTAGCGAGCCGGCATCCTCCTGCCCGTGAGAGACACCGACTTGGCTTCTGGCTATCAATGCACCCCGAGATCAAGATCAAGCATCTTGGAGCCTGTTTTGCTTGTTTTCCCAGGATCTGAGGCGTGGCGCAGCGAAAGACAGTACATAGTCAGCAGGCAAAGGGCAGTGCAGCCGCTGTCAGAATGTGTTTTCATTTGTCGAACCACTGTTACATCCGGGGCAGACGAGAGACTCGATCAATACCTGCTTACTTTTCCTGGGAAGCAGGTTACTTGTTTGGTACTGTTTCGATGCTGAAAAAAGGAACGCTTTCTCCATTGATTCAGTTTCACTCACGGTAAGGATCCTGTTATAACAGGCCTGTCGGATTCCTTTACCCACAACCACGACGATTCAGACCACCATGATCTTCACGTTCGCCTTGCTTGCTGCCCTTCCTCTCTTCGTTGAAGCTCAAGGATATGGATATGGCGGTGGCAGTGGAAGCACTCCTACGTCGGCCGCTGCGGCCACTGTTCCATCTGCTCCAATGGATACTCCTGGACACAAGAATGTGAGTCTTATTAGCTTGCCAGCTCTCTCTAGAAACTCAATGTTCTCTTCAGATCGACGTTGGATACCAGCAGACCTTTTCGTTTCACCCCAACAGTATTCAAGCAGACGTTGGAACACTGGTCACTTTTGTAAGTCTTGTTCATTGTCAACTGAGTTGTTCTCATATCTTGCCAGTGGTTCCCCAAGTAGATGATTCAATATCGTCTCGTTGCAGTCATACTCAGTAATTTGCTAGCACTGCCGGAAGTGGTATTCAACACTCAGTCAGCCAGTCTTCATTCAGCAATCCTTGTACAACTCTTGCAGCAAATGGATCTGACCCTGCAGGGTCAGTCGAATCGTATTATCCGCTGTCCTCCTGACCTTCGTTCTCCCAGGTTTGACTCTGGATTGACTCAAAGTGCCCAGTTCACGTGAGTGCGCCACGCATTCTCTTCGATGAATCTGACCCCTTGGCTCGTCAGCATCAACATTACCGACACTTCGCGTGAGGCGACTAGTTCTTTTTTCGATATAAAGCTGACATCTTCTCTCAGCAATCTGGTTCCATTGTAAATTCGTATGTCTTTTGCCCGCCACAAGTTTTTACAGTATGCTAACCTGTTGATTTAGCCGTGGGTTTTTTGCGTGCAATAAGCGACTTTTGCTCACATATCGACCTAGAACTCACTGTGGTGTTAACGGAATGGTTGGTAAGTGTTGCATATGTAAAATATCGAGCCAGAATCGGATATTGACCAATTATCAGGAGTCATCAACCCGCCGACGAACGGCACCAACACATTCGATAATTTCATGGCTGCTGCCAAGGCCCTGGGAAGCAATGAGGTTACAGTCAGTCTATATTCACTTCAGCTTTGATATCTGTGCTCAAATCAGTTCAAGGAAACTGACAAGGGCTTCCAAGCCGGTGGATTGCACGCTCAAGCCGTTGCTGCCCCAAGTAACACAGCTGCTCCCGGCAGCGGCAGCGGTGCATCCCCTCAAAGAGCCGTTAGTATTGGTGCAATTTTGCTCTCTGCTGCTGCGATCGCTTTTGCTGTTTAAGAGCTGGCTACTCGAGAATTCTTGAAGACATTCACCTAGATCACCTGGGTTCTGTTATTTACAAAAGTTCCTGTATATTTTCTCTTTTACGTCGTTGAGATGTCTTGTTAACGTAGTGACGAGATAATGAGACTTGCAAAAACTGATGACGGTCCTTAATTTTCGACGAGCTAGTGTTGAAGAAACTTGGAAGGAGACTTGGTTGTTGACGATGGTTCGTGGCTGTGTCGTCACGCATCTCTTCATCCTCATCCCGACATGTTCGCCAACATTCCCCAGCGATTGACGGCCCCCTTTGGACTTTTACCTGACTCTGAAAAGTTAGCCTTTCGTCGTCAGCCTGGAGGACTTTCTAAACTGGCCACGGTTAGAGTACGTGTCAGTATCTTGGCGCCAGAAACTATTTGCTAACATAAAAGCAGAATATCTCAGAGACCGACCGATACTGGGACCAGGTGAGTTCACTCCTTCCACAGGATTCAGCTGCTAACCGAGTCTCAGTACATTGTATTATTCGACTCGGCTTCAGAAGTCTTTTCATTGATTTCACCTCATGATAGTAAGAAGTCGGTTTCTCGCAGCTCATTCTATCGCTGACTACTTGACAAAGTCCGCCGAGCCTTGCTCGATGCTCCAGAAAACATTGCGACCCTCATCCGGGTCGTCACTGCGCGTCTCTTCAATCTCATCTCAGACCACACGTTCCCCTCGGCCTCCACTGCCTCAGTTACCGCTTTTGCTTCATCATTGATGAAGTCGAGCACTGGTTCCGCGGAAAGAAGTACGACGAAGGAGGTTCTAAACTGTCTCCGTATTCTTCAACGAGTACTACCAGTCGTGTTCGAAGTCGAGGGAGAATCTAGCGTGTTTGAGCTTGAGGTCCTGTGGAAGAAGCGGCAGGTTGAAGAGGAAAGAGACGAAACCGGTCCATCCAATGGCTCAGAGGAGACGCCTCAGTTTGTCATCGACGACGACGACGACGACGACACGAGCGAGAGCGGTGATACGCCAAAGGAGCCTTCTTCTCCGCCACCGGCACCGGTGAAATCCAAGAAGAAAGAATTGCCTTCGTTGGGTGAGAAGCTCTTTAGCTGTATCATCGACCTGCTCTTTTGCTGCGGATTCACCCTTCCTACCAAGATTCAACGGGATCACTACAAGATTAACTATGTCATTTGGTGTGCCAAGTCCTACAAACTCCTAACTCTCATTCATCGATTTGTTCACAGGGAAAAAGGCATCGGCTCCACGTCAGATCCAGGTCCCAGCCATCAGTATGACAGTAACAAGACTGAAGTTCTGCGGTTGCTTCTGGTTCTACTCTCGCGACAAATCTATATTCCGCCTTCTTCCCTCTTCTCAAAGCCTTCTCTGTATTCCCTTCATCTGGTTCAACAGACCCAACGACGCGACGTATTAACTCTATTATGTTCCTTGCTCAACACTGCCATGAATTCACCCACAGCGGGTTTGAATTTGACCATTGGCAACATGGCCGGGAAACTACCATACAATCATCTAGTCTTCAAGGGAGAGGATCCACGGTCCAATCTTGTCAGCATCTGCTTTCAGGTTCTGGTTGTATTACTGGATTTCCAGGGTGGAAGTGCGCGAGACGTAGTCGTTGGGAATGAGGAGAGCCAAGTCTCAGCGCCGACGACTAGGACGAATTCATTCCGCTACTTCTTGATGAAGCTGGTTAGTCTTTCCTTTTCCCGGGGCAATTTCATCTCACTATTATCTAGCATCGCGTCCAAGACTTTACCTTTATCCTGGACGGCGTCATGGGAATCCTGGAGCAGGAAATGGCTACATTAAATCCTCTCTTGCCTGGTGCTAGAAAATCTATTCCATATGTCACTGAAACAGGGCGAGTCTTCTCTGATGGTTTCCTCCAATATCTCAACTGTTTCCAGTGATATTCCTTTGGAAGATGATTGAACTAAACAAGGTTGGTGTCTCTCAGAGAATGTTAGCCTTGATGACCAAATATTGATAGAAATTCCGCGCATTCATTCTGGACTCGGATCGAGGGGTGGACCTGCTGGCATACCTGCTCTGCTACGCACTAGAAATCAAAGACAAGCCTCGTGCGTGACTTTTTTTCTGCATCGCCGTTTGCTAATAGACCTGTAGAACAACACGGATTATGTCGGGCACTGTCTTATATCATCCAAACCCTGTCCGCTGAGCCAGCCTTTGGCGCCAAATTGGTTAATCCCATCAAAGCGCAACTGCCTGCGAAATGGAATACGTTAGGGACCGCTGCTGACTTCATGATCAATGTACGTGGATTCCAGTTTTTTCCAGCTGCTTCTCACCTTGGTTTAGGCGATATATGCCGTCGTAGCTACAACCGCTGGATCACTGAACTCATTATATCCCGCTCTCATAATCGCACTCTCCAATTCAGCTCCTTACTTCCAAAATCTCAATGTAACATCATCTGCAAGGTTGATCCAACTTTTCACCTCTTTCTCAAACCCAAATTTCCTATTATCGGACGAAGGACACCCTCGACTATTGTTCTTCTTGTGAGTGTCTCATTCAAGACAGATTCATTGCTCAACGAGCCCGTTAGATTGGAAGTGTTCAACTCTGTCGTGGCGCATCACTTGACAGAGAATCCACATCTAATATATGCGATACTCCAAGCTCACAAAGCATTCGAGGATCTTGGTACATTCACATTGTCTCGAGGTCTTCGAGAGATCCGGTGCACTCAACTAGCCAAAGAAGAACAGTCTCGCAAGACGGAAAACAAAACTTCTAGCCCTCGAGAATCTGGAGACCGACGAGATCACAGAGAACCTCATTTGGAGAAAGCCAGACTTTTAGAAAGTGAAGGAGTGATTGCGACTACCCCAACAGCTGAGGTCGACTTGGAATCTGGTTCGGCAGAGGCTTCGACAGCGCCAGTTGTCTCACCAACGGCCGATAGTATCGCTGTTCCTGACAGTATTGCTTCGGCAATGTCAGTTTCGGAGAAAGCCCGAGGAAAGATGAAGGAAAGACGTTCAGGGTCAATGGACGACAGTTTAGAGCGGATCGCCGCTGCTGGCGTAGGACGGAATGGCTTTGTCCCGACCCAAGAATGGGTATGTAACTTTCATTGCGCAGTCAAGGCTTTGCTCACAGGTCACTAGGTCACTTCCTGGCAACAAGGGTGTGTACCGGCTCTTCTATCATCATTTTCTTTCTCTGAATAACATTTTCTAGTTTGCCTTTGGACACAGTTATGCTGGTGATATCAGAGCTATTACCTAAAGTGCAAGAAATGCAGTCGTCTCAAAAGACGAAATCGACTTCGGCGATCCTTGATTTCCTTATGCGTGCAAATCTCTCCCATGTACTTCCTCCCACTCCAGGATTAACACCTCGGCGATTCATGGTACGTGTCAGTCTTTTGCTCGGTTTGGTCAAGCCTGACAGTTTCAAAAGTGGTCAGAAGCCTCGATTGTCTGGTTAACTTCGCTAATATGGGGCGAAATCTATGTACGTGGGATGACGCCGCTAGGGATATGGAATGCGACCAACGTCCGGTTGTTCTATGTCAAGCATTCACAAAACCAGTCGAGACAAATTACAGAGACTGTCTCGAATGTGGTTGGAGGATTTTTGGGTCGACAGAATTCAGAAATAGGTCAGCCAAGACCGCGTACATAAATAGATTGTTGAAATTCATTTTGAACCCTGAATGAGACCCATCAGCGATCGACGATCGAATTTCCCCGGAATATGTTCAGATTGTGGTGCAACCCTCACAAAGATACAACGACCATTTCTCTAAAGCATTAATGGGGTAGTGGTAACCTGGGTCGTTGCCACTCGAGCTACAGCTCGACCCGCCGGGGGTTCGATTCCCTCTTAATGCAAAATAATTTTTGCATCCCGAACGGGATGGACTAAGTAGAGAGCCATTAAAAAGCTATTCAACTGCTAGAACCTGCCAATAATACTCAGGGCTTGTATCTTCCTTCACTGTAGTCACTTTCTTCGACTTTCTATACCACCTTTTCCGAGTTTTTCTCGGCGGCCTGGCACCCCACATATCCAAAAAGGACCGCGTAGGAGCCCCACGAAATCGGCCTCGGAAGCCGGGATGTCATCAGCTTGGCAATTTCTGAGCTATTTTAGTCCTCTGTAGCCGAATTAGGCCAAGTTTGATTCGCCTGGCTGTTTGTACATTATTTGTCTGATGGCTTCAAATGGTATAAAAAAGAGCCTGGAGTTGCGGGAAATCAGGGTCCCACCACGACATCGTTGGTATTTCATTATCCCCCAGCTGCTTGACGCTGATACTGGTACAGATAATGGCTCCTTACTTTCTTCAGAATCTCGTACCGAAACGTGAAGCTCGACAGAATGCAAGACCTTTGCTCGCAGTTCTCGCGACTTTGACTTGGATTCAATGGGCCCACTTCCTTTCTGGATGGCTGGCTTGGACGTGCGACGGTTAGTTCTGTTTCTAATCCTTCTCGGGTGATTTCTGAACAATTTTACAGCCATCGATTTCTTCAGCGTTTCGCTGTCCGTCAAGAACCTCGGTGCCCAATTCCACAAGGACGACAGTCAAATCACCACCGCCATTACCCTCACGCTTCTTTTCCGTCCTGTAGGAGCTCTCTTATTCGGCATTTTCAGTGATCGTTTCGGAAGAAAGTGGCCATTAGTCGCCAATTTGGTCCTGGTCGCGGTACTTCAACTTGGCGCAGGATTTGTTCAGACGTTCAGGCAATTCCTTGCACT
This sequence comes from Mycena floridula, assembly GCA_029320655.1. Taxonomy (NCBI): domain Eukaryota; kingdom Fungi; phylum Basidiomycota; class Agaricomycetes; order Agaricales; family Mycenaceae; genus Mycena; species Mycena floridula. The sequence goes on from JARIHS010000025.1 coordinate 226,833, forward strand.
TCGCTCGCTGTTTGGCATCGGAATGGGCGGCATATGGGGGTTCGTTTTTTTCAACTCATTTCATTCGTTGTACTCACTCCGCTCCCTCACAGGCTCGCAGGCGCGGGATTTTCTCTCAATACCCTTCGCAAGGATACTCATAATCGTTTCAGCATCGACCGCACTGGAAAACTTGCCAGTCGAAGCGCGTGGACTCGGATCTGGAATCCTCCAGCAAGGCTACGCTGTGGGATATCTCATCGCAGCTGTTATCAATCTCTTCTTGGTTCCAGAGACCAGCGCCGGCTGGAGGTCATTGTTCTTCTGTGCCAGTGGTATCAGCTTGTTCGCCGCCATCATTAGGGCCTTGCTCCCCGAGTCAGAGGTCTTCTTGCGCGCCAAAGCACTGGCTGGTGGCACACAAACAGGGAAAAAGACCAAAATCTTTATTCACTGAAACGAAAGAAATGTTGAAGAAGCACTGGCTTCGCTGCATATATGCTGTCTTGCTCATGACCGGTATGTCCATTCATTCATCCCTTAGTCGTGGACCTTCGCCGACATCTTCTAGGTTTCAACTTTCTGTCTCGTAGGTTCCTTCCTTGTCACTCTCGCGTATCTCAATCTGACCACGGTTCTTCTTTTAGACGGATCTCAGGTACATACTCCATTACAGCTGGGTCGGCTGACCGACTTGTTCCGTCCCATCTCCGTTTTCTAAATTCTCTTGCAGGACCTTTATCCCACTTATCTTCAAGCGACCAAAAACTTCTCACCTCACAATGCCACTGTCGCCACCATAATTGGAAACCTGGTACGTCTTGAAATCTTCTTTCTAAAATCTCCATATTGATCCTGCTGTAGGGCGCGATAGCGTGCGTAACTTCTTGAACTCCGAATCACAGAATTTTGATTTCTGCTTTTCTTCCCCTTGATCTTCTTTCTCTCGGTCAGTGGAGGCGCCATCGCTGGCTGGATGTCTCAATACATTGGTCGGCGGTTGACTATCGTGTAAATATCTCTTACTCCCTTCTTGTCAGCGGCAAGATCTGACAATGTTCTCACAGCATCATGGTGGTTCTCCTTGCATGCTTTATCCCACTGTGGATTCTCCCGTCAACTTTCAGTGCCCTGTCAGCCGGAGCATTCTGCATACAGTTCGGTGTCCAGGGCGCCTGGGGGGTGGTAAGGGAACTCTATTCATATTTACAGCTATCTTAATTTTGTCACAGATTCCCATTCTGTTGGCCGAGATGTCGCCTCCCGCTTTCAGAGCAACATTCCCAGGTGTCGCATACCAGTTGGGCAACATGGTTTCCAGTGCTTCTGCCCAAATTGAGGCTGTCGGAGGAAGACATCAGAAAACCACAATCATTAAAAACGGAGTACCAACCGTCGTGCCCGACTATGCCAAGGTTCAAGGAATCCTTATTGGAGTTGTCGCTGCCTTTGTGATTTTCATCACCATTATTGGACCAGAGTACGTGTAATTTGACTTGCACCCAGCTATAAAACTGACTTTGCGATTCAGAAACCATGGAGCTCACTTTGAGAAACACAAGGCTGCATTTGTAGAAGGTGCAGCTGATGATGACGCTGTATTCGAGGAGGAAACATCGACAGCCTCGAGAGGAAGGGTCGATTGACGAGAAGAGAGGTATAGAGGAACAGCGAGAGAAAGTCTGATCTGGTTCTGGCCTACGAAATCATGAAACTATGAAACCATAATGTATTGTTCAATTGATGCGCTTTGACATTGACAGCGGGATTGACGGCTGGCTGAAACGCCACCATTAACCTCCATAAACCAGCTGTCAAAGCGTTTATGTAGCTCCTTGTAGCTCACGTCATATTGCTCCGCTGATAGTGATCAGATTGCGTAAGGTTCCGTAGGTACGCGGACCGGATCACGGATTCACTGTTGTTCCAATATGTCAACCATGGTGCTCAGCGACGCAAGAAAGAGAGAGATTGGCCAGGTCAGCTTGTGTGACCTCTCTTGGTTTGCCTGACAGCCATTAGCACTTTGTTCTCGGATTCCATGGCCAAAAAGTCAGTAAAGACATCAAGGTCCTGATCAGCGACTACTTTGTCGGTGGGGTCATTCTAATGAAGAGGAATGTGAAAGGTGCACAGATTAGCCCTTGCTATGAGACCCCTTATTGAACCGTTTCAGATGCTACCCAACTTGGAGCCATGATCCGAGAATTGCAAGAATCGCGAAAGAGGCAGGACATGAACAACCACTTCTCATTGGGACAGACCAAGAATGCGGTACGTTTTCTGCTTTGTCCAATTCCTTCGATTCAGCCGAATCTAGGCTTGGTATCCGCCATGACCGTCTCTGGCTGCGCCACGCAATTGTCCGTCTGTTATCGTGCACCTTTGCTCATATTTTGATTTCTTAAACAGTCCCGGTGCCATGGCGTTGGCCGCTACGAATTCTCTTTCGATAACTGAACAAGTCTACGAGGCGACTGGAAAGGAACTCAAAGCTCTTGGTGTTCATTGGGCTTACTCGCCTGTGGCTGATGTCAACTCGGAATGGAGGAATCCTGTCATCGGTGAGTGATAATGGACTCTCTACGATATATCTAAACATTGATAGGTGTCAGAAGCTTTGGCGATGATCCGGTAAAAGTCGGACAATTCGCTCAAGCCGCTGCCAAAGGCCTTACTCGCGTTGGGGTAGCTCCTTGTGCTAAACATTTCCCCGGTCATGGCGACACCCAAGTGGATTCTCATGTTGGTCTTCCCATAATCTCAAAGACCAAACAACAGCTACACGAAACCGAACTTGTTCCTTTCAAAAACCTTTTCGAAAGCAAGGCCGACTCTGAACCAATAGCTTCCATTATGACCGGCCACATGGCGCTTCCCCTCATCACTGGTACCAACGAACCAGTGTTCCTTATCGCGCAAAATCACCAAGGAGCTTTTGCGAGATGAATTGGGGTACCAGGGCTTGGTGGTGACGGATTGTCTAGAGATGGACGCTATAGCCGATCCCGAACAAGGTGGTTGCGGTATCCCAGAAGGAGCTGTACGCGCTCTAGCAGCCAACGCTGACATCGTCATGATCTGCCATACCTTCGAACAGCAAGTGAAGGCCATTGAGAAGACCTGGGAAGCCGTCGAGACAGGCCGATTGAACTTGGAAGAACTGACGGAAAGCGGAAAGCGAGTGAAGACAATGAAGCACAAGTTTTCGACAGAAACAGCGGCTGGAGAAAACTGGGAGACGCTGAAAGAGGCTCATGAAACCCTGGGGCGGAAAGCATACGAGGAAACTGTCGCGGTCATCACCAAAGGACCATTGCCGCTTTCAACCGGTGGCAAGGTCTTGTTCTGTACTCCCGAAATGGTCAGCTTGAACAAGGCGGTCGACGATGCAGAGGGTGTCCTGAGAGGCAAGGGAGGTCAGGTCAGAAACACTGCAGGAGCTTCCTTCTCTTTTCTCGCAGAATGCATCGGCAAGCGCGCTTCTTGCAACCACATCGTTTACACCACGAAAGAGACTCAACCAGACCTGGACTTGGCCGGTATCACAGCGGTGGTTTTCGTGCTACGGAATGCTGATCGCGCCGAGTGGCAGATAAGTTTCCTGCACCAGGTCGTGAAACAAGCCAAGGGAATTCCGGTGGCGCTTTTGGCTAGTTGCACTCCTTACGATCTCGTAGGTGTCAAGGGAATCGACCATTGTGGATACCTCGCTTGTTTCGAATACACTCCACCTTCTTTCAACGCTGTAACCCAGGTCTTGTTCGGAGAGAAGGAAGCGAAGGGGAAAGTTCCAGTTGACATTGATCCCAAAAAATAATGTACATTTGTTCTGCATTGAATCTACAAACTGCTTGTCTTGGGCGCCAAAAGGAATCGCTGCAAAAAGTGGATTTTCGCTGCGTTGGTATACTCGATAACACTCTTCTGTTTCCAGCCTGTATATCATTGTTATGTCAGGAAGAATCAAGTCAAATCTACCGGAAACATACCATGTCCTTCCTTCTCACAGACAATCAGTTCTGCTCGAACGCCGTTTTTCTTGACAATATCGTACATCCGCATGGCTTCCTCGATTGTAACCCGACTATCATTCTCTCCATGAGCGATAGAAAGAGGTTTCGTGATCTTGGCCGCATTGTTCAGCGGCGAAATTCGTTCAAGCATTGCACAAGTCTCTGGATCACTTTCATCGCCATACTTTTTCCGACGAAGATTGCGCCTCCAGGGAGCCGTGTTCCGAAGGAAGGACGGAAAATGGGCGATGCCTGGGTATCTGTCAGCCTTTATCTTCCATTGCTGAGACCAGGAATCACCAAAGTTCGCCACACCGCAAGCGAGATTCGGAGAAAAATGAGTAAGCGAAGCGAAGACCATATATCCACCATCTATACAGGACGTTCAAGCCTTGGACAAGCAGGCGAAACAAGACATACAAGATCCACCCATGACAGCGATACGTGAAGAGTCGAGCTCATTCGGCATGTTCTTCTCGATGTAATCAATCAAAGCACCGATATCCCTGGAGAGATGGATCAACGAGATGCAAGAAAGACTGAAGCAGCCTACTTGACCGAATCTTCTCGTTTCTCGACAGAATCTAGGTCCATAAACTTCTTGCCATATCCGGCACTTCCGCGCACATTGGGATAAATCACAGCAATGCCCAGCTGGTTCATCAGGTAGCCATGGATCGGGCTAGTAAATAGAGATTTGTTAACAGGATATGAAGAAAATCAAAGTTTCATACACTTTGGTGATTGCTGAAGACTGGCTCTCCGGCCCCCCGTGAATCGAGAGTACGACGGGGACTGCCGCGTGACCTTCATTGGGATGATAATAAATCCCGGAAATTTCCAGACCGTCGAAGCTCTTGAACCGGATGAGCTTTGGTGCAACAGTGGGGAAAGCTGGGTCGGGCAATGAAGCTTGCGAATACCTTTTCAATGGGACAGAGATAAAAGCATTTCCAGACGCGTCCGTCTGGACCTTCTGCAGGGCGACCGAGATATCCAGGTGAGCGATGGTTCCCGGAGTGCAATAATTTTTGAGCTTGATGATCAGTTCATGGGGTTTTCCATTTTCCTGGTTGGTCTTAAAGTATATACCTCCTCCCTCCCATGCTGGGCGAATCTCGATAACCTTGTCTTTGTGTTCACCGGACAAGGGCATCACGAAGAGATTCGACCAGCCCTCGATATTGGCCTTCCAGTAGATGAAATCTTGGGTGACAATGAGAGTTACAACACCCCATGGAGTCGGGCGGAGCGCTTTGAGAGACAGTGGTTCTGGAGTGGTAATATGCAGCACCGAAAGGCTTTCTGTTAGACCTGAAAACTGGTCCCTCTACTCGAATCCTCGTAGAGGGACCAGTAAATATCATAATTTGGCTTACCACTTATATGTGTGTATAATCAAGATAATCAAGATGTGGTTAAGCAGAGACTTTTAGGACTTACCAGAAGGGATAAGTAATAAATTGGTGAATTTTGACAGTAAGTTCAGCAGCGTACGTGGGACTGATTACATGATACAATATTGCTTCCTTTGCGCTACCAGTGAAGAACTACAGTCATATAATGGTCAGCATAACTTCAATTCAGTTGTCTGAAGGGACACCAATGTGAATTGTGGTATTTTAGCTCTTCTGGCCCCTCATTTATTGAATTTTCTTCATCAGCTGCGGCAGAGTGCATGCTTTATCACCCCCAACTCATTGAAGGCAAAGCCAACAATGATAGAAAATGAAACACTTAGCTTGAAGCTACTGAATATGGTAAATATAAAATTTCCGCGCCTGCGGCGCCTGGTTATGCGCCACATATGCAAGACTTCACAATCACAGTAAATTTGGTGCTTTTGGCAGTGGCATGTCTTCCAAATGATTGGGTATCTGTTGGGAATATTCTCCTTGTCCCTATGAGTATTCAAAAGACCACAGTGGGCCCATTCTCACTGTTCCCATCCAGTTTTGCTGTTACAGTATTTCTCAAGCCTGCGGCTCTGTCCGGCATGGTCAGTAAGGTCAATCTCAATTTTGTGGTAGGTTCCAAGACTGAACATTTTTCCCAGCCAGAACTGTGAGTTTGGGATGGCTTGATCTCATAAAATCTGCATTTTCCGGGACCGCGGCGCCGAGTTTGCGCCACACTTGCATCAATCTCTCAGTAGACCAGTTTCATTGCTCATTGGAACTCGTATCAATGACATTTGCTCTGCTTAATGTTCCCTCTGCTCAAAACTTTGCCCAGAAGCCAAACTTCCCTTTCAAAATGCGAGAGGAGACCATGCAGCAGGCAACAGCTGAAAATGTCATGGAACATATATTGGTGCTCTATTTAGTTGCTGGAACAGGTCTCTGAGTCTCACCCTTGAGGTTCAAGGTGCAGCTGATGTGTCAACGGCGAGCATATCCAGAAAAGGGACCCGTGGAAATATCTTCCAAAACAGGAAGGTGCACATGACCGGTAACTGGGTTAACCATACACAGGCATGACCAGTCAGCCCATAATGGCTTACCACTTATATGTGTGTATAATCAAGATAATCAAGATGTGGTTAAGCAGAGACTTTTAGGACTTACCAGAAGGGATAAGTAATAAATTGGTGAATTTTGACAGTAAGTTCAGCAGCGTACGTGGGACTGATTACATGATACAATATTGCTTCCTTTGCGCTACCAGTGAAGAACTACAGTCATATAATGGTCAGCATAACTTCAATTCAGTTGTCTGAAGGGACACCAATGTGAATTGTGGTATTTTAGCTCTTCTGGCCCCTCATTTATTGAATTTTCTTCATCAGCTGCGGCAGAGTGCATGCTTTATCACCCCCAACTCATTGAAGGCAAAGCCAACAATGATAGAAAATGAAACACTTAGCTTGAAGCTACTGAATATGGTAAATATAAAATTTCCGCGCCTGCGGCGCCTGGTTATGCGCCACATATGCAAGACTTCACAATCACAGTAAATTTGGTGCTTTTGGCAGTGGCATGTCTTCCAAATGATTGGGTATCTGTTGGGAATATTCTCCTTGTCCCTATGAGTATTCAAAAGACCACAGTGGGCCCATTCTCACTGTTCCCATCCAGTTTTGCTGTTACAGTATTTCTCAAGCCTGCGGCTCTGTCCGGCATGGTCAGTAAGGTCAATCTCAATTTTGTGGTAGGTTCCAAGACTGAACATTTTTCCCAGCCAGAACTGTGAGTTTGGGATGGCTTGATCTCATAAAATCTGCATTTTCCGGGACCGCGGCGCCGAGTTTGCGCCACACTTGCATCAATCTCTCAGTAGACCAGTTTCATTGCTCATTGGAACTCGTATCAATGACATTTGCTCTGCTTAATGTTCCCTCTGCTCAAAACTTTGCCCAGAAGCCAAACTTCCCTTTCAAAATGCGAGAGGAGACCATGCAGCAGGCAACAGCTGAAAATGTCATGGAACATATATTGGTGCTCTATTTAGTTGCTGGAACAGGTCTCTGAGTCTCACCCTTGAGGTTCAAGGTGCAGCTGATGTGTCAACGGCGAGCATATCCAGAAAAGGGACCCGTGGAAATATCTTCCAAAACAGGAAGGTGCACATGACCGGTAACTGGGTTAACCATACACAGGCATGACCAGTCAGCCCATAATGGCCATAATTTGTTGGCGGGTGATAATTTTGATGGGACCGGGTTAAATAAAAACTACCTTATATGACCAGAATCCATATGCGGAAACCACATTAGGAATTATATCCGGGTTGCACTCGACCACCACCGCTAGTTTGTGCAGATTTTTTAGTGGATTTGACATGTTCAAGACAAGCAGGACAAGAGAGATAATCAGACAGACAAAGGCATATGAAGGCAAGAAGAAATGACACGCGCTCGGTTATGATTCCAAAAGCAGATTTCCCCAAATGGATTCTGGTTATATAAGGAAATTCTTTATTACGAACATCCGTCAAAATTATCACCACCCGGATATAAATGAAATTTACCAGGCCCTCGACGAGGAATCGAGGAAGAGGGCCTGGTATCGAGGCTAGCTTTCTGTGTCGTAAACCACAAGGGAAACAAAGTCTCCAAAAGCATTGTTCAGGATGTATAATAGATTTGGAGTGTTGAGATCCTTGGAGAAGTAACCCTCATAAGTTGTTTCCTCTACTAGCCTTTCTGTCGCACCACGCAAGGTTATGAGAATCGGCGGGGAAAATGTATCGCTTGAAATGTCGAGAAGATACATCATCGCATGTGCATTGCTGAGGGTCTTCGACAGGAGCAAACGTTTGTCATCGGAGGACATCGAGGTAATGACCCAACGGGTGGTGCCTTCACCAGAACTCGGCGCCACCAGAGTTACAGGAAGAGTGAATGGCTTGGAATCTGGGGCAGCACCAGTGTTTGAGGCTGATAACTTCGAGATATAAACCAGGGTATCTGACCCGTTTTCCTTATTGGACGTGAATGCCAGCACTCTGAAGAGTCTGGTTAAAAAAGGATTTCCTCCGGAGAACTTGCACCTACTTGTTAGTTGGAGAAACCACAGGATTCGAATATTTAAAGTTATCATGGGTGATTCGTTCAATTCGGCCTTTGCCAGGCTTATTGTCGAGCTCTCCCTCGATATTTGGGAACACAACCTCTGACTGAGAGTCTTCCCAGTAGCGCCTGTTACGAAACTATATATCAGAGGTAGCTCGCGAACACGAGACGGCCCACCATAGCTGGAAGAATTCATTCCCATCAAGATCCATAACCATTATCGTGCCGCCATGTCGCGTAGATCCTCTCCAGTCATCTCCTTTGATTGAGAGAAAGTCGACAATGGTTCTGCCTGAACCGACATTGAAATAGGTCAGACGTTCCAGTTCCGGTTTGCTGGGGTCCACAGGCATCCGGTATATCTGGGCAACTTGCTCATCGATAGGACGATGCTTGATGAAGACATGGTCGCCAGTGGAACCTTCGGTCGTTTGCTCAAAGCCAGCCAGGATAAAGTCTCTGGGAAAATTGAGCAGTATTCGACATTACTTGGACGCAGGTAGACGGAAATGAACCTGGCAGCATCTTCATAGACCTTCATTTCCTCAAATATCTCGTCGGGAACTGATTCAATGTCGAGAGTCCGAATTTGAGGCGCGGGTCGCGAAAATTCAGGCTCGTTAGAATTGACAGACATCGTGGGCCGAAAGAGAGAGAAAGGCGGAGATTGCGACGTTTCGCTGGTTAACAAGGACCATATGCTACCATATGGTGCAGTGATGAGATAAAGATAAAAGACGGGCCGCTGTGGCTAAGGGGGAGAACTCAAAAATCTTGTTGCTTACAGTTACCTGAAGGTGTAGTTGGCCTGAAGCTTTGAAGAGCGGGACTGAAGTCGTCAATATCATTGTACAACATGCAACCCGCAGTGCAAGAAAGCGAACACGGCCTGCTGTGCAGCAGCCGTTTCTTTGGCAAAAATGGATAACCCCTCCACGAGAAAAGGATGCATTAAGAGGGAATCGAACCCCCGGCGGGTCGAGAATCAACTCGAATGGCAACGACCCAGGTTACCACTACCCCATTAATGCTCAGAGATGGTGGTCTTTTCGAGCTGAAGACGCCCCTGTAAAGGGACATGGTAGATAAACTGAGCGCACGTCTCGAAAGTTTAAAACTTTATGATCGTTGCACAGTAAAAAGATTCAGAATACAAATACAGAGTAACTTGTGTAGTCCAGCATTCAATCCTTCTCTTTGAAAAATTGCTGCAAAACGTATTATTAACACAAAAAGCAAGGAGTAAAGGAACAAACCTCTGGTGTAAAGAAACGAAGCCCGACCTTCTCTGCCCATCCGAGGTCCGAGTCAGCATGATCGCCCTGCAGGTAGTCTTGTAAACTAGTCCTGACCAGAAATGAAGACACTCACCTTGCGGCCTGCAGCGTCGCCGACGAAAAAAGAGGCTTCTCTGTCGATTGCAACACCATCTTTGTCAAATATCCGTACCAGTTCATCCCAGATTCCAGTGTCAGGCTTGCGATATTTATCCTTGGATCGAGAAGCAAAGAGGTGAAATGGCAAGGGGAGCTACACAAAACGCGTCAGTAGGCGAAATCAGAATAGATTCCTGGTCCACGGACATCTTTAGCAATCGAAGTCATCTTGCCTTCTTTCCAATCAGTCAATCGAGAGTCACTTTTGAGGCCCGCTTGATTCGAGACAATAACTATCGAGAACCTAGTAGATTCAAGTCAGCGCGTCGAACTAGATGATTGACAGACAGGCTGACCCTTCGTTATGAAGTTTTTCGAGCCTACTTTTGACACAAGGTAAAAGCCATTTCCACTCGCGCTCCTTGCCCTTGGGCCGAAAACCGCCTTCAATCAAAGTGCCATCCAAGTCAAATGCCGCGACCTTGACGCGTGATTGAGGAGATAGGTTAACAGCGTAAAGGCAAGTTCCGCCGAATGGTTTATGCCATTTGAGGGTCGAAGGCTCTTTCTTGAAAAATGGGTGCACTGACAAAGTTACAGTACTTTGTGAGCGGCCAGCGCAACCATGACTCACTTTTCGTCGGCTTGGTTGGTTTCGAAAATGATTCTGGAGCGTCGGATTCCAAGATTTTAGCTGACTTGGTTGGTTTCGAGGATGATCCTGCAGTGTCCGAGTCTAGGCTCCTTTTCATATTGACGACAAGGAACAAAGTGCAATGAATCACGAGCGTCAGCTTTACACGGCAACATGTGACGTGTGACACCAACTTTTTGCTCGGCGCTAAAGTTACGCCCAGTGCGGTGAACTCTCTGACCGAACTTGGACCTTCCCGTCCCTCTGAAATATCGGAGAAATTCCTCGTCGGAAACTGCTCAAGTCTTTGCCAAGTCTCATGAACTTGTCTGGCCACCAAGTTTCCCTCAAATTTCATACCAGGCCCAAACTAGGCCGCCGCGACGCGCCCGGGGTTCCAGCGGTTCCCGGAGCCACTCTCTGATCTCAGCAGTTCACGAAGCTAACCAATGACCACAATCCAATACCAGCCGCCCGACCAACCTACATTATTGACCATTGCTTCCTTCCTCTTCTTTAATTCTCTCTCCGAAAATCTATTTCAGCTGGCTCTCAACGCTGGTCTCATTGGACCACTGGTCGTCGGTATCATCTACGGCCCTCAAGTGGCCAATATCCTTCCAGAATACCTCGCGGAGACCTTTATCGTATTGGGATACATTGGGTTAATCCTGCTCGTATTTGAAGGCGGGCTTATAACAAACATAGACTTGTTAACACAGAACATCGGCATTTCCATGCTAGCAGGAACGACTGGCATCGTTTTACCCATCACGATATCTATTTTGCTACTGCATTTCGGATATGGTTATTCTGCTCTCCAAGGTTTCGCCGCTGGAGCAGCATTATGTTCCACCTCGTTGGGGACGACGATGTCATTGCTCAAACCGGAATTCAGGCAAACCAAAGTCGGTGTGGTGCTGATTAGTGCTGCGATCTTTGATGATGTGGTCGCCCTTATCATTGCTTCAATCATCGAACAAATCACAGCATCGTCCGCGATTCAGTGGCAAACAATAGTCAGACCTATTCTCGTCTCTTTCGCTTTCATCCTTGTCACCACCGTTGGAGCTCGTCTTCTTCGCCCTTTCCTATCAAAGTTCACTGCGACTCGTCTGCATTTCTTTGTCATGCCTCCCTTGATATGCGGCTTTGTCGCTGGAAGCAAGTATGCCGGCGGTAGCGAGCTCTTTGGAGCATACTTAGCAGGTCTATCGATAACATATGTCTTTCCAAAACAAGACCCTCACAAAACCGCCTTTGAGATATATCTCCAACCAGTCCAGAACGCCTTTCTCTCGCCACTTTTCTTCGCTTCCATCGGTTTCGCCCTTCCGATTAGAGCACTTGGCTCTGTCGACGGTTCAAGCCGAGTCGTTTGGCGAGGCATAGTATATTCACTGTTAATGATGCTGGGAAAAATGGCCGTTGGCCTATGGGCTCTGGTTTGGAATCAGGAAACGGAAATCTTGACAAGAAGTCAATCGTCTCTCATCCTTGGACTGTCGCTAGTCCCAAGAGGCGAGATAGCCATCATAGTTGCGCAATTGGCAAGACCATTACTCATTTTGGGTGATAGCTCAGAGAGCGAGCAGTTTTCTGTCGTATTCTGGGCCATCCTTCTCAACACCATAGGTGGAGCAGTTGGGGTTGGATTGATATTGAACCGAATTAGTCGGAAGAGGGAGCCGGTTTTAGAAGTTGCCGATCCTCCAGAGGAAACAGGAGACACCGAGGTTGCACAAGTACCAGTTTAGTATAATTAACTAGCTGAAGAATTTGTATATCGATATCGGATACGCTCCCGTTTTAATATTTAAAATATCGTATTTGTGGCGTCGCAGGGTCACAGTCGCATGTGATCATTGCGTAAGCATTTTGCACTTTGCTTCCTTCAGCTTCCTTCGCCATGGACCCAATAATAAAGTCCGAGTTTACAGACGCTCTTCTGGCAGTCAGTCCATTTTTCGACCTGCAGGTATATTTTTCTCTTCAAAAGGCGCGTATTAATCTAGCCTAGGCCACGTCGATCCCCTCGGAAAACAACTCGACCAGTTCGTCTAATTGATAGCTTAGCCGCTCTGGATGAAGACATCAAAGAGCGCGAGAGATCTCTTTCACCGCGTAAGTCGGCCAAGAAAGAAGAGGACGTGACAATGGACTCTCCAGCCAAGAGACGGTCTTTGCTCAAATTTGAGGACGACGATTTTATGCAGTTTTCACCTTCAAAAAGAGAGCTTCGAGCTCTCGATCTTCTGCAAAACTGTCATTCGATGGTGACGGGGACATGGACATCTGCTCTTCGCCATCCAAGAAGAGAAAGCGCGAATTTGCTGCACCAGAGGTTTATGCTCATTTGAGCATGATACCGGATTATCTGGAACCAAACCTCGACGGTGATTTTATTCTTTCCAAGCCATGCACTACTAATATCATTTCCAGTCGTGTTTTGTGGTATTAAGTCTGTGCTTTGTTGATTGCCTGAGAGTGTAATTTGACCCCAGTTCATCGCAGCCCGGGTCAGAAATCGGCACAAGAAGGTCACCACTATGCCCATCCTACGAATCATTTCTGGACATGCTTGCATAGGTCTGGTGAGTGTGCAAACATTCGAGCAACTCATATGTAAACCTTTGACAGGTTTCACGCCCACCAAACTTCGAGCAGCACAAGATTTTACCCTTCCGCAAACCTTTCGTCTAGGACTCGTACGTGTTGTGTCTGTTCAATTGTTTATATTATGAAAGTACCGCCTTCGGCGTTTCGGACCTTGCTTAACCCACAGTCGAGGTCAGCGTCACATCTTCAAAAACCCAATCTTGAACAAAGTAAAATTCAACCAATGAAATAATGATAGATATGAACCACCGAACAATGATTAAAGTGACGAAAAGAATAAGAATGTGCTCTATTTACTATCTCTAGTCCTCTTGGCCGGCTTGTCGTTCCTCTCTGCGGGGATACCCTTACGCTTTCCAGGCGCGTTCGAAGCACCAGGCTCTGTGACAGCAAATGTGAGAACCGGGAGCTGAAGTCCAAGGTCACATACCATGTTCCTCTTCCACGTTCTCGGCACCCTCTTCAGCATCGACACCGGTTTTCTCTTGGCCAGGTCCAACATCTGGATGAAAATCAACTATCAGAAAGAAACCGGCTCGACCAATTGATGTACCATTTCCGCTGGACATAGTCGAGCTTGAGCCATCGGAGACAGGAGGACCCTTTGTTCAAAGTGAACTCTTCCATTTCTCAACATATGACCACCACAAATGTCGATTGTCGCCATCTTCTGAAATGCTAAAAGGTTGCTATACGCACGATGGAAACTATAGAGACTGCAATCGTCTCCTGGGTCCCGAAGACGAAAACGAAATCTAGCTTCCGGCAGATCCACAGGTCTCTTGGCATCTCCTGAAACGCTCTCAGATTGTGGCGGAAGAGACTGGGCATTCTTACCAGACATGGACACAAAAAGCCCGTTGCTTTCTACGATCCCTGTGACAGTGAACCATGCTGGTCTCGACTTTACTCGGAATCCCATGTCGTCCAAAGCATGAATCATAGGCACATTCTCACCATTTTCCTGCATCCAACCAAAATTTTCGAGGAAATGAGGACAACCCGCGTCTAAGGAGACCATGACAGTAGAGACTTGATTGAGGTAGTGATAGGAGTACGAGTTGTAATCGATAAATTAGAAGCTGTTTGTTGACTTTTTCCACCTGGGTTTCGTGTACTTTTTCCGCCAACTTTCCCCCTTGTTTCGCATTAGGCAATCTGACTAGTTAGCGCATCATTCAAAGGTGACGATGTTTCCTTGGCCTGTCGACGTGGATTTTTGACAAGGTTGACGTGAATTCATGGACGAGGTTGACGTGAATTCGAGGATGAGGTGACGTTGGTCGAGGATGCGGATTCGAGGGTATTGGTCAGAGCCAATTATTGCGCGCTGAAAAAAGTTCAGCCTGGAGCTTCTCATTCCGACGGTCAAGCAAGGTAACGCACTTTACTATTGTTACTCTCGACATCCAGCTTGGTCTTCTCGCTCTCTACGTCTGGTTCAACCTTTGCGCCCTTCATCTTCCCTTCCCGCTTTCCGCGGTGTAAGGCGTGACGTGGTCCCGAATGGATTCTTGGCCATGGTACCTCCATGGATTGATAACCGCGAGGCAATGGTGCAAGAGAAGAGGGAGGAAATCTGCTGCGGCTGAATATAAAGACTACGAAATTATCAGGAATATTTCATGATATGATATTTAGAATAACGTACCAGAGGCTTATCACCATGGAGACAGTATACTAGGAAAGGAGGGAGGAGGTACCGCGTTGCTCAGAAACGACACCGTTTGGAATAGCTTCATCAGCAAAATGACAAATAACTTTTTGCGCTTGTAAACACGCAAAAAAGCGCAAAACACGCAGAAAAACACGCCGGAATACGTAAAATACGTAAAAAGTTGAAACACGCAACTTTTTATGTCCGAAATCTGACAAGCGGAACACCGCCCATAGTGTGAAAAGCCAGACTATCAGCCAGAACATTGCTCACAACTTTTCAAATGATTTCTACCTCACTACTACATTACTGTACAAGCTAGTTTTCAGTGGATTTCGTGGTACAGGTCTGCTCGTTGCCACGGTTTGAGGTGATGACGTCTGTGAGAGTGTGACGACGGCGACGGCGACCAGGACCCTTTCCGGCATCCCACAGTGCCAATCAGCTTCACTGCAGCTCCCACGTCCCTCGCAAGATATATTTGAGTGCCGACTTGGATTTGGTGTGTTTTTCTGAGCCGGTCTTCCAGTCTCGCGCTTGCCACAAGCGCAAATACGGAAAAAGCGGACAAGTAAATTGTGATTTTGCTGATGTTCCCGGATACGCTGGTAATTCATTTGTGCATGTTAGGTCCATCGGCGATCTCGGTCTCAGAAGTGAACCCAAAAAGCTGCTGGCGAACTTGGTTTGTGCATGTTAGGCACGGGACTGGCCGCGAAACTTGGATCTCCACACTGCCGATGCAGCCGAAGCTTAGTAATTGTGACACCGAGGAGACCTGCTACACTTCGTTAAGCAAGGTGATATAGGATGGCTGCAAGGGGGAGAAAACCAATGAGCGCATCGGGTCATGAACAGGAATGACTACGACAATTCGAACGATTGATGTAGAGCTCAGGGAGATGCAGGAATTGATAATTCATCCAAATAAACGCACTGTGAGAGCGAGTACCGGAACACCCGGAAAACATTCAGCACTGGAAGAGCGCAGTGAAATGACTTACGACAGATGTCGAGAGAGCCAACGACAAGGCTGATGGGAAATTCGGAACAGCTCTGGATGATAGTTTGTGCATATTGAGTATGTCGGCGATCTCGATGTCAGCAGTGAACTCCAAAAACTGCTGGCGAACTTGGTTTGTGCATGTTAGGTCCATCGGCGATCTCGGTCTCAGAAGTGAACCCAAAAAGCTGCTGGCGAACTTGGTTTGTGCATGTTAGGCACGGGACTGGCCGCAAAACTTGAATCTCCGCACTGCCGACGCAGCCGAAGCTTAGTAATTGTGACACCGAGGAGACCTGCTACACTTCGTTAAGCAAGGTGATCTAAAGATAGTCAAAGACAAACTTGGTCGATCGACCAACGGCTTCGGTAGGGCCTTGGGAGAATCCCGAATGCTTTGACTAACTTGACTTAGGAAAGCGAACTTGGTAAATCAGAGTTCAAGGAATGTGCTCCAAGATTACTTGCCAAAATCTCCCGATATCGACCTCGGATAGTCTGCTTTGTTGGGATGAACATCGCGAGAGCAGCTCTAGCCGACCCCAAGCTCAAGGTAGGCTTGGCCAATTCGAAGATGATACACAGCGTCAGCGATGAAGGTGCGTATCGATTTAGGTGCTCGAACTTGCTGACCAAAGTCCAGATCCCAACTGCATCGTCAATGAGACGCTGTTCTTCACAGTCCCAAGTACCTCTGGACTGGTGTCTCAGTATCAGGTGAGCTTATTATCACTATGGTATATCATTCATGTTAAGGTTTGTTGTATGTAGCTGCCGGACAAGGTTAAACTATTCGAGACACTCAAGAGTATATTGGAAAGTTTGCCATCGTTGAACACTAGTTCAATGAGGATAGTTGCGTCTGTAAAGACTGACTAAACTGGTGATAATTGCCCGCAAAATTTCAATTTCCCGTAATGCATATTTTCCGGCCTGAAAAGGATGCGAGAGTCGACAAACTTGATTGTGGTCAACAAACAGTTATATCAAGGTACTCTAATGGAATCCTTCCATGACCCATGAGTCGCCTTTATCTTGGAAATAGTTGTTCCCTTTATACTTTGCCTTCTTTTCATCCTTCTTTGCCGTCGAGTTCGAGGCCACCGACTCCGACCCTGACGATTACACCGACCGCACGACGAGGTTCCGGACTTGAGTCTAGTCTGGGCAAAGCAAAGACACTCATGACTCCTCCTTTGCAGTCACGGTGCTGGAGCCTGCTGAAGCTCCACAGCTTTATCCTGCTGCCAAACCGAGTCCATAATGCGCCCTGAATCCTTCGTCGATGACCCCGGAGCAGGATAAAAGATAGGCGACGATCTTCACGGGTCCAAAGCTCTGCGTGGAGACAAAACCGACACTGTCTCTTGGCTTGGTTCAGTACGTATTACAACACCTTACTGGGCCTAGAGCTACAAGTTGAAGTAGAAAAATAATACACACGAAGTCCGAAAGCAAAGCTACATATTGGTCACACTAGAGCGCACCCCAAGTTTGGCGTACCACAACTTGGACCTGATCAAAACTTTCCACAGTTCGCAACAAATCATGAAAACCAGGGTCATCGAAACGACGACACCCCATTCCCATGTGATCCGGGTCTGGTAAAACAGTTTCGTGTTCATCCCGGGAACATAAATCGCAAAAGGGACACTTGCAGCACCGAGAACAACGGACCTGAGAGTCGTTTCAGCGAATT
Source organism: Mycena floridula (assembly GCA_029320655.1). Lineage (NCBI taxonomy): Eukaryota > Fungi > Basidiomycota > Agaricomycetes > Agaricales > Mycenaceae > Mycena > Mycena floridula. Next base: position 244,329 of record JARIHS010000025.1, read on the forward strand.
TCAAGCTGGAGGGTCAATGTCTCACCAGAATAATACTTGGTTGTCCCACAAATCGACCCAGAAAGGTTGTCCTGGGGTTATATTTAACAATGGTCGATCCAACGATTTGAGCTCCCAAGCATAATACAAAATGCAAAAGATGAGAGTCGCAAAGACCGTCGAACGACCGCGAAAAACGGCTTCACAGATCTCTACATGTTCTCCTCGGTTGCAATCGTAGCCTAGATCACCCTTATAGCGGCCCCAGACCACAGCAACAAACTAAGAAGGTTAATACTTTGAAATGGAAAAAGAAGAGTAACTTACGCTGCATAAAGAGACGATACCCATAACCAGCCCATAATAGACGCAATCGACGATAATAGTCCAAGTGAACACTCCAGTCTTGATGTTATGGGGCGGTCGCTTCATCACGTCGGGAGAAGCCTTCTCTAACCCAAGTCCAAAGGCCGGAGGACTGGATGTAATCATGTTGATCCAGAGTACCGCCAAAGGTGACAATGGAAAGACTGACAGTCCGTCCTTGTCGATAAAGGCGAGTCCAATAATCAAAAGAAGGACCTCTCCAATGTTGACACAAAGCAGATGAAGCACAAAGCGCTGAATGTTGTCGAATATCCTTCTGCCTTCACCAATGGCTGACCGAATCGAATCAAAGTTGTTATCAGTCAGAACTAAATCTGAGGCGTCTTTTGCGACGTCTGAACCATCCATGGCAATTCCGACTGGTGCCAAGGCCAGAGCAGGGGAATCATTGACTCCATCGCCTGTCATGACCATATAAAGCCCTCGTCGATGACCAGCTTCAATCATGCGAACTTTGGTCTCTGGTGAACAGCGAGCAATGACAAGCGGAAGTTGGGGAAGTTCATCAATGGCTTCGTCGGACAATCTGTTGAATTCGGTGGCCTAAAAACCATGAATATCAAGATGGCAAAAAAAACGAAACTACGAACCGTCATAATGGCTCCCTTGGGAGAATCAGGTTCGACTATCCGAATCTCTTTTGCGATCGCCGTCGCGGTGGCGACATGGTCTCCCGTCAGCCTGATTGCGGTTAGCTTAGGTCAAAGTGAAAGAATAAGGACCGACATGTGGACAGTGATACTCGCAGCCTTGCAAGCCCTGACAGCAGTGATACTCTCCGGTCGAGGGGGATCGTAAATGCCGACCAAGCCAATGAACACAAACTCTTTCTCTACTTCTTCCCTGGTTAAAGCCCGTAACATTTTCTCCAGCGGATCCTGCGTCACAGTGGGCTGTGATGACGTACAGGACATCCGGTCATCAAAAGCTTTGGAATCGATTCTGCGAGAAGCAAGGGCCAGGACACGTAAACCACGAGCAGCAATGATCTCCACCGATTCGAGAATGTGAGACCGGGCCTCGTCGTCTAATGGAGCAAGTTCAGCCATTTCCCCAGAAGACGAAAGTCCTGCAACAGTCCCAGCCTTGAGGTAAAAGGTACTGGCATCGAGAACACGCTCGATAGCACCTTTCAGAAGAACAAGAGGTCGAGAGGGATGCATCGAATCGGTGTAAACCGTCGACATGCGCTTGAGTGAAGAATCGAAGGGAAATTCAACTTTGAGCTGGAAGCGGTTTCGAACAATCGCCTTTTCCCCAGACAGGGATAGCTTCTCCTGCTCGGGTTGGGCGCTGCTGACAAGTGTCGTTCGACCCATTCCAAGTTTATGGGCAAAAACACAAAGAGCAACCTCGGTCGGATCGCCAGTGCTGACCCAACGTTTTTCTTTGTTCTGTCCAATACTTGACCGTTAATTAGTAAGAAGAGCTATAAAAGAATGGAGAAAACGTACGTGGCCATGTTACACAGAGAGGCAACAAGAACAAGCTCTCTCAAGCCGCTGTCCATGTCTGAGGGATCCACAACAATCTCATCGAACTGGTGACTGATTCTGTGGCTGTCTTCAGAAGCCGGATCGTCCTGAGGGACTTTTTCAAACAAGTGACCTTCAGGATTGAGAGCCTCCGGTGACGATTCAATCGTCAATTCGCGGGGTGGCAAGTCGAATGAAGGAATCCATACGGTTTGGACGATCATCTTGCCTTGGGTGAGGGTACCCGTTTTATCAGAACATATATCCCTGTGAACCAGCTCAGCGTGATTGTCAAGAGTCGAAACCTGGAAACTCACGTTACACCTCCCAAAGCCTCTAACGCATTCAGTTTCCGTACAATGACATGTTGTTTAGCCATGCGGGCCGTTCCGGCTGACATTGTTATAGTGAGAACCGCAATGAGACTTTCTGGAATGATGGAGATGGCCAGTGCAATTGAGTATAGCGCAACCTCATTGTTCACTCTGAAGCGGGCAACACCGAAAACGATCAAAGCCAGCCTACAAAAGAGATGAATGGAAATCAGGCCGCAAAGAGTCTACTCACAAAATGGCCGTCAAGAATAGCACGTAGGCTAATTTGCTTAATCTAATCAAGTCATTTTGGGGCATAACAGAGAAAAGTAGAGAAACTCACTTGATCTGCAAAGGTGTCCCAGTTCGAAGGCCCAACCACATCATGAGTCGCTCGTAGATCTTGCTGCGAAGAGGAATTGCGTCTTTCTCCTGCGTTGGCCGAGCATGCATTGATCGAGCAATTCCTCCGACTTGAGTCCCCATTCCGGTGGCCACTACTACGCCTAATCCACGGCCCTTTGTCACATTCGTGCCGGCAAAAGCCATATTTGTACGGTCACCCACTCCCAAAATGGCCTCGCCGTCGGGCGTCACAGGGATCTGAATGGGATCTATGGTCTTGGATACTGGGATCGGTTCGCCCGTGAGGAGCGCTTCGTCGACTTCGAGATTTGAAGTGGTAAGTAACCTTACGTCTGCAGCCACAACGTCGCCAATTTTGATAGAAATAATGTCTCCTGGAACAAGATGACGTGCCGCGATGGCTGATGTTTCAGAATCTCGGATGACCAGGGCAGTAGGAGAAGACAGAGAGCGAAGGGAGTCCATCGTTTTTTCAGCCCTGTATTCTTGAAAGAAACCGACTGAGACGTTGAGAATGATGACTGTGGTGATGACTGCGCCTTCGATCCAATCCTGGACACCGAACGATAGGGCCATGGCTGCAACCAACACGAGTGTTAATGCGTTGGACATTTGCCGCAATAGAACTTTCAGTGCTGAGACTCCTCCTGCGTCTTCGAGCATGTTTTCACCATATCTGCAAGTAAAAATTCACTCATAGGGTGGATTCAGATTGAAATTTTCGCACTCTTTGAGCCTCGAAGCAGCATCCTGTCCACTAAGACCGTCCACTTGGTCAGTTTTCAGTTTCTTGACAACAACAGAGCCCTGAAGAAGATAGGCACGTTCGGAAAGTGAAATGTCTTGCTGTCGGATATTGGGCCGACTTTCAGAGCGAGTGAACGCGCGACCGAGCTGTTTTCTGTTGAAAAGGCGCATTTTTGGTAATTCATTCTTAGAGGCTCACCTTTATAGAATTACAGTGCTTGGCTCAGATCCTTGGCTGAGGACATGGTGCTCTCAAGAGAGCTCTCCTTCTTGGCTCGCAGCTTGGCTGCTCAAATCCTTGGCGGAGGACATAACTTTAAGGGGCTTTTCTAGCTTGGCCGCATAGAGTTGGAGTAACTTGACCAGGAGATGTTTCTCTGGGCTTACGTGTCAAGGACTTACAAATGCCGATCAAAAACCCGATCGGCACATCTGCTTCACCCAATCACTGCATGGCTTCGGCCAATCTTATCGCACTGGCTGTCCTCCAGTCTTATCATGTCCTTGGAAGGTTGCGACGAGAGGACTCCCTTGGTCCCAGGGCCGTCGAGAAATCAAGGTCGTCAATGGCATTTGTACAGAGAAGAGCTTGGCACCCTCACTAAATTCACTTTTCCGATTTTTGGGTGCGTGTCACCAGCACTACTTGCAGTAGAAAACTCTAAAGCCAACCTCATAGAGCTTTCTTATTGGAGCATACACTTCTGCTGATGCCTCTGATCTCTATCGGACATTTGTCGACTACCGCGCTAGCGGGGATGTAGAACTGTTTTTCACTGGTGGTTTCACTGTCGCTGATTCTCGATAGAACTTTGGGCTCCATGACAGCCAATGTGACAGGTTTCAGTCTGATACAAGGCTTTGCCAGTGCATTAGACACATTATTACCTTCAGCATGGACTTCTCCCCAACCAGAACTCGTTGGACTTTGGTCACAGCGTATGAGTCAGTTTTCGTAGCCATTTGCTTCGTCTTTGCCTTACAGAACACTCCCCAGCGGTGGTGATGTCCACCGCAATCATAGTAAGTCCTGTTAAACCACTTTTTCCAATCACTGATGAACTTTCAGCCTATGCTGAGTTGCTGGTTCAATGCTGAGTCACTGTTGCTCGCCCTCAGGCAAGATCCTGAAGTGGCAAGATATGCTGCCCTTTATCTTCGATGGATATCACTCGCTTTGCCAGGTTGACTTTATCGCTTTTCCGTTTTATGCCATCTTTGATGCTGAATATTGCCTAGCATACATGTTTAATGCTATTAGCAGGTACTGTATATCTACTTACTTTCTTTATAAGAAACTATCTCATATAGTACAGACGATACCTTCAATCTCAGGGACTGGTGAGCGACAAGTTTCAAATTCCGTCTTCCAGAGGTCTCATTGTTCGGGCAGTTTGCCGCGCCAACGCAAATTATATTGCTAGTCGCGCCAATTAATGCATTTTTATGCTGGCTGCTTGTCTGGGGACCTGAACCAGTCTGCTTGGGCTTTATCGGCGCGCCTTTGGCCACCGCTTTTTCCATCAATCTCATTGCACTGATAACACTCTTATATGCGATACTTTTCGCTCCTCGGAAGGCGTGGCATAAGATCTCCAGACGAAGCTTCATGGGACTGGGAATCTTGGTTAAACTAGGCCTTGCCGGTATCGCAGAGACTGCATCGGAATGGTGGGCTTGGGAATTTGTTGCTCTCCTGGCTTCACAGTTGGTCATTCATCGCCTGGAACAGACAATCGAACTGACGTCGAACACCGATAGACTCGGCCAAATCTCACTGGCCGCACAATCCATCGTACTTATGACTGCTGCGACAGCATTTCAAGCGCCTTTCGCGTTGGGAATCGCTGCCTCTGTCAGAATAGGCAACCTTCTTGGAGAGAAACATGCCCGACAAGCAAATGTCGCATCTGACACGTCCATTATCATGGCTGCGGTGTTTTCTTGCTTAACAAGGTACAGCAGGCATCTATCCTTTTGCTTCAGTCTCACAACCAAACAGTACCCTGTTTCTTGTGGTCCGGAATTCGCTGGCACATGTCTTCAATGACGATCCAGGTATGTCGATTGTCTCATTGCTCATCAATCATATTCTCATTCGAGATACTTAGAGGTGGTAAAGTTAGTCGCGAGCATTATCCCGCTCGTAGCTCTGTTCCAACTATTCGACGGTGTATCTGGAGTGACAGCAGGAATCCTCCGGGCAAGAGGCAAGCAGATCCTTGGCGCTTTCTTGAATGTAAGCGCCTATTACATCTTTGGTATCCCTTTGGGCGCTTGGCTCGCATTTAACAGATCCATGGTGGGTTTCTGTTGATTTATGTGTTTCCGATTCAATTCTGACTTGGAATTCAGGGTCTGCAAGGCTTATGGATTGGATTGACTGTTTCATTGGTGTATTGTGGGGTCATCGGGACATGGTTATGTCTCACTACAGATTGGGATGAAGAAGTGGAAAAGGTCTTGGCTAGGATAGAAGCAGAAGAAGCGATCAAAGCCAGACTGGCATTAGAAAGTGTCTAACGCCTGTTAAACGCTTTGGGCACGGTATCGATATAGATTTAACTTGACTCAGACTGGAATTTTTTATGTGACCACGTGAAGCACTGCGTCTTCATGGCGGAGCCCCTCCAGAAACGACGACGGTTGATGTGTGGTCCAGATGGATTCGACGAAGAGAGTCCGTCAGCTGTGGTGAAGAAGCCTAGAATCTCTGAACCGCGATTCGAGTCAGCTTTTGGTTCAGATAAACCGAAATCCAAACCCAAAGCGGCCCCAAAACAGCTTGGAACACGAATGGACCCACTGCTAGCTAGCAGTTCGAGCACCTCGATCATCGTTCCCAAGCCCAGAGCTGCCCCGAAACCTACAGCAAATTATCCCAAGGCTCATCTCGGAAGCTCTACTCTTCATTCATTGAATGCTCCTCGAATAACAACCCGAAATCCTCCATCACCAGCACTCTTCTTGGGCAAAGATCCTGGCCCAAAGTTGAAGCATCTCATTCCTCCACCGCTGCCACATCGAGCCAGCCTGGCAAGCACCAGCACACTGAAACCTCTTCCAGCACCACCACTTGTTGAACAGCGGACGTCCAAGAATCTGAAGACTCTGTCAACAACTTCTCTTGCGATTTCTACTGATCTATCGACCGAGAATGGGGCAGCAGGGGCAGCGAGCATATTTCTGCAGGATTGGGCCGCTTCTAATTTTGACGATGACGTCGGCGGGGATGAGGTCGATAGGAAGATTAAGAGAGGCTTCGATATCAGTCCTCAAAAGGCTGGAGCTCGCTCTGCCCAGCATTCCCTTGTTAGGTTGCTTCCAAATTTGAATTTTTAGACAAAAGCTAATACGTCTCTAGGAATGGACTTGCTGCTCAAGCCTCTCAGATTATGGCACATACTCATACCACCCATGCTTTATGGAACAAAGAGGCTGCTCGTTCAATGAATTCGACGACGAACAAACCCAAGGCCGATATTCGCTTCGAAATCGTCAAAATTATACATGTTCCTCATGCTACAGCATCCTCTACTAGCATTCCTGGACTAGCGCTTTGCGTGAATCAGGAAACGAAGCGTCTGCTGCCACCTTCTTTGCCTTCTTCCTTCCCTTTTCCTTCATCACCCTGCAAAGACACGGCTCTCGTGCTTCTTTCCTTCAATTCTCATCCAAATCCTACGACGTCGGCGATCTGCAATCCCATCGGTTTTGCTGAAGGTCGAGAACTTTGGGTCTGGAAACCTTGGCATATCGTTGCACTGGAAGCGGCGTCAACGACCTCAGCCATGCTGAACAAAGAAACACTGAAAAAGCTACGAGAAGATGGGATCGACGAGGTATTTATGTGTGATCGTTTTGCAATATTATAATTCGAATGCTTCATATGTATTGCTACTTATATAATGTATGTAGAAAATCAGGGACACGCATGTACTACGCCAAGCAGCACCATGGAGGATAAATAGTTTAAGTTAGAGGCCAAAGCAGAGACACCAACCCCATCAAGTGTCTGAGTCGGATTCATCAAGGCAACTACATCGAACGATGGGTTCCAGCTGCCACCACCACCACTATGATACATTAGAATGAGACTGAAAGGAACTGGACCGAAATACACACATGGCGGTTCATTAGCCTGCTTGGCCATTTTCCAAAAACAAGATCAATCTCTCTGTTCAGCCGCGCTTCATAGTCGTCTTCCTCGGGAAATTCTCCCTCTTCGCCTTGCTCGTTGTACACATAGATCCTAGGAAGGGGATCATCCAAAAGAGGTGTCTGTTCATCGAGATTGCTGGTGGCGCATATGGTTTTCCTGCCCCTGACATTGGGCGCAAGACCAGAGCGATTATAGCGCAAGAAATGGACTCGCTGACCGAGAGGACCCAAGCGCGATTTATGCGGTGGTTCGTCTTCTTGTGAGCGCAATGGAGCGGAGATTGAGGAAGAGGGAGAGCTGGACAATGAGGAGTCGCCTGACACAGCGAGCTCGCTGCTTTCTGCACGACGGTGGACAGGTATTGGCTTGGAACTCGATGGAAGATTTTCACTATTATCACGATGATGGCGAAGACCAGAAGTGATCCGGACTCTGGAACGGAATCTGACGCTGCGTTGTCTCCCTGTAGACGAAGGCTCGCTGTTCTCTTCTACAAACGTGGGCGGTTTAGAGAGAATAATTCCTCTGGACTCTGTCTGAGCAGCTTCCTCAGTTCCTGTCAGTAGGTCAGCCATAAAATACCTGGCGATGAATGGAAGTAAATGCTCACCCAGTTTCAGGATATATTCTGGGCCATCATGATCAACTGTGAGGTCAATTGTTGTCCCACCTTTAAGCATAATTGTGGTCGTATGGGAGCCCTGGCTGGTGCAATGTTCTACTCAATGGACCGTTAGACCCAATGCGGTCATCGATGAGAGTGAGAAAGTCATGTGTTTATTTTAATTTCCAAGGTTAAGCGACTCGATCACCGTTCTCACGATATCAGTGCTAAATTCCGGGCTCAGATCCTCGCTCATGGTATTCGTTTCAGTACAGCGGACTCCCATTGCCTGGCCAAAATCACTATCAGTCTTTCCAGTCCGAGGAGATAGTAGCGTACTGTTATGCGATCCACATCTACCGGCACCGATGTTCCCTTCAGGTAGACCAAGTCTGTAATATAAGCAGACACAGGAAACGTAGTATTGGCATTTCCTAGACCATCATACGAAGTGGTGCTATAGTTAAAGTTGAGAGTCCTGATAATTGCACTGGCCGGCATGAGCTCGTGTCACACACCCAAGATAAAGCTTACTGAATATAATCCTCTGCTGTATATCCTTCTGTCTCTCGGTCGTTTTTCGAGTTGACTAGAGTAATTTCAGCCATGAAAGGGTTGAAGGAATGATGAGCTACGTAGAAGAATTTTCGAGCGCAAAGAAGGAGATCGGGCAATCGCAGAGGCGACGCCCCGTAAAGCCAAACATGGAATGATGCTAGTCATGTTCAGTTGAAGGCCAGAATAATCTTACAATTAATACCTCGTCCAGAGAGACCCGCAAGAATAGACCAAGACCTCCCGGGACGAAAGACTCGAAATATAATCTGGATTTGGAGACGGTAGAATCTCATTGCCATACGCATTGATGTAAAACAACCCTGAAAGAACTTTAGGATAGACTTGAAGAGTAGTGTCATGAAAGTACTGGATATTCGGGAATTGAGCGAACGATATTCATCCTTCGCACCCTGCTCAAACATGACATTTCGTTTGGGCCCTTCGATGGGGGACCATGGATCAGCGCCCGAGACCTCTATAACGGGTGTTTCTACTGAAACGGGGTGCGATATTTCACACTGACCGACCAATTTCTCACCGTTGTCCTGGGACATAGATCAGTGGCGCAGTAAGATGTTCCGAGAGACTCACCAGTTCAACCGCAATGGTTACGACGTGATTTGTGACTACGACCGGAAGAATATTGGCTTGACTGTTAGTTATTGACGAAAAAAGGAATATAGCTGAAGGAAGGGAGCGGAAAAATCGCATCGCTGCCGCGATGAAGTAGTTTCCGATGCTGATCGTCGTTAGCCCGAGATTTGGGCCATTTCAAGTAAACTGACCTTCCATTTACAAAGGTAAAGTTTTTGTGGGCCCGTTTGAGAATCTCGCTCTCGAAATACACGAGAAAGCCTGTACTGGCCAAGATAAGCATAAGAACCGCGGGCAAGTTCGTTCATCACCTCTGACGGTCTCCTTGCGGTCATTCGGAATGCCCTTCCACAGGGAGCTGCGCCCTTCAACGATGTCGCGCCAGGCTTCTCGAGCTTCCTGCTCACAGTAATGAGCTGGGAGACGGTAGGCCATCAGCGTCCGAATAGCGTCCAGCGGAGATGAAGGAGGGGCTGCTGGGATCAAGCGCACAAGCCGAGACCTTATATCACCTAAAAGAACATTTAAAACTCTCAAACTCTCATTTCAACTTGATTCCTGACCGATACTTGGCCCGCCAAGTACACGTATGATTTCGGAGGATGAACCTCCATCGTCGGAGATTGGAAGAACATAGCAAGCGTCGTTTCCAAAGGCCGAGCAGATAGCGTTGCCACCTGTTCCGCCTGATATGACCACGAAAGACAGGGGAGATGGCTCCAAGTCGTCAGGTGGCCCGAGCTCTGGCACAACGATAGAGGGGCGAGAATGACTTGGTTGAGTGTTTTTCCCGCTTGTCTGAATCGGAAGATCAAATACAGAAGATCCTGGACTTTCCAGAGTCGGTTGAGCCAAATTGAGACTGGCCATGAGAGTCGAAGAAAACAAAACGATCATGTGATTTTAAGTAGAACTGAATTTGTACCTGTTTTGTCGCACTGACGAGTGCCACGACGACGCCACGTTCGAATGTCGTACAAAACACTCTTACAGACATTGATTCGTCAGCGAAGCCACCTCTAACGTCAAGTAATTCGTATCGAAACATGAGATTGTACGATCTAAGTTGATTTGCACCTGTCGACGGACAGAGTCTCCGAATTCCCCCACCATACAGGGAAAAGTACTGCATTTCCGCTCGCTCCAAACACTGCGAAACTCAGAATGAAGAGTATTACTTGTGAGCCGCCGTCTAAAGCTGCGCTAGCCAGATAGTTGTACTGGGAAGGAGGAAGCTTGGGACGAATTCCTTGAGTGTGAATTGGATAACTTTACCTTGATGAACCACCTGGGTCTGTGCTTACGCAGCCAATACTGGGATATCCATCCAATCACAAGGCAAGACCACCATTGACCATTTACAGAGTATGGCAAGTATCCTGAGGAAAGATAAGAAATAATGTAGAATGGTTATCCGAACATACCAATGTAAAGTGTTATGATCGGGATATTCAAGAATTGCATGGACCGAGCCAGTCTGCTGCCTGGCTTCGAAAACTTGTAAACGAGCCAGAATGGGATGGGCAAGAAAAGTCCAATAACACTGGAGCGTTTCACGGTGAGCTGTTGCCTAGGACAGGTAGACCAACGCGTACATGGAAAACGGAATAATCCAGTAACCGGCAGGCTTTCCTACCGAATAGAGCTCTTTTCCGAGGGCTCCCATCGCGACTGAAGCGCTGTTATACTGTTGTATAATCCACCCACTCCACTGCAAAATGATTGAACGCTGTTGATCAGAGCCAGAATAATCAAAACTCACCACACGAGTACCAGTGGGATCTTTCAGTACCTCACGGTTGTTATTAACGATGGTCTTCATCATTGTGTAGTTGAAGATGGATCCAACGATAGATCCAGCCTACATAATCATCGGCAACGGAGTTGAAACCAAAAAATGGCCAGACCATCTGCGCCAAGAATGTCATACGAGGAGGAAGCTTGGTGTACTGTCCAAGTTTCAAGTCTGTATCTCGTCTAGCACCTGGGAAAGATATCAAGAGTTGAACGACGAACCTTGAAGCATATACAACGTCTGCCATGAAGTACTATTACCATACAAATTGACATACATGACAGCGCTGAGACGATGTCAGCGTGAAGAAGTCATCACAGAAAAACACTCACATCGGCTGGCCTGGATGGATAAAGGCACTCAAGATTTGAACCGCATATTTGATCGAGATGGTAAAGCCTATGGGACAGTTATGATAGAGAGTAACAAAAGCCAAGGCATTTGTCACCTGTAGTCGCACTGACTGCGAGTGGAATGGATCAGCGCCTCGAGAAGTGGATGAAGCAGTACGTACTAAAACCCAGTACCATTGCCATGAAGAAACTGAAGACTAGAGAAAGTGTCAGTGGAAAAACAGTGATCAACTTGGGCGCACTTACTGGTGAATACTATGATACTCCAGGCGGGTAAGAGCACTGTCCCACCGCCATAACTGCATGCGATACCGACTGCTAAGGACAAAGCGAAGACCAATCCGTACCACCAACCAGGGACTTCCTCTGTGTTCGTGTCAGGGGGCAAATCATGAGTTCATGGAGTATTTCTTTTACTGTATTTCTTCATCACTGGATAAGTTGGTATCAAGTCGTTCGAAATATCGTAGACTTAGTTCACCTTCATAATGAGGGTCATCAATAGTGTCATTTGTTCCGCTGCCGATCAAGTCTTTGAAGCTAATGTCCACGAATGCTGTTCATATGTGAGTCATTGGATTGCATTGAGGCTAAACAACTGACCAGCTCTGATCTCTTTCCAGTGCCACACCAAGATATAAGTGATCGCCGACCCAAGACTGAGATTATAGGCCAGCTGTAAGTTGTCAGAAAACGTATTCCTTCTCTTAGATATGTATTTTTACCTGAGAGATGGCATAAGTCGAAGTGTACCGCGGCAAACCGATGACCTCCAAAGCGGCTTGGTCTGGAAAGACTCAAGAAGAAATTCCGTTCGAAGGATATTTACGTACTGAGCTTGTAATCCGGACCAATGACTGCGCTCTGGTTGTATATCTCCCCGTCAGTGCCAAATAGCGATGTGGACATGAACTCGAGGTCCCGGCCGTTGAAAACGTTGCCGTAGTAGCAGGCAGTGAGAACAACATATCCGATGGCCATGCCGACTGCTTTGATGAGAATTCGACCTGGCAGAGAATTTGGAGAACACTTACTGTACGAATTGAGTTCTGAAAGACAAAGGTTATTTCAAGTCCTGAATTCGATGATCCACTCACGAGTTTGCCACGGCCATACCAGGGGATTGCCCTGAGTGATCAGAGTCCACGAGAAACCAAACGAGAGTAATCCAATGCCTTCATTACTCGAGCCTGCACCAAAGAGATTCCGAACAAAGTCATGACGACCATTGTCTACCAGACAGATAATGGAAACGGCAGTCTAGAAGACAGACAGGTGGTTACAGACGCGAAAACTAGAGTCGACAAATGCGTACGAGAAGCGGGAATGCATACTGTGGAATCCATTCTGATGTCGAGAATTAGAATCAAGTGTAGAAAGAAAAGGACAATCACTTTACCCCAGAAGAAAATCGCCGCAAACTAGGAGGCTGATGAATATGGAGTTCAAACGAGGTTGTAACACACTTACTACGATCCAGAAGAATTTTCGTTTCTTGGCATTCAGAGTTCCGTCAAAGTGCAGTGATTGCTGAGCCGAGCATTACTTATTACGAGCGTGAATCTGGGCTTAGGATACTGACCAAAAGGCTGACAACCGAAATGTATGTTGGATAAAAGGCACTGTGGGGAGGTCAATGCATGTACAAAGTCTCCAGATATCGGGACTTACTAGGTTGGGTACACAAGGAAGTTGCGTACTGCAAAAGAGGTAGAATTCATATTTGATACTAGTCAAGTTGAGCAACCTACAGATTCCTGCAAATCCAAAACTAGTACATCGTCAGAGCCTGTAGGCTTTCAAAGGTGCAACAAGGCCTTACCCAAGCATCTAGGGAGGCACATCGTCAGTAAGTGCTTGTAGTTTCTTAAAAGTCCCACGACTCGCCTGTGTGGCAAAAATTTGAAATATTGCCAGGGCACCATTGAGACGCAGGTCATAGAATAGATCGAGGGCCGCAATGATCTCCATTCCAACTGCTACGTTCGCGGCTGTGGAAGCCATGATGACAATTACGGTATGTTCCCTAGATTACTGTGAGCAACGAGTACAGAAGAGAACCAGAGTACACGCTTGATGTTGAAGGGACCAGGATTCAGATATCTCCATCGACCATGGGACGGAATCGCCGCTGGTGAGATATTAGAATATGGCTCTTGTGCGACAATGGACGTACTGTGCATCGCGGTACCAAGGACATAAGCAATGATAAGACAGAAGAGCTGAGAGACTGAAGCATTCTGGGGCTTGAAAGTATATATTGTCGCCAAAACCTGGTTCAGGAATGAGTAAATGATCATATATGTCGGCGACAATGGACCCACCGCACTGAACGCAGAGAGCCCGATACCCAAGAAGATAGCTCGGAATGTCACGACAGGCAAGCCGAGTTCATCGTAGGTCGAGATGACCTGGAATCGAGTCAGCGAGAGCGTCTGAAACTCGACAGAGAAAATTCATACGGTAATAGCAACATCTTCAGCCTTGATAATGGCGATATCGTCTTCGAGTTCCGAGCTGGGGGCCTCTGAGACCACAGTGTCGATCTTCTCTTTGTCTTCATAAGAGCCTTTCTCCTCCAGAGAGGTCTTCCTCGATGGAGGGACTTGACTATCGATTTCTGACATGAGATGGGACTGAACTGAACAAGGGTCTTCTTTGGTTCGTGTTCGCGCGTATATCATGGGCTCGGCAGCCTTATCGTGAGCCACCTTATCGTCAAGAGATATTCATATATGTGCTCGGTCGGGTGATAAGGACAGCTTCCAGCACTTGAAAATTGGGCTCTGTCGACGCGATGCATGTCAAACCCGAACAAGTCGAAGAATACTCCTTGGTGAGTTTGACCCAGGTTTGCACTGCTGGGAAAACTTGGCCAGATACAACACGCGGAGTTCAGATGAAGAAAGAAGAGTCAGCGGTAGTCTATATTTGTCATCTATCTGGCGGACCGTAAACTGAAAGCGGCTGATCGACCGACATACCCTGGTTCTAAACTTCTTCCTTTTCCTTATCCAACGACTCTGATATTGTTTTAACCATGGTTATCTCTCCAGATAAAGGGTCTGTCTTGGACTTGTTTCTCCACGATGATGCTTCTTTCGTTGGGTCTTTTACTCGCCGCTACCCGTGCTCAGCATGTATTCCAACTCCCACTCGTGGCTTCTGACGCTTCAATCGACGTGGGCGAAGAGCCTTGGACCAGCAAATACGGGGCACAGAATGACCTGAGTTACACGGGAATTCTTAGCTTTTCACATTTTCCTTACGCGCGCTGTCTGGAAGATGCGTCTAAGCCTTTCGACATTGCTATCCTCGGACTGCCTTTCGATACGACAACCTCTTATCGGCCTGGCAAGTCAATCAACGACGCGCCAGATCATATTGCTGATCTTTCAATCCAGGTGCCCGCTTCGGTCCATTCGGTATTCGCTCAGGCTCTCGTCGTCAAAGTGCTCGTGGATACACTTTAACCTGGGGAGCCAGTCCTTATGAGCTGGGATCAAGCCTGCTCGACTGTGGCGACGTAAGCTAAAGAATTTTTGTTCTATTCCGTGCTAATCTAAATGTCTTAGGTCCCAGTCAGTCCTTATGATAATGCTCGTGCCATTGACCAAATGGAAGCTGCATACTCCACCCTGTTATCTCGACCTGTTGCCGGCGGTGTCAGCGACCTATACAAGCCCAAAACTTTCTCATTTGCCAAAGATGGTAGAGAGCATCCTCGAATCGTGACTTTGGGCGGAGACCATACAATTGTAACCAGCTACCTGTTCTCAATCCTTTTTTCTAACCAATGACAGGTCCTGCCGATTCTACGGGCTCTTAATAAGGTCTATGGTCCTGTTTCTGTGATCCACTTTGATGCTGTATGTTCTTCTTCTCTGTTATTGTCTTCATTTGCTCACCAAACTTGCAGCACCTGGACACCTGGGCACCTCCAACAGGAGTATCCGGTCAAGAGCGTATCACCCACGGATCCTTCTTTGCCATTGCCGCAGAGGAAAACCTCATGACGAATACCAGCTGCCATCTCGGGATTAGATGCAAGATGAATGTAAGCCTGATGGCTCTCGATCAGTTTATTCCATCATTGACCCAGAGACAAAGAGTTTTGCAGATATCGAACATGACGACAGCGTTGGCTTCCAAGTGATTAGTGCTGAAGATATTGACGACTATGGTATCGAGAATGTCATCAAGAAAGTGAGGGAGAGGATTGGCACTTCTCCAGTGTACCTTTCTTTGGATATTGATGTGGTCGGTGCGTGGCCTTGGCGCAGAACTTTAATCAGCATTGACTTTGCTACAGATCCAGGGCTTGCCCCAGCCAGTTAGTCGTCTTCGTGCACCTCTTTTACGAGCTGAAACATGGGCTCTCCAGCTGGGACTCCCGAACCAGGAGGATGGACTACTAGAGAAGTGAAGCGCATTATCCGAGGCCTTTCAGGTCTCAATTTTGTGTAAACAAATCCCCAGATGCCAAATTTCCTATCTGATGAGCTTTATGCAGTGGTGCCGACATTGTTGAAGTTGCACCAGTCTATGATCACGGTAAATATAGCTTCAGGCTGGAATGCAAACCGACACTAAAGGTTTTCTGTAGCTGATATTACTGGAATCGCTGCCGCCGACCTCGTCCACGATTTCCTAACGATGATGCAACTGGACGCGCCTCCCAAGCCTCACCAGGGCCCCTTCAGCAAGGACGAGTTGATTTGGTAAATTAGAGTGGTAAAACCAAATAATACAAACATATTTCCAGCTTCATGACATTGCGGCGAGTCGTTGAGTTCCAGAATGTTGAAGAATAATATAATATCTGGCAGAAACAGTCAGGCGCAAGCAAGGTCAGGAGGAAAAAGCAACTCACCGAATTCAATCTACCGCGACGCCCTTGGATCGTAAATCATTTTTAGCCAGCGAAATTTCCTGCATAACGCGTAAGTACTCGGGCCGAGCAGGGTTGGTGCAACTGACACTCATGAGCTCGGTATATGCTTCTGAACAATCTCTGAACGTGAATACTCCCCAGCCTAGAGACCACAGCGAATATGAACCAAAGGAAACGAGAAGCCACCAGGGAAGCTGTAGAAATTGTCAGAGTTCGCTGGCTAAAGAATCAGGCGTCGACGCACGACAGGCAGAATGGCGTCCACAATACTGGCTTCCAGAAGTGGGACATGTAGAATTTGGAAAAAGACGAGGAAATATGAAGTGAATAATAGCACTGCAAGAGCAACGAAACGGTGAACGCGAGCCATGGAAGAAGCGGGCAAGCAGCAAATGATCCACGTGTCAAAAGACCGTGCAACCTTATTGCCATATACGGAGTGCATCTAAAGTTATTTTTGCCAAGTCAACTAGATATCGCGAATCTACTCCAAGTCCGAGTCGAAAGAGTATTGAGACTCCACTTCTGCCTTTGACTGTCCCTTTCTCCATCCACGACTTGCTCGAGCACCACGTCCAGGCGGTCTGCCTCTACCCCGGGTCGCTGTCTGTTTCCGCTTCTTTGTAGGCTCTTCTAACGGGTCAAAGATTTGCTTCGCGACACCTTTGGTGGCCCGACTCGAGATTCGTCTGGCCGGATTCGGAAATGAGGCAGCCTCGAGAGCTTCGACATCACGATCTTCTTGGTAATATTCGAGAGGTGAGGTGTGAGGGTCGCTTCTTATCTCTCCAGCTAAAGCTGTACTTTGCTCCTCTATCTGCTCTTCACTGTCTCTGTCCTCGTCAGCCAATAGACCGAGCAAGTCTGGCGGTATTTCCTGCATCGCGACACTGGGGGCACCTTGTAGATACCGAAGTTTGTTGTCGATGCTCCTGATGATTCGTTCAATGGATTGAGGGGTGTTCTGGTTCGTGATTTTTCCACTTATAGGTGGATGAAGCTTGTACTGGGAGTCAGCGAAAAATGAGTCGTAGACGGTGGCAGGAAGCTCGTTAGGGATGGTTGTCCCAACAAGGACAGAGGTCTCGTAGGTCCAGCATCGACTGACGTTTTTGATTGTATAACCGCCACCGCCAAGGACCAACATGGGCAAGTTGAAGCCTTTTACAAAGGCGACGCATTCCCCATGGGCCGCTATTGACAAGCTGAAAGCACCAAGTCGATCGCAACCAAGAGAATCTGCTCCACATTGCAAGACGATGCAGGAAGGGTCGAAGCTCTCGATGACCTTTCTCGTTATGGTCTTGAACATGGAGACATACATTGTGTCTGTGATGCCGTCTTTGAGAGGAACGTTGATGCAGAAATGTTTCCCTAACGCATGACCGTTGTCTTCCAGTTTGCCTGTACCAGGGAAAAACCCTTCGACATGTTTATGGATCGACAAGGTCATGACACGATTCGATTGATAGAACGCTTGTTCAACACCATCGCCGTGATGAATATCAATGTCGATATAGAGAACACGAGCATGATATCTAGAGGAAATGTTTAGAAAATCAATCCTGCGTTGGGCTAAGAGATTACCTGAGAAGCTCCAAAATGGCGAGAACAATATCGTTGACATAGCAGAATCCACTGGCTTCGCCTCGTTTTGCGTGATGTAGTCCGCCACTCCAGTTGATAGCAATATCAGTCGTTTGAGCGCATAGTTTTCGGGCTGCTGCTAATGAGGCGCCGGCGTACATCTTGCAAAAATCCCACATCTAACCGATGGTCAGGGTCGTATCAGAATGGTACGTATGAAAGACAAACCTCGGAAAATACAGGACAATCATCACCACAGTTGAAGCTAATAAGCATGTCCTTCATCTGAGCCTGATTTCTTGGACTAACTCTAGCGGAGCACAAGTCAATTGCGGCCATCACGGGGTTTATGACGAGCGCACCTTGAGAGAAACTCGATATAATCATGATCATGATACATCTCGAGTTCAGTCTGAGTAGCAGGACGAACATCGTAGATCTTGTGTATCTTTTTGTCTAGACCGTAGCCCATCACAAGCGCGTTTGTCAAGGCCAATCTAATCTCAGTGTAAGTTCGAAAGGAACAGAGAAACAGCAAGTTTTTATCACCTTATAGGTTTCATTGGATGCAGGTCCTAGATGAAAGGTCAGTATCTGGCACTGAAGCGGAGTTGAACTTTGAATACCCCGTAATGATGAAAGCCGACATCTCGAGCAAAATAGTAAGATACTATAGGGCGAGAATGCGGATTAACACGCTCAGTTATAGGTTGTGCAGTTCCATGATAACCTCTATCGACAAAGTATGGCGAAGACGAAAACGTGTGGGACATGTCTGGTACAGGAGTTAGAATTCGGTGACCAAGCGCGTCGTTGTTCATTCTTACTCGATTTGGAGCTGAAAGTTGTAGAAAATGCGATCAGGAAGATGAGAAGCGTTAGATGGGTAAGAAGCTAGGTAGCAGAGTGAGTTGAATCAGAAACTTGAAGACCCCACACGAGGAAGCAAAAGGGTAACAAGTGGCTTACCTGGCGATAGGTAGGCACTGTTAATCAGTTGAGGGACCCAGTGTATACACTATGTGGATGAACTTTGGGTACAATGCAAGAGATTCTTGAGAGTTGCCCTTGAAATTTAAGAAAAGGTAGTGAGTGATCGGAAGGACCGTTCGTCACGTGTCGAGTGTCGGTTCACCACCGAGGGCTCGCCGGCCTGCCATCACCACCGATGAGAAACTTATATCGAGCTCTCATTGTAACACTGTTCATTGCTGCAACTCTAGCCTCAGAAGGAGACACATCTCCAGATTTCCAGAAATGTCTCATTCGCTGTCCTTCATCAGGCTGTGAGCTGTCGCTTGCACTTCGTCTTACTCGCTGGTCGTGTCTGGACAACTGCAAATATTCCTGCATGCATGATATTACTGCACGTCGGGTAGCTGCCGGAAGCGATATTGTCCAGTATTATGGGAAATGGCCTTTCTGGCGGTTCCTCGGAATGCAAGAGCCTGCATCCGTAGCCTTTTCGCTGCTCAACCTCTGGTTTCACGCGATAGGAAACCAAAAACTCCACAGGGAAATTCCCACTGGCCATCCCATGAGGTCTTTCTATCTGGTATGGTCCTATGCGAGCATTAATCTCTGGATTTGGTCTGCTGTTTTCCATACTCGAGGTGAGTCGTAGAGCTCCAGTTATGATAGACTTCTGACCGGTCGCCAGACACGTCGGTGACGGAAAAGCTGGACTATTTCTCTGCTGCAATGAGCATCGGTCTGGGTCTCTATGTGGCTGTCATTCGTTTATTCCATCTCTATCCAAAAACACGAAACCGACTTGTCCCGACAAGCGTTGACCAATCCAGACCTCGAATTCTAAGGTTATGGACCCTTTTGAGCGGTCTCATCTACCTCGGCCATGTATCGTACCTCAGCCTTTCACCACAGTTCGACTATTCGTACAATATCGTATTCAACCTCATTATAGGTCTCATTCACAACGGCCTTTGGATGATCTACTCGCTCCCTGCAAATTATTCCATCCTGCGGCGTTTCCCTTCAGAACCCAAAGCATACAGGCCAAGCTTTGTTGGGAGTGCCGGTCGAATTGTCGCAATTACTACCGTCGCAACAGGACTCGAGCTTTTCGATTTTCCTGCAATTGGAGGTGTCATAGATGCTCATTCACTTTGGCATCTTGCGACAGCCCCATTGGTCGGTTACTGGTACCAATTTCTTGTATCCGATGCCCTAGACGGTAGCTGGAGAGAGCTCAGGGCTTGATATGCGTGTAAAAGCTGTAAACCGAATCTATTCTTTACAATCACATTTCATTCTCTCTTTTAGTTCGACTCGAAGATCCAGGACTCCATGGCGCTTTTGTACTGAGTAACACCCTCGGGGAACCACCTGCAGAGGTATAAAAAGATTGTCCAAGATGAAAAGAGGTTGAACGTACAGAGCGATCTCCTTCTGTGCGCTCTCGACAGAGTCGGAGCCATGGCAGATGTTACGGCCTACAGCGAGACAGAAATCACCGCGGATTGAACCTGGTAAGGAAAGCATTAAGATTGTGACAAGCTGGATTGGAAACCAACTGACCGACAGGAGAGGCAAGTGGGTTGGTAGCACCGAGCATGACGCGACCAGTCTTGACAGCATCGAGACCTTCCCAGACCATACCGACAACGGGTCCAGCAGCCATGTATTTGATGAGACCAGGGAAGAAGGGCTTGCCTTTGAGATCAGCATAGTCTGTAGGGAAAGATGAGTGATTGTAATCGATTTGAAGAGATATCGATATACTGACGCTTCTCGAGGTGCTCGGTGGTTGCGTGAACCATTTTCAACGCGACAAGCTTGTATCCACGAGCCTCGAATCTGGCAATGATGTTGCCAACCAGACCACGCTGGACGCCATCGGGCTGAAAATCCAAGTCAATCAGTGAACACGATTCGTTAGATTCCATCCTGCCTTAATCATGATGTAGGTTTGCTCAGTGATGGACATTGTGGACGTGGATGAGGATGAAAGTGAGATGAAGGAAAAATGTGACTTGCGGAATTTTAACACGGTCACAAATAGCAGCCGGCTTTCCCCGAAACAGCGAAACTCTACTACCTCAACCATGTTCGGTCCGCTTGGCTTGTCCCTTGCTCCCTACGTGAATTCTTCGCGCACTCTTTCTAAATGGCTTACCCCATTAGCCAAATGGTATACTCAGCGTATGGGATACAGACAATATGGCCTGAAATATGATGACATCTGTAGGTTCCACAACCGCTTTTTTTGAAATAAATCTCATTGTTGAACAGTGGTAGAAGAGCGCGAGGATGTCCAAAAGGTACAATTTACGTCTAGAAAAAGCCGACAGCAAAATAATCTCGCCCTAGGCCCTCGGACGCTTGACTCCTCAGGAAGGATACGACCGTGCTTTCCGCTTGAAGCGTGCCGCCCACTGCAGTGTTCTCCATCAGAATTTGCCCAAGGACCAGTGGGTTAAGCCTGAGGAGGTATGTCTATGTTGTGCATCAAATGAATTCCAAGGCTTAACGTTGCTCAGGATGTTCGCTATCTCGCTCCCTACGTTAGTCAAGTCGCAAAGGAAGAGGCAGAGAGAACGTACTGGGACACTGTGGAAGTTACCGTCAGAAAATAGAGGCAGCAAATATCGGAATACACTTTATTCAGGTCTATCATGGATCTAGTCGTACGTTCTACTCTACAAAATTCTTTGCATCTACAAGGTGAATGCCTTTACAAGCGGCGACACGACTGGGCCACCTCGCTGCTTGTAAAATTCAGCGACCTTCTTCCCTACAACAGCGATGTCTGCACGATGTCAGATAGTCTTCAACATGAAGGAATCACGACTTACTGGAACCAGTGATACCGAACTTCTCGTAGACCTTAAGATACGGTGCAGAGGCGCCCCAGGCAGGCAAACCATACTGTTCGTGACTGTATCTCTCCCATCCAGCAGTCTGGTTAACGATTTAGCTTGGTTCATGGGAGAAGAACGCAACGTACAGAAAGCGCTTCAAGCGACAGAATTGGAGCTCCGCTCCTCAAGACGCTCAATCGGTATTCGACCGGTTGCTGGTCAAAGGTGAGCCAGCAAGGTATGCTGACGACTCGGGTCTTGATGCCTTCTGCATCAAGCTTTGCCGCAGCCTCGATGGCAATGGGGACCTCACTTCCACAGCTGACAATGGTCAAGGCCTCGCCCTCGACTTCCTTCAATACATATCCACCGCGAACAGCTTTCTCAATGGTCGAACCCTCGAGATTAGGGAGATTCTGGCGGGAAAGCGATAGAACCGAAGGGGTCTTGGTCGAGGTCAAAGCCACATAATATGCAGCAGATGTCTCGTTTCCGTCTGCTGGACGCCAGAATGCCAGGTTGGGAATTGCGCGAAGGTGAATAGCGGTTTCAATAGGCTGATGGGTCGGCCCGTCTTCACCAAGACCAATACTGTCATGAGTAGCTACAGAAAGTAAATATCTCATCGATTTCTGCAGGGTTCTATACTCACCAACCCAGATAACCTGATGTCCGCTAAGGGCAGACAATCGGACTGCACCAGCGGCATAAGAGACAAAGTTCTGGATTCTGGTCAGCAATTTAAGGTGAAATTGATTCTATCACCAACCAAGAAGGTAGCCACAAAAGGTACAATGGCACCATAAGCCGCGAGACCATTCGCAATAGCTCCCATTCTAAAACGAGATCAGCAATTGCGAAGCCAGATTAAAGAATAACTCACCCATGTTCACGGACACCATAACGGATGTATCGACCGGCATATGTTCCAAGGCCAGTGCTAGGAGGCTGGAAATCCACAGCACCTTTTACCCGCGTCAAATTGCTGCCTGTCAAGTCAGCGGAACCGCCCAGGAGATCAGGTAGCACAGGGCTGATAGCCGTCAGGAGAATCTCTGAAAGCTTTCGGGACGCCTGAGCCGCATCGGTGGTCTTGTAGACCGGAAGGCTCTTCTCCCAGCCTTCAGGAAGCTTTCCAGAAATGCGCCGAGTAAGCTCAGCATGCTCAGCAGGGTATTTGGTGGCATATTTAGCGAGCAAAGCGGTCCAATCTTGTTCCAGCTTGGCTCCGCGAGCAGCAATCTCGGCGTACAAGTCGTATGTCTCTTGAGGAACATGAAATTTTTCTTCTGGAGGAAACCCAAACTTGGTTTTCATCGCAACAATGTCGTCCGCCTTGAGAGCTTCCCGAACAAGTCAAAACCTGGACATGGAGAAAATGAGAGTAACAAACGTGAACCGTGGACTCCATGTGTGCCTTGCTCTCTGGAACCAAAACCAATAGTAGTCCTGAGCCGGATAATGGTGGGTTTGGATTTTTCAGCCCGGGCTTCGGATATCGCGGAGTAAATACCCGCTAGGTCGCTTTACACGACCGTGAGCGACCAGAGCATTTGGGAGAGAAAAATGCTCACGTATCACCATTTTCGACCGCAAGGACCTGCCATCCGTATGAGAGGAATCGCTGCTCAACATTTTCCGTGAAGGCTACGGCAGTGTCACCGTCGATGGAAATGTCTAGCAGAGAAAATCAGAGACTATGGAAACGGACTTATTCGCTGCTCACGGTTGTCGTCGTAAACCTGTCAAAAAAGGTGAGCTCGTCGTTTGCGACATTAAGCGCAGCTCACGTACTACAATCAGATTTCCTAGCTGCAGATGTCCAGCCAACGAAGCTGCTTCAGAGGCGACCCCCTCCATAAGACATCCATCACCGCAAAATACTATGGTCCAGATAAGGATGTGAATTTCTGGAATTTCGGGACACGTACCATAGGTGTAATTGTTGATTATCTCGAAACCATCCTTGTTGTAAACAGCGGTCAAATGAGCCTCAGCAATGGCCAACCCAACACCGTTGGCAAACCCTTGTCCGAGAGGGCCAGTGGTAACCTCGATACCTGTCGGATGGTCAGCCGCTGATCATTCAGAGAGACAAAGCCGGTACCATCGGTATGGCCAGCTTCAGGATGACCAGGCGTCAGAGAGTCCAGCTGACGGAAGGCCTTGAGATCATCGATGGATAGCTTGTATCCCAAAAGATGAAGAAGGATGTACTGCAATGCACATCTAGATGACCACCAGCTCAGTTAGGAGATCCGATTCAATCTAGCCGACTTACGCATGCCTACAAGGATCAGTATTTTGGTAAATAGACATGAGGACCAGACTGACCCGTTAGAGAGAACGAATCTATCGCGATTGAACCATTTGGAGTTCTTTGGGTTCGCGTTGACAAATCTACAAGATCGAATAAAATCAGAAATACCAGTGAAGCGAGTTGAATTACCTAGAGAACAAGACATGAGCTACTGGGGCCATGCCCAGCGGTGCACCTAAGCTAGTTTAAGAAATTTTTTCATCCAAATTTGAAAAGACGGACCTGGATGACCAGAGTTGGCTTTCGCAACGACATCTCCAGCTTAATCTGTATTCAGCCGTATATTCATCGAGGATGATAGGGATTCCGTACCCAAAGTCCTAATCGTGGCAATGGCTTTGTCGTCGTGAACGTTTGAAGTGAATCCGGGCATCGTCGTTGTATGTAGTCAAACCTATCCAGAAAGGGGTGTTTTAAAGTCGGATATATCGGCCCGTGCAGACTTTATTCCCACGACCGCCACTGTGGACCGGATTTGGATGCACCCACAGCTTTCCGACAAGAAAATTGGTTAGTGGTTTTCTTCTGCCTTCCTCCTTATCTCATGGTCATTTAGTTTGTAGAGAATTCATAGAGGCGCTGGAAAAATGCCATGAGCGCTCGTTTCTGGCCAAAATGATAGGCGCCTGCAACGTCCCGAAGGATGAACTCAATTCGTGTCTGCGGAAAGAGGCAAGTACTGTAAGACGACCGTGACAATACTGTGGGCTCATTATACCTTTAGCGTCTGGGCAGGGCTGAGAGAAACCGCGAATCGTCAAAAATAAGGACTGAAAAGAGGGAAAAAGCCATGCGAGAATTCGCGTCGGAAAGCCCTTGATTTGACGACAATAAATGTTCGTGGTCATCGTCATAAAGCTAATTGACCCTATTACATTGGAGCACGACGCTGTCTATATTATGGAGCTGCGTATCTGGAATCTGGTGCATGACATCCAACAGGTAGACCGTCATCTCGCAAAGCTACAGTGTTATAGTGGTCCCGGTCAACAGGAGGCACACGTCGCTGTTCCGACTCAGGCGAATCTCCTGGATACATATCTGACGATTCTGCCGCTGGGGTGAAGGGGCTGACTTCCTGCGCTTCCTGGGGTTGATCATGAGCCATGGACAGACAAAAGGCAGATAACTCACATAGCTAAAGAGGCTCGGTAACGAAAGGTTTGACGCCGAAGTCAGTCTGGATGCCCGGTCCTCGTTTCTGTGTCTTTCTATCAGCGGTGTCGTTGTGTTCAATGTATCATCATCAGAATCTCTTCTTCTGAGCCAAGAAGTGATCGGTGACACTCTTTCAGTGTTGATGTGAAGCTGATAGAAAGGCGTTCGAGGAGCAGGAGCAACAATCACCGGACGCGTCCTGACAGGTCCATAACCATAGACATCGACCGTCTCGAGTCCTTCATCATTGCTTCCCAAGCTTCGAACAGTTCCAGTACGTTGCACCATTTCCTGCGAAGCTTCATGGCGACGTCGCGCTAATTTTCTCCGTCGAATTTGGCGGATTTTCAAGACAATCATGGCTATCGTCACACCAACGACGATGAATAGAATCGCCGCAATGATTCCGATCGTAATTCTCTGCATGCGAGGGTCGAGACCCAGTAGAGCTTGAGACGAGCCGCTGGTAGAGGACGCTCCAGTTGAAGATGGAGTTGCACCCGTCACTGTGGTGACGGAAGGAGGAAACTGGTCTGGTATCTCCTGCGCAGCTAGTTCTATCGCCTGCGAAACATTGAATGAACCATTTGGCTGGAAGGCGCTTAGTATATTTGGAACAAACTTGTCAAAGAGACAGGCACCTCCAACGAGACATAAGCCCACTGTGGCACCGACGTGTTAATTGGGATTTCTTTGGGGTACCTGAGTGATTTCAGTAATAATTGACAGAGAAAACTCGAGACGGACACTGCGAGATAGACGGTTTGGCAATTCACGTTCCATTCATTCCATCTGTGATTCGGTCAGACGCCCGTGGCACGATGAATGAGAAAACAACATACGAATCATAATTCTGTCCTTGACAAGCGGCGCAAGCTGACATGAGAGAATAAACCACCGAGCTGCATTGACAGGGATTGGCTTGATCCCTCGCTGGGCCGATATAGTGAGAGTTCGGACCTAGTGCTGCAAGACTGTATGCTACTGGAGAATTAGAGCCGAATCGATACTAACAGAGAGACCATCTACATCCTGAGACACATGTCGATTGAAGATGAGCAGCTACCAGGCATGGATTCTGCCCGCATGCGTTCGAAGCCTTGAATAACAGTGTTCAACTCGAAAGTAAGGCAAGAGAACAAGACTTACCCACTTGAACGAGGACAGACAAGTCGCGTTGGAAGTGATGTCTGCCTCGACGACGTACGGAAGCGTCAGTAAAGTCCAAACAGAGAAAAGCTTCAGCAAAGCCAAGGTCGTCTTCATGATATCGGAAGTAGACAGCGGGAAATCTGTGCCTCGAGGATTATCAGTATATTTCAACAAGAGCCAGCGCTAAACTTAGCCCTATAGATAGACAGATCTTCGGTGTCAGCCATATCATTCTGATTCGCAGCCTCGACTCAGCCTTCCAGGCCTAAAAACATATATGGTCCGGAGTTCTCGCCCTACTTTCTGGTTTGAATGATCAACTGACAAGAATAAAGAGGCCGTGTTGGACGTTCTGAGTCTGTATGGTGATTTTGTACCACTATTTTGGCCTCGTACCAACGTCGAGCATTGAGCGTCAAATCATCATGATGCATTAAATAAGGCAGCAAGGTTGACATTACACCTCCGGTGCTCCTGAATAAATTCCATGCTGAAGTTGTGGTACAGTCTCCCAAGATGACCTGGCTGCGAAAGTCGTGTAAACCCCAGAAGTCACTGGTGAAAGTGGCTGAGGCGACATGCTTCGTTCAGACGTTTCCTGCGGAAGCAAAGTTGATTAGCGCCTGGGTCGCAAAGTCAGGTTTTCTCACATAAATATTAAAAGGTGTCGGCTGGGTCGAAGGAGATCCATAGCGCGAGAAGCTCTTCCCATCTGGATCATAGACAGTACTGGGATTGTCCACTTCATGCGTTTTACGACGGCGAGAATAGGCAAAGAAGCCTAGAGCAGCAAGAACAATGAATGCTATGCCACCTACAACGCCACCAGCAATGGCGCCTGCGTTTACTGACGAGCTGCTATTCTCAGCAACAACTGGAGCAGGTCCGCCAATGGAATCACTTGGAGTCGGGACGCTTGCGAAGGTGAAACTGCTGGAACTTGAAGGGGAAGCAGAGGTGGTGAGAGACGAGGTAAGATCTAAGCAACTTCAGAATTCACAAATGTTTACTAGAATACATCGACTCACTGTTTTCAGCCTGAACTGGATCAAAGGTACTCGTCACCGTCACGTCGATATAGGCCCAAGAGGGAACAGTTACAGCAGTCGGTATCGCTTTGGGATATCTGTCGCGGTCTCAGGTCATTATCAAAATGACATGTCTGGCGACTTACCCAATCGTTATCGTCGTGCAGTCCAGCGCCCAGGTCGTCCAATTCGCCCAATTGCGTCCCTGGCAAGCCCCACAGGCACTCATCAGGTTGTAGACAACAGTGCTGCATTTGCAGGGATCAGCCTCGAGGAAATTTGGGCCCAGATAGTGATTGCCCGGGGGAACAGCAGGTATTATCGCCGCTGCAGTCAAAATCTTAGAAATCTGAACGATTGAATGAACCAAAACATACGGTTGGGCAAGCAAGCAGTCTCAAGATACGACGCCACGAGACAGGGCGACTGTTTCAGAGAGTTTGAAGCCTGGACACATTTAACAGCTGGATTGGCGTAGAACAGAGAATAACTGACCCAGCTATAAGTCGCTAAGCAGACAGCGGTCGTGCTCTGTCCTGTCGCTGTCCATGAAAACAAGGCAAAAATCGCCAAGAATATGGCGAACATTGAACTGGCGTCCCACAAAGGGCGGAAAGAGCCTAATTGCCGAGCCTTTGAGCGCTCACTTGACTGAACCTGTGCAAATTGGATAATCGCTCGATAAGATCGCTCATCATAACAAAGGTACCCAAGGATGGACAGATACATATCAAGAGTAATCCACAGCCTTTCAAACCGAAAATCTGATACAGAAGGAACAGTTTTAACACGGCTCGGCGAGACCCTTGTACATTCCCGGCGGTCGGTATAGAGGGTGGGCATAGATTGGTGGGAGGATTCGTTCTTCTTCTGGCTGTGTTATCGTGGTATGAAAGGATGAAGGCCGGATTGACGGAGGGAATGTACTTGGGTCGGAAGGATCCTGTGACACAAATTGGTCTTGATCAAAAAGATGGACAAGAAACTCACATAGAGTTTTCGAGCCCGCAGCCCTTCAAACGGGGTAATGCCAAATTCCAAAGGCACGAATCCTTCCTTGTCACGAATGCTTCTTCGCCGCCACCAGAACAAAATCAAGCCAACAGCAACTGCTGAAAGTCCTGCCACAATTCCGCCGATAATCCCACCGAGGTTCAGTTTCTTTGACGCAGTGGTATCATTCGAAGTCGCAGTCTTTTGAGGTCTAGTCGGAATCGATGCTGTTGTCTCTGGGATTTCTAATTATGTTGAGTCTGATGTCACGAAAGAAGAATAAAATCTTACTTACCAAGCCTGGAGTCGGCTAGAGCCACTGAAATGTTGAAAGGGTCGTTGGCCTGTGGTCTCATTTTAGTCGTCAAGCGCGAGAGCATCATAGATTGAAGCTTTACAGTAACATTTTGGTATGCCCAGTTGGGAATTGCAGTAAACGGTGGAACATCGCTGAAGGCTGATAAGCATGGTTTGAAGTGTGCAAGTCGTTTGACATACACCATAAGATAGACCAGAGTACAGTTGGTTGAGAAGTGAGACCAACTGAAGAGGATACATATAAGGTGCCTGGAGAAATAGCGTCATAGATCATACCTGGAATAGCTTTTTAGCTGGCAAGCTGCACAAAGACTGAGCAACGAGTAGTAGACAGTGCTGCAAATGCACCGATTGTCGGCGTCTGTTTTCAAGGGAGAAGTATAGACGGTATCCTCTGCCAAAGCAGGAATGTTGAAGACTAAAGGTAGTGAGCATATAAAGCTCAGAACATGACTTCAACTGACCGCCATTCGTCTCACATACGCCCCCGACATAAGACCCAATGGTGCAAGGATCATGGCCATACTGGTTATAGGACTGATAAGCTGTTAATGACGCACAAATTTAGATATAAAATCGTGTTTTACTTACCCACTGGAATCCAGCGGTCGAGTTGCATTGAGCCCTGTCAAGAGCCAGCGCGAGCTGGACCATAACTGCCACAGCGAGACCGAGGAGCATGACCATGGTCGAAGACAGATGAACAGACGCTGAGAATCATTGTGGAACAGAAGTGGAGAAGAAGTCGCTGAAGTCTGGACTGCGGATCCGGAAAGTTGTTATGGTCAGATCCCAAAAATATTTTTGTCCGGCGATCCGGCAACATTTATGGAAACCGGACGGAAACAAATGGTTTTCAACGAAATTAAATACAAGTTGGCATACGTATATAGGCAATTGATTATACTTCGGCGACTCCAGGATGAAGTCGATTAGGATGAAGGGTCGGATCTTGCGCCGCGAATCCACTGCTAATAGACGGCTGAGGGTCGGTGTAAGAAGTGAACATGGAACTCGAAGGCGGGAAAGTCGTTGGATCAGAAGGGTCCTGGATTTTCATTGGATTCTGTTGCGAAGTTGGAATACTGACTCACATAAAGCTTCGGTGGCTGATATACGGGACTTTGACCCCGGAATGTACCAGTAAGGTCTGGGCTCAGGCTAACCATTGTAGAAGGTGCCAATGGCTTTCGTCGTCTTCGGATAATGATAATCGCAGCTCCTATCGCGAGAGCAACAGCTACAAGGCCTCCGATGACCCCTCCGGCTATTGCGCCAGCGTTAGATTTCTTTGAACCGCTCGTTGGACCCGTTGGCGGTGTCTGTCCTGTCACCGTTGGAGCGGAATTTGGAACACCAGTAGATTCGGGGAGATCTAAATAATCGTGGCGTCAGATCGAGAACCGGCCAAGTTGCCAATCCTCACTCGTCTCCGATGCAGCAAGATTTGTATCAAAGGTATCGTTGATCTGATTGTTGATCAAGGACGGGATGCGGCAAGTAGAACAGTATCACGAACCAGTTTTGAATAAGCCCAGCCTGAAGAATATTGAATAATGACGGATGCGGCAAGAATAAAACATACCAGGTACTCTTGTCCCTGAAGGAATAGTATCTGGGTACAAGCCACTTTCATCCGGTAGAGCAAAGAGCTTTGAGCAGTTGGCGTTAAATTTTGACCAGCTAAGCCAGGTCTGCGATTGACACGCCGCACAAGCGGACAGTAAGGAATAATAGACAGTATTACCTAGGCAGAATTAGGTATCATAAGGAAGAACAGGACAAAAATTCGTACAGAGGCAAGAGTCTTCCGAATCCACAGCTTTGACCCCAGCATATGATTCGCCAGCCAAGAGTTCTGGAATGCTAAAAGCTGAGATTCCTTTAGCGCTGCTGGTGGAAAGGAGATGAAGATTTTCAACTGACCTTCCAGGTGAGCAAACGCCCCCGACTGCTGTAGCGATAGCACAGACGTCCTGGCCCAAGGAGTTTTTTGCCTAGGATGAGGAGATGAATCTGAGTATAAGCCGAGCGCTGGTGAGATCGTACCCATTCCAAGTTTGGGGCGGTCGTGTTACATTGAGCTGGAGGTCGGTTTTGGGCAAAGACCGTCGACGCAGCAAGGACATGAATCATCCAAAGAGCCAGGAGCGCCATGGTGGTTCAGGACAGAGCTGTGCTAGCGCTGTGAAACCGGCACTAGCAAGCCTGGCACACATGATGGAAGCGAAAAAGACATCATGAGATTTGTCACATTTCGCCTAAAGCGGATCTGCAAACACAAGAGCCCGGAGGTTTCATTTTGCACGGATAAAAAATAGTACATGTACTATTGTTCATAGATAAGTAGGTTTTGAGATTTCTGGAATAGTTTATGTCTATCAGCAAGAACCATGAGGGGAAAAGAATGTGTAGAAGGACAGGAAATCAACGAGTGTGTATGATGTTCTGTATCGACTGTCAAGCTTCAGAAGCCTCTGGCACAGTGACCAGAGACCTATCCGAAGCTGACGGGGACACTGTCGCATCGGATGAATCAGCCGGAGACAATGGCACCGGGGTCTGATAAAAGGACTGTTGAAACTGGTGAGCAAGATGGACTAGCGGCACAGCATGTCTGAAACTCACAGCAGATGGAGGACGAATAACCAATTCAGGTACCTGCTTCTCTTCGTCCTGGGCAATAGGAGGAGCTTCCGTCGAGGTCACCTTTGATTTGCGGCGACGTCGAAGATGAAGGTACAGCACCAAAACGAAAATCGTCGTAACACCTGCAAGTCCACCAACGACGCCACCGCCTATTGCATTACTTCGAGCTTCATCGAAAGCTGACGAACCCGCGGCTTCTGTCGGAGTGCTGCCAGAAGAAGGGCCAGCAATTGAAGAAGTCAATGACCTTGTGGCCCTCGCTGTGCTACTTGGCATCGGCAAGGCCGTAGATTCCGTTGCATCTGGAGATTATGCCACAATCAGAAGTTCGTTCAAGTCGGGCGAGCATGCTTACTGGCGTGATCTTTCGCAGGTATTGGGTCAAAACCATCGGAAGCTTTCACATCCAAACTGAAAAGACATGTCAGTGGAAATGTTCGACTGATTGAATGGAAGTTGATCTACAAGGCCCATCCTGGAACAAAGGTTCCTTGAGGAATCGGTTCAGGGAAACTGAAGAGATATCAGTGAAAATGCCGGACCAATTGAATGGAAGTTGATCTACACGTCAAGAGACACCGTGGCGCAATTAGTAGTCCATTCACTCCAGCTGAAGCCGCGTCTATATCAGTCTGTGATTGCAAATCATAGCAATGGAAGACTTACGCAGTGATGGTCGAATTTTGGCAGGCGGCGCAGGCACTGACCATAGAATACGCGACGGTAGAGCATTGACAAGGATTCCTAGCTATCAGCATATCAGCGACTTTCCTTGAAGCATGAGATTCCAATTACTGTCGATTGTGGGCCCGAGATAATGATTTTCCATAGGTAGAGAAGGTAGAGTATAAGCTGGCAAGACTTCAAGACCAGCTTCCTCAAGAAAAGGAAATAGACGTACATCCACCGGTACAGACACCCAATAGCTGAGCCGCTACTTCACAAGGACTTTGGTTTTGAGAATTGAAAGACTTTGATGAGGATAAGTCAGTAGGATGAGCCTGATTCTGAACAGTACGAACCCATTGATAAGAAGCCAAGACACAGGTCGGGAAAGAAGACTGAGCAGAGGCAACCTGAGGAGATACGGCAATTAGAAGGATGACGATGGTAAGCCCAAAGGACGATGCTATCCGCTGCTGGAGGTTCATGGCGATACAGGAACACGGAGGGAAGGAAAAAGGCAAGCCACCACGTACCCGAGCTTTGAGGAAGATTCATCCTTTCATTGAACTGGGAGAGGTACAGAAGCCAGCTGTCCCTTGTGACAGCTCCTTGAGGTCCATCTGGTCTTGATCATCTCGGAATCGGAAGCATAACTTTCGATGGCCAGGTACGGGATCAAACCCGAGCCATAAAAAATTCAATAGTCGCGTCCTGTCGCGTCCAAAGGCACGTCCCACGCTGCATACTTATTGACAGCCAATATGAAGTTGAAAGATATTGGTCTGACAGAACCAGACAGAACCGGACAAGGGTTCGAATGACAGACCGGACCACCAGAGTCTAGACCAAGTCACTGTACAGAAGCAGGCCGTGGTTCAGCGTGGTTCAAAGGGAATTTAGTTGGCCTTTTGTACAACTCGTTTACATACCGGCTGGACGAACTTTTGTGTACTGGTGAATTGTCGACTTCTAAATGACGGTGAAACATCTCACAAGTACATATGCGAGCAATAGGACACCTTGAGGAAGTTGAGAGAAACGTAAGCCCACGCGGCCACTTGTAGCTTCCGATCATTCCCGATCACGAAAAATCACAGTTTCGTAATCACGCCACAGATTATACAGCGGAACGGAGACCAATGTATTAACTGAACTCTATCTCGGGTCCATGTGTCATATAGATGCAGACCATCCCATTAACTGAGCTCTAGTTCAGGGTCCGAACACCTGTTTCATATACATTCTCTTGTGTTGGGTCTTGCCAGCTGAATCAATCGATTCAATCTCCTCTGCTGTCAGGTCGGGCAAGTTGATAGAGTCGAGAGTAGTCCTAATCCTCTCTTCCTTAGAGGTAGTCCTAAAAGAAGAGGTCAAAAAAAGCAGCGAATATCGATTTGCACTCACGTCACGACAAGAGCGTCTTTTGCCAAGAGCCATTTCGTGAGCACATCGCTGGCTGAAACAGGTCTTCCTGCTGTCTTCCCTAGTCTTTCAGCAATTGACGACACTACGCTGTCGACCTGCAGAGATCAAGAATGGGCTGAAAAGACTTTGAATGAATTACCGGTCCACCTGGAGCTCTCACTACGGAAGTGAGACCTCCATATGACGCGATGGTAATGCCTCGCTCTTTGCAGAGATCAAGGATGGGCTGAGCTGCTTTGAGCGTGTACGGATGAAGTTCGATCTGCAAAAAGACAACTGTAGGTATAAAAGACTAAGAGAAGCTCTTGTAACCGACCTGATTGACTGAGGGGATGATTGTGGCGCCATCCAAGATCTCCTCCAAGTCCTGGACCCTGAAATTCGATACACCGACGCTCTTGGACAAACCAGATTCTTTCAGAGCTTCCATTTGCTTCCAGACTCTCTTGAGTAGTCCAGGGGTTTCGTTGGGTGGATGGGGACTGTGAATCAGGAACAAATCAACGTAGTCGACGCCTAGCTTCTTCAGAGATTCCTGGATGGAGACTAAATGAATTAGAAAGAGAATCTCATAATCTATCAGACCT
Organism: Mycena floridula; assembly: GCA_029320655.1. NCBI lineage: Eukaryota > Fungi > Basidiomycota > Agaricomycetes > Agaricales > Mycenaceae > Mycena > Mycena floridula. The sequence continues at coordinate 278,261 of JARIHS010000025.1, forward strand.
CCAAAAGAGCCTTGACAGTCTGTTCTTCCAAGTTTGCTTTGAAATTGAGCTTCGTGGTGATAAAGAGCTCCGATCTTGGTTTTCCAGCGAGTCTGATTCCCTCGCCAAGTGTCTCTTCATTATTATATACCTAGTCTCCCAAGTCAGCCTCTGATGGCAACGAGATGGTCGTTATAACCTGAGCACCGTCGAGATGGGTTATGCCGGTCTGAATTGCCACACGAATTGCGTTGCTGGCATCTTTTCCAAAAAGGGCGGTGCCTGTTCCAAAAGCGAGCCAAGGAACTTGAGTGTTGTCGTTTAACTTTAAGGTGCGTGTAGACATGAGAGCTCGGCGTAGAAGAGAAAGCTGCCTTAGGTCACCGAAGGGGTTGGTCAGAGAGCGCGTGACCATGTCGCGTCATTCTTTCCCAGCCGTCGCGTCGCACGATGAAGATAAATTACAGCGTTTCCTGAAAACAATGTCCAGGAGAAAAAACTACTGTTCCCAACTAGGAAATTGACATTGTACACGAAGCCCTCTGTGTGGACGTGTTGAGTGACTTCGCGGCAACAACGTAGGCCTGTTGGCCGTCTCGGCATTTCTCGGCACCGCTGTGAATGCCGAAAAAACCTCACCGCTACCGACCTGGTTAAGGTATTCCTCTTTGGGAACAATATACATTCCCCGAAGACATTATTTTCGGGAACCACTGGAAAATCATTCTACAGTACGTATTCACGGCCTGATACATAATCTGACAGCTGCAACGACAGAAACAGTCAAGTAGAAAAAGCTCTCAAGGTTTATCCTGTCATTAAAAGAAGCTTCAAGTTGATTAGATTCGATACATTTCAGAGATTGGTGGTAGTACAATTGCTGTTTATATATCTACAAGGCCCTTACTTGGAGCCAGTGACGGCCTCTTTGGCTTTGGTGAGAAGCGAGTCCTGCAAGAGGTTAGACAAGTCGATGTAGACGAAAAGTGTCAGCATACATTGTTGTTGTTGTTGTTTCCGCTGACAGCATCACCAGCCTTCTGGGTGGTAGACTTTTCAGATTGGGGCTGCCCAGTGGAGGCTACTTTATCAAAAGTGCCCTTGGCTGAGTCAGTCCAACTCTCGCCAGTGGTCTTCTGACTGTCGGGCTGTCTCAAATGTCAGAGAAGGGCTTTCGAATCGGACAGAGAAGCTGACCTTGACTGCAGCAGTAGCCTTGTCAGTGAAAGATTGGCGACCAACGTCTGACATTGCGGGTTACTAAGTGATAAGATACTAGAGTGAGTTTAAAGAATAAGTTTGAGTGATTGAGCTGGTTAAAGCTAGATGGGTGAAGAATCTGGAACCAATTGGTTGTCTTTTATAGCCAGAGCCAGCCCTGACGTCAGGATAGTAACTTGCGAGCGGACAGGGTCAGTGATGACGCCGCTGACGCGCAGCTCCGCTTCTCCAAAGCGATTCAAGGTTTTTGACGTCGTCGGATCGATTGGACGCTATTGGAGATAAATTCGCCACCTCCCGTCGATTGACGCTATCGAATCGCTATCATTGAAAGATATTCGTCACTTCTAGACCGCTTGACACAATAATAATCTTTATGAACTCGAGAGCGGGTGGTCCTCGAAAATCGAAACGAATGGGAAACGGAGCTGGTGGTGATGTTTTGTTCGAACAGAAGTTGCGTGTTCGACCGCTAGAGACTCGAGTTGGACTCGAGTCTCGGAGGCAGCCGAAAAATTCTAGCGGTGCGTGACAAAAAGTCACGCGTCAGTCACATCTTCCAATAAATATTTTTCATCTCGTTTTACACGGCAAACTCGAGTATCTGCTTGTGATAGGGTGAATTTGGTCCCCAATGTGCCTGTAAATACCGGCATAAATTTTTCAACTAGTAATCTCAATTAAAAGACCACCAGTTTTCCGCAGCTTCTTCAACTTGCTACGTATGTCGGAATCCATTTCATCCTTACGCAGGTGAGTCGGACTTGGGCATAATTGTTGGCTTATTCGATTGGACATTTATATCACAATCGAGCCAAGCCACGATAACGTCGATGAGGCAATGACTGAGCTGGAACTTTGTGACGGAGAGCTGGGGGTGAAGAGATTCGAGTCCGAATTTGGATCGAGCACCTAAATGCTCTAGACATGCATATTCTGAGCGATTCCACTCGCGAGGCATCAATGCAAGGGTCTTCAGAGCTAGGAGTCTCAGATTGCTGAGCAACCCAGATAAAGATCCATTGCCATGGATAGTGACTTGGAGATCACAAAGCCGTGATAAGGTCACTGGTCGACCGCCATGAGTGTAAGGGTGGTCACTAGAAATCGCGGCGTGAGTAAGATTCGGGCACAGCTGAAGGACTTGGAGAGCTTCAACACTGCATTGAAATCTGCATGACTCCCATCGGTAATGTGTGAGTGACGACCAATGGAATCGAAAGGTTGCAGCCATTTTCCCGATGGAATTGGCGTGGACCTTCTCCAGTTGAGGCGCTGCTTCAAACATCTTCATGATGCTGCCGTCCAAGCGATCGGTTACTACTACCTCGTCCCAGAGTCCTCACCAGCGTCGAACTTGAGGGTCTCGAGGGCATCGAGACGACCGTGTTGCGACCGTGTATCGGCTCTAGAAACTCGATGCGATCCAAATGTAGATCCACTGAGGATCTCCAACGATGCGAGGAGGAGATGATTGTCTGGAGAATAGGACTTGATTGGTCCAAGAAGGTATCTCGGTCAAGATAACAAGTGAAGTTGATGAGCGATCATGATGCAAAACCAACTTTAACAGCTCATTCGTTCCTGGCTGCTCCGCGGAGTACAACCTAGAGTCGTTCAAAGTCGAGGAAATGAGATCGCAACCTCGCGCCAGCGTTGCGACACGACTGTGAAGCTGCTGCTCTAGGGATATGCAGCATATGCAGTGTGGTCGCAGACTCTGCACATCAGGAAAATCTGCCCAAGAATTTCAGCAGGAAGTCTCCGAACGGGATGGAGATAGGTTCGATGCTGTCCGATGATTTTTTGGACATTCTTTCGTCTATCGAGATCGATCTGCAATGTTTGAATCCACTCTTTGATGAGCTTTAGCTCGTTCGAGCGCATGGCAATGTCTACTTCGATGACTGTGACATCCTCAGCCAGATGTGGCTCATTGGACGTCAAGAATTTTCGGAAATGAAGGGGAGGAGGAGAGGCGGGAATGTCATCAAGCTGTCCAGTGTCCATAATTCCGAGAGCATGGTGCCTCGGCCAGGGTCATGGCGGCTGGTTCACTGTTTCAGTAAGGGAAAAATGTATGAAATAACATCGGGAGCAAACCTTGGAGTGAAACTTGTTGTCTCTGGCAGAAAAAAAACTTGAAAAAAACTTCAAGGACGGCAAGAGTCGGACTTAAGAACTACGGCACGTGGTCACCGTGCTCGAAAAATTTCCATGTTAAATTACATTCATAGAATGCATCAATATGTATACACGTTCAGAGAGAACAAATACAACGCTTAACACATAACAGCGACATCGACCCAACTGTCCCTGTTTCTCTGCTTGTCCTTCAAGTAAACCTTGATGGTCTTGATCTCGAATGCCCTGAACTGCAATCTGACCTTGCCCTGCACTAGCTGTGCAACTTTCTCGTCTTCTTCTTCTTCCAACAGGTTCGTCTCAACGATCCGGTCCACATCCAAAGTCGGATCAATCCCGAGACTGGCAACAGCATGCCCGCCATAAGCCTCGTACAATCGAACGACGATGCTCTTGCCTGATTTGGGCTTGTTGATCCACCAACCGCCATCTTTAAACTCTTCATCATCTTCACCTCGTTTCACAGTTTCCAGGAAAACATTCGGCGCATTATCGACCCAAAACATCCGATGAACATCAACGCCCTTGAGCAAAACCGGTGAGCTGAAGATAACTCCAGCACGTGGAACATGTCCTTCTGCAAAGCCCCGATGTGGATAGACGCCCCAAGAGAAAACATGCTTGCCCTGGTCTTGCTCTGCATCAGGCGCAGTAGCAGCTCGGAGCAGCGAGATGCTCAGTACATTGCCGAGACAAGAGAAACCGTATTTGGACTCGGATAAAAGAGCAACACCAGAGCCATATTCACTCAAATCGGCATAACGATGCTAAGGCGAATGTGAGCAATCTGATTCTGGAGAGACAAAGTCACTTACACCGCAAACTTCGAACTGAGCTTGAGCCCAAGAAGTATTCTTGTGAGTCGGACGTTGAACGAATGAAAATTGAGACTCGTATGTAGCATGAGGAGAATTCAGCGACAATGGCAGTTGGACTGCATTGCAAGTCGATTAGTGAAGCCCAGGGAAGAGAAACAAAAAAAGACATACATTTCAGGAACAAATGACGCTCTCTCCAGTCTACTTTAGCATCGAATGTGAACCACTTGGCTCCAGCATCTAGACTGATTGTCACGTCAAATGCGCTTTTGCCCCACTTGAGCTGAGCTAGTACTGCTCCTTTCTCAGGACCATATGAAACTACTTTGACCGAGCTGAAGGAAAGCAGAGTAGGGGTCTCGAGATGATGAATCTCGACATCCCAAGCGTCCCAGTAGCTATTGAAAGAATTAATATTGTTATTTGTCAATTGAATGGACTTACTTGGGACGGTCTTCGAAAAGCACAAGACCTCCAGTTTCTCCTGGGACAATGAGCTCGCGGCCATGACCAATGAGCGACGTGATGCGTCCGCTGGACAATGTCAACTGAATCTCTCCATTACGAAGAACGAAATGATCTTTGCCGTTGGTGTGAGTGGTGACTGCATCAGCTTGGAGACAATCGACGCGTCGTCCAGCTCCGAAACCGTCAAACTCGAAGATTTCGTTTCCAATGACCTCGCGACGCGCAAAAGGCGTAGTATTGAGAGGAACCGGAGAGGAAGAATTGACAGAAGCATTTCCTAGCGCCTTGAGTGCTGCTTCGATAATACTGTGTCCCCGTTTCATTATGCGCTTGTAAATGACTTCTGCGTCGTCATAAACCATTCCAATGGCGGAACCAGGTAGAACATCGTGGAACTGGTTCAGCAGGGTATCTTCCCACATCTCTTCAAGAGTCTTCTTTGGATATTCGTATGAAGTTCGAACAGAAGCAATAGTGGAAAGCATTTCTGCTATGAGAAGGAGGCGTTCAGCATGTCGATTGCCCTTTTTGATGCTTCCATGACTGGTATACGTCCCGCGATGGAATTCGAGATACAGCTCGCCATGCCAGTTTGGAAGAGCGCGACCCTGAGATGGATAAACCTCTTCACCCTTTTGCAAATATTCAAAAAAGTCGTCGATGGTGTTCCCTAGGACGACTGGAGGCATCTCTCGATGTGTGTTTGCTGTGGCTCTGATCCGACGAAGCTAATACTCGTCAATATCTGGTGGAAAATAACAATGGAATGCTTACATTTTCCAGCATCTTTGGCAAAGGACCTCCGCCTCCGTCACCATTCCCAAATACCAACAATGAAGTCGAAGACGACTCGAGATTCTTGTGGTTCTGCAGACCCCGCATGATATCGCCCACAGAAGCTTGCGCTGTATAAGTTTCAACGGGGGTCATATGACACAAGACTTGTGTCCCATCTACTCCGACCCAGTTAAAGGTCGAATGCGGGAAGGTGTTGATATTGTTCCAGCTGAGCTTTTGAGTGAAAAAGTACTTCATCCCGGATTGTCTCAGGATTTGGGGAAGAGCTCCAGAGAGACCGAAAGAGTCTGGAAGCCATGCGACGGTGGATTTGACGTTGAAACGGGACTGGAAGAAGCGTTGAGCGGAAAGATGTTGTCGCACCAAAGCTTCACCACTAGGCATGTTACTGTCATGCTCGACCCAAGCTCCACCGACGACCTCGAAGCGACCTTTCTTCACAGCTTTCTGGATTCCTTTGAAGAGCAGAGGATATTGCTGCTCGAGCCATTTGTACTGCTGTGCTGATGATGCTGCGAACCGGAATTCAGGGTATCGTTCGATAAGATCAAGCTGGGTTGACCAAGACCTGGCAACCTTTTGTTGGGTCACCGAGTAAGGCCAAAGCCAAGCAGTATCGATATGACAATGTCCTATTGCCCATATCTTTGCAGGTTTATCGTCATAGACGCCCTCGAGACTGCCAAAGACTTTATGGCAGACTTTACGAGCCTTTTCAATACTGGCCTTGACGACGTCCTGGCTCTCGATTCCGTCACTGCCGAGTTTGTGAAACACGTTCATGACCTCGTTGGCAGTCGTAATAGCCAAGTTCTGCAACGGCGTATTACCGGGCAAGTTGTCACCAATCTCGCTGTTTGTTCTGTCACTTTCTATCCAGTATCGAGTCGAATTTGCTCACCGCAGGGTCTGGAAATCAGCCATGAGATCCCATGCAGCCAGATTCGGAACGACCAAGTCTGCTGAAGCGAGGGTGAAGTAACGGTTCATGTCGGGAGCACTGATTGTATCGCCATCCCAGGGGACCCCAAACATGCCATTGCAGGAGGATTCGATGATGAAGGAATGTTTAAAGGTGGCATTCTTTCCCTTGTAGGCTGAATCGGGTAGAATGTATTCGACACGTCTGTCGCCACCGTAGCCTCCAGTTATGCCTTGCAAGGGAAGACCGTCGAGGGTATATCATGGCTTCACATCCTGGGTCGAATTCAACTGTAGGAAATTAGAAGAATGGTATGGAATTAACAAGGAACTTGCATTGAACCCGTCCCTCGTCTTGCCATTCCTTGGGAACAGCAACTGTCACCTTCCACCAATCTGTGAGAGAGTGAGCCGTTGCGAACGAGCCGAACGAGGGAATAAATACGGTTTGTCCAGCTTGGCCCAAATTGGTCTCCTTTGGAAGCAGTCTTCCAGTCGGCTTGAGGGATCTTCATAACGTCTGCAAACGACGGCTTGGAGAGCCCTGGGGCAGAATAAACCTGGAGTTGGACAGAAGCCTTGTCGTCTGCTCTGGTCTTGAATAGCACGCTGCTCAAGTTCACATCGCTATAATGGCCACCGAGAAAGGTCGATAGACGGCCTTGAGTGAGATGCTTGACCCATTTCTGACCAGCACTAGGGTTTTGCACGGGGTACGACATGATGGTGTTGAAATCGAAGTCAATGATGCCATCAAAAGCTACGGTAAGGCCGCCCCGCTTCCGGTCACAATTGCACGAAACTACTTCCCACTGAGTGATTTTGCCTATGTAGAAAGAAATATCTAGAAAGAGTACTGTATCCAATAATATTTTCACAGGACTGGGAAAAAAGAGTTGACGTGGTTTACGTAATCGTCGAAGCTTGCTCTCTTCTTCCTCGTTCAACTCAAGCGCGCGCCGCGCAAAGTCTGCTGCAACTTCAAAATGCCTGAGAACTTGAAGCACCGCCTGGCCCGTTATGCATCGGCGAAATCCTGCGAGTTCGTAAATCCAAAGTTGCTTATTTTGCACCTGACTTGACCCACCATATCCTACCAGTTCAAATTCTCTATTGCTGCACTCACGCGCATGAAGCGTCTCTGGTCGTTTCTTTTGAAATAGGAATAAGGATAGCAAATTTCGTCAGGTGACCGCGGCTAGGCAAGGTCCTCTGACCGTAAACCTGGTTGAAACCTCAACCAATTATCGACAACCTTCCACAATGACAAATTTGATTCCATTCTGGAACCATGCAGGGGAATCGCATCTGCTCGAAGGATAAGTACCCAGATTCCTTTGCTGACTGGGTGTCGGGCGAAACACTGGCCTCCGAGATGCAATCTCTGCCACGCTCGACGACGCTCGTAGAATCCCGAGTTGGGCGAGCTGTAACCTTCACAGGCTTCACTCGCTGTCGCGCGATGGGAACCGACTTGGTCAGTCCATGATGTTGTTCCCATTCTTTGATTTTCTCATTGTTGGTCGGATAATCCAGGTATACCGTATTACAGGCCTTGCTTGATGATGGAACGACGGTTTTCATCCGCCAGCGTTGTGCTGGACAAGATCCAAGCAGCGAATCTTGGAGTATTGCCAAATTCGCGGCAGAGACGAACCTGCTTCAATAGCTCAAAGCCAATTCAGACCTACCGATACCTTCGCTTCATTGTGTTGAGCTACGACCAGAGTCCATCAATTCATTCATGGTTCAAAAGCGCATGTCAGGAGCCGAACTCTTCAATAACTACGCGCTTTTGTCTACCGCCACAAAAGTAAGTGCGCTGTTCCGAGTACAGATTATATTATGACGCTGAACAGGAGAAACTCGTTGAATCTTATGCTCAGGTGGTACTGAGGTTGTTCAGACTCTCTGTACCACAAGGAAAAATAGGCTCTGCTGCCAGTGTCTTTTCAAGTCCTAACGTTTTCGAAGTCGCCTTAAAATTGAACTTATTCCCGCCGAAACTTGTCCAGAATATCCAATAATCTTGCTGAATATTTTGCTTTCTCATTGCTGCATGCAAATCCTCTGTTTTGGATGATCCAGATGCCTGTGAGGCGATTCGACAACTGGAAGAACATCTTCCGACAATACTCTCTGGTATCACGCAACCGTCTCTACTTAGAACCGTGATGATCTTCATGGGCAAACATCCCCCGACGGCCAAGTCGCTGGTATCATCGACTGGGAGCTGCATTGTGTCAAGCCCGCCATAACGGCCGTCTATCCACATTGGCTGTTGTATCGTGGATATCAAGATCCTCAATTTTCATCTCCTGGATCTTGGTGGCAGGAGAGCCCAGTAGAGAGTGCACGACTCTGGGGCATTTTCGAGAAAGTGAGTATTAATCAAGTCCTTTGGGTAACCGCTGACAGTACCTTAGATGGTCGAGGCGCGAGATCCAGAGTACTTGCAGGCCCTGCAACTTGGGAAAAGTTACTGACTATTGTCACTTGGCTATCGAAGAAACCCCGTGGCCGTCGCAAGGTTAGATCTTCAAAGAGTTTAAATCATAAATAACCAAGTATGGTCCGAATCTTTGTTCGTACTACATCGGAGAAGATCTGAAGCATACGGATGTTCTCATTCCAGATGCCGCATGTCTTTTGAGGCCAATGTGTTAACTTATGTATGAAGGTTTGGCAGGACTCGGGGCAAGTATCATGAGAAGCGGTATTTATTGACGAATTAACAGGAACAGCTTGATAGAAAGGAAAAATATCTACTAGGTCTTGCCAGGGCAGTTGTGAGTTCCGCCCACAGTTGGGATCCACTGGTTACAGATGCTGCAACGATCAGCCTCATTGACTGGGACCTGAGCATTGGGTAAGATATCGCTCCGAGCGTTCAAGGACATCATGACATACTTGAGGGGTCCCAGCGGCCATATTAACAGGGGTTTCTTTGATGACCTCGATGGCACCGAGGGCACCAGCTTCGACAACGGAGGTGGGAGCCTGCAGGAATAACTTGAGATCAGCATACAGGACGAAGAGACTGAGTGGCGTGACGAACGAGTTCAGTGACGATGGCCATGGTAAATAGTACTTCAATGTGGATATCAAAAGAGTTCAAGTGCGATTGCTGCCTAGGACAGTAGTAAGCGGAAGTCGTCAAATTGAAGGAGTGGCTCTGCGTACGGTTCGAGTGGTAATAAGACAAGCTTAAGAGCTGGATGCTGGTTTTATCAGCTCAAAAGCTTAGGTCTAAATAGTACAGCAGGCGCTTATGTTCTCCTTTCTAGGATTTTGGAGAGGTACAGCATATTGGCCGAAGTCTGCAGAAAAGGAAGTATTTTCTCTCCTCACTCTGGCGTCAATTCGAGCTAAATCTCAAGAGTCCCACAGAGGATGGAGTCAAGTGAGAAGTGACTAGATTTAACACACGATAAGCCGTGAGATTCAGCTTTCAACTGCCTTCGGTTTACTCGGAATGATACTGTATTAATCAATCAAAGGACCCTAATAAGTAGGCGGTGGTAGAAATCATTATTGTGAGTGGCATCGCCTATTCCTCGGGACATCTTTCATAAGTGTGCTGAGAATGGTTGCAACGGCCAATGTGCTGGTATCGTCTTATTGGCATCTTGGGGCGTTAAATATGTTGGAATCAAGAACAAACATCTTGACTCTGAAATGCAAACGAGTCTTTTGCTATAACGAGTCGATAGGATGGGCGCTGAAAAGCAACCCTCCCTGGAGTCTAGACTCTCCGAGTCACCGTTCCAGCAATAAGTTGAATGACTCGAGGTATTTTCCGTTCCGAGGACCTGGGACGATATTTTGTACCTGGCCAAAATGTCGGCGAAGAAGACCATAAGTAGTAGGCGCCTCTTGCATCATTTGAACCCAGCGAATTCCCTGGGTTCTCTGTTGCTCTTCATGTAAGTAGATCGTCGATACTTACTACTTGAATCAAGTTCGATCGCTTGACTTGGGCTCGTAACCAGCCTCTCTGACGCAGCAAGAGGCAAACCTATATCGAGAGGCTTGCCGCTCATGGAGAGTCGGTCACCGGACTACGCTTGACTCGGAGATTCGAGAGTTTGGCAGGGTCCTCGCCGAACACACCCATTTTCTTTCCCTCTTGCAGCCTTGATCACATCGGATGGTTTAACCTGTCATTTCATCGAAAGAAGACCTCTTTTCGTCATCTAGGGCAATCGTAGAGCGGACCTGGTGTTTCGTGTAGATCAAGGGTCCACTAAGGACAATTTTTTTTAATTGTTTTAGACACCTTCTAGACTCAAGAAAGAGAGATTCTCTCCATCGGCCACTGCATCACATCCTGGCGAGTTGCAGATTTCGATTTTGTGGCGTCACTGTTCTCCACTACTTACACCCAGGGCTAAATGCTCATTTTTGATACCATAAAAAAATCAAATTTCAACTTCCATTCAGCGACCCATTGCTCTGGCAGAACGACCAGAACGAACAGCCCGAACAGGACATAATACTTGATAAAATAATCACTACTCATTCCGTGTCCAACCGGAAAGATCCGTCACACACTTCAAACGCTTAGCGGATCATGACGCTTTGAGGATGGGAGAGTCACGCAAATAATCGACTCATACTTGATCCAGAACCCGTCGGACCATAAAGGTGGAAGATAGGATGTAGCAAGGACGCCGGAAATCGTCAATCGAAGATGATCAATGAGTCCTGGACACTGTAAGGCGCCAACTCGCGAGTCGTATGGTCCTGCTCTCGTACTGCCTTGTTAATGAATACATCTGATCTCAGAGCTGACGGAAATATATTTCAAAGACAGCAGGACTCAATGCTAGGGATCGACTCCATATACCATATCGTTAGATGGCTTGGAACTAGGGCGCAAACTATGCGGCGGGTGCGATCCGAGGATTTGCCTCATGGGAGCCAAGGCTGAGCCAAGACTCAAGCAGGATCAGGGATCCAATATGCAAATTTTTTTCTTCCCTATTTCGGAACATTACTCTCTCGAGTCCGAGTCAACACTCAACCCGGTCCAGCTGGTCATGTGATTATAGTTCAGTTGTCTGACTTGGGACTCGATCACCGTTAGTTACATCTTGCATCGCTCATTTTCTCTGAACAATGTCGAATTTGATTCCATTCTGGAACCATGCAGGGGAATCACATCTGCTCGAAGGATACCCACATTCCTTTGCTGACTGGGTGTCGGGCGAAACACTGGCCCCCGAGACGCAATCTCTGATATCGCTCGTAGAATCCCGAATTGGGCGATCTGTAACCTCCACTCGCTGTCGCTCGATAGGCGCCAACCTGGTCAGTCCATGATGTTGTTCCCATTCTTTGGTTTTCTCATTGTTGGGCGAATGATCCAGGTATTACAGGCCTTGCTTGATGATGGAGCGACGGTTTTCATCCGACAGCGTTGTGCTGGACAAGATCCAAGCAGCGAATCCTGGAGCCTTGCCAAATTCGCGGCAGAGACGAACCTGCTTCAATGGCTCAAAGCCAATTCGGACCTACCGATACCTTCGCTTCATTGTGTTGAGCTACGGCCAGAGTCCATCAATTCATTCATGGTTCAAGAGCGCATGTCAGGAGCCGAACTCTTCAATAACTACGCGCTTTTGTCTACCGCCACAAAAGTAAGTGCGCTGTTCCGAGTGCTACAGATTATATTTTGACGCTGAACAGGAAAAACTCGTTCAATCTTATGCTCAAGTGGTACTGAGGTTGTTCAGACTGTCTGTACCACAAGGAAAAATAGGCTCTGCTGCCAGTGTCTTTTCAAGTCCTAACGTTTTCGAAGTCGGCCCTAGAATTGGACTTACTCCAGCCGGAACTTCGTCCAAATCATTCAACAGTCTGGGCGAATATTTTGATTTTCTCATTACTTGGAGAAAGTCCCAAACTTTGGATCATCCTCTCGCCAATCAGGCGCTTCGACAGCTGGAGAAACACCTTCCAGTCCTGCTTTCGGTTGTAAACCAACCGTCTGCCCTTCGATCTGTCCTTGGGCATGAAGATCTTCACGCTCAAAACATCCTGGCTTCCTCTGATGGCCATGTCACCGGTATCGTCGACTGGGAGGCCCACTGTGTCAAACCTGCTATTCTGGGCGCTGAATATCCAGACTGGCTGTTGTATGATGGGCCTCAAGATCCTCGGTTTGCAAGCGCTAGCAATTGGTGGCTCGAGAGTCCAGCAGAGAGCGCGCGACTCTGTAGTATCTTCGAGAAAGTACGTATTATCAAGTCCTTGGATCAAACGACTAACATTATCTTAGGTCGTCGAGGCCCAAGACCCAGAGTACTTGGAGGTGCTGCAACTTGGAAAAAAGTTGAGAGCTATCGTTGCTTGGCTGATCAGATCCTCTGAAGTCCCTGACGATCCATGGGGCCGTCGATTGCAAAGCTGGATTGACGCAGAGCTCAAATAATAAGTACTGGGTAGATGGCTGAGAGATAACTGTTTTACGATAAAAGGGACGAGACTTTCCTTTGGATGAATGGATTTCTCTTCTATTCTCCTTGTTGATTCTCATTCCAGCTTCAAGTACCATTCTGGGTCACGGATCCTCTCTGTTCATCTAGTGTCCAGGGTTGCAAGGATGTGTACACACTCTACTTATTCACACCGTTTTTATCTCACTTTTTCTTCTTGTTTCTTGGGTATGTCGCGTCGACATTGCCTCCTATTTCGTGTCGTTGATCGTTTAACAGATGCATGTGTCGCTTTGCGGTCCAGGAAGCAAGATACTTATCCGCATCACCACTGTCTTTACCTGGTATCTTACTGTAATTCATTGAGCCTGCTTCGTTTTTCCATCTTGCTGACATTCTCACCAGTCTCCGACACCGACTTGTCACGATCCCTCGAGTTCTCCAGCGCCACAGAGGACAGCCAGTTCCGACCATCCGATATTCCCCATTCCAGTGCCCAGCTGTCGTCTCGTCAACGACCAGCTATAGTACACCCGATATTTCTTATTCATTTTACTTCTTCTTTTCGTTTGGTTTGTAGCTTTCGTTCTACCCTCCAGCTATTTACCCAGTAATCCTTCAGTTTTTCTTTCGATGCTCTCTCGTCAGAATCCCGTGCAGTTCATAAGCATCTTGGACGACAGGCAGCTTCGATTCATCTTCACTGTTATTGCGTCTGGTATCAAGTATCGCAGGGCCACCTTCCTGCGTCGTCCTCACGACCCCTTCCTTGACAATCCACGCCGGGGGAGACAAGATGCCGTGGATCTTCACCGAGGATGGCTTGGAGAGAGCAGTCGAAAATCCAAAAAATGCAGGGGCGGCCAGCGTAGATGGATCAGCTGGGATCATGGGCGGTAGTTAGATGGAAAATTTGTCGAAGTAGATTGCATTTCCGGTCTTCGGCTCGTCGGTGTTTCTCGGACCGAAAAGCCGATACCCGCGATTGACTCGAACTCATGTCGAACTTCCACGTCCCTTGCACTTGATGTCGGATTACTCCACAACGCCGTCTTCTACGACCTCGTCGTCGTCCCCGGCGTCCTCACCGCCTAGCACACCACCAAATCTGCACCAAAATACTATCGATCCGGCCGCAAAATGGCTTGTTCAGAAGTTCGGAGGAACAAGCGTTGGAAAATTTTCCGTGAAAATTGCAGAGGACATTGTTTCGTGCGTCACTGACTATTCTTTGATGCTCAGAACCTCATAGTTGGTCAGAAACTACGTCGATTCTAACAAGGTCGCTGTAGTTTGTTCGGCTCGCTCAGGATCGACTAAAGCTCTTGGAACAACAAATCTACTGCTCCAGGCAGCCTCTCAGACACTGAATCGAAAGGGGCCACAGACCCCTGGAACAGCAACAGGGACGGCGACGCCAGTATCAATGGGCATTTTCGGTCGACTCAAGGATCGTTCGCAATCTCCTCCTCAGACTCCAGGCAGTCCAAGAAGAGCTCGAAGTGGATCCTCTCCAAGGGACAATTCAGATTTTCTTCCGATGACGCCGCTCTCAGTCCCTCAAGCTGGTCAATCTCTACCTGAATTTAATACCACTGTGGATCTCATTCGTCAGGAGCATATCAAGGCTGCTCGAGAGGTCCTCAAAGATCCAGATATACTCCAGCAATTGGTAGACGAAATCGACAGGGACTGTGATTGGCTAAGAAGCTTTTTGTTCGCGTCCCAGGTGAGTGACTATCCTCGGCCGCTTTTCCGTCTAATGATTCGTTACAGGTTATCGACGAAATATCGTCCCGTTCCAAGGACAGCATTGTAGGACTCGGCGAGCGTCTTGCTTGTAAATTTATGACAGCAGTCCTGCGGGATCAGGTGCGGCGAATCTCTTTCCCGAACTAAAGCCGCTGTCTGGACAGTGTTGGCAGGGCTTAGATGCAGAATACGTGTCTCTGGAAAACATTGTACCCGAGTCGGACGAGGACCATCTTTCTGGTTCTCTGACACAAGATTTCTACGATAGACTGGCCCTTGCACTTCGCGAGAGGATCAGCGAGTGCGGAAATAGAATCCCTGTTGTCACTGGTGCGTTTTCTCTCAATGTCACCTTTTTTATGTCCTTAGAGAGAGATTCCAGGCTTCTTCGGCCCGGTCCCTGGATCGCTGTTGAATCAGGTCGGACGTGGATACACCGATCTACTCTCAGCACTCCTCGCTGTCGGCCTTGAAGCATCCGAGCTTCAAATTTGGAAAGAAGTCGACGGAATATTCACAGCGGACCCTCGGAAAGTCCCAACTGCTCGTGTTATACCCATAATCTCGCCAGACGAAGCTGCTGAATTGACGTACTACGGAAGCGAAGTTGTTCATCCTTTTACGATGGAACAGGTATGTTCTCGATCCTCGACTTCAGAACGCACTAAATTCAGGCCACCACAAGGTCATTCGTCGCAAGATACCGATCCGGATCAAAAATGTTGAAAATCCTCGAGGCGGAGGTACAGTTATCCATCCCGACCTCGACATCGAGACTCCAAGTTCAGTTGAAATTGGCTCCGACTCGAGCATTCCCGAGCCAGCTCCAGGGAACATTCTTCACGCGTTATCTGCACTTCCCGCTTCCGACACTGGTACTTCTTTCAAGAAACTACCGACAGCTGTTACCATCAAGGAGCGGATACTGGTGCTCAACGTAAATTCGAATCGAAAGAGCGTCTCGCATGGATTCTTGGCTGGTATTTTCGGAACCTTGGACAGGTTCGGTGTGGTCGTGGATCTGATCAGTACCAGTGAAGTCCACGTCAGTATGGCGATTGAGGATACGCTGGGCAAAAAGATGCTGGACAGACTGGTGAAGGAGCTGAAGAAGAGTGGATCAGTGAGCTTTCTTGTGTTCAATCTGGTCGATAGCTAAAAATGGTAACAGGTATCGGTTCACCATGACATGGCTATCCTCTCATTGGTCGGGAAGCACATGCGACATATGGTCGGAATATCTGGCAGGATGTTCTCGACTCTTGCTCAAGGGAATGTGAACATCGAGATGATCAGTCAAGGAGCGAGCGAGATCAACATCTCCTGCGTTATTGACTCCAAAGATGCTGTCAAGGCCTTGAACATGATACATCAGAGCTGCCTGCAAATTCCTCCTCAGAGCAGACGTGAGTTTTCTTCCTTGCATGGTCGAGAAATATCACTGACTTGTTTTTCAGTCGGTCCATGGCTGTTCTGATGGCTCCAAACAGTAAAAGTATCTGTAACTGTAGAACCCATGTTGTACATCGCCGTGTAACGAGCCGATTTTACTCTCAGAGCAACTAGGCCTTGACTAGGCCACTGCGCGTGACACGTACTCGGTTCTGGTCACTTAGGCGCCCTGTTATGGGCCATGGCGCTACACATTCATGAAAAAGCTTTACCCCAAAACTAGTCTTGTAAAGCAGCCTCCACAGGAAAATCAGAACAGTCGATAATTTTCTCCGATAAACCAGGCTCCAGCTTGTATTTCGCTTTTCGCCTCTCAAGTCGTTGTAGCGAAGGTATCGTTTGCATTGATCTTCACGGCTTTTCCTTGACCTCGGGCAAACTGACAGATGTCCATGACTCGTAACCTCCTTGGCTTTCTGTTGCGACAATCTCATTTTCTCACCTGCGAACTGACGCATTGGTCATTATACATACTGGTTCACTTTGGCCGAAATATCAGCGACTGCTCCTCGCGTAAATGCACCGAAATCATGAGCTTGCTGATCCCAAGTGACATTCTGTTTTAGCCTTCTGTTGGCTCTCCATGCTGTCACCCCCAATGCATTCGCTGTTCTCGAAGCTGCTGCTGTTTTCTGTTGGCATCTCCTCTGTCCTTACTTCCGATCTCGATACTGTTCGTTCACGACGATATTCTGAAATCGTCGGTGCTGCTACAGGTGCCAAAAACATACCAGCTTGGTAAGAGTGACCATTCTCATTGACGTGTAGCTCAGCTAACACTTATCCCTCAGGCTGTCGACGCTCGGCCCTGATGGAAAGTGGACAGACTCGGGAGTCGATTATGCCACAGGATGTGACGGGTCTCCCAGCAGTTGGCAAGTGAAGCTATGTTCCCAGTGTCCACTCATTCAATTTCACCAGGCCAGCGCAACAGCACTGGGTGCGCCTCAGTAAGATTCCAATGTATTTCACGACTTTCTTTGTTTAACTGAATTCCCGCAGATACTCTTTCCGCTGCCTGGCATGGGGGTTTCAAGAATGCCTTGAATTACAGCGGGGATCCTGGTATCAGAGCCTCGATATCGCTGGCAATGAACTATTGGTTCTCTAACGACTTCCAAATCGCGTCCTGCATCGACTCGGGAGGTGAAGCTGCTTGCCCTTGTAGAACTCCGGGATTTTGGAATACGAATTGGTTTGCCAATGTAGGTGCCTTGCTTTCTGAATGGTATTCCACCGTGTCTGATGTAAAAATAGATAATTCTTGTTCCGACATGGGTTGCCCAAGTCTGTCTCTTATTAGGCTCTAGTCTCTCCGCGTCAGAACTGGCAAGCTGCCAGCTCGTGACTGGCCGGTCCTTTGACACTTTTCAAACCGGTATCAACGGAGTCTCGAGCATCACAGGAGCCAACCTATTGGGAATCGCCAGTATTGGGATTGATCTGGCTCTTCTCACGTCCAATTCGACTATGTTGGCTGACGCCTACTCGAGGGTTCACGATGAGGTCACAATCAAGAGTGGAATAAAGGTCGACGGGATCAGAGCAGACGGAACCTTTGGTCAGCATAGTGGATTGACTTATAATGGGAATTATGGCGAGTTTTGAGGATTTCTAGGGCTTTTTATGCTGATTCGAACTCATAGGAAGAGATTAGTAGGTCCAAACTCTTTCAGAACGCTGCTGCTCAACGAGAACATCAGCCAAAACGACGTATTCAATCTAGAGATTGCCGCTGGATCTACCGAATTTCAGGCCAACAGCACGTCTGTTGCCGCATTCTCGACATTGATTATGGCAGATTTATGGATGAGCTTCTATAACACGTTAACCAAAGTCGCACATTGGGACTTTTCGGTTATTGGAAGGTACATCAGCCTTCCTGTGTCCTCGAATGAGTATGTCAGAAACCACATTCTTACTGCGCCACTAAAACGTTGACATAGGTCTTCTGCAAGTCTCAAGACCAACTTCACTCAACTCCAAGTTCTCGGGCAGGAATGGAATTCGAGTACCATGCTCAGTGTCTTCAATGCTTGGAATTCGTCACCGACTGATGCCAACATTGGTGCAATTCAAGGAAATAGAATTTTCTATGCTAATGATTATATAGTAAGGTGATCTGCTGCCCAATGTTCTGTTTGACACTATCCCAGGTACAACGTGGCGCTGGCTATGTCTCGACATTGAAGTTGTACTCGAAACGCACGGTACTATCAATAATGTATTTCCCACTACTTGGTGGCTAACTTGGCATGCTAGGTGAATTCAGAGTGTGTCAACTCGCAGAATGTAAGTTCTCTTGAATGAATTGTGGTATACAATTTCATTCGGGTTCAGCCATTCGGGTTTCATCTCTCCGACGGTGCAACATATACGTTGGTCTGCTTCTATCGCCCTTTTCGAGGAACACTGATCCTTGTTGCACAGGTACATCACAGGAAATGAATACGAAGACATATTTGCAGCCTGGGACTGGAATCTCATCCCAGGAATCACAGTCGACTACAATGGAACATCCCTGAATTGCACTGGTATCACCCATACAGGCACTCAGTCTTTCGTTGGAGGCGTCTCTGATGGAAAACAGGGCATAGCAGTTATGAGATATGAGACACCATCCTCCAAAGCCCTCAACTGGAGAAAAACGTGGTTCTTCCTCAGTGACGATGTCCAAGTCGTCTTTGTCGCCAGGATTACTTCGACCAATCCCGTCCCTGTTTTCTCTGTTCTCGACCAGAAGAAGCTTGTGGGTGATGTCCTGGTGGATGGAATAGCCCAAAGTAGTGGAAATTACACCGGAGCGACTTCGCTGTGGCACGCCGGCGTAGGTTATCTGTTCAATTCGTCAAGTTCAGCTGCGACTCTGTCTCTCCAGCTTGGGACCCGAACAGGTTCCTGGGCTCCGTTAGGCACCACTGGCCAGCCCGACGCTACCTTTAATCTATTCGCCGCTTGGTTAAATCATACAGATCTGACCGCCCCGGTCTCATACAGCATTTACCCAGCGACCTCGTCATTTGCCGATTTTGAAGCAAAAGTGAACGCGACGCAGATCGAGGTCGTCCGCAATGATGGATCCATTTCTGCTCTTTTGGACCTAAAGCATTCGACCCTTATGCTTGCATACTGGGAAACAGCTGGTGGCTCAGAAAAAGTGCCCTCTACTGTCGCTGGGTTCGCGCCTTTGACAGTCGCTTCCAACGCCAATGCGGTGGTCATCATCCACATGGATACTTGGAACGTCACTGTTTCGGATCCAACCCAGACATCGTCCAGTGTGACTTTGACCTTTACCTTGGGGTCTGGAATTGTGCCAGCAGGTTGGACTGGGGCTAAAAGCAAAACATTGGTGTTTTCTCTTCCGCAGGGAGCGACAGCAGGAGATAGCGTTACATTGTCGTTGAATTAGTTGTGTCCATGTGTATGAAAATGCACAAATAACAAGCCAGCAAACCTCCAGGTTTATGCTAGAAGCTTGGCATCGATGGCTTCCCTCGTCAGCCCTTCTGGTCCTTCCCGGATTTCTATAATTTTGCTGACATCGGCCTGTCCACTGATCAGATTGAGGGATGCAAAAAGGGCTGAACATACAGTGGCCTGGAAATCGAGCAAAGCGCTGGCATGGAGTGTCAACAGACCGATCTGAACCTGTCTTCAACATCTTGCCAAGAGAATTTCAGAAGGCTTTCATACCTCGCTGGACGTTGGCGCCCAATTAATGAGCACCTGGAAGGATCCGTCAAGAGAAGTCAATCAGAGTCACAGAGACTGACCAAGGGGCTGCTCTTCCTGCCATCCTTATGCTCTAGAGAGTAACTGAAGACAGTTTGAATATGTTCTATGGCGAGACTGTAGGCTCACCTAAGCATCACATATCTGGGACTGTTCTCAGGCAGCTCTACAAAACGGGGCTATGAGTTGCAGTTTCTCGGGACAAAAGCGAGCAGAACCTTCTGCGAGTTCCTCCATGGTTATGCTGTCGAATTGCTCGACCTCTTCCATGACCAACTTGGCCTTGTTTATCTTAATGATGAGGGCAGCGCTGTCCTTGTGTCGAGCAAATCTGAACTTGCGGAGCGAATCTGTGAGATCGTGAGCGCCAAGAGAGAGAGAAAGAGACTAATGGATACCCTTGATTTCTTGAGGGATATCTACAGTGTGCGACTACAAATGTGAATGGCAAAGCATTAAAGCTGGGAAACAACCGACCATGACGAAGGAGGCAGGTTGAGCGATAAGATAATGCCCTGATGCGGGAGATAACGATCTAGATTCCGGATCGAGCCACTTCGTCAGCAACACGAACCTCGTCAGCGACATTCACGAACCTCGTCAGCGACATTGCAATGATGACATACCTCGGGGCATCATATTTCACATCGGCATGTTTTGGACTCTTATCTTTTCGCAATGTCGACCACTGGCCAGAGCAGCACCAATGTCGAAGACCTTTCAACGGCCCTAGCCAGTGGTTCAACCGCTCAAGAAACTACTGAATTACTGATCGATCCAGACTTTGTCCGCTCCCATCACCATGAAACTGAGGAAACTTTGCTCGACGAGCCTGAGTTTGACGAGGAATTGGCACATCGGAAGCAGCTTCCCTGGTGGAAAAGACCATCTCCAGTATGGTAAGTCAGTAATCCCTCGAAAACACCGAGGCTAAGTATTCGACAGGATCCTCGTGGCCTTCCCATTCAGCAGTCTCGCCTTTTCCTCAATTATAGCTCCCAAAGTCGAACTATACACCCAATTGGCTTGTTTGGTTCATAGACCAGACATTTTTGATAATTCGACGATGCTCTTGCCCTCTCTCTCCAACTCGACATATTTAACTCGCTCTGAAATTACGGTCCAACTACCGGAATACAATCGAACTCCACACATTTCAGAAAGTACGCCACCTGAATGTTCCACGGATCCCGCTGTGGCAGCTGCCGCTTCAAAGCTTATCGCTAGTGAGCCGACTCGTCGCCTTTGCCGGATATATCTATTGACAATGATATCCAGTTATGGCCACAGTCATGGGTATTTTGGGCTGCCTGACTACAGGCTGGTGGGGCTCTTTCTCTGACCGACATGGTCGCACAACTGTGCTCTTTTTGGCAGTGACTGGCCTCATGTTTGCCGACTGGAACTTCATTCTGGTGGCCAAGTTCTACGACAAACTTCCCGGTGGCTATTGGTTTCTGATACTTTCGAGCATCGTAGAGGGTTGTCTTGGCAGTAAGTCAGTGTGGTCTTCCTTGGACTTGATTTCATCCCTGTCCAGGCTTGGTCAGCGCATCAGCGGCCAGCCATGCTTATATGGCTGATACGACGACTCCCGGGACTCGGTAATGTCATTTCATGTTTAACAATTTGTCTTTTATTCAACGAAATAAAGCTCGCGAACATTCTCTATGGTAATATCATTCCAATTCGACAAGTCGTCTCTCATTTGTTCAAGGCTTTGGGATTAATGTTCGTGGGATTCGCCTGCGGACCTACCCTTGGTAATTGACGTTGCACCGCGGCCGTTTCTCTTTACTTATGACGATACAGGTGGCCTCTTGATAAAATACACTGGCAACATTCTTTCAGTCTTTTATTTTGCTGCAACAGCCCACACTGTATACGCTCTTTTCATGTTTTTCGTCATCCCAGAGTCTCTTACTCGTGCTCAAATGCGGAAATCGGCAACAAAATACGCCGACGAACATCTTGAAATGGCCAGAACTCGAGCACAGCAAGGATTCTTCGCCAGACTCTCGCCCTTGTTGTCCTTCTTGACCCCTCTAGCCATTTTCTCACCGACAATGGGTAGCAATCGTCTCAAAGGCCGAGCCAGAGACTGGAATCTGATTTGCATTGCGATCGCCTACGGATGTGCGGTGTCCCTAGTGGTACGAGTTTCACTCAATCCTAGGTCTTGTCTGTTCAAGGGATATCACAGGGATCATTTCCCTACTTGGTTCAATATACTTCCATGAAGTTCAACTGGACTCCTGAAACGGTGAGATTACAATGCCATGCTCTGTTCGAATTCTCAAGGCTCTTAGATGGGCTATTATCTCAGTGCTATCGGGGCTTCTCGGGCCTTTCATCTGACTATATTGCTTCCTCGTGGGTTTTATCTTTTATGTCCTTTTTCTTCCACGGCTCACCTCAGTCTAGTGATGATCAGACTTTTTCAAGGCAAGTCTCGACCAGCCGATGAGAATTTATCAAGAAGTCGATCTCCTTCGACTCCTCGGCCAAAGGTTCACTCGCCAAGATTTGATCTACGAATGTCGATTGGATCGCTGATAGTCGAAGTTGTAGTTTATATCTTCTTCATCTCCACGTCCAGCAGCGCTGTGTTTTTCACTCTCGGTATCGTCACCTCTTTGGGTGCTGGACTCCCTCCTGCTGTTCAAGCCTTGGCGCTTGAACTATATATGCGCAAAGGAGGCATCGAATCAGGTCGATTGTTCGGTGCCATGAGCGTCGTACAGTCTTTGAGGTATGTTCAGGATCAATACCTCGACCGTTATCTAACAATTTGTTCAGCTCTCAGATTATCGCCCCTTCTGTCTATGGGCTCGTCTTTATGAACACAGTCGCGACATTCCCAAAAGCTTTCATGCTCGTTTCTCTGGGCTCGTTGATGCTTGCGCTTTTCCTTCTGTGTCTAGTCAGGATTCCGAAGACGGGAGCAATCGCCTTGCCAGAACACCCCGAGGATCTTGAACCCGGAAGTCACGGTCACGAAGCGACTTTGGTGAGCGCCGAGGAAGGAACCCCAGGAAAGTAACTTCGGGTTACCCAAACGAGCATCCGTCTCAAATTATGTTCTTTTTTAAAACACGACGCTCCTCCTAATATAACTGTACAGTACGGAAGTAATTTCAGATATATAACAGCTGCTTTACCGAACCCGAAGCCTGAAGCTTGAAGGGATCCTGCTCAGTGAAGTTCTGGTAGCTGCAAGTGACTGAGTCGGTCTTCATCGCCTTTGGACCAGCGCCCATGCTCTTGAAACTTTGCCCAAAATCGTTTGCCGCGGTACATTAAAAGGTTGCCTTGAACGGGAAATTCTTCTCAATCCCGTCTCTTTCATGATCTCTTCTCTTGTGGGCTTCGCTCTTTCCTTCGCTGCCCTGTTGCCTCTAGCTTCAGGCCAGGGCAGTGTCACAGATTATGCTCCAGATATACATGTTCAATGTCCCGACACTCCTTTGCTGCGTCTTTTTTCGGCGCAAAACCAGTCATTGCATCCAGATGAAGTAGCCTATGTCAATTCACGACAATTGAGGGATGAATGGAAAGGTTTTTTGGGCGACATTGGTTACAATATCTCTGCCTTTTCTAGTTTTCCGAAGGTCGGTATGGCGATCAGCGGAGGTGGATATCGCGCTGCCCAATACGGTGCCGGGGTCATCTCTGCCTTGGATGGGAGGAATGCATCTGCCAAAGCTGCTGGCACCGGTGGACTTCTTCAAGTAACTTCTTATATGTCTGCACTTTCTGGTGAGTTGAATGTTGGAATACAATTACCGAATGCTGTTGACTATCTGTGCAGGCTCATCTTTCCTTCTATCCTCCCTCTATATGAATGATTTCCCAACCATCCAGGACCTAGTTTTCGGCGATGGACAACAGCTTTCCGGATGGCTGCTGGATTTGAATCTTTTGACTCCGGACGGTCTCGACGTAACTTCGGCCCGAAATCAAGAGTATTTCGGGAGTCTTATGTGGAGTGTTGGGGCCAAGGCGAACCAAGGATTGTATGCAACTGTCTAAAATTTGGGATTTCAACTTATTTTTGGTAGTGATCCAAGTTTGACAGATCCCTGGGCAAGGTAGCCTCAGCAACCTGACTCTCAAGTAGATGTGCTGCTGATACGTTCATATTAGAGCCCTTTCGTACCACTTCTTGAACCAGACATCTCGTGCAAACTTCTTCACAAATGACTCAGCGCATGGTGCAGGCCAGCTTTGGTCGCAGATTCCGGCTCTCTCGAGCTTCCAACAGCACAGTGTTCCATTTCCTCTAATGATAGCCGATGCGAGACCGAATGGGTTCAATGCTTCTGGGCTGCTATCTCTTGACACCACAGTTTACGAGGTACGGTCAATAGTACTTTCAAGTTTCTTTCATGTTCTCATTGTCAGCTCCAAGATGTCGCCCTTTGAAATAGCCTCATTCGATCCAAGTTTGTCTACTGCCGCAAATATGAAGTTCGTGGGTACACAACTCTCAAACGGTCTTCCCGCAAACAGTACGGCTTGCGTAACCGGGTTTGACGATGCCGGCTTCCTCATGGGCTCCAGTTCGAGTCTCTTCAATGTGAGACTCAAATCATGTGTCAGATACTGTTCACGTTACTTTTTAGCAAATTTTCGCTCAACCCAACTTTTTATCGCAAGATATCCAGGCTCTCGATTTCCTGTCGCAGCTGCTGCAGGAGATCCGCGAAACTGAAATTGATGCTGCTATCTGGCCCAAGTGTGTTTCATAGCGTAGCTTTCAAGCGTAATATTCTGATTTTATCTTAGCCCGTTCAAGGGAATCGCCTCCTCGGACTTTCAAGACTCTAGCAGCGATTTTCTTCAGCTGATTGATGGAGGCTCGAACGGGGAAGTCCTTCCCCTTGGCTCCCTCCTGGTCAAAGCGAGAGATATGGACGTCATCATCGCTGTGGACTCAAGCTCGGATGACGACAATCATTGGCCAACGTACGTGCTGAATATTCATATATGCCAAGTCGTTTATTGCGGATTTCTTCAGCGGCGTGAGCCTTTTCTTCAGCGTCAATCGGACTCTGAATATATTGCAAAGTACTGTATGTACCGCGTGCCATAAGATGAACGTCGCTGATATGAATGAAGCATCAACAAATGCCGCCACTTCCAGCTAGTACCGACGACTTTGTCTCGCAGGGTCTTAACCAACGACCTGTATTCTTTGGCTGCCAGCCTGTGAATATTCCCGCAGAATATCCCCTTGTGATCTATCTTCCCAATTCCCCTCCTCTCAACGGTGACAAGCCAGTCACAAAGTGAGTTCTCTGATAGCATTGGAAGTCCTTGAAGCTGAGGAAAACAGTACGGATACGTTCAAGCTGGATTATACAGTTGAACTTTCTCAGCTTTTCATCGACCAAGTTTATGTGAACACCATCGGCGGTTTTCAACCCAACACGAATCTCCCTGATCCAAATTGGGGAAAGTGTCTTCAGTGCGCTTCGATAGACCGAGCGCGACTTGGAACCAGTATCAATCGTTCTGATATATGTTCTGAATGTTTCAAGCAGTATTGCTTCGACCCGAAAAATCTGACAAGCAAAAGCGCATTACCGAACAGAAACCTTGTATCCGTTGATACTGCGAATCTTCAAAACCAGGCAAAGGATTTGGTGACAAAGCACAAAACTCTGGTTATTGGCATCTCTATTGCTGCAGCGTTGATCGCCATGGGTTTGCTCGCCACTTGCACGTGAGTAAATTGACTGTGTCTCGGCTATCTCTGACAATGAGTACAGAGTCTGGTGTATCAAGAGAAATAGGGTGGTATACCATCCGATTGAGCCGCTTAATATTCATCACTACTAAGTGCCTATAATTTGTTCTAGTCGACCACTGTATTGGTAAAAGACAAGTCATTCCCTACAATATAGAATTTACTTATTGGACTTGCTCAAATTCTAGCAAGGTCAAGTTGCCAAGTGCGGGCGGATGACACGACCCCGTGACCGTGACAAGAATGAACAGCATTGCCTTTCGGGATGGATCTGTCTGGATCGAAGAACGGGCATCAGCCACTGCTGATTCTTGCGCTGTCCTATTTCCTCTGCGTCAAGATCCTGTTAATCCCCATTGGATCCGGACGTGCTGTGTGGAATGGATCCGGATCAAGTTTGCATGAAACTCCGGGGAGCAGCTCCATGGCGAGACTGTCAGCTGTCTCAATACCTTCACCGCCTCTGGATCACCGCCCATGTTCTTGAAACTTCGTTCAAAACTGACCACCGTTCCATTAAAAGGATGAGTCGCAAATCCTGTGGACTCGGAATTCCATCTCTTTCATGTTCTCTTCTCTTGTGGGGTTTATATGTTTGGCTGCTCTGTTAACGCTGGCTTCGGGTCAAGGCAGCATTACAGATTATGCTCCTGATATCCATGTTCAATGCCCCGACGCTCCTTTGCTGCGTCTTTTTTCGGCGCAAAACCAGTCATTGCATCCAGATGAAATAGCCTATGTCAATTCACGACAATTGACGGATGAATGGAAAGGTTTTTTTGGCGACATTGGTTACAATATCTCTGCCTTTTCCAGTTTTCCGAAGGTGGGGATGGCCTTCAGCGGTGGTGGATATCGTGCCGCTCAATACGGTGCCGGGGTCATCTCTGCCTTGGATGGGAGGAATGACTCTGCTAAAGCTGCTGGCAGCGGTGGTCTTCTTCAGGTAACTTCTTATATGTCTGCACTTTCTGGTTAGTTGAACATTGAATCTTGAACTGAATGGTGTTGACTAGTTTTCAAGGTGGATCTTGGCTTCTATCTTCCCTCTATATGAACGATTTCCCTAAAATTCAGGACCTAGTTTTTGGGAATGGACAACAGCTCTCGGGATGGCTGCTTGATTTAAATCTCTTCACTCCAGACGGTATCGACATATTTTCCGGCCGGAATCAAGACTACTTCGGGAGTCTTATTTGGAGTGTTATGGCCAAGGCCAGCAAGGGATTGTATGTATCTTTCTGAAACCTGCAACGCGGATTTCAACTTATTCTTGGCAGCGATACGAGTTTGACAGATCCCTGGTCAAGGTAGCTAGCCGGTTTTTCAAGTAAATGCGCCGCTGATTTGCTAATAGGGCCCTTTCGTACCACTTCCTGAACCAAACATCTCGCTCAAACTTCTTCACAAACGACTCAGCGCATGGCGCAGGACAGCTTTGGTCGCAGATTCCGGATATCCCGAGTTACCGACAACACAGTGTTCCCTTTCCTCTAATTATAGCTGATGCACGACCAAATGGATCTAATGCCTCTGGAGTGCTATCTGCTACCGCCACAGTATACGAGGTACCTGAAACAGTTCAAGTCTCTTCGATCTTCTCACCATCACTTTCAAGATGTCGCCTTTTGAAATGGTCTCATTCGATCCAAATTTATCCGCCGGTATGAACCTAAAGTTCGTCGGTACACAACTCTCGAATGGTCTTCCTGCGAATAATACAGCTTGTGTGACGAGATTCGATGAAGTCGGCTTCGTCATGGGCACCAGTTCGAGTCTCTTCAATGTGAGACTCTTAGCACTTGAAAATATTGTCACTCACGGTTTCGTTTCAGAAAATCCTGGATGACGACCGAGGATCGTTATTGAAGTCCACGAATTTCAAGGCTCTCAAATTCCTTTTGGCTCGGCTTCTACAGGAGATTCGCGACACTGACAACGATGTTGCCAATTGGCCCAAGTATATGCTTGATGTCTTTCAAGTGGCATTTTCTAATTTTATTCTAGCCCCTTCAAGGGAATTTCCCCCTCGACCTTTCAAGATTCCAGTAGCGATTGGCTTGAGCTGATTGACGGTGGCTCGAATGGGGAGGTTGTTCCGCTTGGATCTCTCCTAGTTAAATCAAGAAATCTGGACGTTATCGTCGCTGTGGACACCAACTCCAATGATGACAATAATTGGCCAAAGTGCGTGCTAAGTACCCATCGGTTGCTAATTTACTTACACGAGTAGTGGCGAGAGTCTTTTATTCAGCGCCAATCGGACTCTGGATATACTGCAAAGTACAGTATGTTGTCCGACTCGGACTATATCACTGTGACTAACACGGTCCATAGCATCAACAAATGCCGCCACTCCCGGCCAGTACGGAGGAATTCGTGTCTCAAGGTCTCAACCAACGACCTGTATTCTTTGGCTGTGAACCTCTGAAAGATCCAGCCGAGTATCCCCTCGTGGTCTATCTTCCCAATTCCCCTCCTCTCAATGGCGATAACCCAGTCACAAAGTAAGTTTTCCAATAGCCTTGAAGTACTTGAACTGACGATAACAGTACGGATACGTTCAAGCTGGATTACACAGTTAAACATTCTCAGCTTTTCATCGACCAAGCTCATGCGAACACCATCGGGGGTTTCAAACCGAACACAAATTCACCTGACCCAAACTGGGGAAAGTGTCTCCAATGTGCTTCAATAGACCGAGCGCGACTTAAAGCTAGTATCAACCGTTCTGACATATGCTCTAAATGTTTCAAGCAGTATTGCTTTGACCCTACAAATCTGACAAGCAAAAGCGATTTGCCAAACAGGAAACTTGTATTTGTCGATCCTGATCCTCAGAACAAGGTCAAAGACTTTGTCGCAAAGCACAAAGCTCTGATCATCGGCCTTTCTGTTGCGGCAGGCCTGATCTTTTTCGGTGTACTCGCCATTTGCATGTGAGTGAACAATGGAGCACTACTTCCTTTTTTGACCATGACCACAGATTCTGTTGTTGTGTAAAGAAAAAGAGGGTGGTATACCATCCAATAATAATTGAGCCGCCCAATCATTAATGTATCACATATCATTATCATTATAATTTATTGGGTGCTTTTTCTATACAGGTACCAAGTATATCCGTCACCTGTACTAGAGTCTGGCTATGAGAGGCTAGCTTTTCTAGTATCTCCGCAAACGCCGCGGATGACGCAATCCTGATGTGATGTAGTCGATGTCAGAGCCAAAAACACAAATATGGACCTCGACTAGAATGAGCAACATCACCTTCCACCCTGGCTCTGTCTCGAGTGAAGAGCGACAGACTCTGCTCAAGCAGAAGGGTGTGACAATCTGGTTGACTGGATTGAGTGCCAGTGGCAAAGTATGATCACACGGCTTCGATTTCACCGACTTACACACTTTTCAGTCGACCATTGCCTGCGCCTTGGAGCAGCATCTACTGCATTTAAAGAAATTCACATACCGTCTGGATGGCGACAATGTGCGCATGGGGCTTAACGAGGACCTAGGATTCGACGAAAAGTCAAGAAACGAAAATATCCGTCGAATCGGCCAAGTATGTTCTCCTTTCCATGACATTGAACCTTGCTGACAGATTCCAGGTGTCGAAACTGTTCGCAGATGCCTCATGTATCGCCATAACCGCTTTCATTTCGCCCTATCGCGAAGATCGCGCTTCAGCTCGACGGATGCATGATGAAGCCTCGATTCCTTTCATCGAGGTTTTTGTCGATGCACCGCTGCATGTGGTGGAAGAACGTGATCCAAAAGGATTGTACAAGAAAGCTAGAGCGGGAGTTATCAAAGGTTCGTACACGATTTCTATCTTTTACCCGCACGCCGACTGTCGCTAGACTTCACCGGAATCAGCGCACCGTATGAAGCTCCAGAATCTCCCGAAATCCATATCAAGACTGATTCTATGAACGTGCAAGAGAGCGTAAGGATTATCACAGACTATCTCGAGCAAAAGGGATGGATCTCATAGACTAGACGGTTATTCCTCGGTATCCATCTCCAATATACTGCAAAAACATCAGAAAAACGTACAATCAACATTCAATCATGTTCACCATTCCTCCGAATTGGATTCTGCAGGCTTGTATGCTGAAAATGAATACGAACCACCGACAAAGCTACCAGGGTTGAAGACATGACAGCCCGTATACGTGATCTTGTACCGGTCATACTTGTCAGCGAGGATAAGCTACAAAAACCATCAGTAAACATTCGACGAGAGCCAAAGTAGCTGACCGTAGACGGTAGAGGATACAACCTCAAAGCTCCATCGAAATCCGCCAATGTCGGTTGAATATGAACTGTCAATGGACATAGGTGGGCTTGATCCAGGATACTTTGCACAAGAAATCGCTTCAGCTCTTCTCCACCTGCCTTGGGTTTGACCCCAATGGTATTCCTGACCATTTTAGCCATCAAGTCCTCGCGAAATATGACTATCTCTTGGTGAAAAAACTTTATCCTGCATGGGTTCGTGGCGAACTGAACCAAGGGAATCTTGCTCTTTAAGCGCGAGAGAAACGATGACAGGATCGGCCGTTGAGGAAGGGTACGTGACCCTGTTATGTCCAGAGGGCCGGGGACAAGGATAATGTGGGTCGACCGAACGACAAGGGGGTATGAAGCAAGCAAGTCGGCCAAGGCGTCAAAGTTCTCTTGATACCTAGCCATATCACGGCCATTCGATATAGAACGACTCGTAAAGTTGCCGCAAAGAACAATAACCTTTGGAATAAAGTTACTCTCTATGCAATTGTCCAACATCTTTTGCAGGCCTGGCAGCGTCTGTGGATCGTCGAGCCACACGTCTGATAGAAAGAAAAAGTGCATATCAGAGAGCTCGTCTGCTACGCGTGATGCAAGCTGAGCGTCTTCCAACAGGGACGTGGCGCCCTTGCCGAGGAAATCGACGTGACCGTAGATCGACCTGGCTGTTTCCCGGGTTTCGCAAGGAGGTTGACCCATGGCGATAATCTCGAGAGTGCCTTCTTCCGTGTATTCGCCTTCGACAAGGGCAATGCATCCTTCTGTGAAAAAGCCTTCACCCGGTTCGTTCAGTTTCGAGAAATCCAGCTCGACGCGACCCTCTGCATCCTCTATACATATCTTGCCCTCTTTTGAATGAGCAAGCATTCCAAGCAGGAGAAAGCGCTGGCCTGCTCGACCGAGAAGTTGTTTTGTGGATTTTAGAGTGACGAGACGATCTCTGTCCCGTGAAGGCAAAGTAGAGGGCGCGAAATGTTCATTCCGCAGTACACATTGTCTGATGATATTGAGCCTGTCTCTGGGAACCAGAACGCGTGAATCTGCAGAACCTGATATCGTCTGAGCTGATGGGGATCTAGACCGTTCAAGTTCGGAGCACAGCACGAAGCAGAAAAAACATACTTTTCAAAGGTCCCCCGCTCATGAGACCAGTGCCACAAAGGCATCTTGAACGCGTCGATAAGGAAGAAGTGTGCATCTGGGTCAATTATGGCTTGCATGGACGAAGATTGGCCTTGGTCCTGCAAGGATTCGTAGACCCTGGTCAGGATTTGGAGCGATACTTTCATTGTCGCGTCTAAAGACTTGTAAGAAGAAAGAAGCAAATATGAATTAGAGACGCACCATCCTGCTTGTTATATTCTTTGGCCAGAGTCTCTATGGACGATTCTACGTCGTCGTCCTCAATCTCGTGTTCATCGAGAATATGTTCCAAAAGTTCGAGGGCGTCCGGTCCAAGAGAGTTGCTGTATTTTCTAAAGACCTAATGGACAGTAAGCCAGCTGGTTTTTGACTGCGGCTTTGGCACCTTGATGATCGCGCGTTGGCGCAAGTCGCTCATGTTGACAGGGAATCCTTCACGTGGAGTTTCCTAGCTGCCGATAGCTCGTCTCATCGCAGTTTCCTTATTTGCCCTAGTCTCTTTCCGATATCATATATAAAGCCCTCGATGCGGCTTGTACGACCCTCTAGCGGATTCGAGTACACTGCTTACTGTCACGCTCATGGAGAGTTGTGAATTTTTTTTCAATTTAAAAATTAAAAATTATGTCCAAGTCCTAGGTGACCTACTTAGTGGAACCTCAATAGCATGTTGTCTAGTGGCTCTCCATGATGCTAACTCGTAGCAGTGAATTTTGTACAGCAATTCGAGCTTTGCCCTCATGATAGTGCGCGCCGGTCCCCCAGACAGCGCGATATAGCCTTTGGGCACCTCTTCATCTGGTTTGGCAAACCAGGCAGAATTTGGGTCACCGCCGAGACCACTTGACTTCGTAATGATCTTGCGGTTCCAGACGTTAGGGTCGGGGAATTTCAAGAATCGCTTGATAGAGGCAATGTCTTCGATGGGAAGACGCTCGAAAGCATCATCTCGAGGGGCATCAGGCCAAGGAGCCTCTTTGCCATCTAGAGTTCGATTCCCAAAGTCGTCCAACTGGAACAAGCGAACTGCTTCTGAGGGAACTCTCTCCGATATTTCTGTACGCCATAATGCCATTTCTGCCGGCATATGCTGATACCAATCCCCAAAGCCAACTTCGATAATCCTCTTGTCCATTTCAATTGGCCGGTCGAGTCTTTCTCCGTTGATCCCCCTTCCACGTTCATCGACAGAGAAACGAATACCGATGAACCCGCCGCGAAATCCAGCCAGCAATTGAGCCATATCAACGACAAGAGCTCTTGCCCGGTTCAGTCTTACGCATCGCATTCGATCACTGAAAGACAAAACTGCGTTCCTGTCCTCGCTGGCGATGGTAGTTACGAATGGCTGGCCCCTGGACAAACCGCGGACTTTTCGAACAAAGGACAGAGCCAATGGTCGCGTCGAGAAGCCGACGGTAATCAAGGGTCTCCAGAAAGGGTTTTCTTTTAGAGTTTCCCGATATCGAGACCGCTGACTCTCAGTGGATGCTGCTTTGTGTTTCCTTGTCGCCTTTGCTTCGCGTTTGAAGTCAAGGATCGATGGCTCTTCACCCCGTTCAAGACGAGTTGCCTCCCAGTCATCGAAGTCTGTCCACCATTTGCTCGCGACGCCACCTTTTCGTGAAAGCCAGGGCCACCGAGCATTATCCATGGCTTGAACTGCGATGGATTTCGCTGTGCGTATCGGCTGTGGTTTTGGTTTTGGTTCTGGTTTTGGTTCCTCCTTCTCTTCTCCTTCCAGCTCTTCCTCCTCTCGTTCTTCGTCTTCATCTTCGTCTTCGTCTCGGTCTTCGTCTTCTTGCTCCTGTTGCTCTGCGTCTGAACCTGGAAGACGGTTGTATCCCTTGAGCACAGTCTGGAAATCGCAGGTCCGACATATGCTGACAATATGTTCGTGTTGTTCGACCATTCCGATGGACTGTCGGACGGGATATCGAGACTCGAGGACGAAGACAGTATGAGGAGTATAAGCAGCTGGTGCCGGAGGCTCGTAGCTTTTACCAATTCTGTGATATCTTCCTCCAGGAAACCAGCTACTGGTTCTTAGGTGTGTTGGAACTGTAAAACCACCCATGTAAGTTCTGGCCTCTGTGAGACTTAAAGTCACGTCTATTCGTTCGTCTCTTTCAGCCTTGATAATACGACGTGAAATGACCTTGCATTCTTCTTCCCAGCCCTGCTCGACAAAAGTAACCCGACCTTCCTCAGAATGCTGAGGTGGTTCTGGGTGTCCATATGGGACTCCCTTGCGACCTTCCCGTCGAGGACCCCTTTTGAACTCGTCCCTTCGCGTAGGGAAAGCGAGAATAGGGTCTTTCAAGACCTCTGGAGGTAGCTCTGAAGATTTGATGGTGATTTGCTGGTCGTCGGGGGTAGAGGCGGATGGATTGGCGGTAGGGAGAAAGTTGAATCGTGTTACATGGGCCCGGCTGAATGCACGCGCGTGGCGGGCCTGCATCGAGGGAAGGAGCAGCACCAGGACGAAAAACAGTCAAAGCTCGATCAAAAAATACTGTATCACGTGTCTAACGGCCCGAATCGGCTTCGGTGGAAAATCTTTTTTCATTTCTGATTTCACCGACATTTCACCAATTACATGCAACTCGTTATATCACAACATCGATGAGCGACACGCAGAAATCCCCGGATCGCACTGTTAAAACCTCTGAAAAGGTCGAGGTCATCCTCATCCCACCAGTCAGGACCAAGGACCCCTTTCAGCTCCCCAGCCAATTGCAATGGATTCTAACCAACTGGACTTGGAGCAAACTGAAGCCTGCCATTCGTTGTGCTATAGCTGCCTGGATCTCAGCAGTTCTATTCCTTATTCCAAAGGTCGAGATCTTCATGGGCCAGGCTAGTTTCCTGATTCTCATAAGTAGGCTTTCTCGACCGCATACCTGACAATTGACTAACTGCAGGTCAGCATCTTTCATGTCCCCGCCGAGCGATCCATTCATGGCTGTTTTAGAACGCGAGATACTTATTATATCTCTTGTTACAATCTCATGGGCGCAAGTATCTCTCGTTCCTCTTTCAAAGTTGAACTCATTGTCCTGTTAGATGGAGTTGCTTGGGATTGCGTTTGGCGGGCCTTGCACGAACGAATCGGAATCCAAATGCCACCTTTGCCGAAGCTGTTTCTGGTGAGTTTTCAATTATTGTTCGAGACCAAACTCTCTGAGGTGCGAATAGGAAAGTATATCGAAGCAGCGGTATGTGGGCCTCTTTATATCCCTTCTCGTATATTGACACTACTTCGAGCCCACCGTCATAGCCGCTGCATTTATATTCTTGGGCTCTGTTTTCCTTCTCTACATCAGAGCGAGGCAAGGACCAGGTCCTTATCTTTTTGCTTGCATTCTGGGATGCATTTGTCTCGGTAACTTCGGCCATCCTGTGATATCCATACTTTTTTTGAACAAGTCCGCAGATATCTCTCTCACGACCGGAGCACTATTTCCGTTTGAGCTCTATAGCATAGGGCAAGCTATCCTGATTCCTCTAGGTTTCCATTCAGTCGTCGCAGTCTTGTGTTCCATCTTCGTATTCCCTTCGACGGTATCTGCCCAATTCACGACTCAGCTTCAAGGGGTGCTCACTCCACTCGCTGAGGCCATCAAACTTCATCGCAAGCTCTTGAAATCGCCTACAGACTCGGACGAGTTTGCTTCTACGTCAGCTGATATCATTGCTCAGGTTCTCAAGTCTGAGGGTGCACTGGTTCCTCTTGCAGGTGAAATCTCATGCCTTCAGTTCGGCCCGCTATTCACTGAAAGACCTTCATTTTCAGCTTCTGGACGCCTTCTTGAAAGCGATTTGATCTATAGTCGTTTCGGTCCCACCGATTTTCGTGCATTGCAGCAGATCGCGCGTCGAATGGCTGTCAGAGCGAATGGAATGACGACCTTTTTATCCTTGATTGATGCGACGAGAGATAAATTCCTTGTCACGCCTCTTCCGTCACGACCTGGTACGCCAGGAGCCAATACTCCAGTTAGACTATCGAGAGCCCCGACATTGGAGGATGCACCATCGACACCGACAGAGTCGATGAACAGAATCTCCAGCAGTTTTTCTCATAGTCATCATCATCATCATCACCATCGTCAATCTCACCACAATCATCGACATTTGCTCCATAATTCCTTCATTCATATCCCAATGCCACATTCCAAAGAGGAGCCTGCTGTTGGAGTTTTTGAATCGCAGAGATATGCCGATCTTGAAGCAACACATTTTGGTGAAACCAATGCAGCTGAACTGTTGCAGCAAATGGTTAGCCGTTTATCCGATTGCTGTGATGTTCTTCTAGGCCATGGACAAGAAAGTCTTGCATGGATCCAGACTTGGTTGGGAGCTGTCCGTGTCGGTCGTTGGCGGTTCTGGATCAGTATAAAAGAGAAGAGACAGATTTGGAGTGTCAAGCTGGAAGAGGCCCAGAAACTGAGGGACACTATCAATGCGGCTCGAGAGGAATTTCGCAGCAAAACTAGGTTTGGTGATTCAAGTTTGAATATCTTCCATTACTGACTGTGGTTCAATAGGCACCTGGTTCTGGATCCATATCGTACTGCTTTTGATAAGGGTCAGTCTATGGACGAGGCGCCGCCTTATCGATATCTTTTCCATTCGTATGTCTACCAGTATCACACCATGCGATTCACTGGAATGGTTTTGGAAATGGTAAGTTCTGTTCCAATAAACCCAACACAGGATTGATGCGGTACTTCTAGCTTGATGAGATCATTCGCCTTGAGAAAGAGCGACAGACGAATCGTCTCTGGACCCCTGCGAGACACATCTTCAAGTGGGCCAACTGGAATATCGTTGAAACAAACCATGACGAGGAAGATCCCGACACCATCCAGGGTTTGGAGCCTGCTGTTCTGGAAGATCTTGGAATGCCTCGACGTCGAGATCCAGATGCATTACCACCAGGAAACGCTATTGAATGGCTCATGAGCCACTTGTACAGAGGAATAGGTGGTCTCGGAGGTGGCAATGCTCTGTATGCCATCAAAGCTGGAGCATTGACTGGTATGTTCTCTCTTTTGTTCCATTTTGTCACTGACCATGTCAGTAATCATGTGTATTCCTATTTTCTTGAAATCTGTTGCGCCTTTGGCATACGGTCAGTTCCTATGTTAATGGAGCGTTAATGGAGCGTCATGACACTAAATCTTCTTTGCAGAGAACAAATTTGTCTGGGCTCTGTATGTGGTCATCTCACTTGTCTAGATTACATTCATCGTTGAACAGGATCATGGCTCAACTCACCTTGGCCCGGTTTAGAGGCGACACAGCGTTCGGATTGGCAGCGCGGTAAGTCCAATGTCTTGGATAGAGCACCTATTGAGATCTTCCTAGTATCTTCAGCACATTTCTCGGTGGAGTCGTTGGAATGTGTATGTGGTTCGTCTGAATGCTAATCTTTCTTTCGCCGGCTGAACTCCTTTATAGGTACATTTGTCAAGGAAACCCTTATGGATTTGCTGCGGTATGCGGTGTCTGTCTCCCATTCTTCCTCTTTGCGCGCTTGTATTGGCCCGGTCCACCGATGATATCTATCATCTTCTTTGTAACTGCTCTCCTCGTCTTAGGTTATTCATATCAGGACAGAATTATCGACCTGCCAGGAAATCCAGGGAGTGGATTCACTCTTGCCTGGCGCCGCTTCGTCCTTGTTACTGTCGGCGTAACAGCAGCCTTGTCAGTCAAGTCTCACTGTAATCACCATGGTCTGACCAGCATCTTCTAGTATCTTCTCTTTCTTCCCTCCTTCTACGACAATTCGCAAGTATCAACGAGCTACCCTTGCGACAACTTCGACAGAAATTGGAGCCATCTATTGTGCAATTCTCTCTTTCGCCTATTCTCGGGACAGCAAAGAAAGCGAAGAGATTACGACGAGTCTGATTGCTATACGAAGCAAGCTAAATCGTTCAGCGGTCTTGAAAGCAAACGCTATATATGAGGTGGGGTTTGACTCTGTTGCCGTCGCTTTCGCTGATTGCAGTAGTTCTCGCTTCGGGGTCGATGGCCTGCTGACCGATATGCCAAGATTCTGCAGTTGCAGTTGTAAGCTCGTTGCTCTGAATCATGGTTGACCTAACATCTCTTCCAAAAGGCATATAGCATACAGTCTTTCACATCTGTTCTCCGTCATAGAGCATTTGGAACCCCAATGGACCAGAGCATTTCTGAGAAGGACCCGCTTCACGGATCCGAGCTTTCAAGGCGATGTCCTTGCTGTCATCAGTAAGATATCCTTTCTCGTAGCAAATCCCTGCTGATGTTTCCCAGCGATGATCTCGACTGCTCTACGGACTGGAACCCCTTTGCCTCAAATCACGCCTTGTCCTCTGCTTGACCGATATATGCTCCGGTATCATGGTCTCAATGTCGTGCATAAAGAAGATGAAGATGATTTCGGATTGCCTCGGTCACTGACGATAGAGACATTGGAGAATGAACAATATCTGCAAGTTTATTTGGTCGTCATCTAGCTTTTGTCTGACTTGAATTCACTCAGGATGTTCTCAGTTGCACTGTCCAATGCATTTGCCATTGTCAGTCGGCTGGATATGTTGATGCTTGCCGTGAAAGAGATCGTCGGGGAGCAGTACCATATTCATGGAGTTGGAGCCGCGTCGACACGAATCGGAATGCCTTTGTCGCAGACGCTAAACTCGAGGCTCGAGCCTTGACCGTGTAATGTACTTGTCTGGCCTATGTACTGTCATACTGTGAACTGTGGCGCAAGGACATAAGCACGGCTACTCGTTTGGCATTCCCGTGGCGTCATTCAATGCCTGACACTGAGCGGCCCGAGTAGCCACAGAACTTTCAGAACAAGAATGGAGCTGGTCTACGAAACCTTTGTATTCCCGGGCATCATGCTTGTTGGCTCCAAAATGAGGAGGGGTTTCAAGATCTGATTATAGACACGTTCCATACTTTTACTCTATGCAATAATCTAGCGGTACATAATAATATAAAGATTACGATTCTCCATCAAGCTTCAAGCTCCATCCTCCGTTTCTCTCGTTTTGCAGCAGTAGTTCTGAGCAACCATGCAAGATTTTCATAGACAACGAATGTCACGCAAGTCCCGGGAAGGACACGGACAATATTTGTGGCGAGACCCCGATAAAACCCGCGAACTCCTTCCTCTGTCCATGTTCTCCGGATCGTCGTACGAATGTCAGGATAAAGGTCGGACGAAATATTGTTCTTCAGAATGATTTGTCAGAGGCAAAGACGGACAGCAAGCAAGATACGTACCTGGAGGCGAGAGCGGATGACTTGGTATGGGTATGTGATTGAAAGCGCCCCAAGTTTGCTAGCGCCAGACATGAAGACATATGCCAAATTTGACTGCAAAACGTTAGGACGTTGGTATCCTGGATAGAAACGAGAGACGAACCAGTTTCTCGACCTCTGGAGTCCACGTCCGGCCCGACTTTTCGTATTTCTTTCGTTTTGCCTCAAACCCCCATTGCTTCATCTTTTCGTAGACCATAAACTGAATCGCCCCGTTAGTAACCCCGAACAGAGCTAGTGAAGTTCCACGGAAAAGGCCAGGGACACCTTCTGTCTTCACGATGGTAGAAATCCCGTCTGCGCAAGGATATCGGTAAAGCGGTATGACCGAAGAGAAGACTCACCCCAGAGACCCTTGTATGCATGAGGAGAATCGTGTTGAGTTGTGAACATCCGGACCTTGACCACCCAGAGCGGATTCGTCATAATGGCCGTAACAGCGCCTTGAGATGGATTAGCCCAATGATTGCTGCAAGGACTGTATTGAAATGCGAACTCGCTTGAGCAGAACATATGAGATAATTCGTAGCAGAAAGTGGCTGAGTTATGTCTCCGCCAGAGGCGCGTTTTTTGAGCATATTGTAACTGAAAAGGTCAGATAGCTGGTCTGAGAGCTTTATAAGGACTCACAACAGGAAATAAAGCCCCCAGCTCGAAGCATTTCCAGCAATATTAGGCACTACGCCTCGGTAGAGACCTCTCCAGCCATATTGCTGCTGAATGTCCTTTAACGCGTACCAGATTTGGCTGCCAGCATTGCCTCGCGGTTTTGTAGTTGCCACTTGGAATTTTACTTTCAAAAGGTCCAGTGGGTTCATGCAAAGAGTGTTGACAACACCGGCTCCAAGTCCAGCAGCAGCATGATCCTAAAGAGGATTTAACGAAGAAAACAGACGATGGAGGACAACGAACCAAAGCTGTGGTCGGAAAGAAACTGGCTGGTTGTTTGACCATTCCAGCGAGAGCTGGACAATGGCTCAAAAAATGAGCAGTCTGTCTCAAAAAGGCAACGTGACTCTCCATGGACGTCCATTTCGCTTGGATGCAAGAAGCCATGCTAATGGTATTATTTTCTGTATTTCTCAAACGTCTGACTGACGCTAAACCAGGCTGAAGAAGCTCTGGCTTCTGGTGAAGTCCCTGTTGGATGCGTCTTTGTACGCGACGGCTCGATCATTGCTCGAGCCAGAAATCGAACAAATGAACTCAGAAATGTAACGATCCAAGACTAATCAGTTTCCAGGTCTCACTCATCCTATAGGCCACCCGGCACGCAGAGCTAGAAGCCATCGACGAGATTTTGGCCGATAAATCATTCACACCTTCAGTTTCAGATCGGCCACTTTCGACGACTACTCTATATGTCACCGTGGAGCCCTGTATCATGTGTGCTTCTGCCCTGCGACAAGTGGGAATCAAAGAAGTTTTCTATGGTGCAGGTAACGACAGATTTGGAGGCTGTGGAAGTGTTTTGGGAGTGAATGAATCGTGCGTCCAGTTATCTTTACCAAATCGTCTCTGTTGAAACAACCTCATAGCCTCAAGCATCCGGCTCATCCTTCTTACCCTGCTACCGGTGGATATCTTCGTGAAGAAGCCATCATGATTCTCCGCCGATTCTATATCACCGAGAACACGAATGGTTGGTCGAATTCGAGAATTGTTTCACTGCTGACGTTTCTCTTTAGCGCCAGTGCCCAAGTCCAAAGCGAATCGCGTCCTCAAGACAGAGATAATATGACATTGACAAGAAAATACACAACTATTTCACCAGGCGTGATGTCCGCCATTGACCAGGATGCTGGAAAATTAGTGTGAGTAAGAGTCCTTTCTTGCGATTATCGACTTACTCGCTGCCAGTGCAGAAGCTTGATGCGTCAGAGGCCAACCAAACTGCGACACCACGCATCTCGTCAGGTCTTCCGATTCTGCCCATCGGATTCAAGTTGGACCACTTTTCCAACAGCTCTGGCGCCTTGTCCAGATAGGCTGCGGTCATTCTGCAAAATATCAGGATGCGAAAACCTTGTATACCAAGTCAAACTTACTTGGTTCGGATGTAGCCAGGCGATAGACTGTTAACACGGATGCCTTCCTTTGTCAGCTCACAGGCCATGCTTCTCGCCATTTGGAGGACAGCAGATTTAGACGAATTGTAAGAGACCCAGGAGTGGTCCTGATCGTACGAGCATTTGTGAAATTGGACCAAGTTGAATCATTGAATGTCTTACTCGATTTGTGATGCTTCCGCTCATCGAAGCAATGAGTATAATTGAACCACCGTTTCCGAAGCGGCGCATCTGTCGGCCTGCTGCCTGGGCTGTGAATAACACGCCGTTGGTGTTTACTGCTAGAACCTAAAGAAAATGAAAAAATGAGATCAAGACACCGAGAGAGTTTGGTGCACTTACATCCTTGAACTGCTGAGCTGGATATTCGAGACAATCCGTGTGAGCTTTGAGGATACCAGCAGCGGCGACGGCACAATCGAGTCTTCCTTCTTTGTCCCCAATCTTTTCCCCTTGCTTCCACATCTCTTCCTGATTGGTGACGTCGGCGGCAACATACTCGAGCCTCGAACTACCCATCTTTTCAATGTATTGTCTGGTTTTCTGCCATTCTTCTGAGGGTTGGCCGGGAAGATCAAAGCAATAAACTGCGCGTGAGCCTGCTTCACAGAGAGCCAAAGCCATTTCTAGCCCCAAGCCCCCGTTGCCTCCCGTGACTATGGCGACTCGATCCGTCAGAGCGAATTCATCGAAAATCTTTGGTTTCGGTTTGTCGAAAGATGCTTGCATAGCGGCCTCAACCCCGATGGGGGCCAAAGGAGAAATGGACTGGGATTTGGTGGCATACTGAGGACGAATGATAGAAAAGAGCCTTGACGAGGTCCTTGAAAGTGTGAGGCCGGTGCGAATGCTGTGGAGAACACCGACTCTAGGGAACATTGTAGTTTGTTCTAAGCTGAAGCCAGTCAGCTGGCCTGGCTTCGAGAATGGGAAGCGCGTCATGAGGCCGCACAAGACGTAAACAGCACAGTTTGTTTCCAGATTCTATGCCTGAAAGCGGCGAGTGGATGAGAAGGTAGCTTTGAGAGCACTCGTAACTTGTCAAGCTCGAAGCCAGTTTCATAGCTAACGTATTTCTTTAGCTTCCGTATCCAAGTCAAGGTGAATCGCAGGTTCGAGACTGACATATGTAGCTTCATAAGACAGGAAAATACACGACGATCTCACATGATATTGGCCGGTGACCAAGATGCTGAAAGTTATTGTTAGTGGGATTGTTTGCTTGTTATCATTGACTTACTCGCTGCCAGTGCAAAAGCTTGACGCATCAGAGGCCAACCAAACTGCGACACCACGCATCTCGTTAGGCCTTCCGAGTCTGCCCATAGGATTCAAGTCGGAGCACTTTGCCGGCATGCAAACCATGCTTATTTGTAGGGTGGCGGATTTGAACGAACTGTATGAGACTCAGGATTGATCCTGGTAATATAAGCTTGGCTCCGAAACTGGAGCGTTGAACAGCTCACTCGGTCTGTGCTTTCGCTTGAAGAACCAATGGGGATAATTTAACCACCATTTCCAAAATGGCGCATCTGAAGGCCTGCTGCCTGAGCTGTGAAGAGACCACCATTGGTGCTCACTGCCAGAACCTGAAGGAATGTGAATTGGGTCTTCAATGAAACCCGCTTCACTTACTTTCTTGAACTCCTCGGCTGGATATGCGAGACAATCCGCGTGAGCTTTGAGGACACCAGCAACGGCGATTGCACAATCAAGTCGTCCTTCTTTGTCTCCAATCTTTTCCACTTACTTCCACATCTCTTCCTGTTGGTGATATCGGCGGCAAGGTACTCGAGCCTGGAGCTGCCCATCTTGTCGATGTATTCTCTGGTTAAAGCCATTCTTCCGAGGGCTGCTTGGGAAGATCAAAGCGGTAAACTGCGCGTGAGCCTGCTTCACAGAGAGCCAAAACCATTTCTAGGCCCAAGCCACCGTTGCCTCCGGTGACTATGATGACTCGATCCGTCAGAGCGAATTCGTCGAAAATCTTTGGTTTCGGTCTGTCGAAAGATGCTTGCATGGCGGAGCCAAAGGAGAAAGGACTGATTTGGAGGCATATTGAGGACGACTGATAGAAAAGAGCCTTTTTGGGGCCCTTTGAAATTTGGCGCTGCTGGTGCGAACGTTCTGGAGAACACCGAGTCTGGCGAACATTGTAGTTGGTTCAGAGATGTGACTGAGGCTTTGGGAGCCCAGTCAGCCAGCCAGGCTTCTGCGAACGCGAGAAGCGCGTCATGAGGTCTGCCAAATGAATATCTTTCAGCTTCTGGCCAAAAACTCGCCGGATATAGCCTGAAGAGGCTCAAAGACGTGGTTGTGAAAGACTGGAATTGATGATACAAAACCAAACAACCGCTTTTCCTTCATGGCTAACACCACCGTTTATGGTGCCAAGTCGATTCATGGACAAAACCCTCAGGTATTTTGACCCATGTTCTTTTCTGTCTGCTGGCTGAGCTTCCCAGTTTCTAGTCGAAAATGTCATCCGGAATCGTATCTATGAAGCCACCTACTGGAAGGAGCACTGCTTCGCGCTGACAGGCAAGTCTGCTGCCTCTCACTCTATAAACCATGCTCACAAATCGCCCAGCCGAAACTCTCATTGACAAGGCAATAGAGCTCAAATATATCGGCGGTGTCTACGCAAATCAGCGGCCCACAGAGTTCATCTGTCTATTGCTCAAACTGCTTCAAATTCAGCCAGAGAAGGAGATTTTAGTGGAATATCTGAGAGCGGAAGAGTTCAAGTGCGTGTCAATCCATTCATTGGTCTATATCAACTAAACATGCTACCCTCAGATATTTAAGAGCTCTGGCTGCAATGTATGTTAGAATGACCTTTCGACCCGTGGATGTATACGAGATGTTAGAGCCTTTAATGAAGGACTATCGGAAGCTTCGGTCAAGGAATATGAGTGGGTCACTTTCCTTGTACCTTGCAGGGATACTGACGCGTTTTTCAGGCGGCTATGCACTGACTTTTATGGACGAATTTGTACATGCTCTGCTATCCGAGGAGCGAGTGTGTGACCTGATTCTGCCTCGAATACCGAAACGCGACATTCTGGAAGAGAATGGGGAGCTGGGGCCCAGAAAAAGTCGATTGTTGGATGCTCTTGAGGGCAAGAGCGACGATGGGAGTGATAGAGGTCGGAGTAGAAGCAGGAGTAGAAGCAGGAGCGGAAGCAAAAGCAGAAGCAGAAGCAGAAGCAGAAGCAGAAAACGGGAGTCGCAGCGCAAGTCCCAGAGGACGAAGCCTCAGCAGGAGCAGTCGGGGATCAAGCCCACGATATATTTCCCGGAGTCGCTCTGGATCAAAATCGCCTTATCGTTCGCGAAGTCGAAGCATCTCTCCGGATAGAATGGACACAGCGCCCTGATGTATCGATATTATTTGCATGTACCTATGATTTTCTTTGTTTGTCAAAATTCTCTCTGCGCCATTTGCCCAGGACGTTGGCCAACATCTTCCAACGGGTTGGTACGAAAGGAAGGTCACCATATTGCTTCAGACCGTCGCGGGAGATATAACCTCGGTTTCGATATTGGCCATACCAGACTGTCGTGGAGTGTCAGCAAGTGCTTTTGTACACGGTTTTAGATACTCACTGATGTCTTCACGTCGGGTAGGTGCAGCTTCTATACGGTCTTGTCGTCCTTTTACACAGTCTTGCAGGGCTAACTGGTTGTAGAACTTGCAGACAACTGCGCCTCCGTGAGCCTCGATGGCCTTTATAGCCATCTTTGAAGCTCGGGACGGTGTAATGTAAATTTTGGAATGAAATGCAGATGCACCCTGGAGTTTATTCGGCAGAAGCTCAGGAAAGAAAAATTTCGACGTACGTCTCCAAGGACTTTGATACCGTCATGGGCGTTGTGGATGCAGCCGCTCAAAAGAAGCTCTCGTGCTGTGATTGGATTCTCCGGTGAACTCGTCAGTCTCCCCTGGTCAATCCAATGCTGTATCCTATCCAGGTTCACGGGTGCCCATGTTTTTCCAGACCTTGAAACCTTGAGCAACAATTTCTTGACACAAACCGGAATGCTCACTGATTGAAAAAACCACGTTTTGGGAACAATCTGGTTATTGGTGTTTGACCACCCTCGAAACTGGAATGAGGACCAGGACCTGAACGGGAATTCTGACCATTGTGGCCCTTTCCTGCGGTTCCACCATAACCTGAACCTTGACCACGACCGACACGTTTTTGCTGTAGAATAATAAGCACATGTAAGAAATACAGGACTGTGAATGACCTTGTGCCGTGAGCCTGGCGCCGGTTTGAGGTTGGAAAGGGATATTCGCGTCGAGCGAAGGCGTGAAGCCATGGTGGTTTGAAAGAAACTTTCCAAATTAGGACTTGATCTTTTTGGCCATGTCGCTCAGGCCACTCATCGTAATTTGCGGTACCACTGGCGTCGGA
Source organism: Mycena floridula (assembly GCA_029320655.1). NCBI lineage: Eukaryota > Fungi > Basidiomycota > Agaricomycetes > Agaricales > Mycenaceae > Mycena > Mycena floridula. The sequence continues at coordinate 322,994 of JARIHS010000025.1, forward strand.
AAGTCTAATCTGGCGATAGAACTTGCTCTGAAAGTCGCTCAGCGTCAATCTCGAGCCAGGATCATCAATGCAGATGCTATGCAAGTCTATGCTGGAATGGACATTATCACGAACAAGGTCACCGAGGAGGAGCGTCGGGGCGTCGAACATCTCCTCATGGGATTCAAGCAACCCGGGCAACAATATGTTGTCGGACAATGGGTCAAGGACGCGATGCAGCTGGTCAGTTTCCAATTCATTCCCTAAAAATCCGAGTCAAACGTAGTCACCCAGATTGACGAAACTCATTCGAGGTCTGAGCTGCCAGTTATTGTTGGTGGAACTTCCTATTGGATCCAGCATCTCCTCTTTCCCGACCGTCTTGTAGGCCAAAAGATCCATTCGACAGTAAAAATGTCGGAATCGTTGCAGAATGCGCTCTCAGAGCTGCCCCTAGACCTCTTGGATCTCTTCAACTCTCTCCCAGAAGAACCGCCTACCACAGACCTTGAATTTGCATTTGCCCTGCATGATCTATTGGCCCGTCTAGATCCCGATGTCGCTGCTCGATGGCATTGGAAAGACTCGAGAAAAGTTCTCCGTAGTTTGCGCATACTCAAGGACACTGGACGGAAGGCTAGCGAGATAATAGCTGAACAGTCGCAGCACTTGGACGTCAAGCCCCGGTATGAGTTTCTTTTCTCAATGTCAGAAAGTGTGATTTTATGCTGAACAGGTATCATACGCTGTGCTTCTGGCTCTGTGCAAACACTTCGGTCCTACAAGAAAGGTTGGACTCTCGTGTCGATACAATGATCGAGGTACTGTTCTGCGCTTTCTTGTACTTCTCAGGTTCACAGTTTCACAGCGAGGACTTTTGGACGAAGTTAAAGATCTGCTCAACATTGCCCAAGGGGACACAAACGACTACAGCCTCGGGATATTCCAATCCATCGGTATAGTTCTTTACTGTCTCTGAATGCGTGCTGAAGCATCATTCAGGATATAGAGAGTTTCACGAGTACCTCAAGATGCCGGAACCGACTTCTGAAGCACTAGCAGCTGCTACGGAGCGAATGAAGACTTCAACAAGACAGTATGCTACGCGACAGGTTCGCTGGATCAGGAACAAGTTACTGCCTTTGATGTACGCAGCAAATAAAGAGGAGATCCTGACTCGGACTTATCTGCTGGATGCAACTGGTGAGGCGTCTCATATAGAGCATGACCAAGCCCATAACACTCTTCAGATCTCGAGACTTGGTCCGTCAATGTCCTCGATCCAGCTGTAAAGATGACTACAGGCAGGGAAATGCATCAAGTTTCCCTTCTCTCCCAACTCAACCTGTTTTGGTAGATTTTTTGGATGGAACCTTGGATCTGGATCCCCTTGCGCTGTCCGACATGGCCCGAGAAATGTTGACTATCGCGGACAAAGTTACGGAGTACGTCTGTACTGGATATAAGTTTTTTCTTTTTGCTAACGGACCTTGTTTCAGTCCTGTTGCTGTTCTTCAAGCAAGGAAAAAGATTGTTTGCCCGACTTGTACCATCGTCGAGACTCGGCCAGTGATGCTGGAGGAAGGTCGTGAATGGGAAGCTCACCAACATACCAAAGCTCACAAGCGCATGGCTCGGCCCAAGCCAGATTACCGTGCAATACGCCTTGCACATGGTCAAGTATAATCTTTCCGAGCTGGTTTACCGTCACTCTTGCTTTCACCCACATGTATTGCCTTTACTGACTTATTAACCGTAACGACTCCGGACTCGGACCGTAAAATATCAGACGTCATTATCACGTGCACAAATGATATGACATCAGATTCACGTTCAGACGCTCGACTTTCCTCTCCCTCAATGACCGACCCAGAACTTGACGAAACCATACAGTCGACATCGAATCACGTTTCTCGACATCTCAAAGACAAAACATCTCCTCAGATATCTTCCACCACCGACAGACCCAAGGGCCCCAAAGCGGAATTTCTCCACGAACTCCAAAATGACGATGACGAGGAATTGATTGGGTTCTATCAGCCAAAGCGATGGTGGTTCACATCAACCGCGTTTCCACTTGTAGCAGGTAATCTTTTCTAGCCAGACTAACATGATCGACGAGTTGAGATATTTCAGGGACCTTTGGACCCATTGGAAATCTGTTTAGTATATGCTCGCTGGTTCAAACATGGAGAATCACCATACCACCGGGAGGCACTGAAGACAAGGGTGAAAGAGTCCGTGATCCAACTTGGTCAGTTCGTTTCATGGTGGCCGTTTTGTGATGCTAACTTTCACAGGCTCCTGACTTTGAATTCACTTGCTCTACTCTGCTCAATACTGGGAAACCTGATTATCCTTGGTAATTTCGCGCATAGGATCAAATATGCAATTGCCCAGCCGCTTACGATTGTACTTTGGCAAGTCGTTGGTCCTTGTCTACTTTTTTTTGCTCATTTCTTGACAGGTACATCTCGGCTATCCTCCTCCTTATTCCATTAGCTTTCACAAGCAGTCTTATCATCGAACCTACCTCAAATCACGCTTTCACTCAATCATATTATTACGCCATGATATGTGTTGTAATTTACACCATAATCGCGACTTTACTCGCCTTGAACGTCATCGGGGCTTACATTTTCAAAGCTTATCCGCCTTCATTCAATTCCCTCACTATTCCTCAACGAACTCTTATGCTGCAAACCATTTCATACGTGATATACCTTGCGCTTGGTGCTCTCGTCTTCTCTACTGTTGAAGGCTGGGAATTCGTCGATGGAGTCTACTGGGCCGACTATACCCTATTGACTATTGGGCTTGGATCGGATTTCCCGCTCACCACGAACCTTGGCAAGGGCCTCCTGATTCCTTTTGCAGTTGGAGGCATCATGATGATTGGGCTGGTCATTGGAAGCATCAGGGGACTGGTGTTGGAACGAGCCAAGATCACGGTCAAGAAGCGACAGATGATGAAGGAGCGAACAAAATGGAAAAACAAGACGGACGTGCCCGACGGTGGCAAGTGGAGCAAGCATGAATTTGATGCTATGCGAGTCATCGAGGACAGAGCCAATCGCACGAGACGGTATACGTCTCTTGGTACCTCCCTCTTGGCCTTTTTGATTCTGTGGTCTATGGGAGCCCTGGTCTTCTGGTTTTCCGAGGTGATTCGATTTCCTTCAGTATGTATAAAGCCGCCTCTGATCGTCCATTTCAGGCTCCACAATCTTGGACCTATTTCCATTCGCTTTACTTCACCTATACCACCCTTCTCACGGTTGGGTATGAAAATTTGTCATTTTCTTCTTTTTACATCTACTTGATAGCATTTCAGGTATGGAGACTTGTATCCTAGTAGCAATTCTGGGAAACCCTTCTTCGTCATCTGGACCCTTCTCGCAGTCCCAACTGTCACAGTTTTGATTTCCAATCTAGGGGACACTGTTGTGCGGTGGTTGACACAAACTACGCTCTGGCTTGCGCAACGGACGATTCTCCCTGAACGGTCCCGGAAGAATGGCCCTATCAAAACATTAGCAAGCTTCAAAGATGCAATCCGGAAGGAGCAGAAACGAGAGGAGCAGGAGAATGAAGATGGTGAAGCAAATTTACAGGAGGATGTTGAAAAACTCGGTGGAGCGGTCGAGGAGGCTGAAAAGCAACAAGGGAATTCTGGAGGTTTATCTGCCAAAATTGCCAAAGAGATCAAGGGGCTTGCTGTGGATGTGGGTCTTAACCCGCCGAAACAGTATGAATGGGACCAGTGGAAACACTGGCTCGAGCTGCTGGGTCCAGACGACGGAAATCATGAGGACGAAGCTTGGTGGTTGAGCGACGAAGGACCACTTTTTGGAAGCGCGAATTCAGAGACTTTGTGGGTATTGGACAAATTGTGCGAGAAACTTGAAAAAGTTCTGCCGGACGAGATAAAGGAAGGTTGAAGATGAATTTGGACATCAGTCACTAACATACTCTGTATTCGCCCTTCCAGACAGCAATTACTGTATAATACAAATGCATGAGCTCCATGGACTTTGAGCAGTTGAAACTTGGTCTATCCCTTCTATCCTGTCGATCATCGGGCTCCGGCGACACGCCACGTCCTTGACCTCACCGCGTTCTTGAATGACCAGACGGTACCCATTAGCGGAAGCCAGCCAGACCGCTTGCTTCCATCGTCACTGACAACGTTGGACACATGATAACGCCTCCGACCCGCCTCTTGCTTTTTCGGTGTCGACGTCAGCAATTTGTCTATCGGCGAACCTTGAAGCCTTGTTTCTTTGAAACTCACTCCAATAGCCAAGAAGAGGAGACAGATAGTGGAGAATGCTAGCAGGGGCTTGATCCACGACATGAAGCACCGTGGAACAGACATCAGCTGTTAAATAATTACAGGCTCGAGCACCTATGACGGTTTGTGGGCGCATATCAGAACCTGGGAATACTGTACACGTTTCTGACAGGTTGACTTGATCAAATCAAATCGAGCATTTTCGGAGCTAGCCGGCTCTTGTTTTTCTCTTTAGACCCCAGACACCGCTTCACCCTCAGGATCTCGGAAAATGGCGCATGCTTATCCTTAAAGCCACCGCATTCCGTTGGCAAATGGCAGTATGGTTTTCCAAGCTGTTCCCGTCCTGTTTGGTCTTGGTTCCGCATATTTCCTCGCGACATTTGTCCGTGCTGCTTTCAGGCCGTCGCTGCTTCCACCGGGCCCGACGCCCTTCCCAATCTTTGGAAACGTCCTTGATTGGCCCCGTCGAAGAGGTTGGATACGGTTCAAGGAGTGGGGCCAAACTTTTGGCGTGTTTTTGGTGTTCTTCAGGCTACCAGGAGCTTAACGATTGAACTTGGAGGCGATGTGGTCCACATTACTCTGCTTGGGCGTCATGACATCATTTTAAACAGCTTTTCAGCCGCTAAAGAGCTTCTGGACCAGACCAGCTGTTCAGACCGACCAGAATCCACGATGGCGAGAGAATTGTACGCCAGAGCGAGCGTGTCACGTCTTCTAACAGATTTTTAGGATGGGTCTTTCGTGCTCGATGATACTCGCCCCATATGGCTCAGAATGGAACCGAATGCGAAGAATTACGCGGAGCGCAATGTCAAAAGATGCAATTGGGAAATATGCGGCCTGCCTCCAAACCGATGCCCTGGAGCTCATTCAAAGGTAATTATTCTCTCCCAGATCACAGCAAAATCACAGTTTGATGCTCCAAAGAATTGCTATGTGTCCGGAAGAGTATCGCGCAGCTTTCCGACTGTAAGATTTTCCCTGTACTTTCTCCTGTACCTCATAGAAGCACAGCTTTATGGGCAAACAAACCGTTCGGGATACCTATGGCATTCAGGTTCTTTCACTGCAAGACCCAGTGAGTTACTCGTGGTATATGACGAGGCACATCTTCAACTTGAATGCCTAAAGTACATCAAACTTGCAGAGGATGTTTTGGATCAGCTCAATTATGCAGTTATAGTGGGCTCATACTTCGTGGACATCTTTCCTGTTCGTAAGTCGATGTTCAGCTTCTCTCCTCCAGCCTTCTCATCCTGCAGTCAAATATGTGCCACACTGGTTTCCGTTTGCTGGATTCCAGAGTCAGGCTTCGAAAGCCTGCAAACAGGTCAGCGAGATGGTAAATCTACATTTTGATCAGGCGAAGCGTCGTATCGTAAGTTTTGATTCGCCCTGATCCCATCTTTATAAATCTTCAAAGGAAGAAGAGAGTGACACTCTCTCGTTGACTTCAGCATTTCTCAGAGTGAACCATGACCAGAATCACAAGGAAATGACTACCGAGGACTTGGAACATACCCTCTATAGAGCCGGGGTCGAACCAGTAAGCTTCTCCTATTGAATGTTCAAACCCTTCAACTTCCCTCAGTCTACATCAGCCATTCTCCTCGTTGACAGTATTCTTTCTCGCAATGACTTAGAATCCCGCTGTCCAGCGCAACAAACAGAATTGGACGGGCGAGACAGAGCACCTTCCCTTGATGACAGGGAACTACCCTTTATCAATGCTTTGATAAACGAGGTGTTGCGCTGGTACCCACCTATCCCTTTGGGTGTAGCCCACCGAGCCATGTCGACTGAGATCTGTCGTGGTACTTTCTTAATCATCTGTCCTTCATCGCCTTCTAAAACTTGCTAGGGTTCGAAATTCCTGAAGGTTCCATTATATTTGCGAACCTCTGGTACAGTTCCGAAACCATTCTAATCTCTAATCAAACTCAATATAATCCCAGGGGAATTGGTAGAGATGCCAACCTTTATGCGAATCCAGAGGAATTGCGTCCTGAAAGATTCCTCGGGCCGTCACCTGAACTTGACCCAAAGAATTGGGTCTTTGGATTTGGCAGGAGGTAAGTATTCTCAGTCTCATTTTGAGATTAGGTCCTGTCCAGGTCTCCACTACGCGACGTCTATCCTCTACGTTTGTGTAGTGTCGATCCTCTTTTCCTTTGATATAAGGGCTCCAGAAGGTGTTTCTATTGAACCCGAGTTCTCTCCAAGTAAAATCTTTTTCGAATACAGCTTTGTACTAAGTAATCTTTTTTTTCAGATACCAACAGGTTAGATTCCGTTTTTCAATTGGTGCTCTGCTCATATGGGTGACTGCAGCTATGTAGAACTGTTTCCATGTATCATCACTCCTCGAACAAGGTCTCAGGGCCCTTGAAACTTGTTCATTTGGAGTGGACATCAGTATGAGAGAATCTACGGCGGCCATGGGCGTTGAGAAGTTGAAAGTTTCAAATCGGGAAAGTTTTCACTCAGTAGTAATATTAGAAGAGTATTACTTTTCTAATATCCAGCAATTTAGCGTACAATAGAACAACCCAATCGTTACATTTCATGACTGCGAAGCTGTCAGCTCTGCGGCTCTGACTGCGATTTCCAAATCCAGATGGAAGAAAGGTGTTTCTGCTGATAGCAAAGGTGCAAACCCTGCCGGCGCAGAGGAGCTCGAGAGCGACACCTCTTTCTTCAAGCCTTCGACATCATCATCTGGTAGATGTCTGACCTCTGTGACCGCAGGTTCGCCTAATCCATCGCGGTATGGAACAACAGCAGCGATCTCCTGCATTAATCTGCCAGAGGGGAGAACCAATGCCAAAGCCTCCTGCAACCAGAGCTCGTCGAATCCAAGGTGAAAGAATGGACGCGAAATGGAATTCTACAGCATGGTCTGTCCAGCGCTCTATCTCATTCCGAGCATCAATCAGCGATTGCACTGCAGTAGTATCTATTTGAGCACTAAATGGGCTGTCAGAGTGGTTCAATCAAGAGAAGAATGAGAAACTGACATTGAGGAAAAGTCGAGGACAATTGCGCGCAAAACAGGGAGCTTCTGGTTTTCGGCTTCCTCTTCTCCAGTGTCGCCTCGAGGTGGCCCAGGATCATTCCACTGACGATCACTGAGCTTGACGTTGGTCATGTCCCTTCCTCTTCTCAAATTATCCTTGACATAATCTACGAGAGCCGAGTTTAGGAGGGAACAATTCGGATATAGGAAGCTTTCTTCCAAGCGGTAAACGATGACACCGGGAGACGGTGGGACGACCTTGATGTCTGAATTGATGACCCCATTCTTCTTCAACGGCACAAAGACTTCGCGCGACTTTTGCGAGTCATCCGTTTGCTCGTGAAGTGTGACTTTTCCAAGGAAAGCGCCTCGGGGCCGAGCAATTCGAAGGAGAAGGAGCACGAGTGAAGAGATAATGGAGACATAAATGCCGTTTTCGATTGTAGTGAATACGGTCACTAGGACGGCGGCGAGCCAGATGAAGAATTCCAAGGGGGCGACGCGCCAGTATGAGTACACCTAAATCTCATTAGACATGACCCAGATGAAACTGCGAGTGAAGACTCACTTGTTCTGGCGATGCAACAAGGTCGGCCACTGCGTGAATGATGATGGCAGATAAACCGGCAGTGGGGATCCAAAAGAAAGCAGGCGTTAAACCGTACAAGGCGACGATAACAACGACAGCGGTAACGAGACCAGCAGCGGGAGTTCGAACACCTGATTTGCTCTTCAATGCAGACCGAGAGAATGAGCCTGTAGCAGGATACGCCCCGAAACAAGAGCCGACAGTATTGGTAACACCGATAGCGATAAGCTCCTGGTTCGGATTAATCTTGTAACCGTTTAAACGTCCAAAGGCTGAAAGAGAAAGAGGTCAGATTCCTGTATGTGGAGCTGTAGAAGGACGTACATTTCGATATCGCGATGTGCTCCAGCAAGAGGATGATGGTGGCAACGGGAAGCTCCCCAGCTAATGCAGAAACAAGTTCGGGATCGATGATAGGTTGACCAACGTGTTTGAGTCCACGAGGAACATCCTGGAGAATTTTGATGGGATATTTGCCCTTGGAAGTCTTGCGATGGCGAGTGTACAACCAAGCAGCAATCGTGAGGATAAGAATGACGAAAGCATTTCTTAACACTGATATGAAGAAGAATACCCTCGCTGGCATATATTCAGAATGGCCCGAAATCGAGTAGAAGCTACCAACCTCGTCGAGGATACCGCTTCCCGAGGCGGTCACAGAGTATCCGGATAGCGTAGAGGGCGAAAAGACCGGTCAGACCCCAAGCTGCATCCAAGGTCGTCCTGGGAAGCCCTTTGAGACTGTTGATTATGACATGAAAAGTAGCAGCCCGAGTACTGGGTGAAGCGTCAGATAAATGGGGGTTCAGACAAAGATCTCCTACTCGAATCCAGTGATACCCATCAATCCGGGAACCTGGCCAGCGACGATACTGATGGCCGACCCTGTCATGAAACCACTGACAGCGGGTGCGGGAATGAATTCAACGAGCCAACCGAGACGGAGGAGTCCAATGCCTAGAACAATGAAGCCACAGATGAAAGCGACGGTTGTAGCAATCTGAGGCCCTTCCCATTGACCAGGATGAGCATTTTGAACATGTTTGATGATCTGAGAGACTGTGAGGGACATGACGGCGACGGGACCGATAGAGACATCTTTGGAGGTCGCGAAGAACTAGGAAACTTTGTAAGACGACGTGACAGTCCATGAATAGATAACTTGACGTACACAATAGACCAAGACCCCGACGAAAGAGGAGTACAGCCCGTACTCTGCTGGAAGGGTCGCAATCTGCGACATGATTAGAGGTCTACCGATGCTTTTACAAGGCAACATACCAAGGCATAGGACATTCCTTGAGGGACGAGAACCATGCCGACCGTGAAGCCTGCAATGAGATCCCCAGTGAACCATCCGAGATCTATAGCAGATGGTCAGTTCCATAATCAACGAGGGACTCGAAACGCACTATATCTTGAAATCCATCCTATTATGGGAAATAAGCTGAAAAAGTAATTCACGACCTTGGCAAAGTCAGCGAGAGCATCAAAGTGGAGTCAAAATTGGCTCACGAAACGCTTGGGGTCCGTCTTTGCTTTGCTGATCCATTCTTTGCTGGATATCGTCGGCACAATGTGTTCTGGATATCCGACCACTCGCTTTCCGAGTCTTTTGGCAGTGCTGGCCATTATGGGGAAGCGCAAGGGATGGTTGGAGCGTGAGCCCTTTTTTAAGTCTATCTGCAGATGGCAGTGGCTTAAGCGGAGCGCTTTAACGTAACTAAGCGTCAAAACTAATTTGCATAGTTTGGGGGAAAGAAAGGCGACAAACCGGACTAGACAGCGAAAGCGAACAAGTGTAGGTTCCCTTAAAGGAGTGAATTGAGCATTCCGAAGATTTTTTATAGCTTTGTGTTGCGATTTTAATGATGAATGGCGCAATTTTGGTGACATGTTGTGTGAGAAATGTTACCGCCAACGCTGCACTGTGCCTGAGGTTTCTGCATCGGTCCGCGGTGGTGAACGATGAGACTGCAACGGGCTAATCGAGGGCACTTCCAAGGCATCGCAACATTCAAATTTGGGATTGCGCCATTGTTTCTGACAGTTGAAGGAGAGTGACTATCTGAGCGTAGAATGAACAATGCTCAATTGATCCACGAGGAATCCGACTTGTCAGATTTCCTCCAACAGATCAAGAGAAGCCGCATCTAGCCCGCTGGACGGGCTGAACGATGAACGCACTGGACATCGAGCCAACGGCGATCGACTACTTAGGAGGGTGATCACACACATCGGTCACCTGATGCTGATTAATTCGTGATAAATCAATGACAAATTTAACACGGCTGCCCGCGGGTCATTTTCACGGCCGTGCGGTGGGAAGGAAGGAAGGAAGGAAGTAAATTCGGTATGGTCCACGTCCTGAAGCACCGTGTCCCGAGATAGTTACTAGTACAGCATGAGCTATGAATAAGTACTACATCCATCCCAGGGGCCACTACATCTATAAGTCGACAAGCAGGTGCAGTCTGCGCCCGTAGATCTAAATATAAAGCAGTCGCCGTAAGATTTGAAAGCATATCACGAGCTTTCCGGCCCACCGAGCCAGTTTTGCATTCCACTACGACCCTCGTCTGTACTCTAGTGGAACAAACAAGGGTTCAGCATCGTAGAACTTCAACACGTCATAGGCATATTTCGCAACAATGACACTGCTTGACTCCCTGGAGATCACCCAGCGCATGGGAATCTTCGCCCAAATCACAGATGCCCGCGGGTCATTTTCACGGCTGTGAAAATGGCCGGCGATGATGCTTTATTTTGGTAGCCAGAAAGAAAAAATATCTTGGCCGGCCGTGAACAGCAGGGCGAAAATTGATCCGGCCGACGTTTGCGGTGGAAATCTTCGCCCAAATGTTCACGGCCGGCAATCATTTTTTGTTTTCCCGGCCGCCAAGATAAAGCATCATCACGGGCCATTTTCATGGCCGTGAAAATGACCCGCGGGCATCTGTGAATGTTCGCGGCCGGCAAACATTTTTTGTTTTCCCGGCCGCCAAAATAAAGCATCATCGCGAGCCATTTTCGTGGCCGTGAAAATGACCCGCGGGCAGGCGTGAAAGCAATGTCAAATTATTTTAACTGACATAATCATGTCAAGCGCCGAAGGCGCAGACGCCGCCCGAGGCCGCCCGCAGGGCGGCAGCACAACGTTTGGCAGAAAACAAGCTGTGGTTCCTCCAGGAGGAACCTAAAGCTTGTTGATTACAATTGCATCACGTACGCGGGCGACAGAGAATTAAATTGCGCGAAGCTGAGGTAGAACACAGAGGCGAGCAAAGCTGCACATACTTGAGTTGCTTATTGACTTTCTGCGATATTATTTTTTCTGCAAAAATTTCAGGCGCTGCGCGCGCCAGAAACCATGATTCGACATGGAGTCCTTCAAAGACTGAATGAGAGCAACAACTTGTTTTGGATGCCTTTACCCATCTTGACACCTCATTCAAGATGAAACATCGCCCTCCATGACTTGAAATTTCAGGCCTTTCCAATATCACTTTGGCTCGTGCAACGCCGCAAAATTTGCTCGATAGTCACTGAATTTGGATCTTCAAGCTTTTCCACTCCTGGAGGTCATTCGGGTCCCAGAGAGAGCCAGACACAGCGGGACAAATGTTGGAGCATGAAGTCCGCCGTGGGAAGTCTTCTCCAAATGTGTTAAATAATTTCAAACTCCGTCAAGCACCTAACGGCTCCCAAGGTCTGATTTTTCTGTTTCCTTCCCCAGCGCGGAGCGCTTTGTATCACGACGAATAATCACCAACCTGTAGTCCGATTTCATGTCAATTCCTCCAAAGTCCACCCCGCTCGTTGCGCCGGGCCATACGAGACCCGTTACTCATCTCGCGTTTTCTCCAATTCTCGCCGACAACACTTTTTTGCTTATCTCAAGCTGCAAGGATGGAAACCCGATGCTGAGAGAGTGGACTGGTGATTGGATTGGCACGTTTCTGGGCCATAAAGGTGCAGTCTGGAGTACCAAACTATCGCCAGACGCCTCAAAGGCTGCTTCTGGAAGCGCTGATTTCACTGCGTACGCTTTTTCCTTGACCAAGGTTTCATATGAAACTGATAAGGTTGCAGCAAGATATGGGATACTTATTCTGGACATCCATTACACTCTTTTCCTCACAACCACATCGTTCGGAGTGTCGCTTTATCACCAACATCATCTCATCTGCTCACTGGTGGCCAGGAGAAGAAGGTCCGAATATTCGACCTTGGAAGACCAGATGCTGAGCCAGATTTCCTTTCCCAATCGAATGGACTCGCTCATGACGGAACCATCAAAAGTGTCGTCTGGGTAGGCGAGAACACTGGCATCACAGCGGGCGAGGACGGTATTGTCAAGTCAGTAAAGCCAATATTTTATTTCTCGAAACAAAAAGCTTATCGCCCTGCAGATGGTGGGATCTACGGACGAGACAGGTCACCACGAGCGTCAACTTTCCGAATCCAATTACATCGATGGAGTTGTCGCCGCAGACTGGACGCGTCACAGTCACCTCTGGCAAGACTGTGGCTTTTATCCCTGCTGTTCCAAACAGTGGAACCACTCATTCTCTGACGCTTCCATATTCACCATCTTCGGCTTCGATCCATCCTGTTCTTCAGGATAGATTTGTGACTGGAAATCTGGGAGATGAATGGGTTCGTGTCCACGGAATGGACGGGGAAGAGCGCGAGGTTCTGAAAGGACACCACGGACCAGTACATTGTGTCGAATTCAGTCCTGACGGGGAAATGTACGCAAGTGGAAGTGGTCAGTAATTCTTCTTCAATTTGTTACCGCAGCTCATGTCTCCCTTCTTTTTTTTCAGAGGATGGTCAGCAATTCTCGTCGCCTCGGTCGTTTAACGCTCACATTACATTTAGGAACTATCCGACTATGGCAAACTACGCCAGGGAAATCATATGGATTGTGGCAGGGACAGACCAATGGCAGCTAGTAATGAGAAATTATCGTATTGTAGCTGAATCTGATTGTAATGACGACTCTTTTAACTTTTGTCGAGCTGACGTCACGAGCTGGCAATTGAACTCAAACCTTGACCATGTCAACCAACTTGCCTAGCAGTCCTGAATCTCGACACTCTCGCTCACTGTCTGGTAACTCACTTGTACGGTCGCCTTCACCTCCTTCCCAGACCTTCCATTCGTCGGGTTTATTGCCCAAGTCTCTGCCTACACCCGCTTTGGTGGAGTCTGTCGCCGGCGGAGCTCATTATTCTGGAGCCAAGGTTGATCCTCATTCTGTTATTAAACATCGTCATCCCAGTGGCAGTGGGGATAAACATGAAGAGGAAGTCCACACCGAAGCGACTGCGGACCATTCTCGAATTATGGGCGATTTGAGCGAGCTCTTCGGATGTCGACCCACATTGGAGATATTTGAACGTACTTGGAGCAAGGACGCGGCATTCGAGGTCAGTTTCTTGTTGTATTTCACCTAATGAAGCTCAAGTCCAGTTGGCAGGATCCGCTCTCAGTGTGTAAAGGATACGCAGAATATGCTCCTCAGGTTTGTGATAATATTTCATGCAAGTCTATCAACCTAATACCTGTCTAGTGGTTTGCAATGGTCCGTGGTACATGCTTTTCCAGGTTATCAGGTTTCTTGACCTCGCGCAGCCAAAAGTATTTGCGAGCTCCAAGACGCTCTCAACACGAGTCATGTCTTCAACAAATTCTCCTAACCGTCTCGTTTATGAACAAAAGCAGGAATATACCTTCCGGCTCCTTGGTTATAAAAAGGTAGAAAGTGGTTGTCCAATCCCAAGCCTTTGTCTAATTCCTGCAGGTCGTCGACTCTATTGTCGTTGTAGACTTTGACGAAGACAATCGGATCATCAAGCTTCTCGACCAGTGGGATGGGAAGCTCCCGACACGGTTTGGATCTCTCTTCCTCAGAAGAGCAAATGCCAAAGTCGTTTCGTGGTTGGTCCGCGTACCAAGGCCCTGACGGAACAATAATGGTTCACTTGCAATCTGCACTTTACATGTACTTTTTACTGTATAATATATAGTCGCTTCCGGAATTCACGAGTCAACAATATATATGGAAACCGCCCTCGTTTATCCAGGCTCGACCATGTCTTTTGGTCTTCTTTAGCTGCGGTTTCAGATAGTATCCCGAAGCTTCCAGCTGCGGTTCAGACGCGTTTAATCAGGCAAAAGTGTCCTGGGTGTCATCGCAAAGAGCGCTGATCTTTGTCCCTGTTTGACTTCCGTCATGGACTCTGCCACGACGTTAGCCCAGGAGGCCCCGGTTGAGATACCTTCAGCAAAAGACCTTCCATTGCTTTCAAATGCCGCAACATTCTCTCCCCAGACCCTAGCTATTGTCTCATTTCTTGCTGCAATCCTTGGCCTTGCCAGTAAGCCTTGTTTTGTATTTCCTACTTGTGCTTATCCCGTTACAGTCATCCTTTTGACCCGCAAAAATCTCAAATCCAAAGGAAATGCTCTTCTGCTTGTTGGTGCCCCGGATGCTGGCAAGACGTCCATTCTCTCCATGGCAAGTTACCGATCCAACCGTTATTCCAATTCCATCCTCACTATTGTACCAGCTTGCCTACGGCGAAGCTCTACCAACCCATACCTCAATCCAAGTAAATTCTGCCATAGCGCCGTTTTCTGCAACACCTATGAAAGTCATCGATGTTCCTGGACACCCACGAATACGAGACCAGTTTGCTGATTATCTTGCTAACACCAAATTCGTTGGATTCGTGGTCGACGCGAATACCATTTCACGCAATGGTGCTGCAGTTGCCGAGTTGGTTTCAGTTCAGCAAGGCCTTTTCTTTTGCTGACGAGTCGCTATAGGCATCTGCAATCTGTTTTGCACGCTCTCACATCTTTGCCGCCGTCTCAGAGCCCACCTAGCCTGATAATCATAGCCCACAAGTCTGACTTGTTAAAGACCACAGCAATGCCTACAGGGACTACATCTCACGACCTGGCTATGAATCGCGTCAAAGCTGTCTTGGAGCGCGAGCTTGAGAAGCGACGAGTACAGTCTGGCGGCTTTGGTGTCGAAGGGCTCGGAGCTGAAGGAGAAGAATCAGAGATAGGTGGCTTGGAATGTACAGGAGGTACTTTCAAGTTTGACCAGTGGGAAGGTGGCGATGTTGTTTTCATTGGCTCGTCGGCGAAGAAGTCAAAATTGGGTGACCCAGAGAAGATAGGCGAGATGGACATCAGTGATGGTCTCTGGGCTTTACAGGAATGTTTAACGGAATCCTAATGGTCAGCCGTATCGCGAATTATTCAGTGCTCGATGCATTTTGCAAAGTCTCTACTTGACCGGAGAGCATCGTCGATCTATGAATCTCCACCAATGCCCCACGGAGACAAGGACCGGATCTACTTGAGACTCTTGGTAGATGTCTCTACAGCAATAGGCTCGTTGCGCTGATCTCGTATTTGTTAGAACCTTTTGCATTTGCGCTAGCATTCATCCAATGATCAAGATGGATTCCATGACCATTTCGAACGAAGATATACAAAAACATCTAGGATTCCTTTTCAGAAGCAGATTAGCAAGCTCAACACCGGGGACTCCGATGGCGGTTGACCACCGCTATAAAATCCCATCGACGCGACTTTCCCAGACATTTCCTTCGACCGCCATCAAGGCTCACGACTCGTCGCCGAGAGCAGGACAACAACAGCAAGTCACAGGTCAGAGACGTGTGCATTAGTCTCGTCAACGATGGAGAATGCCAGTGCCGGATGTTGTGAAGTGTAGCAGGGTCTCCCCCCTTCGCCGAGTTGCCTGACGGACACCCCTTGGCTATGGTCTGAAGGCCAGCGTGATTCCAACGCAAGCAAAAGCAGTGGTACCGAAAAACGAGGGTACATGGATTTGAGTGAAAGACGCTTTAGCACAGGAAGCAGCTGCGTCTGTGACTCTGTAGACCATCGGATTTGCTCGAAGAAGATCTCGCCGCGATTATCCCCTTTAACGATTGCGAGAGTGGAAAGCTCGGGCAGCGACTCGGACGACTGAAGCAGTGTATTCCACTCTAACCGTTCAATTGGGATGTTCTTCCATGACAGGTCTGGTATCCGAAGAGGCGCGAAAACACAACTAGGCACGGAAAGGGAGCGAAAACTTTGGTAGAGTCAAACAGGACAAGAATCGCAATTCTGGGGGGAGTCGCCCAATTCATGAAGACCTGATGTGAAATCGATATCCTCGAGTTCGATGTAGTTCGTATTTTCCAAATGTAGTCGGCGCAATTATAGAAGACTGGATGTGAGGGATGTCTGGGTTTAACCTCTTGCAGTCGAGGCCAAGGCATGGGTGATGGATTCGAAATATCACCGATCATGTCGAACCATCGAATCGGAGCATCCTCGAAGCATTGGGCGAAACCACGACCATCCTCGGCGTATCGGCGTAATTGAATGAGTGACGCAGAAGCGGAGTTCGCCCTTTGCTTATTTCGAAAGCGTATTTCATGTCTAATAACAGCAATGGGACTCCACATAGAGCCCTCTCGCCCACTGACTTGTCTAGCCAAAAAGTGAAAACCTGCGGCCATTTTTCGAAATCAGCCTGGGGGTGCATATCCAGAATTTGGATCAATGAAGATGGTCGACCGAAGACAAGCTTTGAATGCTACTGAGCGCCAGAATGAGCAGACCCTGCAGACGTCACGTTTCGTGTTTTCTGCTTCGAGATGGTCGAATATCATCGAGTAAAAGACCTCGGGCGGTATTTTCCGAACGGGGAGAAAGTTTTTCCTCAATGTGAGTTGCCATGCGGGAGACGACAACTTCGGGAGCACCAGGATCGGAGGATGTCCAGGCAGAGACCTGTCTGCGAATTTCAGTCTTCGGAAGCGAGAGGTCATGTAACGCAAGTGACCTCACCTCTGGCTGCTTGAACAAAAGCGATCCCAAGAAGATGATTATACATTAGGTTACATTGTAAGTTAACATGCACTTTCAAACAGTAATTTTCTAGGTTTGCTGATATGGGGCGCGTGAGAGACCAAGTGAGGCCTGTGGAAAGTCATTAAAAAACAAACGGTCAACAAAACACTTGAACAAATCAAGAAAAGGACGTACAAAGACGTCCCACAGTTCGCTGCAGCATTTCCCATGATAATGCTTTCTGACACGCCCAATATCGCGTCATTCTTCCCAAATGCAGAGGCATCAAACAGATGGTCTGTAGTCTTCTCAAAAGACGCCAACATGAGGACACTGTCCTTCATTTTTGCGACTCCAAAGCGAGTGATTCCAAGCACCTCGCCCTGAAGAGATTGTTCAGTTGGAAATCTGGTCAAAAAAAAGTGCTCTTACCTTGTAAGTCATAACGTCGCCCAACAGCATGACATGTCTCGGGTCAATAATCATATCGTGCTGCTTCATGGTATACTGGATCTCGTTGATAATGGTCTGTCTTGCAGCCTCGATTCCCAGTACCTGCGCCACCTCGATAACATGGTTGGAAGAAGTCTGCTCTCCAACAATGCCTGAAGAGTTGATTAGGCTGTGTAACACCGACGAAGCTCAGCTTACCTTCTGTAACCATGCATTTCTGCAGACCATACCCTTCAACCAGGAGCTCCTTGTCACCCTTCTTCCCTCTAAAGTCGTCTTGCTCCTTAATGTTGATCACCGCGCGTTGTATTGATTGTACACCCTGGACGAGCTCATTAAAAGATGCCAATGAGAGCCGAGTCCAACTTGCCTTGACGACAACATCAGGTAGCCCTCGTTTCAACTCCCTCAGACGATAAAATTTGTCGTCGCTGTCAACATACACACGAAGTCGATTCTTGCGTGGAATGATGATAATCGACTAGAACTCAATCAATAAAGGCCAGCAAAAGGATTCGAACTACATACGTCATGCTTGATTTTGAGCTTTTTGTGGCCAACAATAGCCCATTTGATATCATCCAGTGTTAGTTCAAGCTGTAACCAGAGGTCAGAAATAGCTTAACAAACCAGGTCGAACACACCTGAAGCTTCTGTACCGCTTCGCTGTCAATAATGATGCCGACATAAGTATAATCTGGGGCCCAAGCTTCCTCGAGTACACTGGCAATCTAGAGTAAAGTGATGAGAATTCCGCTGACAGAACCAGGACATCTAAACGTACATCTCCAAGCAAAGTCTTCTCAATTCTTCCCTTCACAATGCGAGCAGATGCTTCACTGTCGTTGGTCACAAGCTTGCAGCTGATAATCGGTGTGCTGATTGTCTTTGAAGCGTTTATGATCTCCTTGATACGAGGGACACCCAGCGTCACGTTCATGGATGCAACACCGGCGAAATGGAAAGTTTTTAGCGTCATCTGGGTTCCGGGCTCTCCAATAGATTGAGCTCCAACAGCGCCAACAGTGGAACCTGGTTCAATTCGAGCTTTCACATACTTGATCCAGCACAAATCAAGGAAGGTCCGGAGCTGGCTCTCTGTCACTTTGCATTTGTTGTCCACAATGTTGAGTTCGGCGACTAAGAAAGTATTAGCTTTGATTGCATTGCAGCCTAAACTGGAGCTACCTGATGCACCCATCGACAGGTCTGTGTATTCGTCCCACTCATCGGATCGTTCAAGGGCGTCAAACATTCCCCGACTGCTTCTGATCTCCGCTTGTCGCCCAGCGACTTGTCGATGGATAAAGTTTTGGATGCTGTCGACGTATTCTACAGTGCATTCTGCGGCGAATCGCTGTGATGATAGCTCATCTTTCAGCAGTTCCATGATCTCGTACGGTACAAGACTGCGCCCAGCTCGAGATCCGATAGCCTGAAGGGCGGTCAGTAAGGATAAGATGAAAAGAAAACCAGGACTTGCCAAAGAATGCCTCCAAGATCGCTCAAAATCCATCGGTTCACCGTCACCTTCCAGGTAAGCAGGATCCAGACCGTCTCCGCCATACTGAAACTGTACCATTCCTCCAGTCGAATTTCGAACCGACAAGTCGTACTGAGTGGTAAGATCCTCCAATGCTTTCATCAGTCGACGTTGCATGTATCCCGTTTCAGCGGTTTTAACTGCTGTATCAACCAACCCTTCACGTCCAGAAATGGCGTGAAAAAGAAATTCGGTGGCAACCAATCCAGAGTAGAAGCTGTTACGAACGAAACCTTTCGAAGGTGGCTCTTTCGACTTTTTGGGAAAGTGGGGCAGGGACCGGTCCTGGAAACCATTCGGAACACGGTGTCCTGCGATAATTTGCTGGCCTACACAGGCTACCATCTGACAAACGTTGATGACAGAGCCTGAACCAAGTTAAATGAGCAAGTGGACTGGAATCAACTTGAAAACGAACCTTTGGATCCACAGGTGGCCATAATCAACGGAGCATTATGACGACTAAGCTCTTGCATACAAATCTTCCCGACCGCCTCTCGCACATCAGACAAGGTTCTAGAAATGGCGGATTCTAGCGTTTGTTCTTGATCGCATCCAGGCTTGTTTTTAAGCAGGCCTTTCTTCGCGTCTGCAATGTTATCGTTACAGACGGAATACGCCTTCTCAACCAGGTTGTCTTTTTGAGCGGTTAGCTCTCTTCCAGGAATGACATCGTTGATTCCCAATGAGAAGCCAAAGTTGGCTGAAATAGACAGTTAGTCAAAGCAACTTTTTAGAGTGATTTGAGACCCACCCAACCATCGAGCACAGAGTTTCGCAAGACGGTTCATGGTCGCTGCTGCCTCGTCAGGTCCGTAATCTCGCAAGATCACCCCGAATATCGATTTCTTTTTACCGCTTCCAACTGTCGCCTTGTCCATGACGCCGCACATGATTTCGCTGTTGACGATGACGAGCCAACCATCGTTGGGAGAAAGATCTGGCAGAATATTGATACGAGGAGGAAAGTTGGCAGCCTTGGCTTCTTCCCACTTGTTGCATTTACATTCGACATTGACCATGATCTTCGAGCTCTTGTTCGGCCGCATCATGACATTGAAGACCTGTTTGCCTGTCCATAATCGAACAGGCTTCCAAATGGTGGGAGGAGGGATATCGATCTGCATGTCGGCGTCTGCTAAATAGCAGCATATCTGAGTAAACTGGCGACGGTCGAAGAATTGGTCTTTTCGAGATAGTAAGAAGGAAGCTGTGATGAAATCTTGGATAGCAGCGATGACGGGATCTCCATTACGAGGCGTAACAAGGTTGTTCTTGACGCTCATAAGCTCAAGAGCCTCCGTACGGGCTTCTTCCGTTTGCGGTACATCTGGATGCTATTAGCTTCTAGGCAATCCAATCGGTTCGGTGACATACGAATGTTCATCTCGTCGCCATCGAAATCTGCATTGTAAGGACCACAAACACATTCATTTAACCGGAAGGTTCTCCAAGGTCGTATTTTGGCCTGAAAAACTATCAGCTCAGAAACCTGTAACATTCAGATACTCACTCGATGACACATGATAGAAAGCTGTGACCAGGTCAGTAACATTCCCTGATGCGTTAAGTAAATTGACCTTGTGCAAACTAGGCTGACGATTGAACAATACAACGTCACCATGAATGAGATGTCGCTCGACAATGTCTCCTATTGCAAGCCCTTCAGCAATGGAATTCCTGTTGCCAAATTTGAGGAATTTCTTGTTGTCGCCGCGAGATACGAAATTGGCACCAGGATGAATCTCAGTCCCGTTTCGAACAGCGCGTTTAAGCATCTCCATGTTATATGATGTAACACGCTCAGGATATGTCAGAATCTTGGCGACACGTTCTGGAATGGCGACCTCGTCGATTCGGAGATTGGGGTCTGGAGAAATGACAGTACGACCTGAAAAGTCGACTCGCTTTCCGGATAGATTTCCACGAAACCGGCCTTGTTTCCCCTTCAGTCGCTGAACAAAGCCTCTGATCGGTTTGCCTGTGCTCTGAGAAACGAGACCAGGTATCTCAGAATTGACATAGAGGGCGACATTCAGTTGAAGAGAGTCCCAAGCTTCCTGAAATAGCGGTCAGCAGAATGAGGATATCTGATGGTTGGTTCTGGTACCATGAAGCGAGGCATAATCTCTCCCTTGGAAATGGCATACTTGATGATTCCGTTGGTCATGACGATTTCCGCGAGCTTGACGCTGAGATCGTCTTCGGTAGACGCGCCATCCTGGGCAACTGAAGGTCGGATGCACACGGGTGGGACGGAGAGGTACTGCCAGATGAACTCTTCAGGTCGGCCCCATGCTGGCACCAAACCAAGCAGTTCGCAATCCTAAGAAAAAGGAATAAATAGCGCCAAAAAAGACAGAGAGACATACTAACCTCGTCTGATATTCTTCGAAAAAGATCCAACACCTTGAGTGGATTCAACTCTTCGTTGGAAGCCTTCTCCAGAAACTTCCCTAAATCGTTGGAGGCCTCTACAGCTGAAGAAAATGACTGTTTCCATTTTTCCTTCTCATCTGCCGTCTTCTTGGCGCGGAACTTGTCGTGGATAATCTTCAGCGCGCCGACCTTTTTTACCGCGCCATTGGTCGCGGAACAATAAGGGCAGTAGACGACTTTTCGTGCTGTTCCATTGACTGCTTTTATGAGCGATTGTCGTTGCATATTTTCGAGGATTGGACGTCGGAATCGTTTGAGATATGTGCGTCGATCTCTTTCATCCAATAATACCCGAGCACAGGTCTAGCGCAACAGTTAAAACAAGCAAGGCGACGTGGAATGACTCACTTTGCAGATACATTGAAGTACTTGGATTGTGTGCTTGAAGTAGCCAATATGGAATACTGGAAGCGCCAGCTTGATGTAGGCATAATGTCCGACGCAATTGACTGAAGATTGGCCGCAAGTCTCACAAAAGGCATTCTTGTCCGTGGTTCCCAATCTTCGATCTAATACACTGTCTTTTACAGGCAGCCTCTCGGTAGCGGTGTAGAAATCGCGTTGGGTGACCTCGAATTCGGAGATTTTGACTGTGTCCTGAGCATTGAGCAAACTGAACTGAAGCTGCTTGCTGTGTAACTATCAGCATTGGTCTCTGAGGATAAATAAGGGCGATACGGACATGACTTTTGGCGCCTGGTGAGAAACAACGTCCTTCATTTTCGGTTATGGCATGGGTTCGGGGACGGCGTGACTATGTCACAGTGTCACACAGTATCACACACGGACTTCCAATTGATGGCCGGAGCTGGGAAGTTGCTGAAGTTGGAACCCCACTTCGTGTCATGTTTTGACGCCCCGGCAGGTACCTGATCCCGAGTCGCCAAGTTGGGAAGCTGACATGGAAACACTATTCTACGCTAGATATATGCGCTCGAACTAGCCTTGACATCGGGCTCATGAGTCAAATGATATAAATCTCGACGATCAGAGAAGAGCAGAGAATATTCTGACGAGTAGAAGGGTCTGCGACAGGTCTCCACCCGATCGTACTCGACGTCGCGTAGCCAATTTTTTCTTCGACCTCCACATTGCTTTGACTGAATAATATTGACACATTACGCGATCTCGATGAACGGATTGGAATGAAAAAAGTCGACATTTTTGGTGCAGTGACGCTGGCCAAGGTTTATCTTGGCCTCTCTAGAGCTATTTTATTCCTGCAAGCACTTGAGTCTGGTGACTCCGCTGCCTACTGAATGGGCAAGAGGTGAAATGAATCCGCGACATGCAGCATGGAAAGCGTCAAGACTCGAAGACGCCGGTGGAGAATATTGGTCGAAAAGAGACATCGTCTGGGTGCCGCGAGGCCGTAGAGAATGAATCAATTGAAAAAAAAACTGTATTGTATCGCGATGGACAGGCGCGATGCCTTAGCGCCGACCGGCGAGCCTGATGCCTGTCTCAACTTGGCGCTGGTATGGAACACAAGTTATTTTTCTTCTCGTTCGACAATTCACGATCAGAACAGAGCTGTACAACCAAGGAAATGCCTGTCCCAACTTGGCGCTGGTATGGAACACAGGGTATTGTTCTTCACTTTTCTCAATTGACTCGCGAAAAAAAAGCTGACGTTCAATGCTTTCCAGCTCGGTCCATTCATATATCTGGCTTAAGTACGTCCTTTCCTCGTATCAATTCTTCATTCGTGTTCACGAATCAGGAATCTTATGTTTGTTCTTGTTCTACACGCGATTACTTATTGCGCCGTTAGATGCACTCCAAAATTGGCGACGGACAGAACGTATGTCTGATATTGTTCATAGCCCTTCAGATTCATCAGGACTCCATGATTTCAATTCATTTCTCCAATGTCACTCACTTGTCAAGAAAACATTCCTCCTTGACACTCGGTGTTCGAGTCTTTGGTTCTGGGCTCCTTGCTCAGGTATAAAATCTCTCGATTCAATCCAACTTGATCCTCATCCACTGACTGCAATGAAGTTCTCTGCTCTCATACTCTCAGCCTTGTCTGCTCAGACTGTCGCTTGGGCCGCGTCCCTTCAGGTAGCCATACCCTCTGCTCCTTGATTTTTTTTATTGACTATATATCGTCCAGGCCAGGACCTGCGGAAACCCAGCCGATGCTGTAGCTTTTCTCCGAGGCTTCCAAATTTCCACCGGCGACCATTTCTACACCACCAATGCAGTAGAGATGGAGAATGCCGTTGCCAAGCTTCAATTTAAAAGCGAGGGCATTGCAGGCAACATTTTTACCACCCAAGAGTTGGCGACCACTCCATTGTTCCGACTCTTCAATCCAACTGTTTCGGACCACTTTTATACCACCTCGGCTGCTGAGAGGAACAATGCTGCCGCTTTACTCGGCTACGTTGAGGAAGGAACCGCAGGTTTCGTCTACACTGACGCAAACTGTGGAGGTAGTCCTCTTTACCGTCTGTTCAATGTCGGTGCTTCTGACCACTTCTACACCATGAATGCCGCAGAAAGAGATTCGGCTGCAGCAGGAGGCTATGTTTATGAAGGCATTGCTGCTTTTATTTACCCCGCTTAGGTATATAAGTACACTGGTTCTTCGATCTTAGTCTTGTCCATCAATTTCTAGTCTTTTCTGCTCCTCGACAGAATTTATACCCTACCAGGAAGTGTGGCGCAAAGTCCCAAGCGGTTCAACCAAGCAAGGATCCCAAATTTACTCTTCTAGCGATATTTCGACGAAGATTGACTTAAAAGAAGGACCGAATCTAGGCCGACATGTCCAGCGACTCCCAGTCAGGGTATTTTTGAGGCTTGTGCTCGAATGCGAGATCTATTCTTGATTGAACGTGGTTCGACTCCACCATCGGCCATGGCAACTCCAATCT
The DNA here is from genome assembly GCA_029320655.1 of Mycena floridula. Classification (NCBI taxonomy): domain Eukaryota; kingdom Fungi; phylum Basidiomycota; class Agaricomycetes; order Agaricales; family Mycenaceae; genus Mycena; species Mycena floridula. The sequence goes on from JARIHS010000025.1 coordinate 347,093, forward strand.
CTACATATGCTGGTATCTGTCAATGACTCTACTACTTGTGCTGGCGTCTCTGACTCGGTGGCTTTCTCGTACCTTGATAGCCACTTGTATTAGAAAAGTTCAAACATCTTGATGAGTTTTGATCACGTTAGAGGAAGCCATGGGCGGACTTCTACTAATTTATGGACATGTCCAACGAGCCAGCCCAACTTCACGCCCTTTATCGAGAAGATCGGCGAGCCACAAAGCAGGGAAAACAGAAAATTCTAAAATGGCCAAGTCAAATCTATGCGCTCCAGGATCACTCTTGGAAATGATATAAATCTCGAGAGAGTTGTGACAAGCAGAGGGAAGTATGGAAGGGTTCGAGAATTAGGAGAGCTAACTGGTTAAAGAAGGACCTGGACTGTGTTTCCCGAAGCCATGGAGATTATATATTAGTCGGGAGAAGAGCTGCCCCGCAGCGCGGGACCTTACAGCCGACCATGCCGATGTCTGGTATGGAACATAAGGTAAGTAGTATTTCCCCTTGCGTATGAGTCGACTGGTCTAACAAAATGGTAGAATCAGTCCAAAAAGCCCTCAGAAGATCAACTCTCATTGTTTAAACTTTCCAGTTTTCAAGTTCGGCGGTGCATCCCGGGGAAAATCGGACAAGTACTCCTTTACTTGTATCACTTCTCGGCTCATTTTCACGAATTGGAAAGCCTGTTTTAGCTCTACATTCTTCCGTCGTTCAACGCGTTCAAGTCTGATATCATTCAAGGCTCAGTCAGATCCGTCAGAAAGCATCAATTTCAAATATTCATCTGAATTTATCTTGTCGAGAAATTAATTTTCTAGCTCCTTGGTCAGGTATAAAATCTCTCAAGTTCATCCAACCTTATCCTCATCCACTGACTGACTGCAATGAAGTTCTCTGCCACCGTACTCTCAGCCTTGTCCGCTCTACATGGAGTCTTTCAAGAGAGACTATGTCCGCTCAGACTGTGGCTTGGGCGGCATCCCTTGAGGTAGCCATACCATCTGTTCTTTAATTTCCTGTACTGATGATTGTCCAGGCCAGAAGCTGCGGAAATCCTGCCGATGCTGTAGCATTTCTCCGCGGTTTCAACCGTCCACCGGTCACCACTTCTATACTACCAATCCAGCAGAAATGGAGAACGCTATGGCCAACCTTGGATTCAACAGCGAGGGGATTTCAGGCAGAATTTTTACTTCCCAAGAGTCATAGAGCACCCTTTTTCCCCGCCTTTTCGATCCAACAGTTTCGGGCCACTTTTATACGGCTTCAGCCGCTGAGAGGAACAGCGCCACAACAGAAGGCTATATCAAGGAAGGACCGCAGGATTCGTCTAAGCCCACGCAAACTGTGAGGAAGCCCGCTTTTCTCCGTCTGTTCAGTGTCGCTGCCCCTGACCATTTCTATACCATGAGTGTTGCAGAAAGAGCTCCGGCTGCAGCTGGAGGCTATGTTTTTGAAGGCATTATTGCTTTCATTTACCCCGCTTAGGTATATACTGTCAGCAGTTCTTCAATATTATTAGTGTCAATCGAGTTTTATCGCTTTCATCCTCCAGAGTCTGAACCACATTGCAAAAAACTGTGGCGCACGCAGCCAAACCTAGACAAGCTTCATAAGCTCGTCACCAGTCTCTCTACGAGAAAGGGCTCGGTAAGGGGAGGGACCTCTCGGTAGAGAGGCTGGCGACTCGGCTGATGCCGAAGGCTGGATCGCCTCATGATCGAAATGTCATCCGACTTGGTCGTGGCCTGACGCCAATTGAAAATGTCATCATTATTTCGAGTCGTGTATCGTACATTTAACACTGCATTCAGGTTCATAATCATACTGAATACTTAACTCCAAAATTTTGTAGTAAAAGGTGCAGACGGGGCTAATGGAGGACCCCCGATAATAAGCCTAGGGGATAGATCTGAAATTGCAAAAATTTGGAATTTTTGTCCGAACCGAAATGTGCCATTTTGGCCCATTTTTTTTGTCCGAACTCAGATCTAGCCCCCGCCAGAGCTCAACTTTTGTCCGAACCAGCTATCTAGCCCTCAAAAATAACTGAAAAGGGCTAAAAATGCTCAAATTTTCTTCCTGATGTTTCGGGATTCTTGAATAGATTTCACATCCTCCGGATGCACTGTGCTCATAGATTGCAAAAGGAAACTGCTGTGGGCTAAAGGCATGTATTTGATTACAAATCTAAAAGAGCTTAAACCTTTCTAGCTGTTATGGGGGGGGCGAACGAAGCTGAAGTCGCGGTGAAGAAGGAATCCGAAAAGCAAGAATCCACGGCGGCTTCTACTTTGTTCGTGGTGTGAACTGAGTGAGACTAAGACAAACCCAGGCTAACTCAGCTCTGCTAGATAGGTTAGTGTTCGATTAGATTGTATCCCTCTAAATACCTTTTGCCCTTGCAAGGTTTTACTATGCACTGACACAGTGAGTATGTGAATACAGGTGTCAGGTGGGTGGGCGAAAAAATAACAAGTGATAAGGCGAGCGGCGAAAGAACCGAGAAAACGAGAGAGAGCACGCTTGAGGCCTTCGAGGCCGAAAGCAAAAGGGAACAAGGCACGTGACCGAACACGACAAATCTATTCTTACGATCCCGAAACCTCAGTACACTGCGAGCCCTCGTCTACTTCCCATTTCGGGATTCTTGAATAGATTTCACATCCTCCGGATGCACTGTGCTCATAGATTGCAAAAGGAAACTGCTGTGGGCTAAAGGCATGTATTTGATTACAAATCTAAAAGAGCTTAAACCTTTCTAGCTGTTATGGGGGGGGCGAACGAAGCTGAAGTCACGGTGAAGAAGGAATCCGAAAAGCAAGAATCCACGGCGGCTTCTACTTTGTTCGTGGTGTGAACTGAGTGAGACTAAGACAAACCCAAATGAGTTGCAAGCCTAAGGCGCGTCGCAGTCGAAACGAAGACTCACCCGAATGACGCAGTCAAGCCTGAGGCATGCAACGCGCTCCACGCTTCCACTGCTCCGCTTTCATCGGTAGATTGTCCAGGTACGCCTCTCCCAGATATTCTAAGCACCGCCAGTAGATTAGAAAAGCACTCGATCTCCATCTGCCGAACTTCTTGACAATGTCTGGTGGGACTTGGGAGACCAGATAGAATGTTGTCCCGCCGATTCTGAAGCAATGCCCTGTGATTCTCGGATAACCTTTTGGCTTTAAGATTTCGTTGACCCGACGAATAAATTTCGCCTTGGTCAGAGCTCTGAGCTTGCCGTTCTCGTCGCGATAGGAAGCAATGGGGGAATCAGGAGATAGGTTGTTGGTTTTATAATGATGTCGCAATTCGTTTATCGTGTCAAATCTGCTCTGCCGAGCCAACCAGATGTTGTCGCCTCTAGCCTTTTCCGTCTTTGACCATGGCAGGTGTAAATTTGTCGCTCCATTTCTCGCTGTTGATTTCTGTAGATTTCGGAAGGTGGGGAAACGCAATGGGTTGAAATTCTGGATGTTCTCTGAAGGCGGCGTGAACTCTCCAGTGCGGCCTTGCCCAAAGAACAGGACAAATGAAAGGTTTCGCACTGAGACGTCTAGTCCATTGACTCGGCTTAAACCTTTGTCCAGCTGCTCCAGCATGTCGATTGTCACCGGAGGACGCTTTGGACGGAAGGATGATGCTGGTCTCATGTTTTCGACACCTTTGATAATCTCCTTCAACAGCGGTCCTCTTCGCCAAGCCCAGCCTCTTCGTTCATGCAGCTTCTCTAGCGCCAGGATCTTTGCTCCCACTGTTTTCCCTGCAATTCTTCCTGCAAACGATGCTGCCCAAGCCAGGACAACGGTTTCTGGAGCCGGAAATATGTCTTCTTGCCGTATGCCTTGCTTTCTGCACCAGTCCCTGAATTGTCCTATTCTGCTTTCATCCTTCCGTTTTGTCCCACTGGAAGTCGCCTCATCTGCTATTTCATGGACCTGTTTCAGCAATGAGGATGCGAGAATATCTGTGACTGTGGTAGGTGAATCCATTTGGCGAGATCCGTTTGTGCTGATACCTGCGCCCGCGTTATACGGTTGTCGTCTGGCTAACCGCCGGTGAAAGAATTGTGATTCTGTGCCCATATGGCTGGAATAATGATTGGAACGTATAGCTGGCATGGTTAGAGCCTTGCTCGTTGTAGTCGCGTCGAAACCGTCTATGTCACGCTGTCACTATATGTGACCCTCATTCTTTATATGCTAAGTCCCATATTTTTAAACGCAGTTCGTTGCAAAGTCTACGCTTGGTTCAATTAACCCTTGGGTCACTATGTATAATGCAGTTGTGTACATATGGACGTAAATGGAAAGGAATTGCCGGCGGGTAAGGATAAATGAGGGATTTTCCTGCAAATTTACCTCGCGAGGGCGCGTCTGCTGGGTTGATATGCATATTGATATATTCCGTTGAGACCCAAATGTTGTGCTCTTGAATGAGTTTTACGATTTCTCGTAGAATCACATTTTGTTGCTGCCCTTTTGACCGCCCTGCCTTCAAAGCGCCTATAACGCCTTTGTTGTCCGAACGGATGAGGATGTGGCAATCCTTTAACTTGGACGAAATGGCGGTCCTTAGTGCAAGCTCGATTGCCACCATTTCTCCCCAGCCTATTTCTCTGCCTTCAGACCGCCAGTTTTCTTTGAATTGCCATGCTAGCCATCTCCCTTCCCAAGTCAGACCTATTCCCCATGATGTTGACGCATCCACAAAGATCTTTAGAGGCAGTGCTGGCGGTGGTTTAGTGATATTGATGCCCAGAAAAGACTTTGACAGCTCGTCTCGCCACCATTGCATGTCATCGTTGAGCTGTTTCGATACCACATGCTTCTTCTGTTCCCTGCGGTCATTTCCAAAGGAGGCTCTGAATCTGAACAGAGATGGGAGTCTGGATCGTCCTGCCGGAGCGACCATTGCTACGTGTTGCAAAGTACCTGCTTCTCGTCAATGATTGTACATTTTCTTTTGCTCCGCTTACCGATAATCTTGTCCGCCTCTTTGTAGCTGTGTTTGGATCCCGACGTCCAGCTTTCAATGCGCAGTAAATATTTCACCTTTTTTGCCTCTGGCAACTCTACTGTCTTGGCCGCCAGGTTCCAAAGGAAACCAATGTATAAGAATAAGAAAGCAAAGTCCACAAACTTTTTCGCTGCCCAAGGCCACCCCAATTCCCGTGCGATGTCCCATATGAGACTTGCGTCGTAAGAATAACGCCAAGTGCCGTCGAGGTTTCGACCTTTTGGGAAGCGGAAGAAAATGAAATCGTCCACCCATTTAATGAGTGCCTCGATTCCTCTGGACTTCAAAATGAGAACCATTGCGTCTGCTACTCGGCCCCAAATGCCAGGAGATGGTGAAGCACCGAAATTTAGGACGTTATCAAGGTGAATAAGACCTTTCAGCATGATGGCCAAGAAACGACGTGTCGACGGGTGAGTCGGAATGTTACGGAAAGCTGCATCAACATCGAAAACTGCTGCTTGAGTTCCCTCTGGCGCTTCTGCTACTAATAGCCAGCACTCCGAAAAAGAACCCCATTGGCAAATGAACTTTTTAGCATCGATTACTGAATTTATGGATGTCGTCGTTGGGTCAAGCAAGATCTTCTGCAGAAGATATAGTGGATTTACTGGCATTGAAATTGATTGGTACAGTTTCGGGTAAGAATGGTTCACGATTACTCGTCGCTTGCCGCCTGCTGATGCTACAACCGCCAATGGTGCGGTACGGAAATGTCCAATAAGCGCCTGTAACTCTTTCGGGTCGTATCCTCATGAAATTCGACCCAGCGCTATTTCCTCGCCATATTTGGCCAAAACAAAATCTTCGTCTTCTGTCGTCGTGAAATGATTGTCGGGAATGAATGTTGTCGTGAGTTCATAGTCTTCTAGACCGCATAAGAAGCCCTTCCTGAGGCCTTCTGGGATATCCGAGAATTCTCCGAGGATGCCAGCCTCGTCGAGAGCTGTCTCCCATGCTTCGGGTCTGAGCGGGGTGACAATAGGATAGATTGCTGAATCAAACGACGGTGCACTCTCGAGCTCCATGCGATGGGTCGTTGCAAAGGGAACAGTGGTGCTGGTAATTGCATGCTGCTCGCTGGCAGCCTCTAGAATCGTTGAAGGAATTGCAAATGATCTGACCGTTGGCCTTGTCGACCCAGTTTCCACCTTGCTTCTCGATGTTCTTTCGCTTCGTTGGACCGTCGTGAGCTTTGTGGTGATGCGCTCCTCGGCAGTAATGGCACCAGGGGGTAGAGCTGTTCTGGTATCCACCGCCATTGTGAAATCCTCCTCGACCTCGAAATCCTGCTGATGAACCTCGAAAGGATCCACGACCCACATGAGCGCCTCGATGCGCAGGAGCTGTTGCTGCTGGTGCTCCCAAGTTCTTCGTGACTGCTGCAAGCTTCGACTCCATGAAACGCGCCACGGTGAACGACAATTTCTTTCTCATTCTGCCGTCGACACCCAGATCGAACCAGCTCGACAGTTGTGCTATTGTGAAACCTCGGAGGTATTCCCAGTCGCTTTGAAAACCACTGTAATGGGTAATGTCGTTGAAGAAGTCGCAGAATATATTGGCGACGGCTAATGCTTGTCTCGAGCCTGGAACTTTTTCGTTAACCGGAATGTAGTATTTTTCGATGCCGCTGACGAAGTTTTGCGCGATTTCGACAAACTGTAGAGCTGTAATGTGATGGTCCCTGGCTGAGCCGCCGACTTTCGTTCAAAGCATGATAGTGCCCTTGTCGACAAGGAACTGATCTGTCAGCGACGTGCTGACTTTCTGCTGTGCCACACTGTTCTCGTTCGTCATGAGGTACAGTGGTGCATAGTCGATCATGCCTTTGCCAAAGGCTGAGACGAGCTGGGGAGCCAAGCGGACCTCTTCGGTTACGACGTCGTCCTGAAACCATTCGTCTGGTGGAACGACTAGCCCAGCGTGATTATCATCGTCTAAACGCTCATGAATAAATGCTCTTTGTTTAACAGCTTTGCTTTGCGTACCTTTGTCCTGCATTAATTTTGCTTGCTTCAGTGCTATCGCCTCAGCCCTTCTCGCCTCTTCTTCTACCAATCGCTGCCTTTCTCTGCCACGTCTCCTTTGTTCTTGCTCTTGGACTTCTCTTTGCAATTGCTGTTCTTTTCTTTGAAGCTGTGAATGCATAAGCGGGAGCTTTGCCTGCGTTTATCTGCTTACCTCTGCTTGCTTTGCCTTTTGCTTGCTCTGGTCCTGCGCTCGCTGGTCGACTGTCGAAGCTGAGACCGCTAACTGCTTCTGTGACGCGAAAGCCTCTGCTGCTGCCTTTTCTGCCTGTCGTGCCTTGCGATTCGCCAATGCCGCCTCTGCCTTTGCTTCTGCCTCCTCTTTTCGCGCTTCCGCTGCCCTTGCTATGGCCTCTGCTTCGTCTGCACGCGCTGCTGCTGCTGCTGCTGCTGCTTTCGCCAACTCTGCCTCCGCCATTGCCAAATCCTTCTCGAAAAGTCGACGCGGTGTTAAGTTGTCTAGTCTTCGATTCGACCCCGACGGCGTTGCATTCTTCGGCGAAAAGAGCTTCTGGCGACACCCACCGACTGACTTCGCTGGCATTCTGCCCCGAATCGATAACTGTTGCATAATCGGCGATATGATAGCATCTGACAAAGGCAATACCGCAGCGGCCTGCTTTGGTGTCTCGTCCATTTGCTGGTCCTGTACCCATGGTTCCTCATTGGACTTTTGAGAACCCGTATCGATGTCGTCGTCGTCGACCGGCTCTAAATCATCTCGGAGGAATTTGTTGTTGGCAGCAATTCGAGACGCTCGTTGGTCTGTTTCCCCGTCCACCTGCATGGGTGATCCTGCTGGCGGGATTCTCAGAGAAATCGGCTCGACGAAATGCCCTGGTTCGAAATCGTCCGACCTGGCGAGCTTCCGACTTTCGTCCTCCTCTTGCTCTCCTGCATCCGACCTCGTTCTCTTCCTGCTCGCTGTCGAGTCCACCGAGCTCTGTCTGGACTTGGAAAGGTTTGGGCCGCCTCCCCTAGAGGAAACAGCCTCACCGTTTCCAACCCCATCCTTGTTCGGCTCCTCTCCAGCGTCCGCTCCTTTTTCCGCCTCTAACGGCTGAACCCAGCCTTTCCTTCCTGGAACCCTAATGTAGTTTCTCTCTGGTACTGGAGCTGGTGCTGGGGCCGGTGCTGGTTTCGAAGACCTAGTCTGGCGCGTCGGTACGATGTTGTCCATTGCGCTGGCTTCGAGCGGTGCCTCAATGTCCCTCTGCTTCCCCCTCGCCTTTTTCGAGACTTTCGGTACGAAAGGGCTCGACAGAGGTTCTGATCCACCATCTGATTTGTCGCTCTTCGTCGTAGAATGTGCCCCGGACTGCTGGTCCTCTTGAACGCTTGCCATCATATTTCTCGGTATAATAAAGCGTTTTTTGGAATAAACTCTGCGAAAAAATAACGAGCGATAAGGCGAGCGGCGAAAGAACCGAGAAAACGAGAGAGAGCACGCTTGAGGCCTTCAAGGCCGAAAGCAAAAGGGAACAAGGCACGTGACCGAACGCGACAAATCTATTCTTACGATCCCGCAACCTCAGTACACTGCGAGCCCTCGTCTACTTCCCACACCAGAAATGATTCTGAAGCGCGCTGGAAATTGCTGCAAAAAACCTGACAAGACCGGGAGCTGAAAGTCTGTCACGATATGTGGTCCAATCCGAGCCCCAGGCCATCCTTTTGTCCGAACCTTGGCTCTAGCCTTTGAGGATTTTGACCCCATTTTTGTCCGAACTGGATCTAGCCTTTTCAAAATTTTGCCCAAATTTTGTCCGAACCAGGATCAATCCCCTACGCCGATTATCGGGGGTCCTGCTAATGGGCGAGACCAAAGTTGATGACAATGTAGCAACGGATAATGATCGAATTCCCATCCGCAAAATATGACACATTGATATGACTATCCGAACATAAGGCGATCCACAGCCTTCCACAGCCAGCCTCTCTACCGAGAGGTCCCTCCCCTCGGCAAAACCTTTCTCGTAGAGAGGCTGGTTACCAGCCTAGATACCATCGATGCAGCAGAGATGAAGAATTCCATTTCCAAACTTGGATATACTACAGAGAATAGTGCAGGGAAAATATTCACCACCAAAGAATTGGGTACCATCCCATTTTACCGCCTCTGGAATCCGACTGTCAAGGACCACTTTTATACGACCTCGGCCACTGAAAGAGACAGTGCTGCCTCTGGTGGCTATACAGAGGAAGGAACCGCGGGATTCGTCTACCCTGACGATCATTGGATCCCGAGGATATCCACTTTACCGCCTGTACAATGACCATTTTTACACCATGAGTGATGCAGAAAGAGAGTCAGCCCAGGCAGAAGGCTATGTTTATGAAGGGATTGCTGCTTATATCTACCCCGCTTAGTTGTACCGTTTCTTTGCCTGTTTTTCTTGTGCTCAATGACTTGAAATCTGTGACGAAAGTGGCAAACATGGCCAAACATGCTTCAAAGAAACGATTTCCTTGCTCCCACGCTCTTCACCGCAACCTATATGACAGTACCCCCGTTCTGTATCCCTCCTGGAACGAGGCGATTCGGTAAAGCGCAGAAGAAGGTGGCCTGGTAAAAGAACTTGCTCACCCTTCTACCATGGTGATTTGCAAGTGTCAGACCTATCCTACAGTTCAATGAAAATATATATCTCAATTTTACGTCGCGGTGATGGACTGTCGAAGAATAGAAAGGTGTGCTGATTTCGACTTTACAGTTCTACATATCGTCGTCACTTTTGTTAGTAGGGTGCTGGCCTGCTTTTCTGTGGGTTGGTGAAGCATTTTTGTGCCGAGTCAAGTCGCATAATTCGATGGTTCGGTCGGAGCCTGTCCGAGTCTTGCCTGCGCGCTCACAGTCATTATTATTATGGCCTCGACCAGTCATTATTTGGCACGAACACGTCGATTCTTATATGTCGACGTGTTATGGCGCCCATAATGTAGCCCCCGTATAAAAGGATGTGCCGCAACGCGCTCCATTTTCATCGACGTATTCGCTGTGACCCACTACCCAAACAAGTTGACGATCTAATGTTTATCCTTAACTGGTTCTGGGATATTCTTGCTCAACTAGGTTCTTCTTTCCGACCAAAAATCTTAACTGCAGACTCACACTTCCGGTGCTCAGGTTTGACGCACAAGAATGCCAAAATTTTATTCCTTGGACTTGACAATGCCGGAAAGACGGTCGGTCGGAACCGCTTCTGGTGGATTCTGCTAACATATATCCCGTTAGACCTTGCTGTACATGTTGAAAAACGACAGACTTGCTACATTGTCGCCGACTGTTCACCCACGTCTGCCTTCTCTTTCTTCTTCAAGTTTGTCTAGAGTGACAGTTCTTTGCAGAGCAGGAGGAATTGGCCATCGGAAATGTGAAATTCAACGCCCATGACCTCGGTGGACACGTTCAAGGTATGATGACACTGCGATCGTACAATGCCAGGTGTTGACCTCTTTATATCGAACAGCTCGTCGTCTCTGGAGGGATTATTACCCCGAAGTCGACGCCATCATCTTCTTGGTGGACAGCGCTGACTTTGAGCGTTTCGGTGAATCAAAAGCTGAGCTTGACGCTCTTCTTTCCATCGAGGAGCTTGCCAGAGTTCCCTTCCTCGTCCTGGGTAACAAGATTGACGCCCCTGGTGCAGTCAGTGAGGAGGAGCTGAGACATCATATGAGCTTGTACCAGACAACAGGAAAGGTTCGTCGTAGTGCTTCCTGCATCCTGCGTCATCTGAGTTTTCTTCCAGGGCAAGGTTCCTCTCAACGACATCCGTCCCATCGAGATCTTCATGTGTTCGATTGTTCAGAGACAAGGCTACGGAGAAGGTGCGCTGCTTTCCTTTTCTCGCTACATGAGCGTAGGCTCATTTCTGTAGGTTTCCGATGGGTCTCCCAATATGTATGTTACTCATCTCTGCCAGCGTCTGGCCTTGCAACTGACCTTTTTGTAGATCTAGACTGTTCAGAGTGTGGATTGCAACTCGCATGTTTAGCTGGAACCTTACCTTTTCATTTATTTATTGAAGTCGATGTCTTTCGCTCTAGTTTCCCAATCTGCCCACGCCATCCATTCAGGACATACTTTGTGTCCATAAATCGTCTTTTATCCTTCGTCAATTGTCATCAGTCGGAAGTTACTTGCCAGCCTTCACAACATTCATTCAGTTCCATCTTCCTGCCGATACAACTACCTAATTCAAGATCTAGCGCTCAAATCATGATTCACGGCTTAGTATCCGAATATGGGAGACATAGCCATGACTGAAGGAGGATGGAATCACCACAGAGCTGACCGTATTTCGGACGACTGGCAAGATCTCATGAGTCTGCACCCAGTTAAGCAGATAGAGTGAGTGAACTGAACGAAGGTCAGTGAGGAACATAAATTCCACTCAGTTTCACCTGTATATACCAGAACCAGGGCCAGCAGCATATGGTGAAATTGCTAGTGCGTGTTTGATCGTAGAATGATGTTGCGACTCCAGGATTGGTGAAATCATCTTGAAATTAGGAGCTACCAGACAGAAAAAGCCATCCGAGCGAGGTATCTGGAATCCGATAGGATCACGACCAATGTGAGCAACCAGAGAAAATTTCCAAGCCGATCCCGATTAGGACTTGCAGCACGTGGAATCAGCATATTCGTGACGTGTTCTCTGTGACACACCACGTCCTTGGATTCTCGACCACCACTTGACGAACCCGCAAAATGTTTATCCTTAACTGGTTCTGGGATGTTCTTGCTCAACTAGGTTCTTCTATCCGCCCAAGAAGCCCAGACACCAGACTAACTATACCGCTCAGGTTTGACGCACAAGAATGCCAAAATTCTGTTTCTTGGACTTGACAATGCTGGAAAGACGGTCAGTTGAAACCTGATTTCTTGTGTTGTATTCCGCTAATATACCCTCCTAGACATTGTTGCACATGTTGAAAAACGACAGGCTCGCTACATTGCAGCCAACTCTTCACCCAAGTATGTTTCTCCTTGCTTCTTTGGATTTTAGATTGACACTTTCTCCACAGCTTCGGAGGAATTGGCTATTGGAAATGTGAAATTCAACACCTATGATCTCGGTGGACACGTTCAAGGTATGACGTTGCCATACTCCAATGTCAGGTATTGACCTCGTTGTATCGAACAGCTCGTCGTCTCTGGAGGGATTACTTCCCCGAGGTTCACGCTATCGTCTTCTTGGTCGACAGCGCTGACTTTGAGCGTTTCGGCGAATCCAAAGCCGAGCTCGACGCTCTTCTTTCCATTGAGGAGCTCGCCAGAGTTCCCTTCCTCGTGTTGGGCAACAAGATTGACGCTCCTGGCGCAGTCAGTGAGGAAGAGCTCAGACATCATCTGGGCCTGTACCAGACAACCGGAAAGGTTCGTCGCAATGCTCCCTATAATTTGCGTCATCTGAGTTATCTTCCAGGGCAAGGTTCCTCTCAACGACATCCGTCCCATTGAGATCTTCATGTGCTCGGTTGTTCAAAGACAAGGCTACGGAGAAGGTGCGTTACTTTTCTTTTTTTTTTACATCACAAGCTCATTTTTCATTCTGCAGGTTTCCGCTGGGTCTCGCAATACGTATGTTACCAGTCTCTGCCAGTCTCTGGCCTTCCAACTGACCCTTTTACAGATCTAGACGGTTCAGGACGAGGTGTTGGAATTCATATGTTTAGCTGGAACTTTTCTTTTTTCGTTTAAATCATAGCTCATAGTCACTACTCTCATGTTGCGGTCATGAATCACACTTTTCGGCCCTTGTACTCGTTCCCCAATGTCCTCGTATTGGCCTCGTTAATTCGCATTGGCCTTATCCTCTACAGTGAATGGCACGATGCCCGCTCTGCAGTAAAATACACGGACATCGACTATCGCGTCTTCAGTGATGCAGCTCGTTTTGTCCTTCATCCTTCGTTCCAAAACAAAGCACAAGGCCCTCTGAGCAATTGGTTTCAAGGCTTGGGCAAGTGCGTCTTCTTTTTGGTCTTGTTGACTGATTGACATTCAGGCTCTTTTCTGCAGTCCTTATACTCGAGAAACCTACCGATACACACCCTTGTTGGCAGTATTTCTTACACCCAACGAATGGCTCCATGCATCTTTTGGCAAATACCTTTTCGCTGCCTGCGATATCGTCAATGGCTGTTTGATGTATCGCATGCTGGTTTCATTCGTCCTCAAGGTCGACCGAGCTAGCGAGCTGGCATCGCTATACAGTGCCATGTATCTCCTCAACCCAATGGTCTTTTCGATATCCACCCGAGGCTCTTCAGAGTCTGTCCTTGCGCTCTTCGTCCTCTTGACTCTGTATTTCGCATTGGCTCAGAGATGGAACTGGGCTGCTGTTCTGCTTGGGTTCAGTACGCATTGGAAGATATATCCAGCGATATATGGGTTCAGCTGTCTGGCTGTCGTTGGAAGCGGCGGTCAGTCGTATCTGCGGACACTCGTGAATGCCAGGACGATTCGGTTTGGTCTGGTCAGCGTCGCGACGTTTTTCATTCTGAGCGGTGGATGCTATCTTATGTGCGCATTGTTTCTTCCAAGTTGAACAGAGACTAATCTTCTCTAGTTGGGGATATCCATTCCTTTATGAATCGTATCTTTACCACTTGCACCGATTGGACCACCGACACAACTTTTCTCCATACTTCTACCTGACATATCTCACGTATCCGATATTGGGTGAACCAATTCAAACCCTCTCGATGTGGAGTACAATTTTACGGTCCCCACTGGTCAGCTTTGTTCCGCAGATGACGCTTGCGGTGGGGACTGGTCTGGTTTTCGGACGGCGGAAGGAAGACTTGGTGTTCGCTTGGTATGTCCAAACGACTGTCTTTGTCGTCTTCAACAAAGTTTGCACTTCCCAGGTAAGTTCAGCGACTTCAATTGAATGTTTCTGACTCGCTTACAGTATTTTCTGTGGTATCTGCTACTTTTGCCTCTCCTCCTCCCCCAGTTGAACATCTCGAGGACGATGGGCACCATATATGTTGCGGTTTATATTGCCGTTCAAGCTTTGTGGCTTAGTGAAGCGTACCAGCTCGAGTTTCGAGGCCAAACCGTATTCTTTGGTCTCTGGATCCGAGGATTGGTCTATGTCGTAGGAAATTGCTGGGTCCTGGCAGGAATAATAGATGGATACGGAACAGCTTCAATAAAGTGAAGTTGTTGTATGCTTTCGAATGGATTTTTTCCAGCCAACTCGCAGCATCTGTTCGCGGTAGCTTAGTCCTGTCTGTTCAAGAGGTGGTCGTAGTTCGACGATACTTAGCTTCAGCGACGTCGGTCGAGGAGGACACAATACAATACGATGTGGAGGAAAACGCGAGCGCCATTACCAAATTGGGGAACCGCTACTCGAGGCAATAATGATTAGTGTCCGATGATCTGGAAATTCTATTTGCCCCGACTGAGAGATACACAGACTACTTCTTACGATAAGCCAGAACCTGCTGTTGCATGCGAGCTGCTTGACCCGGAGTGAAAGAGTTCATACATCTGAGATTCGGTTAGAGTCTGAAGTACTTTCGATTTGGAAAGACTTACGAATCCTGGGAATAGTCGAGATAATTGTTAATAGGATCAGCGCCTGGGAGACCTGGACAGCTGTCCCTTCCAGTCGGACACCCGGTTGCTGCGCTAGCTTCAGCTGGAGTGTCTGTGGCGCAATCAGCGGCAGAAATTCTATGAAATGATTCACTGACCGCTAACATAGTCACCGCCGCTATCGCCGTCGACACAGCCAGATGAAAAAGTATGATAAAGTCCTGAAAATTTGGCAAAATGAGCGAAGGATTCCCAGAAAAGTTCAAGACAAACCAAACCAATGACCCGCTTCGTGCGTGAGCGTATGTCCAAGGTTGTAGCCGTCTATCGGACCACCCGGGACTGACCCATAGTGGATAACTACACCGTCATTCTTCGGGCTTCCAGAGTAGCTCGCCGGAAACGTGGCATATCTAAACTGTCTGTCAGCGCAAAAAAAAAAAAGAAAGAGTCAAGGTTGAACATACCCCAGAAGACCTTCACCAGGCCCAGTTTCGAACCCAACAGTGTAAACCTGTGAGGAATGTCAGTCGTCGAACGAATACTAGATAATAAATCTTACATTCAAGCATGTAGCGTCGCCCTTGTGCAGTGCATTCTTCATGTCGGTTTGCTGTTGAGTTCCGGGGCCAGCAGCCGAATACCAGGTTGCATTTACGGTTCGAACTGTCGGACCTTGAGTGAAGCAAAGACCAGTTCCCGCATAGGCAGTATTGAGAACATTTGTCTGGCGGGTCAACTGCGAGTCTCTACGATCCAACATGAGATCAAAAATGGCGCTGAAGATGATAAACTTACGAGACTTGTCCTTTTGCGGTCGAAGTAGCGTCACTTGTGATAACGTTGTAATATATCTGGTAGTGTTAGTTTGAACAGTATGAACAATGATCAGATAGAACTTACTGTACTGGTCGCTAGACAAGCTGTTGAGGTTGCAGTCTGGGAGGAAGAAGAGGCAGAGTTCGAAATCTTGGAGGAAGAGGCGGCAGAGCTCGACGAGACAGTGGCCGAGCTCGACGAGATCTTTACCGAGGTCGGGACAGATGTGATCTTTACAGAGGTCGATGTAGTAGTTGTAGTAGTCGGTGAGACTAGTTGAGCGATGTTGAACATCGCCGGAGTAGAAGTAGAAGTCGACTTTGCTGAACTGGAAGTGGCCATCGACGAGCTCGCCGTTGTGGTCACAGCTCTCCCGCCGAAAACAGCGTGAGCGAGGGCGTGATTTGAGCGCGACTTCCTAGAATGTGCTCGCCGATGAAACTGGAGCTGAACATGGTGGAGATCCCGCTTGAAATTATGCTCGATCTCCCGAGCCTCTTCTCTAGAAATGTGAGAGGCGCAGCCTCTATCGCTCGTAGTCAGAGATAGACATACATGAGATGAAGGAAGATGGCAATACCTTTTGTACATCGTAATTCCATCTCGCGAAAGTCGCGTCAAGGAAGCCAGCGTAGTTGAAGTAGCAGCGAGGATAACGAAAGCTTTAAAACAAAACATTGTGCAAAATCGAAAGCAATGTGCGCGTCGAGTGGTCCAGCCAAATATTTCGAGATGCAAGTAGAAAGCAAGGGGAGGAAGAACTTTAGGAGAGACTGGCTCGGCTTAAATACTCGGCGAGGTGTCAACCGCCCAACTGAGACCATCACGAGGAGGAAGATTCCCCCTTGCAAGACGTCGAACGAGGAGAAGTGTTGTGGGTCCTGGTCCAGCTTGGAGGAAAGCGACATCATCGCAGAGATGAAGTTGTAAAAGTCACGATTGTCACTATCAGTCACGCACTGATTTGGGCACGAGTGGCGCAATCATACTGGGAACTGTGGATAAGGGATCCGAAACTTCAAATTGTGCTTTATTCCACGTCACTTCCAGCGACAGAAATCCAGCTTGGAAAGACAAAATGGTACGAGACTTGCAATTCTTCAAACTGACATCTTTCCATATAACAAGACGCCTTCTTTCCAATCGCACACCTCAGAACCTATAAGGTTGGAACTTGGTTGGAACTCGTATCTGCTGAATGGTTAAACAATCTCAAAAATCTGCAAAAGGCACCTACGGCTCTTCCAAATACTGGATCTCCTCTTGCGTCGACTCTTCTCCTGGAGTGACAGACTCTTGAACCCGTCCAACCTGTTACCGTGGGCATGGGACACTGGATGAAGCAGAGACACTTACCAAGCTCAAGCCGACAATTGGACTTGAAACCTTGGTGTTCGACCTGGCCAAGCCACTTGGCTCATCTTCCAGGACCTTTTCTCAGCAATCTCTTGAACGCGCTTGATGATTTCGTTGTCCGAGTCTCTTCGTTTCTTCTCGAACAGGGTCCCATCAAAAGTCTTGGTACGCTCAGTCTGTGCGCCTACGGGACGAGCCAGGAAGCCGTCCATAAGAGGAGAGTAACCAAGGATACCGATTCCTTTGAGCTTGCAATAAGCAAACATTTCAATTTCCTATATTGTGGCGGTCACTAACTATCGAATGTTGAAGTGAAGAACCGAACCTCTGGCCTGTAGAGCAGCGAATGTTCGACTTCGACGCAGCTGAACGTGGTCCACCCATTCTTCTCGGCGACATTGTTCATTTCTGCAAGTTCGAAGAGATGCATGTTGGAAGCACCGATATAATGAACTTTGCCGGAATGGACCAGGTCATGCAATGCTTTCATAGTCTCTTCAATGCGAGTCTCGGCATCTCCACGATGGATAATGAGGACGTCGATGTACGAAGTTCCCAGTCTTTCAAGAGAAGCTGCGACTTGGTTAAATAGCCCAATGCGAAAAAGACCGCCTTGATTCACATAGTTGCGCTTGTTGATGAGCAAATGTTCGTCCCAGCCACTGATTACCGTGGGATCGTCGTGAGGAACAACGAAACTAGCCTTGAATAATTTTAGCACATCCTTGGATCGGCACAATATAGTCGCTAGCCTTGGTTATAATCACGAAGTTGTGTCGCGGAATATTGTACTGGAAAGTGTCAACGCCACAAAAAGTCAACGATCAAAAACCCACCGTTTTCAAAAATTGGCCGATAATCCTCTCGGATTCATCGGTGGAATACATATTAGCGGTTTCCACTGTTGTCATTCCAGCATCCCATGCTGATTTTAGGACGGGGAGAGCCTGGAGAAAGATAAATGAATGAGGCAGGCTCATGAGAGCGAACTCACTGTGCTCTCTGGAAGTACCCAAGGCTACTGGTCTTGAGTAAAAAGGTCTAATAAGCCATCGCAAATGAACGTACGCTCCAAACTGGAGCTTCCAATCTGTTTGATTTGAAAGGTCAGCGACAGGAAGGAAACTTATTCATTGGATGATACATACAATTGGAACTGATACTCGGAGGCCAGATTGGCCAAGATGACTATATTGTGTATGAAGAGGTGCTGCCATGACTGGGAAATACGGACAGCATTGTTTTATCATGACAGGAAATGCGGCGTCTACTTATTTATATCAACATAAGGTGAGAATGGTCGTTAGCAGAGAGCATTGTAGGTCCAGATTGAAAACCGTGCGAGAAGTTACTTGGAGCAACAGCCAGATACTGCCGCTTGAGCAGCTTACCAGCGCCTGTTGCCAGAAATGTGTTCGATTCCAAGTAGATCACAACATTATGTGGCATTATCCACGATCTGGATGTCATCGTCAGAAGAGTCTTCCTTCTCCAAACCGTATTGGATCAAGCGAGCCTCGAAAGGAGATGTCACGTCCTGTGGTGCAGGGGGCACAGAGGTTTTGATCTGAGCCGCAATGAACTCGTACAATATCGGGTTTATGCTGAGAGAAATTACATCAGTTTGAACAGTAAAAGTATGGCACCTGCTTACTCGGCTGCATGAGTCACGGCTCCATAATGTGGCGCACCCTCAATCAAAGCCAGAGACACGTCAACACCAGCAGCTTGAAGTTGCTTCAAGAAGAGATTTGCATCGTCGAGTGAAAATGTGATATCTTCCATGCAATGGATCAGCTTTACTGGGCACAATACCCTTGATAGCGAATCCTTGACATATTTCCCTCTAGCTGCGAAAAAGTCGACTGTCAGGAGCTGACACGCGTCAAATCCGGCAGGCGACCAATTTTTCTTAGCCAGTTCCATTGACAAGAGCACCAAACTGAAGAGCATGAGAATGACTGTGCCGATAACGTGAAAGAAAGCTTACGCATCAGTGAGTTGACTTTTTTTCCCATTGAAAGCCAACTGCACACCTCCAAATGCTGCGTGTTCCAGGGCCGAGGTATCCACTAGTTTTCCATCTTTAAAGCCTGAGACCCAACAATCAAAAACTTCCTGTCTTCCCTCTGCGACGTCTTTGCGCTGCAATTGTATAAGCTCAGTGGAGCCCGGAATCGAGAGAAACGTGTAAACAGACCTCTTCAAGCCCTAGAGGGCCAATAAGGGATAGACTTAGAGTGTGCTTTGGGCTAGATATTGCCAACTGGAGAGCAATCATTGACCCAATCGACATGCCGACAATATGACAAGGCGGTAGGTCCAGCGCGTCCTGGATAGAATCTCAGTAAAACAAGGCAGGAGAGCTATGTGCACTGACCATGAACTGGGCAATATCCTGTGCAACATGCTCTTGGCTGTGAGTCGATGGAACCAGTCCTCCAGTTTCCCCATAGCCCCGCATGTCGAGCGCTACAAGGTTAAATCTTCGCAATTGGCGGTCAGCGAATTGGCCTGGAGTAAAGTTAGCAAAGGTAGAACAAGAACTGGGAATACTCTGACTGTGCCAAGTATATCGCGAGTCATAGGATGGGTGAAGAAACAATACGGTTGGTAGGTTCGCGTCAATAGAGTCAGCAGATGTAGAAGTGGGCGTCGAGATGTCGTAGGCGAAAGCAATCGGTCCAGAGTTCGTAGTAACTTGAATAAAAGGCATACTGGTTCTGAAAAAAGAAGAGTCGTGAAGTTATAAAGCCAAAAAAGCGCAGAGGCTATGATGAGAAATGTGGCTCCTTATTGGACTAAGCTCCATTGTGCTCGGTGTGCCCGGCCTGCCGTTATTGCCTTCAGGCATGGCATGACTCCGAAGAAACTTGGCTGGGTTCTGCCATGCTCCAGCATCAAGCGCTTAAGTAGTCAACTTGGGGAATGACAATTGGATTCGGAAACGTCAATGAATGTGGTTTGAGAAAAAGGAATTCGTCATGTGAGTACGACTCTTGACGCCGTCTGCCACTTTATGGGCGGCCCTTACCTCGAAGTCTTCAAGTTTTCCTTATATCTTCTGGTCCCTATTGGCGCCTTGGTCCATTTTGGTGATCCTGAATGGTATCGACAGCATGTCATCCCAGTAAGCAATCGTTTTCTACAGCAACCTTCACAGCTCATTGAATTTCCAGGTAAGGGATAAATATTTCCTTCAGAACAAGGGCCTCCAGGTATAGCAGCATATGCACGAGACATAGTAGAACTGATCACTGTAGTCTGTTCCAACAAATCAACAAAGTCTACGAGAGGAATTGGCCAGACGGAAATTGGAGCGACTCGAGAAGCGATCCCAAATCGAGGAAGCCGCGCAAAAACAGTGAATGGTGCGTAAATGTCTCTTTTGAATTGTATTTTAAACAATAATTTATCCGTCTAGGTGTACATTATATTCTCTTTTGAAACTATTTGGGTACCCGGCAGACGTTACCATCCCCCCAGATAACCGCCCAACTGTCCGAGCGAGCCATGTCTTCCTCCATCAAACGCTTGTATTCGATTATGTCCTCGAATGAGACTTTGAATCCTCCACAGACGACAAATACGACAGTCCGATCCTTGCCTGGAGGTACGACTTGGTCGAACAAGACGCGTTTGTACCCTGCTGTCAAAGTCGCTGAACATGCCAGCTCTACGAGCAGTTTATGGTCGTCAACGAAATTCACTGCAGCCTATTATCTCGTCAATTAGAAATTGAAGGCTCCAGAAGGGGAAAAAAACATGCCTGCATAGCTAGTTCGTCGGGGACACTGACACAGCAAACTCCTCCTTCACGATCTAGTGTCATTCTCACCACACGAGCAGCTGGAGATGATGCTCCAAGAGATCCTGCAGCTCTCGAAGGCAAGCTCCTGAAATGGGCCAGAGCCACCTTTTCCTTGTCGTCGCGAACGGTCTCGACATACGAGGGAAGCGAACGAGCAAATCTGCTTGATGCATTGCTGTTGAGCAGGAGAGAGTGGTGAAAACAATTTGAACCAATAGTTTCCAGTGTCACAATAGGCACTAGGCCAGTGAGCAGGAATACTTCCTTAATGAAAGCAAAATGTAACTCACCATCGTCCCATCCCGAATCTTTACATCCTCGAATTATACCTCCCAGTAAACCACCACCTCCTGCTAGCAATCAGCGCCTGAAAGAGTCTAAAAGCATTTCCATACCGACGCTGCAGAATATAGCGTCTGGTTTTGTCGACAACTGGTCTGCTATTTCAGCAATCATTGAAGAATGCCCTTCCCAGACAGTTGGATCGTCGTAAGCTGGAGCCATGACGCTGGCGAATGTCAGCCTAATGACTTGCGATGTTGGCTAACATACGCATGTTTCTCGAGCTTGACCGCTGTCTCTGCGGCAGCCAAAGTTTCAGCATAGATTGTCCCAACGACAACCACTTCAGCTACAGGCATTTTAGAAACTGGCTGACTAGCAGATAACTTGTCGCTCACCTCGGTGACCTTGTAGAAACTTGACGATCTTTTCTGAAGCTCCTTGTGGTATAAACACAGTGCAGTGAACGCCTAAAACCTGGGCACTGACAGCCAAAGCTAGTGCTGCATTTCCACCGCTGGCAATCATGAGATGGACGGAAGGACCATGTTCCTCTTTTGCCTTTTTCGCAAAGTGAGAAATACCTCGATATTTGAAGGAAAACGATGGATGGAAAGCCTGCACATGGTCAAGGTCGGTGAGAAAGATTGAGGTAGATTGAAGTCCATTCCCGCACTGACTTCGATTTTAAGGTATGCAGAACATCCTGTGATCTTGGAAATGCTGTCCGAGTATATTAATGGTGTTTCTTGCCATAGATTTTCTGTCCACATAGGGCCAGAAAGAGTCGTTGAGTAGGTGGTCGGGGTGGACAACGAGTCTTGACGGATTGACTGCATCAAGGACTACTGGCAGTGCTACTGCAGGCGTCAGAGTCAGACAAGCGGCTATGTCTTGCTCATGTGATTAGAACAAGACGCGTATGTACGGGCCTTATCGCTCTTTCTTCGGACAAACATGCGGGCCGTTGGTGGATGTATAAAGAGCTGGCTAGAACATCGAGAGTCTGGTGGTCAACATGAAGTTCAACGACGGTTTCTGGCTTCTCAAGCAGGGTGTCAAACCCTACTATGCCACTCAGGTCACCAAAACCCAACAGGAAGAGACAGGATACGAGCTCTTTGTCTCTACCCGACAAATCAGGCATCGAGGCGACACCCTTGGAGGCCCTGTTCTGACCGTCAACGTTCACTCTCCAACTGAGGGCGTCATTGGCGTCAAGATCGACCACTTTAATCATATCGAACAAAAACTCGATATTGCGCTATTCCCAGATGCCAAGCCAGTGCCCAACTGTACTCTCAGCAAAACCGATAAAGTCTACTCTCTGAGTACCGCTGGTCTCAGTGTCGATATTACCGAAAATCCTTACACTTTGACCTTCAAATCGCCCAAACGTGTTCTCACCAGTGTTGGGTTCCGTCACCAGGCTCTTTTCGAGGTTCCATCTCGCTGGACTTCGCACACTGCTGCAAACAGTTCCTGTTTGGCACTCGATCCTAGTTCCAATCCCAATCCAGAAAAGCAGCCAGATATCGTCAAATATCTACATTCCGAACTCAATCTATCTCCAGGTGAGCTGGTTTATGGTCTCGGTGAACAGTTTGGTCCATTTGTGAAAAACGGTGAGACCCAAGGTCTGCTTCTGTCGATAAAGCTCATGCGATTACAGGACAAACCGTCAAGATTTGGAATCAAGGTAATTGCGACCGTTTTCTCTAATCTATCATCTTAACGTTTTCCCCAGATGGTGGAACCTCCAGCGAACAAGCATACAAATGTGTCCCCTTCTACATGACGAACAGAAACTACGGGGTCTTTATCAATCATCCAGGGGAGGTCGAAGTCGAAGTGGGAAGCGAAAAGGTCTCCAGAGTCGGGGTTTCTGTTGCAAGCAGCAGCTTGGAATACTTTCTCATATATGGGGAAACACCTTTGGAGATCCTTGAACGGTACACTCGGATGACCGGTCGACCTGCGTATGTTCACAAGCCTTCAGAAGATTCCTGACATTCTGACACGACTTGTTTTAGTATACTTCCCAGTTGGACCTTTGGTCTATGGCTTTCGACTTCTTTCCTCACCGATTACTCGAGCGATACCGTATCCGGTTTCCTGGAGGGAATGAAGGAGCGTGAATGTCCGGTTCGCGTCTTTCATCTAGACTGCTTCTGGATGAAGCAGTACGAATGGTAAGTTTGTGCTCTGCTTTGTCTAGCAACGGTTCTGAAGCATTCAAGGTGTTCATTCACATTCGACCCTGAAAACTTTCCCGATCCCAAGGCTTACCTGGCCGAGATCAAGCAGAAATATGGTGTCAAGATATGTCTCTGGAGTAAGTTTCATACTAAACTCTAAAATTCGAATCTGATAGTCTACTAGTCAATCCATACATCTCACAGCTTTCTCCAATATTCAAGGAAGGTGTCAAGGGCGGATATTTCATCAAACGGACTGATGGTTCACCCTGGCAGTATGTTTTCTCTCTCTGAACGAAACTACGATTGCTGACAATGTACAAGGTGGGATCTGTGGCAACCTGGTACGGAAACTTCGTCATCGTAGCCGGCAGTGTTGACTCCTATTTTAGGACTGGCTATCGTCGATTTCTCGAATCCTGAAGCAGGCAAATGGTACAGCGACAAACTGACGTCTCTCCTTGACCTTGGTGTTGACTGTTTCAAGGTGCGAGATACTACTTTTTCCATTGTTTCTCGATTAACAAGTTTTAGACCGACTTTGGCGAGCGTATTCCTCATGCTTCTGTTACCTTCCACGACGGCTCTGATCCGATGCGGATGCACAATATGTATGCGATCATCTACAATCAACTGGTCTTCAATCTTCTTCGTGATCGATTTGGTGTCGGTGAGGCGGTCCTTTTTGCTAGGTCTTCTTTCGCTGGAGGTCAACGGTAAGCTTATACAGAATCTGCGGTGCTCATAACTTGATTCTAACTTGTAGATTCCCTGTTCATTGGGGTGGAGACTGCGAGTCGACATGGGAAGCGATGGCAGAAGCCATGCGAGGCTGTTTGTCTCTGACCACCTCAGGCTTTGCATTTGCTTCGCATGACATTGGAGGCTTCGAGGTCAGCATTTTGTTCTCCAAGGTTGCAAGTAAATTGAGTGAAGAATTCAGGGCCATCCTCCCCCCGAGATATACCAGCGTTGGGTCGCATTTGGGATGTTCTCGTCTCACTCTAGACTTCATGGCTCTTCTTCGTACCGTGTCCCTTGGCAATACGGGGAAGACGCTGCCAAAAGCATGTCCAAGTTTCTGGATATGAAGCATCAGCTTATGCCCTATCTATATAATCTGGTCAGTCCCATTTTTCTTGACTTGGGGCGTCCACTGAAGGTTTAATAGGCCATGCAATCGACCATAACTGGACATCCAGTTCAACGAGCCATGTTCATTGAATTCCCAGACGACAGAACTACTCATTATCTCGATCGTCAGTTCATGCTAGGCCCTTCGCTACTGGTCGCTCCAGTGCTAGTCCCCGTCGACGAAGAAACCGAATATTATATTCCTGCTGGTCGTTGGACTTATCTCTGGTCCAATGGAACTCGAACAATCGATGGACCTATCTGGATCAAAGAGCGTGTTGCTTTGAACGACATTCCGGTTTGGGTTCGTCCTGGGACAGTCTTGTGTATGGGACCCCAAGGAATCGGTCGACCCGACTATGATTACGCAAAGAGCGTTCGTGTACAAGTTTATGGTTTATCTGAAGGACAGGTCGTTGAAGCCAGAATCCCTGCTGAGAAGAGTACAGCAAGCGCTGCAATTTTACGAGCAGAGCGAAACGGGGACCAGGTGCTGTTGAAGGTCACTGATGGAAAATGCGACCTCGCTTCGTACGAATTGTTTACCAGTGACCCGAATGTCAAGATTGCGGTATAGTAACTAAAGAATGAATGTATCGTGTATCAATTCAAAAGACTTCGTGCCAGATTTTAGAGTGTGGCGCATTGTTCATTACCTGACGAATATCGGACGCGAAATATACATTTTTCGTGC
Organism: Mycena floridula; assembly: GCA_029320655.1. Taxonomy (NCBI): domain Eukaryota; kingdom Fungi; phylum Basidiomycota; class Agaricomycetes; order Agaricales; family Mycenaceae; genus Mycena; species Mycena floridula. The sequence continues at coordinate 371,992 of JARIHS010000025.1, forward strand.
AAATGCTCTGGACTGAAGTCGCGAAATTCAAATAGGTCATTTCAAAATTCAAAGGTGCCCAGGCTTGGCCGAACTTTAGGGCAGGCAGGCTGATAGATCGCGTAACTCAGTTGACCAGTCGCCCGGCCATGGCCAGTCTGAACCAGTCTGAACAACTGCAACACTCAACCACCAGTCTTGTTCTATAGTTTCTTGAATTTGTGCCGGCAGTGCAGTCTGTTCAATCGCTTATTGTCTGCGCCTGTTCTTCAAATTAGCCTTGGGCCCTTGGCCGCCAATTGGCCACCAATAATGGGGCCGCCGCTTTGGCCACGATAATGTCCGATAAAGTCGACTATTTTGAGCTGATCTTCTACAATTCCCCCACCATGCACTTCCTCAAGGAACAACCAACGTTGACACCGCCGCCTGTGGAAGAGCAACGACGAGCTCTGCAGTCAAGCATTGAGCAAATCGTGTCTGAGATTTTCTCAATGGTCAGCTCTATTCTCGCTCCATTTTCTCTTGCCCTAACACCCGATGACCAGATATGCATCCCCGGCGTCACCTGGAAAGAATGGCCAGATTTTGCAACCTCTGAAGGACAAAGTTGACGAATTGCTTACCACCGTGGTTTTCCTGGACAAATTTGAACGAACAACCTGGCACGAAGAGGTGGTCGCACAATTTCAAACCGTCGAAAAGTGAGAGCATTGTTTTTACTCGAATCAACTAATGCTATTCCCTGTAGCCATCTCAAGGATATTTCAAAAAGGTCCTTCACCCGTTTTACAGACGACTACAAATTCGAGCGGCTGCTAGTCAAGTTCGATCATACAGTAGTAAGTCCCGTACATTATCTGTTCATTCCCAGCTGATTATCCATCACGAAGATTGACATCGCCATCCTGCATCTAGAGGAACACGCTCGTGCGTCCATGAACATGTCTGATCCTGGCACCTACTCATCCGTTTTTTCTGTAGTCGAACCAGATCTCGTTGACGAGATTATCACCTGGTTTGAAAATCCTAACTCTCATCGGATCTTCTGGCTCACTGGCGAATCCGGGGTTGGCAAACTCATATTATCAGGAGAGTCTTAACTCGCCTTTATGCGAACAAGAAGACGGTCTGGGTACCCGGGCCAGTACTATTAAGACATATGCCAGGCCATATCGACAGAGAGTACGCATTGGCTTCTCTGGTGAGGACCAACGAGCCCATTCTCGTACCTCTGGACGGATTGGATGGTGAAAACAAGCATCGCAAGGTGGAAGCAGACCTCGAACTTCAACGCCAACTCCAGAACGATGCCAGATTTTTAAAGAACATCCAGAAATCAGATTCCTGGTGGCCACCCGCGATATTGGCCAACCTGTTCCAACTCATATCGAACATCGTGTTATCGATTGCCAATGTGGACACTGTTCGCCGCTACCTTTCTATTCGACTTCACCAAGATTTCCAGCCCGATCACCCTGAGTATTCGTGTCCTTCATTCCGGAAAGCACGCAAGCTTATTCCCTCGAGCTGTATTCCAAGGGTCTGGGATGAGCAACTAAACGCTCCATCACGACTGGATACACCTGGGTTGAATAAGGGCGATACAAATCTTTACCCGCACTCGGCTTAGGAGAAGAATATATATTGCTGATGCTTGATGTTGCACATCTCTCTAGTTTCGGGTTTTATACTGGAGGTACTTATAATGTCAAGCGTCGAATGAATATTGGGAGGATCGGTGGCGCAAGTTATAATAAGAGAATATTGGCTTGGAAATAAAATAAAATGACCAAAACGATTTTAATGATGATATCTACTTACTCTTGTGGTGTACTAAGCTGGAAAGCCTTGTCAGTCCGCCTCGAGCGTGACGGCTCCATGTCACAGGCAGACTGTTCAAGCTCTTTTTTTGACCGTTGTCCTGAGACCATTGGTATCGATTTCCTCATTCACGCAACACCCACAGGCATGTTGACCATTCCTTAGTCCAATGTCTGTTCCCGGTCAGATGCGGCTGGCAGCTGTAGTCGGTATGCCCAACTCAGCCGAATACGATTTTCAGCTTCAACAGGTCTTGGACCAATTGAACACTATTATCAAACCTATAGTGGCCCCTGCCCCTCCTACGACTGCCAAATCAGGACCAGTTTCCGTAGAAACTCAGCAATTCATACGCCGAATGTTCAACCTTTGGTTTCCAAAAGTTATTCCACCACCATCCGACCCTTCCATGAAAGATCTCATGCCTCGAGCAGCGAATGGTCTGGACATCATGTACTGGGAGTCGTTCGGCTTTTCTGGCCGGTATTGTCTAGAGAGCCTTGCTTCAGTAATCGTACCACTATTGCCACTGGTCTTTCGCTGGATTCTCTTTGGCTGGCAAAATCCACAGCTCTGCATTCGATTCGCTCACCGCGATTGTCGTACGCGTGGAACTGGTCTCATTGCGTGGTTCAGCACCAGTCCTACTCTTCAAAAAGCCATGTTGGTGATTCCAGGCCTCGTCGAAGAGCTCTCGAAGCTCTGGTCTACCCAGTACAAGTCACCAATCTCCAGCAGCAGCTGTATTGCATCGCCAATGCACCTTTCCCTCATCAGAGATGCCGCTGGGTTCGCTCTCCGCCGTTTACTTTCCACCGACTCGGATCCCATTTTCTCAGAGGCCAAAGACCATCAGAGACGCTTCATCAGAGCGGTTGGTGGTGTTAAGAGAGTTATGGAGACGTACATGGAGCATGTTTCGGCGATAATCAAACAAGAGCGCTTTGCACCCGACATTGTTGATCCCGATCAGGTGCAGCGAATAGAGACGACGGCGTTGCCCAATGGAGATCCTGCACAACTGAAACTCCTCATTCTCTTCTTGGACTGGGTAGACCCCGAAGACGACTTTGACGAGGCAGGGCTCGTCAAGACGGTGATCTCGTATGGAAAATCGCTGTTCACCTGGGCTAACAAATCCAGATCAAATATAATCACCAAGGAGCATGTCGTTTCTCTCTTTCTGGGCTTGGTCAGCGCCTTGTTGCGTAGTGTCCGGATCGACACAATGGCTCAAGCCTTTTCCCATGGGATTTTGTCCCTCTTCTTCATTTTACCTCAGGCTATTCTTCATCTCGAAAAAGATTGCACCACCAAGGAACTGCTCTGCGGCATCTTCCATCGATTCGCCACGCATCTTGTATATGTTCAAGCGATAACTCCTGCGGTCGAAGGAATTGCACAAGTCGAGGAGAAATATGCAGCACAGCTCAAAGTGATGTCCTCTTCCAGTAGTGTTGTGATGCCGCTCTGGTTACACTTTGTGGCTCTGGCAAAAGAGTCTAGCCAGTTGAAAATGGAATGGAAGTCGCAGAGAGTCATCGACTGTGGCGAGGTAGATATTCTTATTCTCGAATTGGACTCTGAATAACATCTTTTCCTTTTAGACATCGTGCGACTTTGTCTCTGGGAGCGCGACGACGATGAAAGCATGCTCCGCTTGTCAGACCATATTCTATTGCTCTAAAGAGTGCCAGGTGATTCGAATATAACTTTTGGTCTTAATTCGACGACTCATTCCGACGCTAGAAGAGGCACTGGAAAACGCACAAACCATCTTGTCTGAGATCTCGACGCTATCTTCAAGGTGATTCTTCTCCTCTTGTGCTGTTTCATCATTGATATGTTTTCTTCCAGACAAAGTCAACTGCTTCTTCCCAGAGCGAAACGAGGGTCTTTTCCTCCGGTTTCTGACCGTAATGGATATCCAGGCAAACTATCATACTGTTCAGACTCTCATCTACGACTTGATAGCCGCTGCAGATTCATCTCCATCTGAAGATGCCTGTGTCATTCTCAATGTCGACTATACAGTGATACCGGTGGAATACAGCGTCATCTGGGGCAGATTTCCATTTGAGGTTTTATCGACCAAGATCAAGACAGCCAAAGAGTGGCTCAAAGATCCTCCGGTAGATTCCGCTGGTAATTTGAAACCTGTGGATATTTTCAAACGAGTCTTCACATGTCGAGGCGTTTCGCATGGATATTCGAGCTACGCCTACACGTTCAAACCATTACCAGCTGACGAGAAAAATTGTTCATGTGGATGTGGCGAGCTAGCCAATGAGAAACGGTCGACCTTTGTTCAGCAGCCATTTTCCAAGAAGTCGCGCTTTAAAATTGGAACTCAGGCACGAGAATGGGAGTAGTGGTCGATCGTCTGATCGTATTTTTTGTAAGCCACATTGGTGGCCTGTTGTATGAACATGTTCTGTATTAGTGCATCTTGTGCATGTAATCGATATCTTGGTCTCATACGTTTCGTCCTTCGGAGAGTTCGGGGATACAGCAGGAGGTGGCGGCAGACTTTAGGGCCGGTAAACTCGCTTCCAAATCAATCACATGATCGCAATTCGTTCTTTCCTTAAACCCTCACTGCGAAAATGTTGTTGAACTCGCTACCGGACGTCTATTGCTGCTTTTTCCAAATCCTCAACACCGAAATGATGGCTTGGGTAGACCAACGGACGCGCCCCGAGCGACTCCTTTCTGAAGGACTCAAATAGTGAGACCTCTATTTTGCTTGCTCGCCAGCACCACCCCCAATGTCCTATACTAAATCTTTCTTTTCAACGTTCATTTACATCTACACTGTCATTTACAGCTCCATTTCTTCTGTATTTTACCCCAACACGTTCAACAAAATAGTCGTACCGTGGCCTGGTCGGCTTAGTCGCTGATTGTTTTCACAGTTCGCAGTCGAAAGCGACCCTACATGTCCCGAGATTGTCACTCCTCCATCGGAAATCATTTCTGTCGACATTCGCAACGATCCTTCAGCAGCTTCTTCAGAACAAGACGACCTTGTGATTGACCCTCGTCAGATAAAAGACGCTGAACCGTGTTTGTCCCCAAGAAGCACAACCAGAGACGCTCACTCCTCGGTGACGCTGAACAAGGTCTCTCTCCGCCAAAGAAGCAGAACAAGAGACGCACAATTCTTGTCCAAAAGGAAAACAATGTTGAATCTCCCATATCTCCTCCTCGAACTCATCATTACTGTGATCCCGCATTCTGGCCTCTCACATTCTCGCCCAGCCCACCGAGTCACAAGAATAATCGCTCCAGCAGCGGCCCGATTTGGCATCAGGATCCCCCTCTCAACTTTGACGACGTCTTTCTCGTTCGCTCTGCTCTTGGAGGGTGTTTGGAAGACGACGAAGATGGAGAAGAAGCTCGAGCTAACGTCTCTCGGCAAACGTGGAAGTCGGAATTCGGCAACAGTTCGCTTGAAGAGGAAACAGAAGAGCCCTACAGATATTCCTATCGGGACAGCTGCAACCATTGGTCCTCAATTATCTCTCTCGACTCTTACACCAGCTAGTACGCCACTCTTTTCAGCTGTGCTCGTCCTGTTGCTCGCTTGCTCAATAAAAACCATTTGGATTTCCACCAATTCTTGTGTGATACTCTGGGCTACTCTGTTCCTCCCGGTGACTGCATTGCCTGAGAATTGGATCCAAAATAGTACATTCTTCTGACCGGCCCTCATCTTTGACATTTATATGTACGTGGCTGTTGCTGTTTTGTTTCCCATCTTTTAACATCTCCAGGCGCGGATACACATGTTCGTCTCGCTTGTCGCTAGCATTCGTTCATCTCAGTCGCCTCAGAATCAATGATGTACTCTTTGGCCGACCGTCCTTCCCGTGGATGCATTCGGTCACCTAGTACACCGATATTTTTGCGGGACGCTCGAGATGACCTGGCTGCAAATTTTTGACGTCCTCATCAGCGCCCATGACTTAGATGACGATAACAAAATTCATTTATTGCTACATACAAATGTCCTAGAAATACAATTACAGTTTCTATCTGGGGCTGGAACTTGTATAGCTAATCTCCGGTGTTTGAGAGCGGATGTTGGCATGGTAGGGATCGTCTGCAGACATTTTTGGACTCTATATTGGATTCAGCGGTTGTAAGATGCACAGCGGGAGTAATTGCTCACCATAGATTGGCTGTTTGAATGAGAATGAGAATGAGAATCGTGATACATGCCAAATCCACTTTCTGAGCGTCGATGGAGCATAGGTGACTCGAATCCTTGGGCTGCCTCTGCTTTGTATAATTGAGAAGGGGGAATCTTGGAGCGACGACGACGCTTTAGCACATAAAAGATCAACACCATGAGCGCCACAAACAGGACTAAGCCTCCGATGATTCCGCCAACGAGAGGTCCAATCTTTAAGTTGGACTTTTTGGCGGCTGATATAGGGACAGAGGTCTCTGTGGAAGTTGAAGTCGAGGAGGAATCTGTTCCAGTTTCCGTAGGTGGAGGAAGACCTGATTGAGCGGCTGATTTCATGAGGTTCGTCGAGATAAAAAGAATGAAATCGGCTCACGAGGTGTCCCAAGCGCGATGGCCTCAGCGAGGGTCCTGCTATAGGTCAAGTTATTCTAATGAGTGGTGAGCTTTTTGATGATTCCGAGGCCGTTGGGGACATACCGGGCTGTTGCTGGAGAAAGAAGAGGCCCAGCTGGGAATTGAATCATTGGCTATGGAGTCATTAGTAGTGTATCTAGATTTCGTTCAGTTCCATGATTTACTGAGGGCACCGTCAGGGGGCGACTGGAGGCTCATTGCAGTTTGAAGGCTAAACGCGCAATCATCCTCCCATAGATTTCGACTTTGCAGGGTCAAATTGAGAAAAGGAATGTATCGACTGACTCACCTATCCCAATCTTGTAGCTGACAATCAGCACACGCCGAGCTGAGAGCGTAGATGACCGAAGAGCATATGCATGGCAAGCTTCCGGCACCTTGCAAGAGTTTCTGAGGAGAGTACTTCTCGCTTGGTAGCAACGCGGGTAGACCCTGAAGAGACGGAAAGCAAAGAAGAGACGCCAGTCGACATGGATCTTCGTTGTTAATGTTGTTGGCCTGTGGCAATTCGTTAGATTCTCAAAGAGTGTAAATGAGAAGCGGACCCAGCCATAGGAAGGGTCAGTACAGTGGGCAGCGTCGGACATTTCAGTCTTTCAGAAGATAGTAGAGAATCAAAGACGACGGCATTGATATCTCCTAGGTTGCACAGGTTCAAGATTGCCACAAAAGCCGGAAAAGTAAGTAATCGCCGAGACCGAGCACGGAGCTTGGGCGGGTTTGCCATATCCCGCGAAATTCACCAGTCAGAAGCCGCCCAGTTGCGTCAATAAGGCATCGCGATGAAGGTACAGTAAATGAATCGTGGTCGCGAAGGTGTTGCGGAGTTTGAATTATTTCGAGAGTTCAGGCCTTCAGCTTGATTACTTACTCTCACTCTTGTGCTTGGTTGGCTAATTAAAATGCGACTAATGCTACTTTTATTGTGACGAATATGCTGGAGGTAAATGCTCTGTTAACTGTTGTCGACCTTTCAACCAATCAATTTCCGCCTGCATCCTCTCCATTTCCGCGGTAATGGCAGCCATTGCAGGGTTACTTTGCACCGGCAGAGTCTGGATCTCGCCGGGAAGCGCCTCGACTGGTTGCGCTAGACGGAGGACGTTTATGGAAGCTTCGGCTCCGGTGTCGACCTCCAGACCAACTTGAGGCACAGGTTCAAGCAAGGTATCGAGAAATAAACGCGGTTTCTATGGGGTCAAGTCAGTTGATGCATATACAGGCAGTGCCACGGATCACCCGAACTGGCAGTATAACGGGAACATCTTTGTAAACATGGTCGCCGTCAGAGCGCTGGTCAAACGTGGGCAATTCAAGTTGTGTGTCAGGATGAAGCTTCGGCCGACGACGATATTTGATCAGATAGGTGACCAGAATGACCAACAAAACTAGGCCTCCAAAGATTCCGCCAACAAGAGGCCCGATCTTTGATTTGGACTTTGGGGCGGCTGATATAGGGGCAGAGGTCTCGTTGGAAATTGAAGTCGAGGACTCTGACGTTGTTGCAGTTTTCGTAGGTGGAGGAAGACTCGATTGAGCGGCTGATTTCATGAGGTTCGTCGAGACGAAAAGAATGAAATCGGCTCACGAGGTGTCTGAGACTCAAGCGCGATGCCCTCAGCGAGGGTCTTGTTATAGGTCGAGTTCTAATGAGTGGTGAGCTTTTTGATGATTCCGAGGCCGATGTGGACATACTGGGCTGTTGCTGGAGAAAGAAGATGCCCAGCTGGGAATTGAATCATTGGCTATGGAGTCATTAGTAGTGTATCTAGATTTCGTTCAGTTCCATGATTTACTGAGGGCACCGTTCGGTGGCGACTGGAAGCTCATTGAACTTTGGAGTTTATTCGTGGAGTTACTCTCCCATTGATTTAAACTTTGCAAGGGTCAAATTGAGAAAATAAATATATCAACTGACTCACCTATCCCAGTCTTGTAGCTGACAATCAGCACATGCCGAGCTGAGAGTGTAGATGACTGAAGAGCATATGCATGGCAAGCTTCTGGCACCTTGCACGAGTTTCTGAGGAGAGTACTTCTCGCTTGGTAGCAACGCGGGTAGACCCTGAAGAGACGGAAAGCAAAGGAGAGACACCAGTCGACATGGATCTTCGTTGTTAGTGTTGTTGGCCTGTGGCAATTCGTTAGATTCTCAAAGAGTGCAAATGAGAAGCGGACCCAGCCATAGGAAGGGTCAGTACAGTGGGCAGCGTCGGACATTTCAGTCTTTCAGAAGATAGTACAAGCAAGACGACGGCCTTGACACATCTATGATATTTCTCGTCGGCACAAGCTGATGGCCATAAGGATGGATCACCGTGGGAGGGCATCGAGGGTTGAAAAGGCCTTCGGGAGGTCATGCCATTGGACCATCAGGGTGTTTCCTCAGAGATGGGGCGATGAAGGAACATTATGATCTGCTGGAATGTTCCGCAGTGAACTTGACGTCTTGCGGCAGCAAAGAAGGTCATTGGACTGATGACATTATCTGTCGCCGACTGAGGGATGTTTGGTGTCGAGGCAGGAAGTTTATGTTCCTAAATTCGGTGGCCTGAGGCAATTATCTGAGCACAGACGAACCGATTTCAAGAATAGAGTCTACCTGATCGGTGCTCCAGGAGGCCAGAAACTGGCGCTGCTTTGATGAACATTGTGGCTTGAGGTCTGACCTAGTATAGCCTTAGTTTGATGCATCGGTTGATTTTCATATATGTAAATGGCGTCCAAGAGGCGATAGATGTTTCTTGCCGATATTAAACCAAATGGAGCGACAGTCTAAAGCCATAAATAAGACGCGACGAGGTTCGGGTGAACCACAGCATGGGATTTGATGAGATTACAGGCAGATAAGATCCCGGCATTAGGGACGTTCAAAGTTGGCGTTGGTCCGTGGGTCGTGGGTCGCTGGTGGCCGGTCGCGGGTCACGATTGTTGAACAAATAAAGGTGACTTGTGATAGTTCCGGGAGTTTCCGAATTATTCCGACTCTATTTGGGAATCCGCCGGGCCCGCGTCCCCGCCGGTTCCCGCCTTTTCCCGCCCCCATATCCCAAAGTCTTCCTCAGCAAGTTCAGCAGGAAATGAAGGTGAATTGACTTGTAAGTTGAGATTTACATATGCTATGCTCTGCAAAATAGCTTGCACAAGCCTTAGAAAACCCTAGAAGTGTGTTGGCATGATTTTCTACATTCCGATTACCATACTATAGCCACTTGCACCGTGATCCACGACCACCCACGACCGGCGGACCCACGCCAACTTTGAACGACCATATATTATGTCCGTGAAGCGCTGCCTGACAGAAGCGCGATGCGCTTCACTGTTCCCTCTTTTATACCCAATTAATCCTCACAGAACAACTACACTCCATCCCTCAACATCAGGCAGAAAACAAAGTCAGTTGACTTGCCAACTTATACCAGGCGGATCTAATCTTGTCTAATCTTACCCAACATTTCAATCCGTCCAAACAAGCTCAACCGACTCGAACTAAGATACGAGGTAATCAGAATTCTGTCTAGGCCTGCTCGGCAACCGTACTAATGCTACTTTTATTTCAACGAATATGCTGGAGGTAAATGCTCTGTTAACTGTTGTCGACCTTTCAACCAATCAATTTCCGCCTGCATCCTCTCCATTTTCGCGGTCATGGCAGCCATTGCAGGGTTACTTTGCCCCGGCAAAGTCTGGATCTCGCCGGGAAGCGTCTCGACTGGTTGCGCTGGACGGTGGTCGTTTATAGCAGCTTCGACTCCGGTGTCGACCTCCAGACCAACTTGAGGCACAGGTTCAAGCAAGGTATCGAGAAATAAACGCGGTTTCTATGGGGTCAAGTCAGTCGATGCACACATAGGCAGTGCCACGGCTCACCCGAACTGGCAGTATAACGGGAACATCTCTGTAAACATGGTCGCCGTCAGAGCGCTGGTCAAACGTAGGCAGTTCAAGTTGTGTGTCAGGATGAGGCTTCGGCCGACGACGATATTTGACCAGATAGGTGACCAGAATGACCAACAAAACTAGGCCTCCAAAGATTCCGCCAACAAGAGGCCCGATCTTTGATTTGGACTTTGGGGCGGCTGATGATATAGGGAGCTTCGTAGGTAGAGGAACACCTGTTTGAGGCACTGATTTTATGAGGTTCGTCGAGATGAAAAGAATGAAATCGACTCACGAGGTGTCTGAGACCCAAGCGCGATGGCCTCAGCGAGGGTCTTGTTATAGGTCAAGTTCTAATGGGTGGTGAGGTTTTTGATGATTGTGAGGCCGATAGGGACATACCGAGCTGTTGCTGGAGAAAGAAGAGGCCCAGCTGGGAATTGAATAATTGGCTATGGAGTCATCAGATGCGTATCTAGAATTCGTGCAGTTCCATGATTTACTGAAGGCACCGTTCGGGGGCGACTGGAAGCTCATTGAACTTTGGAGTTTATTCGTGCAGTTACTCTCCCATTGATTTAAACTTTGCAAGGGTCAAATTGAGAAAAGGAATGGATGGGCAGACTCACGTATACCAACCTCGTCCCAGGCAGTCAGCACATGCCGAGCTGAGAGCGTAGATGACTGAAGAGCATATACATGGCACGCTTCCGGAACCTTCAAGCAAGATTTCCTGAGGAGAGTACTTCTCGCCTGGTGACAACACGCATAGACCGGGAGGAGACGGAAAGCAAAGAAGAGACGCCAGTCGACATGGATCTTCGTTGTCAGTATTATTAGCCTGTGGCAATTCGTTAGATTCTCAAAGAGTGTCAAAATGAGAAACGGACCCAGCCATAGGAAGGGTCAATACAATAGGCAGCGTCGGACATTTCAGTCTTTCAGATAATAGTAGAGAATCAAGACGGCGGGTTTGAAGCGTCTATATTTCTTCTCGGTACAGGCTGATGAGAATCAAGACGACAACCTTGACGCATCTATGATATTTCTTGTCGGTACAGGCTGATGACCATAAGGATGGATCACAAAGGCCTTCGGGAGGTCGTGCCATTGGATCATCAGTGTGCTTGCTCAGAGACGAGGCGACGAAGGAACATTATACTTCTGGAATGTTCTGCAGTGAACTTGACGCTTTGCGGTAGCAAAGAAGGTCGTTGGGCTAATGATATTATCTGTAGCTGAACTGAAAGATATTTGGTGTCGACGACGGAAGTTTATGTTCCTAAATTCAGTGGCCTGAAGCAAATTATCTGAGCACAGACGAACTGATATCAAGAATAGAGTCTACCTGATCGTTGCCAGAAACTTGACGCTGCCTTGATGAACATTGTGACTCAACTTGAAGGTTTGACCTAGTCCTGGATTGAATTTTGATGATTGGTGGATTTCCATATGTGTAAATAGCGCAAAAATCTATCCGAAATGGCGTCCAAGAGGCGCTAGATGTTCTTGCCGATATCAAACCACAATAGAACGACAGTCTGGAATGAGACGCGACGAGACTCGACGAGATCGCTGACACAATTTTGGTGACTGCGCTGATCAAGATTTGTGCCGCGGCTTCTGCCGAGCCAAGGACTGTACAGTTGGGTCACTTGTGACCAAACACTCAAATTACACCGTCGTCCGCCTCAAGATTTCCCAATGGCCCCCTCAACCACGTAGGTTCCAGGTCTATCTCATCGTCGACGATGTTGCTGATATTGTATGCAGAGTGCCGAGTGCTTCTGTCAGTCCAGTCCCCGTCGATTTTCAAGGAAATAACTGACCGACCGCAGGCCATAGAAGTACCGGAAACTCTCCTCAAGAAGAGAAAACAAAACGAAAAGGCTCGCGAGGAGCGTGTCGCTGCTGCCTCTGCTGCTCGCAAGGTAAGCTTCTACTTCTAACTGGAGATTTGTGTATGATGCATACGATTCATTCGAGGAATGGCTAGTAGTACGCTACGATGTGGTCTTTTCGTTAACCATCTTTCGGGACTGATTCTATTTTCTTCTCTCATTCCTTCTGTTCGACGCTTTTCTGACCCACAAAATTTCCAGGCTTCAAAAGCTAAGCGCAAGGTCATCTTCAAGCGTGCGGAGACCTACGTCAAAGAGTACCTGTCCCAGGAGAAGGAGGAGATCCGGTTGAAGCGTGCTGCACGCACTGCTGGTGACTTTTATGTCCCTGCCCAACCAAAGGTCTACTTTGTTGTTCGTATTCGTGGGTCAGTAACCTGTGAAAATTTTTCTCCTTCTCTCATGGCTGACTTGGTTCTTTCAGTATCAACGAAATTGCCCCCAAGCCCCGTAAAATTCTACAGCTCCTCCGTCTCCTCCAAATCAACAATGGTGTCTTCGTCAAGGTCACACGGGCGACACAACAGATGCTGAGACTAGTCGAGCCATACATCACATACGGGTACGTCGTGCTGGTTTTTTGTTTTTCTGTTGTTCTCAAGTTCTTTGCAGCGAGGCTAACCTCAAATCTGTCCGTGAGCTGATCTACAAACGTGGATATGGCAAGGTCGCCAAGCAGCGTATCCCTCTGTCTAACAATGCTGTCATCGAGGAGACCCTCGGAAAATACAACATCCTCTCAGTCGAGGATCTTGTCCACGAAATTTTCACCGCCGGCCCCAACTTTAAACAGGTATATATTTGTTATATTTTTCTTGGAGCTGGTGCTAATAATTTATCCTTAGGCATCCAACTTCCTGTGGCCATTTAAGTTGTCAAATCCCACTGGCGGCTGGAGAACACGCAAATTCAAGCACTACGTCCTTGGTGGCGACTTTGGTGACCGAGAGGTCAACATCAACAAGCTTATCCGCCAGATGAACTAGAGGTTGTTGTTCTATTGACGAGCTCTTGGGCTGAACGAGGATTGCGGGTCGCGGTGGCTAAAATAATTCAATTTCTTCGTGTATGCTCTATGAACAAGTCGTTATGCTCGATGCCGAGACTGAATGAACTGGACTGAATTATCGGCCCATCATCGGTGCAACTGATGCTCCAAGGAGTTTTGATGCAATCAAAACTTTTTCGGACACAAGTATTTCGAGCTATCAGCGTGGGGACGTCAAGCAGGCTTCCCTCAAACCACCATCACAAAAATGTCTCCTCACACTGCCGTTCAAAATCTCTTCGCTGCCAACGCTAAATGGGCTTCAGATGTTGATCATGCTGAGCCCCAATTTTTCGTTCAAAGTACCAAAGGACAGTCGCCCTCGGTGAGCCAGATAGCTTTCAGGTCGACATTTCGTTAACGATGATTGCTAGATTCTCTGGATCGGCTGTGCAGACTCCCGAGTCCCTGAATCAGTCATTACTGGTTCTAAACCAGGCGACATATTCGTCCATAGGAATATCGCCAAGTCAGTTTTCAAGGATTTATGCTGGAGACGAGCTGATAATGGTCAACAGCCAATTCCACCTCGATGACGATAGTGCTCAAGCAGTGCTCGCTTATGCTGTAGAGCATCTCGGTGTCGAGCATGGTACGTTTTCCCTTGCTACCGTAGTTCCAAAGCCTCATATTTTTCTAGTGGCCATCGTCGGACACACTGAATGCGGCGGTGCTGCGGCTTGTTTCAAAGCATGCTGCTCCCCTGCATTTGCTCCCGGAGCCGCCATTGCGACAGATCCGTCGTTACCTGCGGAAGCACCTCTGAACCGCTGGCTTTCACCACTCACCCACCTAGCTGGCTCTCTTCAGCTCTCGAGCGCCCCCAATGAAGAAGCTATTCCCGTTCTTGTCGAAGAGAATGTCAGAGCTCAGGTACAGAATCTGTCCAAAGCGCCCATCATCGTCAACGCATGGGCCAACAAGAGTGCGAAAGGAAAAGATATCTGGATCCATGGCTGGGTGTACGACTTGGCCTCTGGCAAGTTGAAGGATCTTAATGTTACTCAAGGACCACGTTAGAGTCTGTTAACCTAGATAGAGCTCAAATCTATTTTGAACTTTCATTAAAGACCATATACCGCGGTCGGCTCCCAGCGGTCTTAATTTGCCGGCCAGCGGCCTTGGTTTTGACACTTCGTTACAGTATCAGCTCGTCATTTTATTTCGTGTGGTTCTCGGCACTGCCCCAGATATCTATGCTATTTTTGCTGAGGTACCTCGCCTAACGGTGAGTAAGATTTTATTTTGTTCTCAAACGCACGACCACATCCATGGTCTCTGCGATTGGGCTCACAGAGCTGGAGCTTGCAGGTTCCATTGAGAATCTTGTACTTGAAAGCGACATGTGAGTGGCTGAAACTGTTGATGACATTGACAACAACTTACGACCGATTTCAGTCCGTGGACAGACCATTATTTCATTGCGATATATGTCGCGGTTGTCTCTCTAATTGGCCTTTTGCTGCATTTTTCCCTCAGCAAGCCCAAAAACTTGACTGTTCTTTCCGAAACTGAAGGTCATGTGCAGAAACACGGCGGCAAGGTCATATATGCGTGCAAAATCGCGCGTTTGGCCGGTTCGGTCACTCTCTCTTGTCTTGCTGTTTTCTCTCTTCTCTCAAACAGAAACAACACCGTGCCAGGATTCAATGATGTCGACGGACGCCAGCAATTGGCTCTAACGATCATTTTTGTACGCATTTGAATCCAGCTCGTAAATCAAGGGCTTATTCTTGCAGATTTACGCGTCAATTCTCAGTTTCATTTCCCTTACATCAGTGTCCTGGAGCCAGGTTCTGATCAGACATGTCAATGGTGTCCTGTGCACACAAATGGCCATATATTGCTACAGGGATGTCTATCCTCTGGCCACATATACATTACACCCCTTGGACCAAGGAGAAGGTCCTATTCTATGGGCCAAGATGTCAGTCCTATTCGTGACGTCGATATGTATTCCTCTCTTTGTCCCGCGCGTCTATGTCCCTTTTGACCCCGAGGTATGTGAAAAACATCAGATTTCATTTTGCTGATGCAAAATAGCACCCTATGACTCCGAACTCAGAGCAAGTGGCTTCGCTCTGGTCCTCCTATTTCTTCATGTTCTTGGACGATGTCATCTACACCGCTTACAAGTCTCGAGGAAAACACCTCGACTACGAAAAGCTTCCCCCGCTGGTTGACTATTGTCATGCTCACAACCTCAGAAAGAGAAGTTTTCCAGTGAGTTCACCATGTAATCCGATGTATAATAGCTGAAACATTCTTCCAGGAAATGGATGTATTCTCGGGCGCCAAGGACCGTCACATCGTTTGGGGAATGATCAAAGTTTACCGCTTTGAATTGTCCAGAGCTCTATTCTATGTCCTCCTCTTGTTTCCGTCCGAGTATCTCGGTGCAGTTGGAGTCAACAGACTTCTCAGGTTGGAATTGTTTCTAATACCTCATTCATAACCAGCTTATTTGTTTCAGTTACATGGAAAATCCTGAAGACGCCTTTATACGCCCTTGGGTATGGATCATCCTGCTATTTGCCGGGCCCGCGTTGACCGTCGTTACACACGAATCGTATGTACGAAAGAGAAAACGTTTCACGCTGCTCTAACTGTCTACAGGTATGTTTACTACGTGAGCATGATTACCATCGAAAACGAGGCTATCATTACCCAATTGGTCTTTGAACATGCCCTGAGGATCCGTAATTATTTCTCTGGCATAAATCGCTGGTATTGACTTGATCTTCAGGTGTGAAGGCAGAGGTTTCCCAGAACAAAGCGGTCTCGGCTCCATCGACGCCGAGCCCTGGAGCTTCAGGTTCAAGCACCCCGACAGCCAACGATGCGGCTTCTGTTGCTTCATCGTCGACCAAGAAAAGCGAAGCTTCTCCGGCTAAAGCCGTGGGCACCGGGAATCTCATTGGAAAATTGAACAACCTTGTCACAACTGACTTGGCAAATCTTTCTTCGTCCAGAGAAATTCTACGTGTCCTAGTCTACGTCCCCATTGGTGTGACAACTGGGGTGATTTTTCTCTACCTCATTCT
Organism: Mycena floridula; assembly: GCA_029320655.1. Classification (NCBI taxonomy): domain Eukaryota; kingdom Fungi; phylum Basidiomycota; class Agaricomycetes; order Agaricales; family Mycenaceae; genus Mycena; species Mycena floridula. The sequence goes on from JARIHS010000025.1 coordinate 388,276, forward strand.
GGACTGGGCTGCTTTTGTAGTATGTTCACTGTCTTGCTCCTCGCTTCAATCTTTGACAGTCGCCCAGGGATTGGGCGTAATGATTCTGCTTTTCCCAATTCCGGGGTTGGTCAGCAAAGCCATTCAGAAGGTACGAAGAGCCCAGCTGCTGAAAACCGATGCCCGAGTGCAGAGAGTTACTGAAAGTATGTATCTTCGCCGACAATATCACCATGGTCTGATTTTTCCAGCTATGAATGTGCTTCGTATGGTGAAAATGTTCGGATGGGAATCCAAGCTTCACGAAAAGATAGACGAGACACGAGAAGAAGAACTAGAATGGGTCCGGAAAGGACGATTTCTGGAAATCGTCAACGGGAGCGTCAAGTGAGTCATAAAAAAGGATCTCTGACGAGTGCTAAACGTTGTATTCAGTTATATTTTACCAGCTGCCAATATGCTGGCCGCATATACAGTGTACACGGTGGTTATGGGCCAGCGCTTGACGCCTGCCATAGTGTTCAGTTCATCTACTATCTTCAGCCATATGTCTCGGCTGTAAGTCTTGCTTCTCAGAGTAAAACCGGTTGCTCATTTTCTTTTACTAGTATTCGTAGGTCTCTCATGCTCATCACCAGTATCATCACGGGAAAAGTCTCGCTGGATCGCATCAACGATTTCTTGCATGATGTGAGCGCTGCTGATACTTTGTTGCATTTGATGTTCAACTCTTCAGACGGAACTTTTGGACGCTTACACGAACCCTGGATCTGTCGATGATGTTCGAACCAACGAGAAGGACATTGGTTTCCGCAATGCGACCTTTGCATGGTCGGCAGATGAAACGGAGACTGCGTCACAGTTCAAGCTTCACATCGACTCACTTCTCTTCCGAACTGGCTGCATAAATTTGATTGCGGGTCCGACCGGCTCTGGAAAGACCAGTATTCTATTAGCACTGTTGGGTTGGTAAAATGTCCGTTGTCTCGATGCTGTTCTCATCGCCATGTATACAGGAGAGATGCACTTTATCAAGACAGATTCCAACTCATGGTTCAATCTTCCGCGAAAGGGCGGGATCGCCTATGTGGCTCAAGAAGGGTAGCTCAAATAAAGCTTCATCTCTTTTTTTTGATTGATGATTCACAACAGTTGGGTACTGAATGAAACTATCAAGAAGAATGTGCTGTTTGGTTTACCGTTCGACGAAGAGCGCTACAAGAAAGTGCTTCACCAGTGCGCCTTGGAACCAGATATCGCTCTTTTGGAAGCTGGCGATGAAACCGAAGTCGGTGAACGAGGTCTTACCCTCTCAGGAGGCCAACGTGCTCGTTTGGTAAGTAGCTTAACTTGATTCTAGCGGACGTCGAGCTGATTCATCCAGACTCTTGCCAGGGCCATTTACTCGACTGCCCAAATCATTCTCCTTGATGACATTCTCGCGGCTCTCGAGTAAGTGTCTTTCCATTACGCTGAACCTTGAGTTAATCTGTTGCAGTGTTCACACCTCTACCCACATCGTTCGTAAATGCTTAGCTGGAGATTTGGTGGAAAACAGGACTATTCTTCTAGTTGTAAGTTCTCAAGCTTATCCTGTCCCTTCATTCTTGGACGTAAATCCAGACCCACAATGTGGCCATTGCGGCGCCTGTAGCTGGATATTGCATCGATATCAAAGCTGGAAGAGTTTGGAGTCAAGGCACTGTGTCCGATGTCCTCGCCAGCGACTCTACTCTTATCAAAAAGGTAGAGCAGGAAGAGGAAATACTCGAAAAGGCCGAGGTTGAAGAACTTGATCTGCCTGCTAAATCCCCGTCTGCGAAAGCAAGTGGAAAACTGATCGTGGCCGAGGAAATCAACACTGGCCATGTCAGCTGGAAAGCATGTGAGCACCATCCAAGTCGAAGTTGAGAAACTGATGTAATCTGTGTGCAGTGAAACCATATATTCTTGGTCTCATAGGCGCCCACCCAATACTGATCCCCTTGGGGTATTGCTCGTCGGTGATCTTGTCGGACAGTATGTCTCTTTCTTCTGACATTGAACGGAGCTGATGAGAAGGACAGTATTCTTGACTTTGCAAACATGGTATCTCGGACATTGGTCTATGCAGTACCAGGACACTCCAACCGAAGACGTATCTGTGGTTTATCATCTCTCTATCTACGGTTTGTTTCCTGCTACTTGAGGAGGACCCGAGCTGACTGGATTTGACAGCTGGTATAATGGCCCTTTCTCTCGGTTGGCACTGGGTCGATTTCTGGATTTATATGTCTGCCTCAATCAGAGCGTCGAGAGTCGTCCATAATCAGCTGGTGTCGGCCATTCTCGGTACCACTACTCGGTGGCTGGATATCACTCCGGTTTCACGTATAATTGCCCGATGCACCCAAGACATCACTGCTCGTTTGTTATCTGCAATCCTTGTCTTTTGGATTCTGATTAAATTTTCAGTGGATGGCATGCTGCCCAGACTTTTCATAAATGTTTGCGCTTTGACTTCAGTCATGATGGTCGAGATCTGTGCGATAGTCATTGTCAATCCAGAATTCATATTTGTCATCACCATAGTCTCTGCAGTTGGATATTTCTGGGGTCAGGTCGGTTTCCCAATTTTGCTAAGAGATCGTCGCTGACTCGTATATCAGGTCTACATGGCCGCTCAACTCGCCATTAAAAGGGAAATGAGCAATGCCAAAAGTCCGATTCTCGCACAGTATGTCCGTCTCGTTCTGAAATCGGCTGGATACTCACAAGTCCGATATAGTTTTGGGGCAGCTATGGCAGGACTCGGTAAGTCCCTGATTCTAGGCTCGTTTTGGGGAGCGACCATCGAAATCCATAAAGGGGATATACATCTGTCCCAGTTTCCTACTAGCACGGCAACTGCCGTCCGTCATTTGCCACTTGATGGCCTTTATTCCACTAGTTCTAGTTTTCTTATATTGCTTCTTAGTTTCTTTGCGAGCATACGGTGCTCAGAATGCGTTCATCGAAGAAGCCTTCGTTCGAACTAACAAGTACATACGGGCTGGGAGACCTTTCCAGAATCTGATCTGTTGGATCTCTCTCAGGTTTGTTTCAAGTTCTATATATCAAGTTGTTTGTCTAACCTCAAACAGGCTCGACTGTCTAGGCGGCCTGTTCACTGCATTGCTGGCTACTTATATGCTATACTTCCGCCCGAGAACAGCTGGAACTACAGGTTTCTCGTTAGCTCAAGCTTGTGCGTCCTGGCTTGATTTCATTCTCTTTATTCCGATAGTTCTCTAGCGATCTTTGCCTTGCAAATATTGTGGTGGGTCAGCTCGGTCAACCGGTTCGAGTTAGCTGGTAAGTCCAACATCGTTTCATCTCAATGAGATACTGATCGCAAGCCTGTTTACAGCCAACTCGCTTGAAGTATGTCCTACATATTCTTCCGATCCATGTCTTACATTTTTGTAGCGTATTCAACACTTTGTTGAAGCTGAGCAAGAGGAAAAGCCGACAAAAGCTGGAGAACCACCCGCATATTGGCCCTCCAGCGGCTCCCTGCGAGTAGAGAATTTGGGCGCCAGGTACTCGCCCGACGGCCCCAAAGTATTGCAAAACTTCTCATTTGAGATCAAATCTGGTCAACGAATCGGCGTTGTAGGCAGAACAGGCAGCGGAAAATCTTCTTTGACGCTCTCACTTTTGCGTTGCATCTACACTGAAGGCGAAGTCTACCTCGATGGTTTACCAACTCATAAGATGAATCTACAAAGTTTGCGCACCAAGATAACTATCATTCCCCAGATGGTAAGCTGAACATCATTTTGTGTGAACAGTACTAAACCAGGGTCTGTCAGCCTGAACTTCTGGCTGGGTCACTTCGATATAATCTGGATCCGTTCGAGCTCTACGACGATCTCACGCTGAACAACTCACTGCGGGCGGCCGGATTATTCTCCCTACAGGCTGAAAGCGGCGAAGAGCGCATCACGTTGGACAGCAAAATATCTGCTGGGGGAGCAAACCTCTCCATTGGTGAACGCCAGATTCTAGCATTAGCGCGAGCCCTTGTACGAGGCTCGAAACTACTTATCCTCGATGAAGCGACGTTCGTGGACCATTCCTCGTCTCTCTAGCTGTGCTGACAGATGGAAAATAGGTCCGCTATCGATTACAAAACTGACGCTATCATTCAAAAGTCACTGCGGACAGAGCTCAGGGACGATGTGACGGTCATCACTATTGCTCATCGTCTACAGACCATTATGGATGCAGATAAAATCCTGGTCTTGGACGCTGGACGTTTGGTGAGTGAACCGCTTCTTTTTGTGACCGCTCTGACCATGCTATAGATTGAATTTGGAACTCCCAAGGAGCTGCTGGCGATAAAAAATGGCAAGCTAAGAAGTTTGGTTGACGAGTCCGTGGACAAGAAGGTGCTACATGCGATGGCTGAGGCGAAGAAGTGACAAATCTTAAAGTCGGAGTAATGGCGCAAACTTGTTGGTTGTTTAGTTTATATAGCTTGAATGAAATCCAAATCCAAGTTTTCTTCGTTTTTTTCTACTTTAACAATTTTCTATCTATCTACCCGCCCATGATCCCAGCTGATCCATCTACACTGGCCACCCCTGCATTTCTTTTTTTTTGGATTTTCTAAGCTGAATCTCGGCGCTCCATCTCCCTTCAACTCTCCCTGATCCCAGCTGATCCCATCTACACTGGCTGCCCCTGCATTTTTTGGAATTTTTCTACTGTTCTCTCCCTCTCTTTCCAAACCATGCTCGGTGGAAATCCACGACATCTTGTCTTTCCCTGGCGCAGGGTGAACAAGGAAGGGATCGTGAAGAAGACGATGCGGCGAGCATATGAAACCATTCGGAATGTATCCGGTTCACTGAAAATTTAGCCCTCGGGGCGCTGATGAACTTGAGGACATGCTTGACGAAGAAGTCCAGTGTCGGATGGAAGAGGGAATGCGGGATGAGGAATGCGGAAAAGGCGAAACGACATCGTAAAGAATGAAATAATGACTGAACAAGAGTGTTGGTATGAAACGAGGCAAGAAAAATGAAAGCTCATACGAAGAAAATGCAAACAAAAAGGAGCGAAGAGCTCGTCCAGCTAGTGATCCTCGAAATCGGCATTGACACGATCTCAGGGAGCTGGGTAATGTGGCTCTATAATAACTGGTCAGCTTGCAATAAGAATGAACGATGAATCGACATACCGAAAAGGAAACAAGGAAGGCCAAGGAGCTCGTCCAGCCAATGTTCCTCGAGGTCGGTACCAGCCCGATCTAGATCTCAAAAAAGGCTAGGAAAGGTAGCCTCTGCAACATTGGGAATACCAGGTGCAATAAAAGTGAAGATGAATCGGAGCTGCCTGCCGTCCAAGGCGCTTATGAACTGGACGTGATTCTGGCGAGAGAGCATCGAAAGAGCGACTAGAGAAAAAATGAGTAAATAGCTGGAGGGCAGAACGAGAGCTACAAACCAAACGAAAAGAAGAAGCAAAGTGAATAAGAAACATCGGAAGGTGCACTATAGCTGGTCGTTGACGAGACGACAGTTTACTGGGTCGAAACTGGCTGTCCTCTTTGACGTTAGATGAACTCGAGGGGATCGTGACAAGTCAGTGTCGGAGACCGGTGAGAATGACTTACAGTGGTGATGCGGATATCTTGCTTCCGGGCGCTGGATGAGCAAGAAGACACGTACATCTGTTCAACTATCAACGGCGCGAAATAGGAGGCAATGTCGACGCGATATACTCAAGAAACAAGAGGAAAAAGTGAGATAAAGACGGTGTGAATAGAGTATGTACACATCCTTGCAACCCTGGGCGCTAGATGAACACGGGGATCCATGACCAACAGTGGTAGTTGAGAATTAACAAGGAGAATAGGGGAAACGATGACGACGCGACTTATCAAAACGGACGGGAAAGAAGAGCAAGAAATGGGCCATCGGGTATAATTCACGGGTCACAAACAGCTGAAAGAAAAGATGGTAAGCAAGGTCGACGACGATGACGAGAAAGGGAGACATACGAAGCAAGTCGAGGTACTCGATTGTGGAAGATGTGTTCTTCGTGGAGAATCAGACGCCCGTCGACGAAAGACCCTGCTACACTTCGCAATATCCTGCACCAGTTCATCGAACGACGAATACACCGGTACTCTTCATCGTCGACGAGACTAATGCACACATCTGACCTTGCTGTTGTTGTCCTGCCCTCGGCGACGAGTCGTGAGCCTTGATGGCGGTCGAAGGAAGAAAAAAAGATGAGAGATAAAGCTTCCAGATGGTGGAAGGGCAAGAAGGAAATGTCTGGGAAAGTCGCGTCGACAGGATTTTGAGTAGCAGGATATAGGGGCGGTCAACCGCCATCGGTGTCCCCAGGTGTTGAGCTTGCCAATATGCTTCTGAATAGAAATCCTGGATATTCTTGACAATGAGACGACCAAGATGGTACTCGAGAAGCTCTTGCGCTCCCATAATTGAAGGTGTAGGACTTTGAAGAAGGCTGAATTGGAGAGAGGACTTGAGGAACAATTGAGTTCGTTGTCGACCTTGCAACGCGTCCAAGTCAGTCAGAACAACCAAGGAAGCCGACCTCAAATAAGGGGAAGGTCTCCCAGTGGCACCAAGTCAGAGGGATCTGTCGTTATTTCATGTGTTCGTAGGTCTTGATGCATTGTTCACTGAGGCTCGACGCCGACGAGACGCGATAGAATAGAATGGGAGACCGTGGGTTCCGACAGCTGGAGGTCACACCACTTTTGACAGGATGAACGGATCCTCTCGTGAGTCGTAGGGTCGGTCACCGGACTACGGATTTTCCTCAGCAGCTACGACCTCTGGCACTTCTATGTTTTGATTTCCTCCAGTCAACAAACCTCATTATCCTGGGCTCGGTTCTCAAATCAGGCTGCCATCTCACCTCTCCCGGATCGAACAAACAAACAGCACCCTTTGCCCAACTCAACTGTCTGTTTGAGGCTTATCGACGTTCCAGCCTGCCGAATTGGACCTAAAATACTAATAAATGAAAATGTTATCGCCTGCGAAAATCGGGAAACTTTAGAGACGTTGCTGGCAGTGAGTAGTCCTCTGAACTCGCTTCTTTTGATGAAACCAGATACGGATGTCGAGTTTCATACTCTTTGTCCGAGAGCGCATAACCTCATGTGGATTCCTCCGTTGCCTTCCTTCTGAACCATTCTTTTTCATCAAATCCATTTTCTGACTTTATTCTAATTCCTGCAGGTCAAGGGTTGAAGGGGCGTATCTTCATTATTTTATCTTATCTGTGATTCCTGTGCTTGTTCTCGAATCTGAATGACTTGCCAGATGAAATATGCGCGACGAGACCTTAGGCCTTACCACCTGCCCTTGTTCAAAGGGCTTCGCGAGATTTTATACGGCGGTGCTGCTCTTAGTGCAGAATACGAAAATTCGACCAGTGTACCGTCTTCACCGTTGACGGGCGAGCCTACTCAGCTTGTTCAGCCTCAAGTATACCAGTCTCAATCCTTTACCTTGCTCTGTGGCTGGGCATAGTTTCTCTGTAGACATTCTCGACGGCGCCATACGGGACTGGATGGGCTGGAGAAACCTGCGACCAACCAAGACCAACCTATATTTATAGCTTTAGACGCGCTTATGGCTCATCTTGAGTAGAATGCCTGGTAATATCGAATGGCACACATTTGCAAAAATGAGAAGACGGAGCAAAAAGCGAATCTTCTGCTGTGGGTCCGACCCCGATCGATAGAATTACAACATCGAGCTTGTTATAGACAGCAGTGCTCTACTGGGATTGCTCTGCATAGACCTAAAAGGAGTGTGGCAAAGGAATCGTCAGAGAGAGTTTTAAAGGGCATAGCTGGATTACGGACCTTGATGGTTTTATCTGCGCCGCCGGTAATAAGTCTTGTGCCAGTCATATCGAATGTCGAACAGAAGACACCAGCTTCTGCCTCAAGCGAGCCAGGCTGAGGGACATCCTCCATGTTTTGGAATGGAGTCCCTGTGTCATAATCCCAGAATGTCAAGCTGCCGTTGTCCCCTGGAAGAATATCAGCTTTCGTTAGATCTTTCACAAACAGTCAACGCACCGCCAGAGAAAAAGACGCCTTCAGAGTTGACTGACAAGGTGTTGATTATCGCATTATGGCCGGGGAAGTTGAAGACGAAGGCTCCTTCGGGACATTTCCACTTTTTAATGCTCCCAGCTGACCCCGACGCAAACGAAAACTCTGTTGGATGGATCGCCAAGGCCCGAATAGATTTCTTGTGGTGCGTCAGAGTGACCATCGTCTTTCCAGCGGCCAAATCCCAAAGTCTAATGAACTTGAGTCTACTGAGCCGCTGAGAATGATTTGATATTCACCTGACGGTCGTATCCATACTTCCTGTAATGACTTGAGGATCGGAATCCTGGCATTTGACGTCCGCGACTGTGCCAGTGTGCCCGACTAGCGCATGGACCTGGGCTTTGGTCCTCATATCCCAGACTCGTGCCGAAGCATCACGACCAGAGGTGACCAAAAGATCAAGAGTTGGATGTATCGCTAGACTGTACACGCCGGAAAGATGGCCATGATAATGCCGTATAACTTTATTGGCTTCGAGGTCCCAACATTTTACCATCTGGGTCGGGGTCAGCGCTTTTTAAATGAAGGAGAGAATGGAGGCTCACCTTGTCTTCACCGCAAGAAAAGAGATAGGGATGCCTTGGAGAGACAGCGAGACCTCGGACAGTGGATATATGACCAGTCAAAGAGAGCTTGAGCTCGCCTGAAGCCAGGTCCCATATTTTTATAACTCGGTCACCGGCACCAGTCGCGAACCATTTGTTCCCTGGTTCCACCGCGACGCTGCGAACCCAACCCAAGTGACCTGAGATAACCCGAACGAGCTTCCATGGAGGATGGTATGTCGGCTTTATCGTTCGCGTCGTTTTGTGGAGAGTCAGCGCCTGGGACAAGGCTGACGAGGAGGTGAACGTTGAAGGCTTTGCACGCGGCGTATTGTCGATTTTAGCAATCATATTTGAGGTCGCTGCATCGGCAGAAGCTGTTTAATGGTCAACGATAATAAATAAACCAAGGCAAGTCCGACGCACGACCCGCTGTAATCATCTTCCTCTGCTCCTTTGGTCGAGCGGGTCCCACTGAGCCTTGCTGAGAGAACAATGCTGGTGGAAGCTCTTTAAAGTCGCGGTATTCGTCGTTTATCTTGACCGACAGTCGTAATCTGGCACTAGAGAAATGTTCGGCGGATTTGCTGTCGGATTTCTGAATAGAATTACCTCTTTTCATCGTCTCTGAGACCTTCGTCAGGCTGGTGAGAGAATATTTCTCTGGTGCGCTTTGCATTGCGACGGAAAAGTGGGTCCAAAGGCGGCAAGACGGCAGCAGCCATGACGGGCGAGACGATGTTTGTTTGGCCAGGTTCGGCAATCACGCGAGCCACCTTGTCGTCGAATACCTTGTAGAAATTATAGTAGAATAATGGCTGAGACGCCAGACTTGAAAAAGCTTGTAAAGCAGCTCCAAGGCAGCAAGGCGCCACCGGTAAGAGCGTTTTTTATGCGTTTACTCGTTCCGATTGACCTTTTTTCTTCTGTCAGGAAATGATAAACATTCTTCGCGTTTTAAAGACCGACTTTGTGGTCACTGAAGCAATCCTCAGGGTAAGGGCTTTCACGTCGTTCTCAATTCACTAGGCTGATCTATTTCTGTAGGAAAGCAAGGCAGGGCTCGCGGTGGGAAAGCTTCGGACGCACGACAACAAGGAGGTGGCAGACCTCGCAAAAGATTTGGTAAAAAAGTGGAAAAATGAGGTTGGGAAGGACAAGCAGACAACGAACAAAGGTGGAAAGCCAGCCCTAGGTGCGTCCTCGTCCTTGTTGGCTAGCTTGAGCTCATTCTGGCGCAGCGGCTTTGAAAAAAGCCCCTGCAGTGGCCAGTGGCACTACCCCTTCGACCCCAACTGCTCCGAAATTCGACGCTCGTACTGCCAAGACCGATGGCATTGACATGTCGATCACCAAAGACGATATCAGAGACAAATGTATTATTCTCATTTACGATGCCCTAGCTGGCGACTCTCCTGCGCGTACGCCCTATATCTTCTATCTCGTCTCTTTCCTCAGTATCATTCGCAGCTTCCGAATTAATCAAACAAAGGGCGATGGAGGTCGAAGCGGCTGTTCACAAGGATCTCAACGGTACCACCACTGCATACAAGGCCAAGATTCGTTCGCTCTACGTCAACCTCAAGGACAAGAACAATCCAGGATTGAGGGAGAGTGTCGTCAGTGGTATCATTGCCGCCGGCAGCCTCGCTACCATGTCCAGTGCAGACATGGCATCGGAAGAGAGAAAAGCGGCAGACCAGAAGATTGCCCAGGATAATCTATTCAAGACGCTGGGTGCTGGAGAGCCAGAAGCGGAGACGGATGCATTCCAATGCGGCAGGTGCAAACAGGTGCGTAAACTATCGAATGTCTCTCGCTCACTCTAACCTTGTGCTAGCGGAAATGTCGTTATCGTCAAGCACAAACCCGGAGCGCTGATGAACCTATGACCGTACGTCCTTGTCTACTGTATGTAATACTAATAGACTGTTGCTGACCTGCTAATTTCAGACCTTTGTAACGTACGTCTCGATATACCCTTTTTTCGTGATCTCATTTCCTTGTCTAGATGCGTCAATTGCAACAACAGGCGCGTCTCCTTCATAAACATGCATTTACGCTTTTTTGACCGCCTCACAGATGGAAGTTTTCGTGAACAACTTCTCTCGGCTTGCTATATTTTGTCATGCTGTACTTTTAAACCTATGCTACACATACCCAAGTATTCATATTCATTCCATGTACTATTCTAGCAGCAAAAAAAGAGAAGTCGAAGCTATTTATGCTTTTTACTTTAGCGCGTTGGAATCGTGGCATGTGATCCTGAATTAGTTGTTCTCTGCCTCTCTTCTTCAGCTGCAATGGCGGACGATGGCTTGCTGGTCCAGATAGCCTCTTACAACACAAATCTACAAGGAAATCAAGGTCTCACAAATTCTCTAGCTTGGAATTCTGATGACTGACCTGCACAAGGTCTCCCGCAGGATCTCGTGGACTGGTTGTCGCCGACGCTGCAAGTGTCTACTTTTCTCTCTCGCAACCCCAAGGCACCAGATATCATTGCTGTTGGTTTCCAAGAGGTCAGAGAGCTCCATTTCTAGCTGTTTCCATGCTCATGGAACATGGCTGCTAGTTGCTACCCCTGCATCTCGGTCGTGCGTCACTTTCATTTCAACCTTGAATGCTATTCAATCTCTCGCAGTTGCTGGAATTTCTGGAGCAGTTATCAAGAATCGCGCTGCACATATTCTGTCCCAGATTGAGGCAAATGCGCCCAATAAGGAGCGGTTTTCTTTACTGGCCAAAGCTGTAAATGGCGGGGTCGCTATGTTGGTCTATGCCAAAGACGATGGCATCGCGAGAAAGGCGAGCTTTTTCTTCTTGCTGGACGTCAGACTGACTTGTGAGGTTAGGTCAAGGAGGTACAGACAAGCTGGACGAGCTGTGGACCGCTTTATATGGGGAACAAGGGCGCAGTTGGGGTTCGATTTCGCGTCGCAGAACACGACGACGACGCAGGCGAAACCTTCACGTGTGTCTTCTTCCTTCTCATGCTTTTGAGTTGGAGGCTGAAACGCTCTTAGCTTTGTTTGTGCCCACATGACTGCGCACAAGGAGAAGCTGAAGGACAGGATATGGGACTACAAGCATATTGTTGGCAGTCTTCTGTTCGATCCACTCCCTGGGACCCAGAGCCGGTCCACCATTTATTCGACATCCCACCTCTTTTTCCTGGGTGATCTCAACTTCCGGCTGGACGTCCCAGAAGACCATACATTGGCGACAGTGTTTAAACAGCCGAGTGTCTCTGCGAACCTGGACCCCGAAAGCACGAGAGAGTCGCTAAAAGAATTTGACCAGCTTTCATGTGAGCGCAGAAAGGGATCTGTGTTCGTTTCTCTGCGAGAAGGCGACTTTTGGAAGTTCAAGTGCACATACAAGTATCTTCTCGGAGAGGTTGACAAGTATAGGTGCGCATAGCTTAGACCAGAAAGTAACTAGCTGATTTCTTGCAGCGGCAATCGAACACCCTCATGGACAGACAGAATCCTGTACACCACATACAGCGATTCGCCTGATACTCCGGACAAATCAGACATTGCGAATATTCTCTACACCTCGGTGCCCTCTTATACGACTTCAGATCATGCCAGTCTGCCTCATAGCTCAAAGTCTGCGAACTGATATTCCATTTCTAGAAACCTGTTGTCGCTTTGCTGCTGTTGAATCCCAGAAGGCCAACGACCTCAATACCTCTTCTTCAACTTCCAGATTACTTCAAACCTACACCTGATCCACGTAGTACCATCAAAAGATTTTGCGGTCGAATTCTGGATCGTGTGGTAGGCATAGCTTGGTGGATTTTGACTTTGTTTGGCATCGGGTCCCTTGGCGTTGGAATTTTCAACATTGTAGTTGGATTGGCCTGCTGGAATTGGTGGAAATCTTCAACTACTCATGGACTGGTTCATTAAGGACTTTGTAGACTATAGCGGACTTTGTATACCTGGAACTTGTATTTTAGTAAGCCTCGCTGACTCAAAGGAACCTTCCATCGTCAACTGAACCTGCTCAATAATATTAATACACCGTTCCCTCATCCTAGGCTCGAGCTGTCTCTGTCTCTTTCAACCTCCGACGCACGACAACAGCGAATCAATAATCAACAGTCTTTCTAGCCTTTATGTGCAGATTAACTTTCGCGACGACTGTCTGATCTCGATTTACAGGAGTTTTGTACTCGGAAACAAGGACCAGTTGAACAGGATTGGAAGGAGCAGACCCAGCATTTCGAACAAGGATCTCGCCTCAGTTCACATCTGGGTTAGCTTTTGCTGGTATTTCGGTCGTTTTTTATCAATCGTTATCCTGAATCGCGCTTGCAGGTTTTTGCGGAAAAGTTTCAATGCATACATACTGCTCTTATGCCGTCTAGGAACCGCTCTTTTTCGCTCTACACTTGCCAATAATATGCTCGCAGACTATCATCATTATGTTCATTGAGCTATTCCATGGATTTGAAGGCAAAGTATACATCCATGGGTGTCGTAGAGCGAACAGAGGGTAGTTTTCTATCGGGATCATCATTGCAGCAGGGCATCATCCTCGATTCCTCTGAGTTCTGTCGAGATGGACGTTAGCTTCCAGTATCGACATGCGGAGATCGGGTGCTTTGCTTGCGGTTGATTTCTACATCCTAGGCCATGCTGATCTGTCATTTCCAGTCAGGATCCCAAGACCATAAGCTCGATTGCAGGCGGCTCTCGTCACCCAGCACTTCACATTCGAGACGCCATTTTCGCCTTGCACGTCCCAGCTGATCCTCTGACGCGATCAGTTTTTTTTAAATTCAGTTTTTTTTTATCCAAGGTATCTATTTTGATGAAATCACCGCGGAATTCTGCCGACTCGTATGGGATGCGCCAATTCATGTGGGACGCGTGGGATGAAGACGCGGAGCCATCCGCCCCGCTTATCTCTCGCATTCGAGTCCTGATCCGACATTCAATATTAGAACGCAGGCTGTAGAATGAAGGCCGCTTGAAGGAGAAACTTTCAATTGAGTCTTCATGATTTTCTCAGTTCCTTATCCTAGCCTTATCTCATCATTTCATGGTGCTCGAGACAGCAGAGATCAGAATGTGATTCTTGATCTCGCGCTGTGGAGCCCAACACATTGTCCTTTTGCCTTGTTCTACATTCCTCTAATGATCTAACACGAGCTTTTACAGGATTTCCGCATGGCCAGTCTCAAGTTGTTCCAGAAACAACTCCGTTTGCCAGTCCATCAAGATTACAATGAGCCCAGGGCAAGCTTATCTCCAGGTATCAACATATCCGTCGGGGTTTTCCTTCCTTCAACTTCCTTCCTCTGCTGTCATCAATTCTCACAATTTTCCGTTACACTTTTGGCCCTTTTGGACATTCTGCTCTCGATGTACCAATCAGGTGTTGCGATCCATATGCTCTGCTCGATTGTTTCCATGTTTACAGGGTTTTTATCCGAAGGCCATAAAGGACGACAGAAATACGAGGAGAACTTGGTCTTTCGCAGCTGAAAGTCATCATGGTCGGTCTTTCTGTCCTCGTTTCAACCACCGTCGCGCTCTTGTCTTCTGCTCGAGCCCTTGGAACACCAGTCAATTCTACGTCTTTTGACGGTCTTGGTCCCCAGGCAAGAGATATCCTGGCCAGGGCGACTCCAGCTGCGCCGCATTTTGTTGTATACGGCGATCAGTTTGTATCTGGTGTAACGGGACCGCCGCCTGTTTCACAGGTCACAGTACGTCCTTTATCCATGCTATATTTCCTGTCGCTCATGTCCATGATAGGGTTTTAACGTCTTGTGAATTCGATCTTTCATTGACCCGAGTCGCTACTGACTATCGGTTCTGTCTAGTGCGCTATCTTTTCTTCTCCTTGCGGGTGCATGGGATAAAGTGAGTCATTCAGGTTTTTGATGCCAGTAGAGTTCTCTAATTCGACAGGCGGCAGAATGGACCTCATTAAATCCTAGTGACCGTGCGACTATCAAGGCCCAGTATGCAGCTGCCGGTGAGTTCCAGCTTTAAGCTATTCTTGAAGGAAACTGAAATCTTGGTCAGGGAGTGAGTGATTTCGAGTCTTGACTCAAACTAGTCTTACGGAAATAGTCAAACTAGTGGTCAGTGTATTCGGGTCGTCAGATATACCGACATCATCAGGAGCTGATCCCATCGCCACGGCTAACACTATGGCACAATGGGTCATCCAATGGGGATTGGATGTAAGTCATTCATCCAATTTTCCCTTAAAATTGCTAACTTGCCGACTCAGGGAATTGATGTGGACTACGAGGCAGGTGCTTTGAGCGAACAAACGTCATATCCATCATCTTTTGACAGGATTTTGATGCCATGAATGCGGGCGATGGCAAGGCTGTAGTATGTTCTCATTTTCTTGAAGGAATTTTCCATTCTCACAGATTATAGGCCTGGCTCATAAACTTCACAAAGCAGCTCCGTGTTCTGCTGCCGCAAGATACTTACATCTTGACCCATGCTCGTGAGTCTCGTTAAGCAAGTAGAAGTGTCAACTTCTTATTGTACCAACAGCCGTTGCACCTTGGTAACCTGTCTTTCTCGCCGTGGGCCATTCGCTCAGATCTTGCATTAGGTTTTCGGCGGCAAGGTTCCCATCAGGCTATCTCACTGTTCATAACGCGTAAGTGTGGTATTCTGCTAGCAAGTATGGCAGCGCTGAAGAAGCGAAAAAGCGTCGGTTCCATGATCGATTGGTACAACGTCCAGTTTTACAATCGTCAGAAAGTTCTTCCATCCCTGACCTTGATGCTGACAGTCTTCATAGAGGGAGTCTCTGAATACACAACATGCGACAATCTTCTCACTACATCCTCGAGCACATGGCCAAATTCGGCTCTATTCCAGATCGCAGCAAGCGGTGTACCTCTTTCCAAGCTCGTCATTGGGAAACCCAGCGCTGCAGGAGGCGGATTCATGTCTGCATCGACTCTCGCTACCTGTTTGCAGTCAGCAAAGGCGCAAGGCTGGACTGGTGGCGCAATGGTCTGGGAAGTAAGCTTTGATCCCGCTTATTTTCCAAGTAGAAGATATGAAACTTGCCTTTCTAGTATCCAGGCGCTCAATCAGCTTGGATTACTACCGTCAGGTCCTTATCCTGGCCAGTAACCTCAACTGGTACAACAACATCGGCCACCTCGACGGGGACGTCTTCCCCTGGCACATGTAACGGTGTCGCTGCTTGGTCCTCTACCGCGATCTATACAGGCGGGCTCACTGCAACATACAGTAAGTTATTTCTCCATTTACGGTCCATCCGAATTAATCCAAATCACAGACGGAAAGCTTTGGACTGCACAATGGTTCGTTCGTTTCAGTTCTTGTCCAGTTCAGCAGCTAATGCATCAGGCAAGGTGGACCGAAGGGGATGTAAGCGCCAATTCTTGTCTCGCTCAGCGGCTGATACATCGTAAAGGTTCCAGGAGGAGCAGGTACTTGCCAGTCTTTATTTCAAGATGCACTGATCTTCTTCTTTAGCCGGTGTCTGGGTTGTCACTGCGACATGTTGAAGATATTTTATTGGGAGACTATTTATATTTTGTTTCTGTCGGTTTTGTGGTCAATATTGCTCGAGAATATGGATGTGGTTTTTTTGGTCTGTCTCGCTATGTCACGTCATCCGCTTGATGTGACCTATCAAATCAAAAAGCTCCTGCTCTTCGTCGGAGGTCAAATTTATGTAAGCTCCGACAGCTTCTGCTCTACAACCACCTTCAAACATGTCGGCTTGCAGCTATTTATTTAGGTTTGAGCTCCGCCGACGATGGCCTATCAATTTGATACGCCTGTAAACAACTTCTACCACTTCCACTGACTGTGTCACAGCTCTCATTGAAAAGCCGAGTCACTTCCTTTCCGAGGGAGCGCTTCGATAGTTTCAAGAGCAACATTATTTCCTGCATCGGCCAAGATTTGCTCCAGTACGCAGTATGTTCGAGACTGCAGACTCTGGTGAGCTCCTCGTATGGAAATGGCGCTTGTAATAATCCCGGTAACAGCTCTTGTCGTCACGAAAAACCAGGACGTATTTCTCGCTATAAATCCAGGAGAAGAGAGGGAGCTGCGAAAGTTCTTCTTCGATATACCCAACCTCGGCAGAACAGGTTCATATATTGGAGCCTGAACTCTACACAAATGGACATAGCTGGGAGCGCGACGGCGTCCTACCTTATTCCGGATTTGTGCCCCTCGAAGTCTCATCTGAAGATCCACTGCTGTCCTTTCATCTAAAACACAGTCGTCAATCTCTCCCCGTGGAGCAAAAAAATGCAACCACTTGGCGAATTGCTGAGAATGTTGTACGAGGATGGCTTGGTCTGGAAAACACTTTGTTGAGCATACTACGTTCATTACGTCGTTCCCACTCTTATCCCGCCTATTACCATTCCTCCACATCTCCAACAGAATACCTCAACAGCCATGCGAGATCTCTGCGACAAATTCGCAACACAGGAATGCGTTGCATCCACTCCTTTCTTCTCCTAGTCGCCGAGATATCTTATCATATCGCCATGTATTACACAGATGGGCAGGATGACCCAAAACAAATGTGGCAGACAGTACTCAAGACCGACGGTATCCAGCCAGCTTTATTGGATCTAATCTCTGCCTCTTCCCACCTAACCGACTTCTCGATACGTCGACATGGGCTTTTCATTGACTGGCGAGCTTCTCGCAGTTGTTTGGGTTGGGACCACTCTCTTTTGCCTTACCTCCGCGCTCAAGTCCCCTTGTACCTATTTTGGGGTACACTCAACAGTCCTCTCATCACAACTACCTCCGATATGCTTCTGCATAGAGTCAACTTCAAATTGATGACTAGCGATCGCATACGCGAAGCGGCCATCCAAGCCTTCGAGTCGGACGTAAAGCAACCGACTGGAACAGAAGATTCTCCGTCTTTGTGGGCCATAGAGTCAGCAGAATCAGACTCATCGCTGCCTTCAGTGTTCCAGAAATGGACCGACGTATACGACACTGGACCTCCACATCCATCTCATTGGAAAGAGAAAAATGGGCGAGTGACATGGCAGGAATTCTTCTGCCAAAGGCAGGCCGAAGAGCAGCGGATGCGAGCGATAGAAAATGATGATAGCCACATGATACGGACAGAGAGAGAGACATCAGCTAGCTTATTCGCGACCCCCGGGCTTGGAGGAAGCTCTGCCAAAACCTTTCTCTGGGTCGTGGAAGGCGACTCTCGCATTCGAAGGCTGGTTCCCAAACAGGAAGTAGACGCCATATGGGCCACCTACACCAGCTCACAGAAAAGATTCAGCCCGTTTCACAATGTTGGACGATGACAAGGTATAGCGAGGTCCCTGTAGAACAAATCAGACTCAGTCGTAGATGAAGGGAAAGACTCTTCTATTAACCTGTAGAACAAATCAGACTACAAGTATTGTGAGTATAAGTAAAATAAAGAAATAAAGAAAAGGGTCACCTCAGTCGTAGATGAAGGGAAAGACTGAGGTGGTAAAACGACGATCGAAACATTAAATAGTGCAGCGTGAGATAAGATAAGATAATAAGGAAAGAAAAGAAACAATCAAGTCCGACGGAGTAGTCAACCTTTCAACACCCCCCCTGACGTCGACGACGGCTTGAGTTGCAGAAGATCAACAATCCTCCCATGAATATCCTCCTTCAAGGGCTTTGTCAGAATGTCAGCCAAATTATCCTTTGAGGCGATGTCCTTAACCTCAATCGTCTTTGCTTCGACAAGTTCCCGAATGAAATGGTGCTTGATATCGATGTGTTTTGCCAGCTGATGATGTTTATGTGTTTCGGTAAGGCTGATTGATGCTAGATTGTCGCCACGAATGGTGATAGAACCGTCCTGGGGCAGATCGATTTGCTCCATGAACGATTTCATCCATACTGCCTGTTCGGCAGCTTTGCCCAAGGAAACATATTCTGCAGCCGTAGTTGATGTTGTGACACATTGCTGCTTCTTCGAGGCCCACGATACGGCACCGCCTGCCATGATAGCGACATAACCAGATACGGAACGTCTAGTGTCCAAGCATCCTGCAAAGTCGGCGTCTGCATAGAGGTAAGGCTTGA
Organism: Mycena floridula; assembly: GCA_029320655.1. Classification (NCBI taxonomy): domain Eukaryota; kingdom Fungi; phylum Basidiomycota; class Agaricomycetes; order Agaricales; family Mycenaceae; genus Mycena; species Mycena floridula. The sequence continues at coordinate 407,025 of JARIHS010000025.1, forward strand.
TTCCAGCACCAAAATCGGTAGCTTGTCCATCTCAGCGGGCCCTGTATGTGATCGTCCTGTCCAAAGAACCACGAATGTACCTGCAAACATGCATCAGTGCCTTCCAATGCTCCTTTCCAGGGTTCGTCTGAAACTGAGCTAGATGGCTAACAGCGAAAGAGAGATCTGGTCGAGTCGATGCCTGTGCCCACATGATGCTGCCAAGAATAGGTCGAAAAGGCTTCTCTGCCATATATGCAAAGTCCTCGGGAGTCAAGGGATAAGGTAATTTCGATAACTGGATACCAGGAGGGAGCGGAGTCGAAATTGGCGTGAGATCCCAGAGGTCGAAGTTAAGAAGGAAATGTTCAAGATAAGCCGATTGGCCTATGGTGATATCGCCAGTTGAACCGTCTTGTGAAATGGAAACACCTAGCATCAAGTTGAGACTACCTGAATCGGTAATTGCCCAATGTTGAGCTAAACCCTTCTTCGCCTCTTCAACGCCTTCCTTTGACGAACTCCCACCGAAAACATCATCAGTATACGTCCCCGTAACTGTATACTCACTCCCAATTCATTTAAAACGAATACAAGGATCAGCGAGTGACTTCGTGTACCCTTCTTCGGCATATGTCTTGTCGAGGGTTTTGCTCCAAAGATGACCGGCCTGCATCATCCCATACAGTGCCTTCAAGAGAAGGCAGACAAAAGCTTCCTCATCCGAGACCGCAAAACCTTCCGGTTGTTCCATGTATACTGTCTTATCGACATCTGCATTTAGATAGGCTCCCGTAAAATCAACCTGCCAAATGTGCAGGCGTAGGAAAGCACAGACTGCGAGCAAGATGCGAATGGACTCCATGCGAACAACCCCTGCATAGGTTTTATCATAGTCGACTCCGTGAATTTGAGTAAAACCCTTGGCCACATACCGAGCTTTTCGCTTGACCACATTTCCTTGTCCATCATACTTTATGGCAAATACCCAGCGACCCTTCATGACATTGGAACCATCCTTCGGGCGAGGGACTATCTTGTATGTTCCCTTCGCTAAGAGGTTGTCAATCTCTGCTCGCATTGGCCCAAGCCATAGGTCAGGACGTCTCATTGCCTCCTTGAAAGTCTGAGGTAAATAATGGTCGTCGTTGAAGGCAAGAAAACCCCACGGGCTTTGAGCAAGATTGGCATAAATGAAATCAGCCCAGGGTCGCCTATGGTCCCCTTCTTGTCGACGAGCACTGCCTCGGAGCCCATTCGCGAAGAACTGGGACTCGTCATGGTCGGTAGCCCTTGCTGAAGGAATTGCCTTGCGGCCTGTGCGGCGGATTTCTGGTTCGCCATCGTACCGAGTAGGAAGTCGACGATTTGCTGGCTGCATCCAGCCTGGTCCAAGTCTATCCTGTTGCCCTGGTTCGTCGCTAGGAAAACCATCGTTTGGTTCATTTTCGACTGGAGCTGCTGGAATGGGATCAGATGGAATTGGGCTCGCTGGTTCATCCGAATCATCAAGGTCGTAAGATTCATCAGGGACGTAAAAAGGCTGGGAATTGTTGCTGTCGTCCTCAAAAATAGATGGGACAGAAGTCGGGATGGCAGGAATCTTTCGAGGTAAGGTCCATTGACCGTTGTTTTCCTCGAAAATGACGTCCCGAGACAAGAGAATTGTGTGATTGGCGGGTATATAGATTCGATAACCCCGCCGGCCCTGATACCCGATTAATTTACCGGGGACTGATCTCAGAGCCAATTTACTCTCTTTCTTCTCCTTTGGGACATGAACCCAGGCGTCGCATCCAAGAGCTCGAAGGTGCGACACATCTTGCTTCTTCCCAGTCCATACCTCAAATGGGATTTTGTCTGGGTGCCGAGAAGAAGGATGAAGTTTCTGAGGTACGTATGGGTACCTGCAACCTCGCACCAGCATGATGGGGGAAATTCTGAGTCGTAAAGCGTCGCCCGAGACCCTTCGACAATGATCCTATTCCCTTGTTCCGCCATACCATTCTGGGATGACGAATAAGATGGACCATCGTTAACCATGATGCCCTCGGCTTTGCAGTATCTTGTCCAAGCACCACTAAGGAATTCTTGGTCAATTCAGATCTTCTTCAACTTTTGGCCAGTTTGCCTCTCAGCCATGGCATGATAGATTTTGAAGGCCTCCAATGTGGTTTCTGCTTGGTGGTCTGCGAAGAAATATGACACTCGGTAAGAGCTGTAGCCATCTGTCAAAATCATCATCCAACGATAACCCTTATTGCTCCTGGTACGACTAGGTCCCCAGATGTCGATATGAATTTGCTTGAGCAGTTCTGTCTCATGGGTAACAATTTCGTCAAATGGACGAACTGTGTGTTTTCCCATTATGCAACCGATGCAGCGACCTGGGCACTTCTTGTCTGTGATCTCGAGACCATCAACAAGTTCACGAGCTGCCATTCGTAGGATCATCTTGTTCGAGGTGTGTCCAAAACGTGCATGCCAACCCCGTATAGAGGTCGGGTGTCGTTGTGAACGAGCTGATGAAGCGATGACCGAAGGAGATATGACATCGACTTCAAACATTCTTCCTCTTGCAACTCCAACCAGCACCAGTTTGCTATCTTTCTCGACAGTAAGCCAGCTCCTGTTCCAGACACCATGACATCCTGATTCTGCCATAGCTGCAATGGAAATCAGATTGTGCACCAATTCAGGTGTATACATTGCCGGGATTTCAACCGTCCGGACCACTCCATTCAGGTAGTGTCAAAACGAATTTTACCGATTCCTTCAATACCAAAGGTTGCGCCATCTTTTGCTGCCTTCCCACGATGTCCAGTCACTGAAGAGTACTGAACGAATTGGTCCCGAGATGTCCAACATGTATGTGTGGCGCCAGAGTCGGTAAAGGTGCGTTTTTCGGCTGAATTACGTGTATTTCCAGCACTATTGACAAAAGTATCCAGGGCACAAGCAATGGGTATAATAGGTAACTCGCTAATTAGAACCACTGTATCCTCAGACAAACTCAAGACATTTCGTCCCAAGTTGCTGGAAATGGAATCAGCATTAATTGGTTCAACAGCAGGAAACCACGTACCCATGCCATCGTCCTGGTCTAGAGTCCAGCCGGCATTCGGGGGCAAACTGAAAATGTTGCGACCCCGGCTATAAATATTCCCATCATCATCGCCTCGATATTCAGAGACGTAACGATGGGTATCATCCACCTGAATTGGGATGCCTGGACCTAGACGTCGGAGCAAAGGAACTTGCTCGTCATTGTCAGAATCCTCCAATGATGGGATGTTGAGACGTTCACTGAGTGATGAATAGACGCCATCTGAAAGTCTATCGCCAAGAGAGGTTGAAAAGGCAAAGACTTCGGGTACTCCAATGGAAATTGACGCAGCACCGACTCCAGCAGGGACCGAAGGGGTCGGAGTGGGAGCAGAAATAGAATTGGCCTCAGGTGTATCGAATTCATGGGCTTTTGATGGTCTGGATTTCCAATGCGGTGGTTTTCCTGCAATATTGGCGCCACCTTCTTCCCAGCAATTTTCCGTCTTGTGCCCTTTTCCCCCTGAAAGACCATGGAACCGATTTCGGCAGATATCCGAAGCCAAGTTCTTCTCCCTCTTCTCCTTTTTCTTTCCCGATGATGAAGATTGGGCCTGCAATGAAGCTTGGGCTGATAAAGCCTGGGCGACCATTGCCTGGATTTTGATGGCCTCGGCTTGCTGCTTCCGAACTTCGTTCCATTGGAAAAAATGAGTCGAAGCTAACTTGGCATTCGTCTCGGCAAAGGTAGCATTGGTCGGGAGGCCAAAAGCGGCAGCGCGAAGGATATCATTGCTGGATACGATGGAGATGAGTCGATTCTTGGCGTTTGCATCACTGATCAAAACACCAGCTTGAGTCGCACCCTTTCGCAATGCGATGAAGACCTGCATAAAGTCTTTATATTCATCATCATGCTCAAAGGTGAACTGGGCAATTTGCCGACTGAATTTCTCCTCGGCAACCAGCTGCTCGACTGAGTCTTGCTTTCCAAGTAGCACAATGATACGGTTCCAATTGACCTGAGCAGAGTCCTCCTCCTTGAAACCAACTGAATCTGGGTCATCAATACAGTTCTTGAGGGTAAGGTTTGCCCCGCCATTTCGTGTACCCCATTCGTGGATAAGAGGTTTCTCGCAGCCCGGCGAGGTTGATTTGATAGGGGTAGAGACGATGACAGTGGTGACTCCACCGGAGGGATCCGTGGTGGTAGTGGTGACATTGTGGGTTGGATCTGCTGTTGGTAATGTGATTGAACCATTGTAGTATCCCATATACCCCTTGGACTGAGCTAGAAGAGTAAAGTCCTTTTTCCAGCCGGGGAAATTGCTTCGTCCCTGGAGCTTCTGCTCTACAGCAAGTATGCCAGTTGATGAACTGAGAGGATTATCAGACATTCTGGTAATAGCTGAGGAGGTACTTGAGATAGGGGTCGGAAGACAACGTCAAGGATATGAATGGGTAATGGAAAGAGTTTGATGAACGTGAGTCTTGTACGACGTATTGATATTTGTTGTTTAGAGGACGAGCACGGGGCCCATAACCTGTTGGACGATGACAAGGTATAGCGAGGTCCCTGTAGAACAAATCAGACTCAGTCGTAGATGAAGGGAAAGACTCTTCTATTAACCTGTAGAACAAATCAGACTACAAGTATTGTGAGTATAAGTAAAATAAAGAAATAAAGAAAAGGGTCACCTCAGTCATAGATGAAGGGAAAGACTGAGGTGGTAAAACGACGATCGAAACATTAAATAGTGCGGCGTGAGATAAGATAAGATAATAAGGAAAGAAAAGAAACAATCAAGTCCGACGGAGTAGTCAACCTTTCAACACACAATGAATGGGATCTGTGCAGAGATTTCTCCCCTGCTAGCGAGTCCGAAAGCGAAGACGATGAAGAAGGTGACAGCGATCAGAGCCCTGAAGCAGACCGAGTTTCAGAACCTTATCCCATCCTTCAGCCAATTCCAGTCACCCATTGGCTAGAACCAGTCGTGTCTCTGCAACTCAACACGCTGGCCTTTATGTCGATACTCCGGCTACGTTATGGGTTCATCGAACCGTGGCTGATACAACGAGAGGTCTCCAACGATCCTTTGAATGCACAGGAAGCAGTACAGTTCCATGCGGCGTCCACTCAGTGGTTATGTGGAAAGTCAGATTCGTCTTTCATCGAACCCCGCTGCGCCCGGGCCATAGTAGCGGCATTTCCACGCCACAATATCCCTCCCCTGGACGAATATAACGACCTATTTCAGCAGCACCCTCGCTTCTTGGGGAAAACCAAAAACAGGCGCTTTCGCATCAGCATCGAAGCTTCCAGCACCATGTTGCTGTATACCATAGAAGACCTGACAAGCCCGGTGCGAATTCGTGTTACCGACGCAACATCAGTTTTGCATGTTCTCAGAGATGTCCAGCTGAGCGATATCTACGACGTGCTGACGGAATTCCTGCGAAACGGTGTCGAGTTCTCACCCTTGGTACCAGGAGCCACCGACCAACCTAGACCGCAGGGATTTCATCTCGGGTTCCGGGATTTGGATTGGACTCCAAAGACAGCCGAGGATTATCAGTCCTATTCGGTGGCGCGAGATGCTTTTCTACGACACCCAGTCATAGCGAGAGCGGCTTTGAGTGCCGGAGGTCTAATTTGGCGTCTGGCCGTCGAAGCTAACGGAGACCAGCTACTAGACGGCCGCAACTACCTTGATGGTTATTCAACCTGCACTTTGAACGACGACGACCTTCAAGCCATCTGTGGAGCTTATCGAAGGTTGGCCAAGACCCGACCTTCTGACAACGGGAGGCCTATTGATCAATTCTGTCCAGGCTGTTATTCCGAACCAGGCTGGTTCCCTAAACCGTCGGCTTGGAAAATCAGCGCACTTGCTATAGGAATATGGAATGAATCGGCTGAAGAATGGTACCAAAAGATGTTGGTGAGAATTCGGCATAATAATCCCTCTTTTCGGACCCAGAAAAAGTGGAGGAGCTCGGTGGCCTTACAAAGGAAGATGGTCAAGACGTGGGAGCGGGTGCGAGCAGCAGCAGAAAATTCCATTCGTGAGATAGTGCAATAAACACGTCGTTGACTTGGAGACCTGCATATTATTGCGAGATCTATAATTTGGTTCCTGTCGGTTTTGTGGTCAATAAATATTAGTTGAAAATATTTCTTTGGTCTGTCACGCTATGTCACGTCATCTGCTTGAGCCTTGATGTCAGTCATTCAACCCACTTCACCTGAACTCTTTGAAAAAGTCTGTATATCGACCTCTTGCGTCAGGATCTGGACCTATAATCGTCTGCCATTCAATCTTGGGATCAGATCACTCGTTCTTCAAGGCAGAAATCGAAAAACAACTTGCTTATTCGACCTGCTTATTCCAAAATGGACCCTGGGGAGCAACTAGAGGTGACGAACGAGAATGAGACGGCTTCCAGTAGACCCGGAGCAACTGGATAACAGAGAGATGTGGCCTTACTTGGACAAAAGAGAAATCTTTCGGCGTGAAGGAGCGGTGTATCTACCGTATTTCGGTCTTCTTTCTCGCATTCCTTGTGCTGAATGGCGCTTTCAGGTTTCTACTAGGTTCAATACTCGGAGGCTTCATGTCAATCGACACCGTCAGTTTATTTTCTACCTCACGAAATTGCCAATAACATGCTCTCAGATTCCACCGGTTGCAGTTGAGATCATGTCTCATAGTCTCTTCAATGCCATTTTCTCCATGACGCCAGGAACTCCGCTCCTTATGACTTGTGCTTCTCTTTCTCGTCTTCTCATCAAGGCCTCTGCTGATCTGCCCTGTGACTGTTGAACTGGCTTCGCTCGAGTCACGGAATATGTTTCGCTCGGTTTTCCCCGGCAGCGGACCGCTAGCTTGTGGTATATAACTCGCTTTCTCGCGAGGATCCCCCGCAAGCAACATGTATTCTCTTCTTTTTTTCGCCGCAGCGGTCCTGCCGCCTGCGCTCGCCCAAGTTACTGTCTCTGTCAGCGCGACAGCTAGTCATGCTATTCCTACCACCCTTTGTGAGTCGTACTTCCTTTTAGTGAGCCATTTCTGACCTTCACGAGACGGTCAAATGTACGAGGTCAGTCGAGGTCTCCTGGAGTTTTAATCATCATGTTCATCCTTTGCCTAGGATATCAATGTAAGTTGGCCAATGTCTCTCTCCCATTTCTTAGTTGATCTGGTAACCTAGCATGTAAGTGACTAAAAAGATTCCCGACCCAAAACTTCAATAGGCCTCTAGAGTGGCGATGGTGGACTGTACGCGGAACGTGAGTCTTCTCGTACCTCACTGCAAACTCTTTTATGATTCCTTTCCAGTGCTCCAGAATCGCGCTTTTCAAAAAGTAACCCCCAGTAGGTGAAAAAAATGTCCCATTTTGGATATTGATTAACATTCCAAGACACGGCGGTTGCATTGAATGCTTGGACCTCCATCTCGGGGACTCCCATATCGGTCATCGCTGACCCAAGCCCGGTTTCCTCTGCTCTTCCAAACTCTCTTCAACTAGTTGTTCCTGCAAACAGCGCCAGCCCAGCGTCCTTCGGCAATACGGGATTCTGGGGTATTCAAGTCCTTGAACAAACAAACTACAATGCGTCATTCTACTTTAGGCTTGCGAAGACCCAGAATCTCAAGTCTCCGATTACATTGACGGTTTCGCTTGTCTCTTCGAAGAATGTGACCCTTGCATCTTCTCGGACCAGCATATCTCCCCAACAAACCTCGTGGAAACAGTTCAAGACTGTTTTACGCCCAACTATTTCAGCCCCGGATACCCAAAACAAGTTTGTCGTCACCGTTCAAGTTGCCAATGCACCCGTGGATGTGGCTATCAACTTTGCCATGTTTTCGCTATTTCCTCCTACATTTAAGGATCGAGAGAATGGGATGCGCAAGGACTTGGCTGAGGTGACTGATGACTTGATCTCAGTTATCCTTGACAACTGATCCCTGGACTTAGACTCTTTTCGAGATGAAACCGGCCTTTTTCCGTTTTGTGGGAGGGAACAATCTTGAAGGACAGACGATAGATACTCGTTGGCAGTGTGAGTGAATTGCCGTTCTTCTTTTGTCGTAGCTCACGATGACCAGGGAATGCTACCGTCGGTCCTCTGGTTGACCGTCCTGGTCGAGTAGGCGACTGGGGTTATGTCAACACAGAGTAAGTCTATTCCAGAGCTCAAGGTACCACGATTGACCGGTCACAGTGGCCTTGGACTACTCGAATACTTGTATTGGTGCGAAGACGCTGAAATGGAACCTTTTATGGCAATTTGGTCAGGTGGGCGTGTCATGTCTGCGTCAAGTTCACTGACTGATGTCCTCAGGTTATTCTTTGGGAGGAGCAAGTGTGACAGGAGATGCTCTTGCGCCGTACATACAGCAGGCCATTGACCAGGTAAGAGGAGTTGAATCTTCTATGCCTTTGTTTACACCCTGTAGATAAACTTCGTGATAGGTGACCCAGCGAAAAGTGCACCAGCTGCCCTCCGCGCTTCTTTAGGACGATCCGAGCCATTTGCCCTGACATATGTGGAAGTGGGCAATGAGGACTTTATTGGCCAAGCTCCAGCGACTTATCAAGATAGATGGAATCGTATAGTGACTAACCTGACTGCAACATTCCCTCAGCTCAGTGAGTGTCTCTTTGTTTCTTTGGTCAACTATCCATGACAATGTTTCCAGAATTCATGGCGACATCGCATCAGACTGGCTCGGTTGGCCCAGTACTGACCCCCAAACCGACTCAATATGATATTCATGTGTACCAAACACCAAGTAGGTGATCTCTTACATTCTGTACAAAGCTAACTGAAATGACGATAGCTTGGTTCTATCAAAACTCGTTCGTCTATGATACTTTCCCAGTGCGTTGTACTATCTCGAGACAAGTCATTCACTGATCACCCAAAATCAGCGAGACGGCACAACCTATTTTGAGGGAGAATACGCTGCGATCTCCACAAACTCGAGCAACATATTCGGTACTCCGGATCAAGGACGACTTCTGTGGCCTACAGTGCAATGTAAGCCAAGAATTCGGTTTTCCCATCTATTAGACTTAATATGTGGCGTCCTAGCGGCTGTCGGCGAATCTTCTTTCATGACAGGATTGGAGCGCAATGCGGACATTGTTTTTGCTGCTGCCTATGCACCTTTACTGCAACACATCAATAGTACACAATGGACGCCTGACCTTGTCAGCTTCGAGTGCGTAACCTCATTCATCGTAGATGCACGACTGATGATACTTTTCCAGTGCTGGAACTCTCTACAAATCTACCAGTTTCTATGTTCAGAAACTTTTCAGCCTCAACAGAGGAGATGTATACCTCCCTAGCACTCTTTCATCGTCCACGGGTACTTTGTTTTGGAGTGTGACACGCGTCAATGCTACAGGAGATATAATTATCAAGGTAACCTTGTCAGACTGCTTTGGACCTCTGCTAACATCCAAAAACAGGTGTCGAACAACTCTCCCAACGCCACAGCGGTCACCTTCTCGCTCCCATTCACCATTGCGCCACAGGGGAAACTTACCCTTCTCACTGGTGCTCCCGGTGCCTCCAACAATCCAGCCACTCCGAATGCTGTTTCACCAGTAGATTCTGTAATCAACACTGGCTCGACATTTGTGTACCAGGCTCCAGGATTCAGTGTCGGGATTCTAACACTTGGTGTCGAAGCCTAGTGACGAATAAAATTGATTTGCAAGCGATTTCTGCTTGTTCATGGCAAGGAAAGTCCAAATGGGGAAATTTGATGTGAGAAATATTCGGCAAATAGGCTGACTCCGATCCGTGGCCTCTGATGATACCAAGATCATACTTGGGAATCAAACTCATCTTGAACTTATCACGCAGGCTGATTGAGCCTCCAGGAGCTCTATCTCATCCCCATGCCCCCAGCTAGCTACGACCCAAATTCTGAAGACGAGAAGCCTGTTGCTCTTCCTTCAGCGCCGCTGGTTTCGCTCTCTACAAATGCCGTTATTCAACCGCCATTGACTCGTCGAGGAACAGGACCAGGGATGATAGCGTTTCTTCCTTCATCCGCGACTCTAAAGGCCAGCATCAGAGCTGAGAAACCGCTGGACCCAGAACCGGTCCAGAAATGGGCTGAAGAAGGATTTGCGGTGGTTGGGGTCACTGCTGGGGACCCTGGATGGACTGTGGCCGAAGGATTGAGCAAGGGAATCGAAGCGCTGCTTAAATTGAAGGAGCTTGACACTAAGGACAAGTTTGCGGTTGTAGGCAAGACCGGTTTCCTTTTCCATGTCCATTTCTGACGCCTTCACTGCAGTTTATGATTCCCAAGTCCTTCTTGAGGTTATATCTCTCGTCAAATCGGAGTCTAGGTTGGCCTGTCTCGTCGCATATGGAACTATCGAGGAATCGTTCTCTATCCCAGCCATTTTCCATCTTTCTCAAGGCCAATCTCCGCCTCCAAGTTCTTCTACGACCACAATTTACAATTATCCTTCCGATTCTCCTTACTTTGTCCTCCCCCAAACCGACGATTATCATCCAGGAAACGCGTCGCTGGCTCATAGTCGCGCTCTCATCATGCTCAGAAAATATATTGGTGGACCTGTTTTCGACATCGAGGCCATCTGGGAAGAGCATACATACTTTGAATTCGAGGTCAGGAGTGTTGCAAAGACAATGGGAACTATGGTTGCAGAGCCATATGTCAATCATGTTCCAACGGCAAGTCAGACGGCCTCGGACCATGCTAACGAGCTCTCATCATTTTCCTAGATGACAGGCGGCATCGGACGCAAGAATCTGTCCAAGTTCTATCGTGATCATTTCATTTTCGCGTACGTCTTGTTCCCTTGACTTGCACGCGTCTCACTAGCAGCAGAAATCCCGCCGATACAGAGATGCAACTCATTTCTCGAACTGTCGGAGCTGATCGCATTGTCGGTGAGTATCCTTATTCGTCTCTCAGAAGAGACTGCTGAATGCTGTATAGATGAGTTTATCTTCAAGTTTACTCATGACCGCACAATCGACTGGCTCTTGCCCGGCGTCCCGCCAACAGGGAAGAAACTTGCCATACCGATGCTAGGTGTCATCAACGTCCGAGGCGACCGACTCTACCATGGTAAAACTCTCGCCACATTCTCGTTCGACAAGCTGATGCAACGATCTAGAGCACATCTGGTGGGACCAAGCGACAGTATTGCTGCAAGCTGGTCTCATACCATCTCATGTTCCATTTCCGTTGGAAGGCGGCCAGCAGACATTGCGTCTACCTGCTGCTGGCGTTGAAACAGCGCGCTTACTGGCAGATGAAACAGACGGAAAGAGCAATGAGATGTTTGGCAGCGATTGGGGTATTCAAAGCTAACAAGGAACAAGAAATGAATGTAACAAGAAATAAATGTACTAATAATGAATGTGTACTAGTTGGTGTAAGAGTCAAGAGAAACGATTGAGGACCAATGGTTGTAGCTGTCCCGATAGGAATATCTGTAGGGCTCTTCTGCTTCCTCTTCAAACGAACTGTTGCCAAATTCCGATTTCCACGTTTGCCGAGAGACATTAGCTCGAGCTTCTTCTCCATCTTCGTCGTCTTCTAGACACCCTCCAAGAGCAGATCGAACGAGAAAGACGTCGTCAAAATTGAGAGCGGGATCCTGATGCCAAATCGGGCCGCTGCTGAAGCGATGACTTTTGCGACTCGGTGGGCTGGGCGAGAATGTGATAGGCCAGAATACAGGATCACAGTAATGATGAGTTCGAGGAGGAGATATGGGAGATTCAACATCGTTTTCCTTTTCGACAAGAATTGCGCGTCGCTTCTTTGGCGGAGATAGACCTTGTTCAGCGTCACCGAGGATTGAGCGTCTCTGGTTGTGCTTCTTGGGTGGAGACAAACACTGTTCAGCGTCTTTTATCTGGCGAGGGTCGATGACAACGTCCTCTTGTACTGAAGGAGCTGTCGAAGTTTCATTGCGAATGTCGACAAACACGATTTCCGATGGAGGAGTGATGACAATCTCGGGAACATTATAGGCTTGTTTTCGACTGCGAGCTGTGAAAGAAAGAGTGAGCGATTGTCGCGATTAAAATCAAAAAGCTGACCAGGCCACGGTACGACTGTTTTGTCGGACGCGTTGAGGTAAAACACAGAAGAAATTAAGCTGTAAACGACAGTGTAGATGTAAATGAGCGTAGAAAAGAAGGATTTTGTATAGGACATTGTGGGTGGTGCTGGCGAGCAAGCGGAGTAGAGGTCTCACTATTTGAGACCCTCAGAAAGGAGTCACCCAGACTAGCACACCTCTGGCCGCGCAGAATTCGGTTTCGGTCTTGAGGCATTGGAAACAACTGCAGTACCGAGTCGAGACAACGTGTTAGGATCCAGATATCCAGAGCTAAGTACCAAGTAAGTATTCCGAGGACGAAGCGAAGCGAGAACAAGTTGCGATGACGTCATCTTGGAAGCGGGATGGGTCAGCCAGTCTACCTGCCCTAAATTAAAATCTGCGCCACCTTCGTCTGCTATATTTCCCAACATTCAGAACTTTTGGTGATCTTGAACACGAAACCAGACCTTTGTTCAACGCCGAAGACTAGACATGACGATCAAACAAGCAAGACCTACCTCGAGATAAACGAAACGAGGCCTAAGATTCATGCAAGACTCGAGGTGAAAGAAATCGATTCAGTTTGCTTCCTTTATCAATACTCTCCAAACCGTGTGTGTCCAGTCTCTTCGGCATGTTTCCGAGCTCCTTTCTCGCCTTTGAGTCCTTGGCCACATTGCTGTGACAGATAATCAGTAAAAGAATGAATCCAAGACATTCAGAAACCAACCTCGCATTTCAAATCAAAGGTCGAAGTATTAGTGAATTGTTTCTTGGCGCGCAATTGCGTCGCGAGCTTCTTTGCGGCATCCAAGATTGCCGTGTCCTGTAAAGGAAACAGAGTTTGGTGCCATTCGGCAGGTGCATCGACGGTTGGAGCTAATGTGGCTGCGTCGTAATGGATTCCCGAGTATATAACAATGGCGCGATTTGCATCGTTGCTCTGATTCAGGACTTCGAAATGGTCGATTCTCCCTGTTTCGACATCGATGCTGGCAATCTCGGAGCCAAAATGCTCGGCCAGGATGCCCAGCTCAATCGCGCCGCCCCATGTATTGGGTTTGAGGATCGTGGAGGTATATTGAGAAGGAGGCATGCTTGGAAAGCATAAGAATAAGAGGATGAAGGAGAGAGGAATTTGTACCCAAGTATTGCTTCGTTGTACTTTTCGGCGTCGTTTTGAATCGCCTTGGCCACGATTTCCCGCAAATTCGAGGCACCTCCGAATACCAGGCTGACAGCAGAGAACAAGCATGAATTGTCGTCGGGAACTACCTAGATTTTGGATCAGATGTGGCAAAAATAAAATGGGGTGGCACTTGCTCGATGTATGAGATATCCGCTGCCAGTCGAGACATGTTCGGGACCCGAAGACTGTGCAGATAAAGGTGATCTCGGTTTCTCTGGTGGCGGAACAGCTCGTGGAATTGGAGTGACAGCTTTCGCTGGTGGGCTTGAAGTTGCTCCCTCCTCGACAATGATAGCGTCACCGCGAGTTAATCCCAGACTGCTCACTGGCAGCTCTGGAACAAGAGTCAGCGTCCGGGGAGGATAGCCGGTTTTTACTAAGATAACCAGGTCAAATTTTGGTCCAGCTTGGAAAGATGGACTTGCGAATTTGCTTCCCTGATGCATGGTCAGGCAACTGTTTGGATGACGAAAAGTTAACGTACGGGGCTCGATATTGCACGCGCTATAGATGGCTTGCTGAAGTTGTCCAACTGTGAAATCATCAGAGGTTTGGATAGTCGAGATGCCTGTCGGGTGTCGGATTCTCAAAGCCATGTCAGTGGAGTATGCTTCGACGTCAAGAATGATAAGCTGGTGGCACAAGGGAAAGGATAATAATGAAGCGATTGCTCATCGTGGCGAACTCGGAACAAGTGACGCGTGCCGTGACAAATTCGCTTCTTGAAGTTCTTCTTCGCTGCTCTTGTCTAGCTACGATGACGAACGGGGGGTCAGAGGTGGGCAGAAAAAGGTGGAATAGGGCGGAAGTGACCTTATAGAGCTCACTTTCGACGATTGTTATAAGACAACGCGTATCTACGGCCTTGCCGTCTTCGGTCTCTGTGCCTACTTATACACATACAACACGGAGATGATGGAAATTGAAATGGACCCTAAAATTCAAGAACTGACGTCGGACGAAGGACTGCAGACCCTGAAGGAGATCGCTGAGTTTTATGTAGCGCAGGGGTCTGACAAAGAAAGGTCCGTCGAGCCAAACAACAAAATCCTGCAGAGCTGACTATCTCCTAGCAGCTGAATTCGAAGAGAATAAATTTTCAAAAACCTGTCTTGTTCCTATAGGAGAAATCTCTTTGATTCAACCTTTCTGTGAATGAAAACCTTCACGCGTGGCTGAAAGGAACAATTTATTACCACCAACAATATCTGCAGATTCCATTACACCGAGGCTGACCAGTCCAACGATGGCCCAATCAAGACCGAGGAATCAGGATCAACGCCGCGGCGCCACAGCAATGCCAATTCATCATGATCATCTCTTGTCGATCCCAGTTGAAAGCTCCCGTTTTCTGGTCTCGAGTCGAGTGAGTGATGCTAATCGGAATAATAGTTGGTAAATTGTAATATTAATCAATAAGCTATAGTTATTCTCTTTCCCTTGAATTCGTCCCAACGGTTTGACGCGTCTTGAATGAAATACGCGACATCCTTCCTAGAAATCGAATATCCCTTTAAGATGTCCTCTCCAATCCGGTAGGCAGGTTTACCAGCTGCGTCGGAACGACATTCACCGTCGCCCAAAAACATTGGTCGAACAATCAATATTTGGTCGGCCAATGATCCAGCAGCTGGAAGACCTTCTCTCCGTTTCCAACCTGCCTCAAGGATGCTTTCGCTGACTTTTCCATCTTCCTTGTCATTCCAGGTCCATCCGGCGCAATGGGCTGCTACTCGTTCAGCACAGACTTTATCTGCGTGAGCACCGGGCAAAAGATAACTGTAGACCGGCTTCAGAAGCAGAGGAACCGAAGCAGTATGCCTTGTATGACACAGACCTCCTGAAAATATTTTTAATATTATAAACGTATGATCGTTGAGGTTTTAAATTACCTGCTGTGACCACTATTATTTTTGGCGGTGGTCCAGCCTTGGGCATGCAGCACAGAAGATTGAGCAAACTCTCCGTCACGATATTGGGCGTGTCAAGAATGACTCCTTTGGTGATATGGATTGAGCCGGTCCCACCGATCGTGCAGAGGGCAATATCGACATTGCCATGGCTTCTGGCCTTGTCCCAGGCCGATTGAACGTCGGATTTCACAAGTGCGTCGCCCTTG
This sequence comes from Mycena floridula, assembly GCA_029320655.1. NCBI lineage: Eukaryota > Fungi > Basidiomycota > Agaricomycetes > Agaricales > Mycenaceae > Mycena > Mycena floridula. The sequence continues at coordinate 422,481 of JARIHS010000025.1, forward strand.
ATTATGTCCACATTGCTGGCGAAGCGTTGGATGGTGGTATCTGCATCAAAGCACGAAGGATTGCGCAAGAGGAATGTTATATGAGCCCCAGATTCTGGAGAAAGAAGCTCAATGACGGATCATCCAGAAAAATATGTGGTTTACCTAGAAATCTTAAAGCTGCATGATAGCCAATGTTTTTAGAGGCGCCAATTGCGAGAATGTTGAGAGTCATGATCAGTGGCCAGCACTCCCAAGATCCGACTCTTTTTTATATGAAGATGTATTCGACTTGAAACACGTCTTTGACACGTTACATAACGGCAGTGCTTTTCGGTGATTGACTAAAAATGATGACCAAACGAGACGAGATCACTGCGAAGCGCAGGCATGACTAGAAATGATGACGAGACCAGGCAGAGATTGCTGCCAAGCATGACTGAAAATGATGACGAGAACAGGCAATCCGCAGTAGTGACTAAAAATGATGACGGGAGATCACCGGATGATTCTCATACTTATGAGAATTGTCCTCGATTTCAGGCATTTCGAAAATTGAGAGAGAAGTACCACGCTGAGACCGCAATATTGCTGTTTTTACAGTCCTCTGAAAATGATTTACAACATTCAGGGGTGCCCCAGCTTTGTATGAGGGACTTGGACTTGGTACCAAGGGATTCAAATGGGGCTGATCAAAGATCGGCGGCCAAGGCCCAGTACAACAAAGTAATACAACTATGAAGCCGCCACTTTCGTGACAGAGTAATCCAATTAAATGTCAAAAACCTGTATCCTCATTTTTTCCATGAAATTCTTTGGATTCAAACATTATGTAGCGAGCTTCGCAGTTTATCTAAGGTATGTATCTCAGGAAACATCACCACTGATGCAGAAATCCACCCAACTCGCTGGAAATCGAAACTGACAACTGGGCAGGCCTGGGCATCTACAGTCCAAATCAGGTGTTTTTGATGGCTGATGACAACGGTGTTGCATCCGAAGTTCCTCCATGGCCTACATATCACCTTTTCTCTTTCTTCGCAGAGTTCGGAAATAAACTTCATATATTTAGTTTGACAGGGTAGCTTTGCGCGAAAGAAAGCCGGACCTGTTTCAGCTAATATTTCAAGTTGAGAAACAAGTGGCACACACATTGAATTGTACCAACAGAACAAGGCCTGATCAGCCTAGAAACATGAGAGTGTGAGGGGAGAGCCCGCGAGCTAATTTATAGACATGGATGAGGTCGATGGACCAGGAGAGAAGGGCCAATGGTAGCATAGGTACAAACCCATTTTTCATCGGAAAATTCCACATTCTACTGAAAAAGGTAGTTCCTACCAATGACCTACTAGCAAGAATGTACTTTATTTTGTACTTTCTACTACAAAAATCCTTAGTTTCTAGGGATGCTTGGTGGTACTTCGTTCTCTCGCAACTGTCACATGACAGCCTCAACAACTCAAGAACTATGATGTTGCTACACTCTACTTTCTAGGTTGGCATTTGAGAGAGGTTGGGAACTGTTTCAAAACTCCACGAAATGGGACAGCCACCCACCGCTTAAGAAACATAACACTCAATCAAGGCATGCGGCTTGACGGCCTTTAGCGCCACAATTCTCTGATCGATTCTTTCCGCCTTAGTGTCTGGGCCATTCGATATGATTGCTGCTGTTCCAGAACACAACAGATGCCTTGAAAAGTCTTGAAAACACCTTTTCACTCATTGTGCAATAGCCCAGAGCCTTAGCCATGACTGTCAATGGCCTGTTATTCCGAGCAGAACCATATGTGCGCCACATAAGCTACCACCTAACCACCTAAACGCATCCCTCACTAGTCCTCATTTATAAATTGAGATAAGCAGTGTGATCCTAAAGCTGAGGACTCCGAAAAGTTGCGTTCACGACCCTTGTTAGGACAGGCCAGAACCTTTTCGATGATGTCCTTAACCAGTTGGTTTCACCAGATCCGATCTTTCACACCCAGAGTAGAAACTTCAAAGTAGAAAGTTTTTGACGGGCTATGTCACATGTCTGAAGTTGAGACCTTAGCTACCAATGAAGTTGACCCTGTAGCCCGAGGATGTTGTAATTTCCGATGAAAAATACTGTCATACATAGATCGAGCAATTTTGGGTGGAACAATATTTGGGTAGTTGTTCTACCGATGAGTCAACCCCCTTCTACATCTTTAGAGTTCTCTGTTTGAATAACCGTCTAGAATTGTATTTCCCATTGAGTCCAGCGCTGTGTTCCGTCAACCGATATCAACTTGAAGGACCTTCATATGTCCAAACACTGGTCTCAGTGGTTGCCATAGGATTCATCAACTTGTCATTCAGAGCCTCGACATCTCTCAGCTCGTCAGATATGTGGTCCTAGGACAACATCGGGACAGAGGTCTGTGGATTCTAAAGCAAGAGCCACTGCCACTCGTGGCCGATAAGACTCAAACTTGCTCGAAGCCTGAGCGATACGACCTGCTTACAATTCTCCGGCACATTGGGAGGACATGTCGAGGCAGCTCCAATGATCGATCTCGACGGCGTTTCAAGTCTGATGGTACAGCTTTGGGCACGTAGCACAGAACCTGGAATGAAATTTGCCTTACGAGATTGTGTGGCGCATGATGATACCTTTTGGAGAAGATTGAGGCGGTGGCCGCACCGACAGTGCAGGGGATAATATCGACCTTGCCATAAATCACGGCCCTGCCATCCCGGGCCGATTCAAGATTGCCCTTGATTATGTCCATATCGCTTGCCTGACTCGACGTATCGTTGAATGGTCGCGGCCGTTTCAAAGCTCGAAGGATTGCGCAAGAAGCATGTTACTACTTACATGAGCCCCGGATTCTGTGGAAGAAGAGATTTGATTACGGGATCATCCGGCTTTTGTGGTTTACCTCGGAATCTTGAAGCTGGGCGACAGAGCTATGTTTCTAGATCGCGGCACCACTTGCGAGAATATTGAGGGTCATGATCAGGGCGGCCGATATTATCAAGATATTATTCTTTTTATAACCAGAACACCTCTTGACACCTCCTGGCTAGGGCCAGTTGGCACTACATATACCTTGTCATCTGACTAGTTCGATTTCTATCATTGCTAAGTATATCAGTGACCCTGAATTCAAGCCAAGAAGGCATGGTCAATTCCTAAGTCTACGACCTTACTCGTTCGTGCTTCTGAAGGACCTTAAACTGGCTTGAACAGTGGCGCTCGTCAACTTAAAAGACTTGATTCTGGCTTACTGTCTATCAGTTTTAATCTGAGGCTTGGACCAATCGTTATCATTTGTCTGAATGACCGCGTTTGCACTGGAGCGAATCTTCTTTTCATGCTGAATCTAGAGGCCTAACAACTTACAGTCTAGATGACGACGCTCGAGCATCTTATCTGAGCCGGGACTCAAGCTGTTCAGGTCATAGCCTGGCCGAGGCCGAGAGAGAACTACATAAATGAAGTGCTATGCAAGATCGACGGGCTACGTCATGCCGACTCTCGATGAATAATCCCGACGCTTCCCGACGCCAGCGACCGTATTCGGCAAGGCACGGAACAATGTGGGAGTTTACACCACTGTCGAAGGACAATGGAAGTCCCGACTAGGGCACAAAGGACTTCTTGGCTCTATTGTATTCGTACTGTAAATGAAGAGCGGGCCGCAATTCAACAATGAATGAGCCTAATTGGGCTGTGGAACACTGGAATGTTTCGGATTGAGCTCGGAGCCAAAGCGGTCCAGGTGGAGCTATTCAGGAACAAGGTTCTTGCGAATATTTCGAGACCCCTGCCAAAATATTAGTGAAACTTAGTTCATGTTCCTGGAGACGAGACTAGTAATATACTAGTGCTGCTTTTTGTCGTTGAACTCATCTTTTTGTTCAGCAAGACAAAGTGTGGGCGGAGTTTAGCCTAGTTCAGCCGATCAGACCCTGAGTAGCCCTGAGTACGAATTCGGAATAAGTACTCCCGTCATCCGGCCGTATATAAACACTTTGAACCCGCTCCACACCCCCTCGTTATCGTCCGCCTCGTCTTGTCCACTTTCTTGCCCTCGAACTGAAAATAAAAGTGTATGTCGACCAGCAGAATCTCCCTTATTCGGGCCAACCTCATGTTAATTAACAGACCCTAATTATTCGGTTCATGGCTGCTCTCTCTTACACCTTTGCTGCGTCGACGAGCAGCACCTTCACACCCGGCGAAAGCTTCCCCAAATCATTATCGTCATCAATCCTGACCGACATTCACTACAACATTCCACAGCGCTTGGAGCCAATGAAGGTCCAATTGCTTCCTGAACAGCCTCCGAGACAAACCAGACGACGGTCAGGCTCGTTCACATATACCAGCGGAAGCACCTTTGCATCTGGAACCTTGGCTCCCAGTCGGGTCGTTGGCCTCGTATCGACGAAACGAACACCCCCCATTCCTTTATCAATAAAGTTTGATCCCTTTGGTTCAGACTGCGACGATAAACCACCACCAGCTCCACAGTACACACATACTTGGACCTATGATCCAGTGACCAAAGGCCCCAAGATGTGTGGTTCCCTTCCTCAGCCGGCTGCCACTGTTGTACAGCTTCCACCGAGAACTTGTTCTCCGCCTTCTTACCGTCCCCCATCGGTGCAACGGCATGACCGAAATGCCAGCTCGAAGGTCATTGCTACAATCCTGTTAAACCGGATCCATGCTGTCGGGAAACCGAAATGTCCACCAAGAGTACGTTCAGCTCCAGGTCTCGATACGAAATGCTATGTCAGGAGTAATCTCTCCAACATGGTCTGCTTCGAATGCTAGTCCATAGCTCAATTCATCTTAATCTATCAAAACCATTACACGATATTCTAGACAACTCACGGACTCATATAATATTGTGTACGTCTCTCGTTATGCTGTATGTATATTATCCTTTTGGGACGCGTGTCGGTGCTTGTACAACTCTAAATAAATAATTGGTCTTTTGTTGTATTTAAACCCAATAATCCCTTTTTGCATTCTCATTGTTCTCGGAATACAATGGTGTGGTCCTGTTCTGGCGACAAGCTTGTAGTTGCAATGTCTCACAGCCTTCCCGTCTGACTAGTATAATAATACCGGGTCCCGCGTGGTCTAACTGTCGAAACTTGTCGAAACCATGCGGATCTGGATACAGAGTACGTAGAGCCGTCAGCCCCGCGCCGGTACTGTTCGGAACATGCAGGGTAAACCGAGGCCTGGACACATATAGGGCTCTCAGCTAGTCCATCTAGGTGGAAGCGAAGCGAAGACTAAGACTTGTCACAATTTAGGTAGAATGCATCTAGAATACAATTAATCTGCTTTAATCTGGGTCGCGAGCCTCTACTCGCAAGCTTCCCTCAAAGCCTGGTCCAGGTCCGCAATGAGGTCCTCTGTTTCCTCTACACCAACGCTCAATCTGATAAGTCCATCGCTAATTCCCAGTTTAGCCCGCTCTTCGACTGGAACCGAAGCATGTGTCATTCCTGCTGGATGTTCAGCCAGCGATTCGACACCGCCGAGCGATTCAGCAAGTGTAAACAAACGGGTCGATGTGAGGAATTTGTTGGCGACTTGGAAGAGAGATGATGAAGCGCCTCGTATGCGGAAAGAAACGATACCGCCATACGGGAATCCTCCTGCCGGTGGTACAGTCGCATCGGTGCCAATCCATTTCTTTGCATGAGGCGATAGAGATTTCCAAGCTCTCTCGTGTCTGGGGTGACTCGGTAATCCAGGGTAAACGACCTGCTCGACATATGGACTCTTCTCCAGGTGGTGAGCAATGGCGAGAGCATTTTGTCCATGAGCCTTCATTCGTAGATGAAGTGTTTTGGTTCCCCGTTGTGCAAGCCAACAGTCGAAAGGGCTTGGTACAGCACCGATGGCATTCTGGAAGTACCGAAGTTTGCCTTCCAATTCGGTGTGATCAGCTGGCAGGATGAGGGCACCTATAACCACATCGGAATGACCTCCAACATATTTCGTTAGAGAATGTAAAACGACGTCGGCGCCTTGTTCTAAAGGGCTTGAATAGAATGGAGACAGGAAAGTGTTGTCTACAAGAACAAGAGGTTTGGATGGATGAGAATGAGCTAGACGGGAGATTCTAGGAATTGAGATGACTCTAAGAGTTGGATTGGTCGGCGATTCGATCCAGATCAACTGTAAGGTCGTGTTAGTGCTTGAGTAAAGAAGAGAAATGATTCATACCTTGGTATTCGGGCGGATAGAGTTGTATATCTCATCGTCGGACAAGCTCTCTAGATCTTCGAAACTTGTTTCGACGCCGCCGTCCGCATTCCCACTGGCATATAGACCACTTCCAACCTGGGTCATATAACGTCTGGTACCGCCATAGACGTCGTTCACGCTCAAGATGTGCGAACCTCTTGGTAGCGACTGTATCATGACAGCGGTTGCAGCACTACCGCTGCTAAAGGCCAGAGCATGGGCACCACCAGATTCTAGAGAGGCCAAGGTAGTTTCGAATGCATTTCGATTTGGATTTCCTGATCTCGAGTATTCAAAGCCCTAATATACTATATGAGAAGAAAGCGAAGTAAGATAAGGAAAAAATACTTGCCGAATGGATTCCAATCCCGCTTTGTTTATAGGTTGTGCTGAGAGAGATGGCTGGTATAACTGCGCCTGTAGTACTATCAGGTGGAGAGCCAGCGTGAATGGCTTTTGTTCCAAATCCATGAACAGGTTGCTTTTCTACGTGATGGCCGTTTGTGAGAGACGACGAAGCCGCGGCGGTGAATTGAGCGGTAGGGACTGGAGACATTGTTCGAAAGTGGGGTGTACAAAGGAGGACGAAGGCAACGAGACCCTTATAACTGAATTCATGGATAGCGCGATGATGACGAATATGCGACAGGGATGACTGAGACGTCGTCGCAGCTTACCAAAAGGTCACTATTGCGTGACCAAGCAGTCATTATGACCCATTTTACATACAACAGAAACTTCTGAAGGCTTCCAAGCTGTTCTACGACAGGCTTGGCCAAGCCTGAATAAATTCTAGTCGATCCCACCAGGCTTTTTGGCTTGTCCGATGGTTCATCAATCGCGATCGAGGGCGGATCACAAGCCGATTTCGAGCTCCAAAAGCCTGGCCCGGGTGGTCTATCCATAATCCAGCTAAGAGGGACGAGCAAAGGGCCGCGAGCTTGATTTGCAGAGATAATTACTGTGAAAACTTGTCCAAAGGAATTGGATGACGTTGGCGCGCCTGCAATTGCTAGTCGTCTCCGAGCAAGTGCAGGACAAATGCTCATGCCACGAGGATGGCTCTCATTGCCGGTGAAATTGGAGATATGGGTTGGAGAAAGGTGAATGGCAAGAGACGCCTTATCAGGCGACAAGTCCCCGGGCCGCGCCTGATACCCATAAATGATGCATCAAGGTTTGAAGAGGGCTTCTGTGAATCTCTTCTTGTCATTCCACCATGGCCTCTGAACGAGCAATCCACCAGCCCTTGCATCCATCGATTGTGCCCTTGCTAGATGCCCAGTATCACGCCTTCCATCTGGAAACACTGCAGTACATCGTCCCACCGCATACATTGCCTTGGTCTCCTTCTCTTCGAGATCTACCTGCTGTACCAGGTGGATCGCCCTTGCTTGATGTAGGGAAAACATTCGACATCGACCTTCCTTATTGCAAAGCTCGTGTCTTCACGCCTCCGGCTGATATCGAGAAACCAGCAGAGGGTTGGCCAGTCTTCATCTTCTTTCATGGCGGTGGCTGGACATTCGGGACGATAAGTTCCGAAAATGCCTTTTCCACCAACATGTGTGTCCATGGTCGCTGCGTCGTTATATCGGTCGACTATAGACTTGCACCAGAAGACAAGTATCCTTGTGCCGTAGAAGATGCCGTCGATTCCCTGAAATGGGTTTGGGAACATGGAAAAAAGGAACTGGGAGCTGATTTAGCCAAGATTGCTGTCGGAGGTTCATCGAGGTATTTCTTTGGCCAGCTGGTTGCGATGCGCCTCTGATGACCTTGTAGCGGTGGAAACCTCGCTGCGATTCTGAGCTTGAAAGCGCTCTCCCTTGACATCCCAGTGGTATTCCAGCTGCTGATAGTTCCGGTGACCGATAACACTGCAACAGTCGACACTGCCTGGGGTCCCAACAAAGATACATGCTGGCTTTCTCCAGCGCGTATGGAATGGTTCAAATCCAACTATCTGCCAAATCCTGAAGACTGGACCAAATGGGATGCATCGCCAATTTTTGCACCCACTGATCTGTTGGGCAAGGCACCACCAGCTTGGATTGCCGTATGTGAATTGGACATTCTTCGAGACGAAGGAGTGCAGTATGGTGAGAAGCTGAAGGAACAAGGCGTCAGCGTGGAGATCAAGGTTTACAAGGGCGCACCACATCCGATTATGGCCATGGACGGCCTTTTGGACATTGGAAAGGCTCTGGTGAAGGATGCAGGAATTGCATTGAACAAGGCCTTTCATGGCGCATAAGACGGCCAATATGTAACATAGGAAAAGAGTTTTTCGCGGTCACGACTCATGGCAATCGGCGAGGAAATGCAGGTCTATATGGCAAGACAGGTATTATCAGAATACAGCCTTCCGTCTCCGACCAGTGAATTTTGAATCTCTTGGAACACCCTCCTTTCCTCGTTTCCGATAGAGCTGGGATTTCAGGTCAACAATGCAGATCAAGCAGAATAGCTGCTACTCACCTCCTTCTTTTTCAATATCCATTCCTTGTCCTTGGGTGATTTCCGCTTCCCGGTTCTGTCTCTGCCCCGCTCCCTTTCTCTTCGTCTCTCAAAACGAGCTTTTCCATCGTCAACCACCTCTCCATCGAGACCTTTGGGAATCTGCTGCTGACCACCACCACCTCCAACAAAGAGACACAAAAATACTTTTCGCGCTTTATTTGAATTGGGATAGTCGACGACCACACCACCTCCAAAGCCAGCTTTTTGTGCTATCGAAGTGATGAGCTGTATTTGATCATCAGAGGATGGATAGAACTGGAAAACTGCTCTTGATGGATTGCGCAAGGCAGAATGAAGCGTGGTGAAAAAACGTGTTAGACGGTGAGGAGGTGATGAAGTCGGATGGGAAGTCTCAGCATTCAGCAACCATTGCAGGACTGATATGCTGTTCGAATTCTATCAGTGAAAATCTCCAAGCAGATAAGATCGTACCTTATCGCACCGTCAAAACTGCCTGGACGAAACCCAAAGCCCTGGCCAATGTCCTGCAAAAACAAATCACCTTCAACCTCACGTTCCAGTGCAACCTCTAATTAAGCTTGAGATGAAATCTGATATTCAGAATCCTTGCTCACCAAGCATGCTGGGAGCAATGTCGACACCGGTCCATATGTACCCCTCCTCGTCGAGAATTTCTCCAGACAAGCCAGAACCGCAGCCTATGTCGAGCAGAAACGCCGGTTCCTCTGGCGGAAGATTTAACAGCTCCAAGGCTCGGTAGGTCATATCAGCCTGGATTTGCTGATTACGGGTACTACAGCGTCGTTAATGTCAGGCTAGATGAATGACACAAAATAGTACTTTTTTGTGTATTTTTTGGCCTCCACATCTCCGTAATACTAGAAATATGGTCAGTTCCAGCAGAGAAAAACGAGGCGATTCACAATTTCCGGAGGAGCTTGCAGTTCAGGCCTAGACATTGTGATCGTAAGAGGTAAAAATAATATTCAGTCAATTAGCCGAGCCAAGTTTGTCTCCGTACTCTCACTATGGACCGATTACGAGCATTGTTTCGACGTCCAGCGGACCCAAACTTACAACGGCTACAGCGACGCAAACGCCTCTTTACTCTAATAGACCGTCGACTGCCACTTATAAAGCAAGTAACTCGTCTTGTTCGTCCAAAATGATAATTCATCATCGCGATTCCAGACTCGCCTTGTTCGTCGTCGGATATCTCTGGATGCTGGCGCTTCCGTACCCCGATTTGGGCCGAGGAACTTTCATAGACGAGAACGCGTTGCAACCTGGCCAAGTAATAACTTTCGCTTTCTTGTCCAGATTTACGCGTTGAAGCTAAACAGGTTAATACGAACTGGAACTGGGGGGACGTGCAAAATGCTGACCGATACCTGGACCAGCTGGAGCGACTTCGAGAGGAGAATTCTACCAGCGACCAGTGAGCCTGGTCATTTGCTGCGCCAGAGCCGGGGTTGATATTTTTGAACAGGCGCGCCGAGTTTCTTACAACGGAATTCAGGAAACTAGGCATTGCTGCGGCAACTCAGCGCTATAGCTTCAGTTCTGTCTCCAAGGTTTTTGCTGCAAGTCTGCCACGTAACTCAGCTCTCATATTCGTTGTCAGGTTGTCAATGGGACGAACGCATATGCAGTCATTTCATCTCCTAGGTCCTCTGGTGCGGAAGCGATGGTCATAAGCGCTTCTTGGCGCAGTCGAGCCGGCGAAGGAGCACTTAATCTGAGAGGTGTTGCGACTGTTCTGGCTCTAGCCAAGTTTTTGAAAAGTATCCATCTGTTCTATGCGATTGCCAAAGCTGAACCTTTGGCTAGACTTTTCCTACTGGGCCAAAGATATCGTGCTAGTCATAAGCGACGGGCACCTCGATGGAATGCAAGCGTGGCTCAGTGAATACCATGGCGCGACTCAATCAAGTAGGCTCCTTGTGAGATTGTATTTTACATAAGCTCATCCCGACAGATCTCGTTGCAGACCGAATCGAGCTGCCTTCTGGTGTCATATGGACAGCGCTCAACCTCGACTATCCGGGCCACTCATTCTCTCATCTGGGAATATTCTATGGTTCTATTTCTCTCTTTCCACAGTTGCGCCGCTTACTCTGATTCAAGAGGGTTTGAACGGTCGCCTTCCGAACCAAGATTTGGTCAATTCCTTCCATTGGATCTCCAAATACACCGGTGGTGTTCCTCTGCTGGTCTATGACAACTTGGATCCTCGAGAACATCCAGGACGGCGTGACGAACTTGATATACTACCTACCTGGCTTCCCAGCTCTATCCGCGACAACAGTGACGTCAGAGCTTATGGTTATCAAGCAAAGAATGTCCTTCACCATGTTGGCTACCAAGCTACCGGTCGAGGCAGCGGAGTTCATGGCTTGTTCCATCAGTAGGTCAATCTCTATCTTCTTCATCTCATTTGACCAACGTCGTCCAGATATCGCATCGACGCGTTTACAATGTTCGCTGTACCTGCTACAGGACCCCATGGATTCCATGCTATCGGACGGTACTTTCTCTTCACTCCGTAAGGAACCAGAATTGACCAAACCCATCATAGAATCATAGAATCCACTTTACGGACAGCAAACAACCTGCTTGAGCGCCTACATGCCTCATTTTTCTTCTACATCCTTTCCGGTCCACAGCGATTCATCCAAATCGGCAACTTTTTGCCCAGTGCAGTGTTGGTCAGCGTCGCGATGATGTTTACTGGCCTTAAAATCTGGCACGACGCTGCATGGACTCTGGTGGTTTCAGAGAAATCTCAATGGATACCGAACAAACGACCTGTTCTGGGCGCCTTGAGTATCATGACTCTGACTCATCTCTTTGGATTACTATTGTTCTCCTTTGTGACTAGTACCTGGTTCAACTCGGTTGTCGTGAGTCGTCATTCTTTTTCAATCCGACCAGAAGTGAACAGGCTTTTTAGCTACGATATATAATGCTGCTAATGGTTTACGCGACGCCATTTGCTTTGCTCTTGGTTGTGCCGCAGGACACAAAAATGCTCTCCCGTGTCCTGAAAGCATTCAATCTTTGTTTCGCTTCGACTGTTATATCGACCACGACCGTCTTGAATTTTTCGTTAGCAGCGAGTCTTGCAGTTGTCCTCGGAGTCCCTCTGTCGATATCGGCCCCTTCGACGAGCGCTATCCGAAGGATGGCAGCTTATACATTTTTCTTTTTCCTAGGATTTGGGTGGCTCGTTGTCGCTCCAGAGCAAACAAGACAAGTCATATGGGACTGGGAGATTCTCGGCGTGTGGTTTGCGCCTTTTGTATGCATAGTATTTTGTCCATTAGTATTGCAAGCTTCGATGGTTTGTATTTTACCCTAATTGATCCGCTTCAGCGCCTGGTATCTCTAAAGCAGCAAGTCCGCCCGGTACTGTGCAGTTCCATGCTCTGTCGGTTCCAGGTCTGTCAAGGATGAACCCATTTTCGCTTGAAGCCAAAAACATATTCGGGAGACTCTGTGAACTTGTTTCGAGATCTTTTTGGTGCTCGTCAGAGGTTGAAAAGCAGAAGGAATGCTTGTTTGAATTTGTTCTGGTTGGGAGAGTAGAGTATCTTGATTTTGGTCGATGAAAGAACTGGGAAAAGTCAGTTTGAACCGCCCGAAGGAAATGTTGACATACTTGTACAGGTGTCCCAGGTCGAGGAGCAGTTTCAGTACGTAGGGATATTGTGCCTCGGCTCGGATCGCCTGCGGTTATGGTGTACATTTCATCGGGCTAGCGAGAGTTCAGCAAGCACAAGAAAAGTAGGATACTGCTCACCTCTCCATTCTTGACAGAGGCCAGGTAGAATTCGTTGTTTTCTTTGAACACCGATGAAGAAGTCATGTTGATCCCACTCTTGTGGATATGAGAGAGAAGCAGACGGGTCGCGTTTTCACCGTCTAGTACAGATATGAGGTTTCCTTCAGATCTATGGGTGTCAGTGTCCAGAATTCCGGACAAAGGACGACCCACTTGTCTACCGTCATGATCTCTGAGATGTTGTTCAAACCGCTGAAGGATATTTGCGATGAAATAGCTCCGGAATGAAGGAGGGCTACGCCTATAGCTCCAGCTTCGTGTATCTCTTTGTTGTGAAATAGTGTCACTGGCCGACCAGTGATAAAAGGTGTCGAGGCAGCAATCAGACCTAGCTATAACCTTGTCATCGTAAGACCAACGTGAAGGGAAAAGACGAACTTTTACTGCAGTCTTATATGGTGCTAGAGATTGGGAAATGCCTTCAGGGGAGCGGTCTGAGAGATACATGATGGCAGAGACGTCTTTGGGACTGTCGTAGCAAGTCAGATTTCCTCTCGAGTGAAGAGCAGGAGAAGATCACTTCAAAGGACGCAATTCAGGAGGAGGTTGATGTCTGGCATTCGTTTCCCAACGTCCAGTCCAGTCCATAGGTAATTGTTCCTTCCAGTCTTTTTTCCTGAACGCGTGCGAGCGACCGACTTGCGTTGGGACGCGTCCCGGGATTGTAGAACGAAAGAAGACGGACGATTTCCTGTCAAATAAGGCCAGAGAGCAAGAGACTTGGCCTGCGTAAGTCGGGGAGGAAATACAGCCAATTGTCTGGTCTGAAAAACTGGTTAGCTTGCTGACAAGCCTCGATAGATCTGCCTCATTGCAGTTGGCCGAGAGTGAAAAGAGAAGCCTATCGTTGTTTCTGTGTCTGGAAAAGCTTGCGAGATAAGACAAGATACTGTCTGGTGAGCCATATAACGTCCTGGTGAAGAGAGCCATGCGGCAGGCGCGGTGATAACACGTGTGAAATCCGAACTCACCTCGACCACCATCATGCACTGAGCTTCTTTTCTTGATTCTGCAAGTCATTTCAGGTATTTTCTGCCAAGTCTAGGTGTCGAAATTGATGACGATGCCCACAGCGGAGCCAATTCCCCTATTTTTGGTCGAAGCCAGCTTTCTTTCTCCCAACCATGACGTCTGTCAGAAAATCCTGCTCGCCTTTGACCCGTCTTGCTGACGGTCGTTGTAGTTCAGGCGACGTTTTAGGATTACCTTTGGTGGGTTCTCCTGGGAATTCAGACCCAGAGAGCGACGGCAGCGACTCTAGCGGATCGAGCGAGGCCACCATCGACATTGATGCTTATCCTCGTCTTGGATTTCATCCTCTGGAACGTATGAATCCTCTAGCCTCGGATGCATTTGATTTCAGCGGTGGTCTTCGTCCTCCTAACGATCGACGAAACAGTCTCAGCGGCTCAGAATCTAGTGCATCGACTTCATCTTCTTTCGTCTATGATATGTGAGTGAAGCTTTATTAACTCTCCCATGCTAATACATACTACCCATTCAGCGACTATGAGACCGTGATTGATGACCTGTTGACGGAAAATCCTGACATCATTCAATTACAGACTCTGGTACGTCGAGGCACTGCAAGTGTTATCATATCTGAATCTTCCGAAAACAGATCGTCATCAAACATTCGTCGTCGGCTGAAGAGTCTATCATGGTCAAATGTCTCTCAAGAAACTCGCCCGAACTATTCATTTTGCTAGAGTTGAATCACCGCGAACTACGTCAAGATCCTTGGAATCCAGTTCCCCACATACTGTGTGCTGTTGAACGAGAAGATCATGTCTTCCTGTGCATGCAGCAGCTTGCCGAGATCAACAGACCGCCATTCAAAAATTATGGCAACTACATCGACTTTTTCAGACAGATCTTGGAGGTGAACTTTCATCATTCAGTCCATGATACAATGCTCATTGTTCAAATCAGGGTCTTACATTCTTACACGAACTTCAAATCGGTCAAATATCCTTCAGGGAGCCGCTCACGAACTTCATGATCGATATTGGCCCGCAAAATTCGGCTTCTCAGTTTGACCGCACCAGGTTTCCGGTCAAATATTACTACGTGAACCTCGCTAACGCAGTCAAGTTTACCTGCGAGAATTCTGTTTTTCAGCAAGCTCTAGCAGAAGATGTGCAAGAATGTGGATCAATGATTGACTGTCTGCTTCTGAATGTACGGATCTCATTCGTATCGCATTTCTGCTGTACATGACGCGCTTCTTAGGTCCCTCTCATTGGTCCGAAATTCAAAGGGTTGGTACACTCGATGTCAACTGGGGGATTCACTGCAGACGCTGCACGAAAGCTTCTCGAGGCGCTCTGCAAATCCCTAGAATCTTCCATTTTTGATCGTCCAGCGCTGTCTCCTGGTCTGGAGACTGAAGGAGAGGCCAGGTTCGAGTTCAAACGAGCTCAGATAATGCACAGTATCACTCGTTCGCAAAGCCATCCCATTCCTTCTTTCAAAAATATGTCGCTCCTTGAAGTGGGCAGCACTGCGACATTGGTTCCACCGCAAAATGAGCTCGTGCGGACATTATCGAATCCAGCTGGAAAAGGTTCGAGATTGGTCCAGGAGGAGTAATAGAGCTGTTCAGGGCATTATGGACATATCATAGATTTGTTGTATCACCAAGGGTCCTATTTATCTTTGGCTACCGTGCTCGTAATGTTGGCCCCAACATCGCGCTAAAGAGGACAAAACTTCCGACTGCCATTACTGTCCATCCGAACTTGGCTTTTTCCAAGTCCAGCTCGGTCGATGTTTCTGGAGAAGGTGGCGACGCAGGCGTCTCGGGAATGACAGGAAGCAGGTTTCGAGTCGTTGGAATTGATCGCTTTGTCGAAGAAAAAGCTCGTGAATGGACAGCTTTTGCGTGAGCAACAAGGGTTGGATAGCCCTTGAGCAAATCTTGCAGCAGAGGATCAGGGAACGGAAGATGGAGAAGCAGAAGACTATGTGCGGCTACCAGTGTATCCGTAGTAGTCAACCTGGGCTCAATCAGCTTAGCCGACAGCGCAAAACTGGGACCCACTTGTCTCCAAAGAAGAATGTCTGGGTGCCAAGGAGGCGAGCATAGATGTCGAGCACAGGACGCGCTTTCTCCAGCACCTACCATGTAAAATGAAATTATTCGTATACTAACGACATGAAAACATACCTTGTCGCGTTCAAACGCCCCGTGAAACGTGTCGGTTCCAGGTATCACGCTCTCTCTCCACTGTTGAAGTAGCCCTTTCGGTTTCGGCGGCTTCCGTTTCGCTGGATCCTTCTCCTCTGGCTCTGGACTCTTGGGATCCCAAAGCCCAGCGGTTTCGAGCCGAGGTTTATGTGCGTCCCGTAGGCGAAGAGGGACAAAATAACGAGCTGGAACAGGATACATAGCCACCAAGGCTTTGTGGGTCAACCCAACCCAATTTTCATCGCGAGAATAGAGCATATGTGACTGAAAATCGTGTCAGTGACTCGAAAGAACAGAGTAGTAGAGTATTACCAGTAAATCACCGTAGTTGGCTTCGACATGAGCATTCCAAGCAGTCTTTTGGGCCTTTTGACGGGTAGAAAGGCCATCATCGAGTGGAAGCAATGAAAAAATGGCAGAGAGAGGTGCGACATCGCCCTTTTCATAGCTTAAGAATGGCAAGGTACCTTGGAAAATGAGGTTATTGTGCTGGTGGAGAAAAGTTATGCGGACCTGTTGGGGACAGGTCTGGGTCCGTGCACTCGTTAATGGTGAAGGCGTCGGGAATGGTCAAATTACAGAACATTATCGCTGCGAGACATAGTGGATCGAGAGAAGGTAAGGATTCAATGGCGCCAAGTCCAACTGGGTTGGCAGGCGGCCACACATGAAGGACGAACTTGCTCATGAGGGTAACGATGCACGTGGTCGAACATTCTATTCACCAGCGGCCGTACTCTTCACGCTAGAGCTCGCGTCCTGATGACCATCCGCGCGCGCGGCGGCGCGCAAGCTCACTGGCGCAATATAAAACGTCCTGGATGAAATTCGGTAGCGCTTCCTTGGCACTTTTCTAGCTTCAATCACAAGGACTCTACTATGCATCCGTGGTCACTCTGTTACATGCCACTTTTTTCATCACGCGATGCTTCCAGTGGAATTTTATAAACCTGCAGAAACAGCCAATAAGTTCTGCTATTATCCGTCGCATTTTGCTTTCTCGCGACGACCTTGTCCTCCTGCTCGGCTTTGCTCGCATTCCCTGGTGCTGAAGGTGAGAAATATCCTTTGTTGGTCTAACAAGGTCCTCACACAACTTAATCTTCGGTGCCCAATCTACTGGGGGTCGTGGAGGCAGCGTTTAATGTAGAGACTAATCTCAATGACACTCTTCCACCGACCAGTGTTTCAGCTATTCGGCGACTTCGAATACCATCACTCGCTACATCCGGTTCAGAATGGGTAAAACTGGTTGGTCCAATGCTTCCTAGGTTGCGCCTGTACTAAATTGTCATCCCGGGATTCTGGAAAGGATGCCATCACCATTGCCAGCTGGCTAATATGATATTGGACCACGGTCTCTTTTGGGTCTCTTGGAGTCGAGATGAAACATTCTCTATCGATGGAGATGTTTCCAACGACACAATTTCGGATTCTATCATCGCTCAAGGGCTCGAAACTCACTCATGGGGAGGTCTCATTCAAACAGATGGAGGTATCAAACTCTTTAAATCGACAACCAGTCCAGGAATCCCAAAGTCAATGACATTTCGCCCTCTTTAGGTCGATAACCAGATGCGGAATAGGTTAATGGAGTCAATAGATTCGTGAACAACGTTGTTTACAACTGGGAGGAGGAGACTTCATAGCTGGGGATTTCGCTGGAGTCTTTCGCCAATATCGTTGGAAACGCTTTCATTTCGCAAGTCTTTCACTGAGTGTCATTCTGTTTCAATAGGAATTCCAACAGTGGGCCTTCTACCACCATCCATCCATGTAAGCTCTTCCCCGCTTCTTGAGCCTTTCTGGACTTTTGTCCAGTGACCCGTGGAAACAGCAACTTCCATACCTTCTTCAGGTCAGTCGCTACTTGAAACTTGAAACCAGCACTGAACAATCATCCAGTAACAACTATGATGACCCAGATCAAGTAAAACATTCGCTTTTTTCCTGCAGAGCTGTCGGAGGCTACCCTGAGGCTGCGCCACTTACATCTCCGCCGATGCGATGTTCTGAGACTTGTCTGGGATTAATTACACTGCCTTTCACAGGAGAATGACCCTAGATGCCAGGAGATATGACTCAATTGCGAGGAGACTCGACTCAAATGTGAGGAGACTTGACCCCGAATGCAAGGAGACTGGCATCGCCTCCTTTAGCCCCTAGAGTCTCACGGCCTATTTAAGACAGACAAGTTGAACTCATTTTCTTCCAGAGCATCTTGTTTTTACTTCCACTCAACTCCATCCTCAGAAATACTTCAATCCTCACCATGATCTCTTCATCTCTATTCACTTTCACACTCGCCTTGATGATCGTCGACGGATCTCTGGCTTCTCATGAACCTGCGCATACCGTCGTTCAACTTCCTCGAGCAAAGATGCAGCAGAGAGTTCACTTTCCGCTGTCATCGAGGCACTTTCGTCGAGATGAAACTTGCGTCCAATGTTCAGATGGTGAGTTTCTTGGGTTTTTTCAAATGTCTAATTCTGACGTTTCGCACAGGAAATGGATGTTGTGATGCTGGCCTAACTTGTGTCATGTTCGATACTATGCCAGGATGTTGCCCCGAAGGGATGGACTGTTCTGACTCGGATGATGATCCGGATATCGACGATTGGGACGGTGAAGTCGACGGCCCAGATGGTGAAGTTGAAATACCTGGAGGCGATTCTGTCGTCACATCAGGTGTTCCCGAAGCAACTCCCGCGGACGATGTCTCCAGCAACAACCTAGCCCCCGGCAATATTCCATCGAGCGAAGATCAGTCCAGCGACCAAAATGTCGACTCGTCTAGCGCCGATGACAATGTCGATTCGTCTACCGAAGAAAGCAGTGACCTGTCTGATGAAACCGATAGTTCGTCCGACTCTATTATCGACGCCGAAACCTCAACCGACCCTACCGACGCCGAGAGTTCAACCGACTCTACCGAGACCGCTAGCTCAACTGATTCTACCGGCGTCGATAGTTCAGCCGACTCTACCAACACTTCACCTGATCCTACGGAGGCCGCTACTACCTCATCTGACTTGCCCGACGGTTTAAATGCTAGAGAGTCGGAGAACGACGATTCAAATGCTGAAGACGACGATTTATACTTCATGGAACGACTTGTCGGCATGTTCAAGCGAGAACTTGTATAAAAGCAACCAAGGTCATCACTAAAGAAAGCGGAAACTCCACAAGGACTTTATTAATTATATATTCTGAGTCTGCATCGTAGTCTGAAATATTCTTCAACTTTGTTTGACTAAGCAATGACTTGTGATTTTTCTGCCGGTTTCGGCACTCTCCGTCGAACTAGCTAAAAACGTAAACGCCGATCTCCAGCAATTTTAAACTCCTCTTTTCCAATCACCACCATAACCATTCGCATGAGCTCTTCATAATCCGCCGTTGCCTAGTCCAATGCACCACAATAACTCTATTAGGATTCTCGCGGGTAGATTTTCTCTTAGTATTCGCTGATCCACCTTCTGACAACAACATTTTCAGGCAACAGCCATCCAGAGCTCGCCCAAGCCGTGGCTGAGCGGTGAGCTGTTATGGGTGCAAGCCGGGCTCGCAGCCTTTAACCTTGCCTTAGTCTGAACGTCCCTCTCGTTCCATGTACTGTCAAAAAATTCTCTAATGGCGAGATTAATGCCCGTACGTCCTGCTGGCCCATCGTACAACTGAATAGCTGCTCATATAACGTTCCAAGGCATATCTGAATCAGTCAGAGACGAAGATGTCTTCATAATTCAATCCGGCTGCAGCGACGTTAACGACAATCTTATGGAGCTCCTCATTCTAATCTCAGCCTGCAAAACAGCATCAGCTCGGAGGATTACTGCTGTAATTCCCTGCTTTCCTTATGCCAGGATGGACAAGAAAGAGATGAGCAGGGCACCCATTACCGCCAAATTGGTCGCGAATATGCTGGTCATAGCTGGATGTGACCATGTCATAACCATGGATCTCCATGCCAGCCAGATACAAGGCTTTTTCGACATCCCGGTCGACAATCTGTATTCAGAACCTTTGATGCTCGGATACATCAAGAGACAGGTCGAGGGCTGGGAGAACTCCATCATTGTCAGTCCCGATGCGGGCGGTGCAAAACGGTATGTCGTGCCTGCTTCATCGACCGCTATCTCACAATCACAGTGCCACTACAATTGCAGATAAATTGGGAGTCGAGTTTGCGCTGATAAATCGAAAACGAGAACCGGGGACACAGGATGCACCAGAACGGATGGAGATTCTCGTCGGTGATGTAAAGGACAAGGTGCGCTCTTACCCCTCAACAGTGAATAACACTTGCTCAGCTCCTCAGGTCGCTATTCTAGTCGACGACATGATCGATTCCGGAAAAACATTGATGTTGGCAGCCAAGACGCTGCACGAAAAAGGCGCAAAGTCGATCCATGCGGTCATCTGTCATGGTTGGTTAATTTTTTTGTTTCTGTCAGCTACTTACTGACCCATGTCCACAGGTTTGCTCTCCGAGACAAACCTGACATTGGTCGAACAGTTGCCTATTGTGCAATTGGTTGTGACGAATACAGTACCCCAGTCGCAGCATCGGGCCCTTTGCGCTAAACTAGCAATCATTGACATTGCACCCACCATTGCAGAGAGTATCCGCAGGACTCACAATGGTGAGAGTATTAGCTTGCTTTTCGGAGAGTGGATGGAAACTAGTTCGGTCATGGTCATATAGGGAAGAATTAGACAGCCTAGTTGATTCAGAATGGATTTTCACCAATGATTGTGATTCCGATATAGGACAAAAATACAAGTTTTGCAAGTACGACGATAGCGAGGATAACTGGAAAGCAAAAGCAAAACAAAGCAAGGAAAACTAGATAACACGAAAACACACAGCCATTAACGGCCGTTCAAAAACATATCATACTCGAAACCGGTGTCCTGTGAACCATCATGGTCTTCAGGTAAATCGTCGAGGAAGCCATCGTCAGAGAAAGCATTGCTTCTCCAACTGTCAGACCGGCGCATTTCTGCAGAAGGTCGCAATGCGCGACTGGCCTAGTTTCTGTTTTAACAAAACAAAGTACAGACATAGCTTTCAGGCAACTTACGACACGGTTTGGAGCTGCTGTCGGTCTCCGCAGTTGATTGTCGGTCAGTCTGGGCTTTCTTGAATTTCTTTCGGGAGATGGGGTTGGTCGGGGAGTAGTCAAAGCGAGAGGAGCTGGTTCGGGAGTTGGAACAGAAGGAGCACTGACAATGCGACGACCTGTTTTCGTTACAGTGGAGGTGTCCTCTTCTGTCATGATGCCTTGGGCCTGCAGAAATTCTGGCTTCAATTAGTGCTGATTTGCAGAAGCAAAGGTTAGGGTCCATTACCTGGACTGCGATATCGGAAGATAAAGGTCACATAGGTCTTTGGCTTCATGGAACTATCCTCATGAGACTTGACCGACCAAGTATAACCATATTGCTCAAATGCTTTTCGCTCTTCTCCAAAGCTTCGGAACAAGAGTTTGAGTATCCTGCGACAGTTTATGTGAATAAAAGGACGCACCCGACACATATATCTCCTGCTCTGCGCTTTCCGAGGGCTTTGCCGGGCAGGGGCTGTGGCAAATTTGCGGGTCTTCCGATGACACGGTCAACTCTCTTGATTTTGAGAGTAATGGTTCCAATATCCTTGGCGTTGGTAGAAGTTGAAACGTCTAAACATAATGTTGGCCAAGTAACGCGAGAATGCATGAAGCAACACACCTATATCCTCGTTAACCTTTTGGAAACACAAAAGGTCTCTCAGTGGCTTTTCCAGTGCGAACTCCATTTCTCCAAGCTACTCCTTCACCAAAAAGAAAGCGTCCAGGGACTGTGAAACCGTCGAGGGTGATGAAGGCGCATGTGTCGACCTTGCCACCATGGTCGCGCCAAGAGACAGTGAAAGCTTTCCCAGGCTCACTCGGAATCCAGCTAAAGAAAGATTAGTCCAAGACGATGGTTGAAAGGGCTGGGATATACCATGAGACACTCTCGGTCTTTGAGTTCACGGCGACCAGGTACTCGGTCAGAGGCTCCTCATTAGTGGAAATCCAAGCCTGTCGGTTCAATGAGATAACTGTTGCGCGTGGGTTCAGACACAAGTAATAAACGCACCGAGAAACCACGATGCGTGAGCATGAGGCAACGACGACCAACCCGCGGTCCAGAAAAACTGAAGAAATAAAAGAACCAATTGTTCAGTCACGTGCCGTATGTTCTCCATTCTATCTCGGTCACTGCGGCCCGGGCGGCCGTTCAGTATTGGTCGTCTCAGTGAGGACATTCAGCGATGCCAAAACGACCAAGCTCCAAGCGAAAGGCCTGCGACTTCCGACGAAGAGGACGCGTCCACCAAGAAGCAGAAAATCTCAGAGCCCTCTTCCAGTGCAAGTTCCACCGATGCTCAACCAACGAATAAAGTTCTGCCAGCCAACATTTCATTCCCTCCTCGGGCAGAGAACACTACTCGTACGCTCTCGCCTGGATTAACTATCGAAATTGACTTGCCTGGCACAGGAATTGTCAGTTGGAACGTCTGTGGTTTTGCGGCGAGTCAGAAAAAGGTTCGTTCTTCATTTATTAGAACAAAGATCGGTCTGAACTTCCCAAGGGCTTTAAATCTTACGTGGAAGCAGAGGATCCTGACATCCTTGTCCTTACTGAAACAAAGGTTCATCTTGCCATTCGCAACTTGGAGATTGACGCCGACCTTACACAGCTTAACCAAGAACCTGTAGACCCAGCGCTGTCTCAACGATTTCCGCATTCCTACTGGTCCGTCGCAGAAAAAAAAGGTTACTGTAAGTATCCTTGATTCATTGTTGACCAAATTTCACCTGTCTCGAAAGCTGGTACTGCCATTCTTTCTAAACACAAAGCGCTATCTGTAACAAAGACGCTGCCTGGGCATCCGGACTCTTCCATCGTCAAGGGGCGCATTATCACACTGGAATTCGAGAGTCACTACCTGATAGCAACCTATGTCCCCAACGCCGGTGAAAAGCTCAAGGTCGCAGTGATTTCTATGTCTCGGCGGACTTCACTCATATCCAACAGACGTTGGATGTCAAAAAGGAATGGAATCTCCATTTCGAAACCTACATACGGAGTCTCAAAAAGCCTGTGATATGGACTGGCGACTTGAATGTCGCTCCAACAGCTCTAGGTTTGACTTGACTGACTTTGCTTGACCGGACATTTCTCAATCCCGTTTAGATCTGAAGAATCCCAAACCAAACTGGAACAAAACTGCTGGCTACACCGAGGCTGAAACGACGGCCTTTAAGAGTATCCTCGATGGGTCTGACGAGACAAACAAATTTGTCGATATCTGGCGGCAGCTTCATCCAACGAGCCAGCATTTCACCTATTACTCATATCGCTTCAACTGTCGCGAGAAAGGCACTGGATGGAGACTAGACATGTGTAGGCGATCTTCCATGGTAGCTTGGGCTGCTTACCACGATTGTTACAGTTGTTCTCAGCGAAAGCATTGTGAACCGCGTCAAAATGGTGAGGCATTTCGTTGCAACTATATTTCATTGGCTAACTTGGTTGCAGTGCGAGATCAGAAGTGAAATATATGGCGCATCGGACCACCTACCGTTGGTCCTCGAGATCGAAGGTCCACTTTAGTCGAGACAGGAAGAAACAATAATGTAACTTGGAATTTTTCTGGTGTTACAAGTGCTTCCATTGATACGATACATGAGATTATACAGAAATATAGTAGCAAAGGACCGAATGGCGTAAGCTAAGAGCTTACTTTATCCCTTTCGCTCGAGCCAAAAGGCCGGCAGTTTATCATCGTACAAGTTCTCGGCAAGATGAAAGTGCCTCTGTAGGTCCATTGCGGATGAACAAGCCTTGGAGGGCAGCCATACTGATTCGCTTGTTTCTTTTGATGCCTCCCTGCAACAGGTCGTGCAGAGCAACCCCAAGGCTTTCCACTTCTTCTTCATTCATGTCGCCAGCACCGCTGTAGAATCTTGAGAAGAGAATCTGGGCTTGGACGGGGCTCGCATCGTCAATGAGTTCCGCAAGGTCAACACGCCCTGGACGTATGAGAGCAGGGTCGAGTTTCTCGAGATGGTTTGTTGTCATGAAGACAATACGCTCTTCTCCAGAAGCGACACCGTCCAAGGCATTCAGAAACCCGGAGAAGGTTATGGAAGACTGGTAGCTATTGAAAGACGTCAGTATCGTCTGGTATCGTCGAGGTCGGACTCCTTACCCGTCTTCGCTGGTTTGAACACGTTTGTTAAACGCAGCATCCACGTCCTCGATGAGAACAAAGTTATTGCTGGGGGTGTTGGACAATAAGTAATTCAGTTTGTCATCAGCCAGACCTCGCTCCGACAGGTTCAGTAGCGAGATATCATAAGAAAGAGATCCAGCTAGCGCTTGAATAAATGAAGTCTTCCCTGATCCGGGAGGTCCATGCAGCAGGTATCCTCTTCGGTATGGTATTCCTGGAAAAGTGTGGGTCATTGCAAGACTGAAAAAGAGATAAGAATTAACCTCGATCGACATACCACTGCCGGCGATTGAGAAACTGATTTAATGTCGCTTTCGATCTTTTCTCCCACTCCAGGAGCCAGGACCACACTTTGAAGAGGTCTTCGTCTACGGGGAAGGCCAAAGGGTTTCCAGTCGGTGCCCCACGGGACGTTGATGATGAGCTTGCCCTCTTGCTCGCGGACAGCAAGATCTCTCGCCTCGGACAAGAGACTTGGAAATAATTTGCGGTCCTTGGACAGGGCGGTTAAAGTGACAGTTTCCCATGGAGCCCCGGATGCCAGGTTTATCGAGCGCGTCTCGCGATCCCTTTTCACCTGTTAGGTCGCGTCAAAAAAGAAGAAACATGGGAGACGCGAATGTGAAGTGACCTGCATCCAAGCACCTCGGTATTTGAAATAATGTGTTCCAGGTCCCGCCACGAGCTTGAAAAGCGCTGAAGTAGAATCGTTTTTCCGCTGTTGAACAAGGGTCTCTACGCTGAGCTGATGACTGGGTAACCAACGCGGATTTCGGTGGGCCATTTGGTGGGCCATCCACGAGAGAAACCATTCATAAGCCTTGTCGCGGTTGCTAATCTCGACAGAGACAAGTAACCGTCGCTGAAGAGCGGTTGTTCCAAGGACAGTACCGTGTCGAAGAACGGTCAAGCCGATGCCAACAGTCATGAGGCCAAATCCAGCTTGAAAATATGCACTGCAATCATTCATTAGTTGGAGGTAATGGAGAATCGTAGAGAACTGACTTGTCATTCAGAAA
Organism: Mycena floridula; assembly: GCA_029320655.1. NCBI lineage: Eukaryota > Fungi > Basidiomycota > Agaricomycetes > Agaricales > Mycenaceae > Mycena > Mycena floridula. The sequence goes on from JARIHS010000025.1 coordinate 447,513, forward strand.
GGCCGCAAAGAAAGAGCCTTCTTGGGCCATATGAAATAGTTTCTGACAACCAACGTGATTGTGCTTATTTGACGCGTTTTTGCGAAAAAATTCAAGCTTTTGTTTCGTCTCCCGCCACCATGGTCACTCAAGCGGACCTCCAGAAAGCGTATGAGGTTCTAGGGCTCACCGAGGTTGGAATGCTTTTTTTTGTATTGTAAAAGTGTTGCAACTCATTCAACCTGCAGGATGCCACTTTGGACGAGTTGAAATCTGCCTACAAACAGGTATTTCCTTTGTTTGAATTACAGTGTACACTGTACATATCATTCTGACACGAGGATTGTAAAAGGTTGCCTTACGAACGCATCCAGATAAGAATCCAGATAATCCAGATGCCACTGCCGAGTTTCAAAGAGTTTCTGCTGCTTACAATCTGCTCGTTAAGCATCTCAGCGACGATGAAGACGAAGAGGACGATTATGATTATGAATACGACGACGACGAGGAAGTGAAATTGGCCTTCCATATGTCAGTTTATTTTCTGCTACTTCTTCCCGCTTTTTGACGCCTTTTCAGGTTCTTCTTTGAATGCTTTATGAAAGGTGGCCGTGTTCCTGGTGGCCGACATGGATTCTCTTTCGAAAGTATGTCGCTCTTCCTCTTGATTCAACATCCTGCTCAACTAATCAGACTTCCGCCGTGAACGAGAGGTTGTTGCTGAAACTCCTGAAGAATATCAGGCCCGTATTCGTCGTTCAAGAGAAGAACAGATTGCTGGAGAAGAGCGTAGAAGGCAAGAGCTTGCGGCGCGTCGCCAAAGAATAGAGAAACAACGAGAGAAGGGTTCGTCTTCCAAACTCTTCTTCATCTGCCACTGATTCTTTTCACGCAGAGCGCCTTGAGGCTGAAGAACGTCAAAAAGCCAAAGTAGAGGAGAAGAAGAATCAAGCTGCTGTCAAGAAAAGAAAAGAAGAGCAGGCCGTTCGAGACCAGCTCCAGAAAAGTCAAACCCTTCGATCTGCTGTCTTTGCTTCTGCACGCGCTGGAAAAGCAGAATTTGTCAAAAAGGGCGTCTGGGAGGACGACGTTGACGCCGCAGGTGGCGAGGTCAAAGTTGGATGCGACGAATATGTCAAGGCTCGCCCAGCTGATCCCCGAGAAACCCTGCTCCATATCGCTGCCAAAATGGTGATCACAATCTGGTCGAATGGCTGGACTCACACAATGCGGATGTCGAAGAGGTGAACTCTGATGGCTTGACTGCTTTCCATGTCGCTGTCCAACATGGTCGAATCGAGGTTGTTACCTACTTCTTCGACAATTACCCGCCCAAGGATGTCGATTCCCAACGCGTCTATGAAACCCCTTCATCCAAAACTCTCCTCTCCTTGGCCATCGAGTCGCATGAGCCAGAAATTGTCTGGATGATCAATGACAAGGCACTTGCCAGTGTGCAGGACATTGACAAATCGTGGAATTGGATCACCTCTACACAGGGCGTTCAATGCATGAAAAAGATCCATGGTCGTAAGCTCACCGGGAAAGAGGCAGAAAAGGTCGACGACATCGTGAAGCTTCTCATGCGCTTCGGTGGATTTTCAGCTCCACCAAATCTAGCACAGCAGCGGCGCTCTGATTCATCTCCATCTTTTCCGACGGTTCAGCCAGCCAACTCTCGTGTACCGCTTGAGGAATTGTCATCCACTTCCTCACAAGCGAACACGAAACAGAAGGCGAAAGGTTCTGGTCGTGGAAAAGCTCGTGGTAAGGGGCGTCCCTGAGCGCTGTGTTTCCGTCGTCTCATCATTATTATATTATATCACCTTTCTTGAACCACCAACCATTGGCAGCTGCATCAATCAACCTGTTGCATGTATTACAAAATCTCGATATCCTGATCCAGATTCTTTACCAGTCATTTATCTAGAACCCATTCATTCCGACCCAAACATTCTCCTTCTTCGTCATATACTGGTTCACTAATTTACTCTAGCTCGTGGTCATCAACTGTATATTAACTGTACGATAGAAAGCACTCCGAATATATCTATTCAGCGTGTCGAATTCACCTAGCACGAGTATCAAGGAATCTTGATAACGACCCCCTCTCGATAGAAAACGATTCTATGCATAGACCTTGTCTTCAAAACCCGGGATGACCTTGGCCGTCTCAGAACCTGGGGCAAAATCGACTTTGAAAGTCCTTTGCCACTTCTGCTTCGCAAAGGTCCATTCTGAAAAACACATCAGACTCGGTCAAAACGTGTCTGAATCGCGCTCACCTTCCATCGTTGGAACAGGATTCCCGCTCTTTTCGATCTCATTCTGGAGATACCCTTCACGTCGGAAGTACCGGAGATTCTTGAATCGTGGATAGGTGTAGGTCATTTTGAGGACTTGGGGATAGATATGAGCATTATCAACTCTGATTTCGGAGTACATACCGAGAAAAGTAAATCAATCCCAGTCGGTCGACATGTTGTTGGTCTTTTGGCGGAACCCCAACCCTACGAAGTGAGCAAGATCTTCGGAGCGAAGCTGAAACTGTACCTATGGATGGTACTCTTCACATAACCGCCAGTGAGAAATTGCAATGCGTCACAGGCATTCACAGTCAAAGCACCATCCTGAGGCTTGACCCATCTCCATTCGTTGGTCATTGGGTGTCTGATTTGGAGTCCTGCGATCGGCTGTCTGAAAAGCAAAGTGAATGAACCAAGGTCGGTGTGTCCACCTAGCCAATTTGGAATTATGCCATTCTCTTCATCAGCAAGATGACAAATAACTTTTTGCGCTTGTAAACACGCAAAAAAGCGCAAAACACGCAGAAAAACACGCCGGAATACGTAAAATACGTAAAAAGTTGAAACACGCAACTTTTTATGTCCGAAATCTGACAAGCGGAACACCGCACATAGTGTGAAAAGCCAGACTATCAGCCAGAACATTGCTCACAACTTTTCAAATGATTTCTACCTCACTACTATATTACTGTACAAGCTGGTTTTCAGTGGATTTCGTGGTACAGGTCTGCTCGTTGCCACGGTATGAGGTGATGACGTCTGTGAGAGTGTGACGACGGCGACGGCGATCAGGACCCTTTCCGGCATCCCACAGTGCCAATCAGCTTCACTGCAGCTCCCACGTCCCTCGCAAGATATATTTGAGTGTCAACTTGGATTTGGTGTCTTTTTCTGAGCCGGTCTTCCAGTCTCGCGCTTGCCACAAGCGCAAATACGGAAAAAGCGGACAAGTAAATTGTGATTTTGCTGATGCTTCTAAAGGGCGCTTTGTAAACTTCATGTACCGCAGATGATCTTCGCTTTTAAGTTGGTATTGATGGATCTTGGTAAAATAGTCCTCGGGCAACTCGAGAGCTATAGCAAGCAAGACGAAGAGCGGGTCGAGGATTTGAGAGTGCACGTCCTGGCGCAGTGTCAAGGGTCAGAATCAGAGTAGTCGCCGAGCAACTTACGCGAACGAAATCTTCAATCTCTTTCAGTTGCTCCATTATAACTGCGGGATGATCATGGGTGAAGTCGCCGTTGAACTCTGAGATCGGGTCAATAAGGACTTTTGAGGCCTGTTTATTGCCTTACTTGGGATGTTATAGAGCTCCGCCTTGTCACGAATTTGATGCGTCGGATCGATTCTATCAAATCAATTAGTGTTGAACCTGATTCAGAGAACTTTCAATGAATACACCAATCGACCAGCAGGAATGTATCCATTGAAGGCTCCGTGTGCTAGCCCTTCAGGAATATACTTGACTTTCTCGGATAGCGGCAGATCGTAAAACTTCTTCCCCAGAGCAAATTGTCTATTAACTCGGTCTGGGGAGATGTTAAAGTTCTTCACATAGAAGAAACCCTTCTCTCGAACTGCTTCAATGAGAGTGTCGGCTAGTTCCTTCTTTCCCTCGACGGTGCTGTATTGAGCAAGATCCAGAGAGACAAGGTCCGCCCAATCCAATTTCTCCTGACAAAACTTGAGTGAGAATGACATTGCCGCAATGGACTACAGCCATACCTTGGTTTGAAGGACATAGTCAAATGAGCCAAGTTGAGGAAGCGAATCGGCTTCGAGTTGAGAGCTAGACATATTGGCAGGGAAATGAAGCGGCGCGCTGGAATATATATCCTCGGTGAGACACGGGAACTCGAAATAACAAGTATATATGAATAGTCGCCGCTCGTGTAGAATCCGCAGATGGTGGCGCCCATCGGCAACAAGTCTGACGAGTCAGAATGGAGACCCTCCCGAACGATCATGGTACAACCGATAATTTTAAAGTCGTTCCCGAAGGACAAGCCGGCCGGCGGTCACTGTACCTGCAAGGCCGCGGCAACCCGAAAGGGTCTCACTTCACAAGGCTGGCAGTGCCGCAGATTGCTGTATGATAGCGGCATGAATTTGGATTTGATATCACTTGACGTGACCGGGAAAGAAAGGAATTGTCGGAGGCGCGGACAACAGCACAAGAATTGCGAAAGAGGTGAAGGCACATGATCATGGGAATTTGATTGATCCACGATCTGTGTCGGCCAATGAGCTGCGAAGTCTAAACCACACAGAGTTGCAGCCTCGGAGAGCTTGAAAGCTCCGAATGATTGAATACTTAGACTAAATCGATGACGGAGATTTACTATTATCCTAAGCATAAACCCTCTCTTGATAGCCGGGAAGGATGGTTGCCGTCTCGAAGCCAGCAGTGTAACCCTTGGTTCTCTGCCATTTCTGCTTGGCAAAGGTCCATTCTGGAAACAGTTCTATTAATATGATCGCTCAATACGAGGAGAACTCGCCTTCGGTGGTCGGGACTGGATTGCCACTCTTCTCGATCTCATTCTGGAGATATCCCTCGCGGTTCAGAACAGGCGAGTCCTTGATAGTTGCCAGAGTAACATCATTGTGAGGTCTTGTGAAGATAGTATGAGCATGATAGGTCTTCTGATTTCGTAGTACATACCGCGAGAAATAGAGCAATCCGAGGCGATCTACATGCTGTTGATCCTTGGGCGGCACAGTGACGCTGTATGCGTCCCAAGTCAGTCCAAGTACGTACTTGAATGAACGGAAATGCATACCGATGTACGGTGCTCTTGACATATCCGCCGGTCAAGAATTGAAGGGCGTCGCAGGCATTTACAGTCAAGGTTGCATCTTGGGCTTGACCCATTTCCATTCACTGTTTGAGTGATACCGGATCTGGAGTCCCGCCACGGGTTGTCTGAAAAGCAAAGTGAATGACCCGAGGTCGGTATGCCCGCTGCTCCAATTCGCTAGCTTGGCATTTTCCTCCGGTGAACGTTTGGAATACTTCATATATCGCAAGTGATCTTCGCTTTTGACTTGATACTGATGGATATTCGTGAAGTAATCTTCTGGGAGCTCCAGAGCTATAGCAAGCAAGACGAATAGAGGATCCAGCACCTCAGAGTGGAGGGCCTCCAAGAACCATTTGAATGAATAATCTGACTCGCCGCGAAGGAAACCAAAGCTCACCCGAGCAAATTCCTCGACCTCTGCCAGGTTTTCCTGGATAACCGCGGGATGTTTGTGAACAAAGTCACCGTTGAACTCTGAAAATGAGTTACAATGAGGGAATAACGGTGCAAGATCACGTACTTGGTATGTTATAGATCTCGGTTTGGTCTCGAATCCCTGTCGCTGAATCGATGCTAGATCGAAGTCAGACTCGTCAAGAAATGCATCTTCAGTAGCACATACACTCTGCGGCCGGCGGGTACATATCCGTTGAAGGCACCTTGATCTGTATCCCAGTTAAATTTAGAGACACAGCAAGTTCTAGCAAACGAACCGAGTCCTTGAGGTGTGTATTTCGCCTTCTCTTCCAGTGGAAGCTCGTAGAATGCATTTCCAAGGGCAAACTGCCTATTCACACGCTCCTGTGAAATAGAGAAGTTCTTCACGTAGAAGAACCCCTTGTCTCGAAGTGCTTCGATGAGAGTATTGGCCAACTGCTTCTTTCCTTCTGCGGTTTTGTACAGATCGAAGTCGAGAGTCACGAGATCAGCCCATTCGAGGTTCTCCTGCATGAAAGACACACGGATGAGCTTTGTGAAATGTAAATTGAGAGAATTCGACCTTAGTTTCTTGAACATATTGGTACGAGCCAAGTTGCGGGACTGGAACAGGCATGTCGATCAGAGGTGAAGGCTTTGACGAGAGAGGTGAGATTACACGGCCGCAAGAGCCGTCTTTTTATAAGAGATATAATCCAGGAATCAAGTGACTGTCTCTGTAATACGAATCTTCAGTCACCTCATCGTTGTGAGTAATGGCGTTATGCGCGACTCCGCAGTGACATTGACAAGCTTGAGACTAATAGGGTATTGTAAAACGCGTCATATCATCCAGACGGTCTTCATCGCTGGCACATCCGCTTCCACAAACAGATTGCGACCTTACCACAAAGATGTACACGTGATGAGAACATACGATCCGAGCGGACCATCTTAGGGGTCTCGGCCCGAGTTCCTACTAGTCTTGAGTCGTTAGTCCCGTTCAACTTGAGAGCTAGTTTGAGAGCTCCAGATTGATCTATTTTATTACAGATATACTGAAAGAGAGGATCCTGGGACGAAACGTCAATTCATTATTTTCCGACTCTTACATGCGTTCAATTCCGAGGTCTCAATACATGTCTCGATACATAACGAATCCAACTACAATATGCATTTACTATCATCCTAAGCATACACCTTCTCTTGGAACCCTGGAAGGATTGTGGCGGTCTCGTGGCCAGAAGCATAGTATCCTTTGGTTCGCTGCCACTTCTGTTTGGCAAAGGTCCATTCTAACAAGCGGCATCATTCATCTAATCCTTGAAATCGTCCAGTCGAGCTCACCTTCAGTGGTCGGAATTGGATTACCACTCTTCTCGATCTCATTCTGGATATATCCCTCGCGCTTGAGGACAGGCGAGTCTTGAATAGTCGCCAGACGAACATCATTGTTGGGTCTTACGAGAACATGAACATTGTTGACTTGAACTCTTTCACGTTACGCACCGAGAAAAGTAGAGCAATCCGAGACGATCCACGTGCTGTTGGTCCTTGGGTGGAATGGCGACGCTGCATTTCACACAAATCAGCCTCGCTTTTTCAACGAACCGAAGAGCATACCGATGTATGGTGCTTTTGACATAACCGCCGGTCAGAAGTTGAAGGGCGTCGCAAGCATTTACAGTCAAGGTTGCATCTAGAGGCTTGACCCATTTCCATTCATTCGTGGAGTGATACCGGATTTGGAGTCCTGCGACGGGTTGTCTGAAAAGCAAAGTGAAAGAGCCAAGATCTGGTATATAGTTCAGCGCAAAGGCCTGAGAGACAAAGATAGGTAAGTTTGACCTGTATGCCCTCTGACCCAATTGTCAATCTTGGCATTCTCTTCCGGTGAACGTTTGGAATACTTCATGTATCGTAGGTGATCTTCGCTCTTGACTTGATACTTGTGGATCTTCGTGAAGTAATCTTCTGGCAGCTCCAGAGCTATCGCAAGCAGGACTAATAGAGGATCCAAGACTTCCGAGTGAAGATCCTAATTTCCATGAACAATCTGACTCGCCACAAAGGAAACCCCAGCTCACCCGAGCAAATTCTTCAACCTCTGCCAGGTTTTCCTCGATCACCGCGGGATGGTTGTGAACAAAATCACCGTTGAACTCTAGAAATAGGTCACAATGTCGCCATCGATGGAAAGAGATGACGTACTTGGTATGTTGTAGATCTCCACTTTATCTCGAAGGCCTGTCGCTGGATCGATGCTAAGTAGGCCGACGTCATATTCGGGGACATGGATTCTCACTAGCACCTACTTACATTCTGCGGCCAGCGGGTACATATCCATTGAAACCTCCTTGATCTGCCAGACTCGAGTTAGATCTCCAAACTAAGTATCCTGTAGTTTTGGCAAGCATACCGAGTCCTTGAGCTGTGAATTTCTCCTTCTCCTCGAGTGGAAGCTCGTAGAACGCGTTTCCGAGAGCAAACTGCCGATTCACACGCTCCTGTGAAATCGAGAAATTCTTCACGTAGAAGAAACCTTTGTCTCGAAGTGCCTCGATGAGAGTATTCGCCAATTCCTTCTTTCCTTCTGCGGTTTTGTACAGATCAAAGTCGAGAGTTACAAGGTCAGCCCATTCGAGGTTCTCCTGCACAAAACATGAGCGACGATGACCTCTGATATGAAGTCTGAAGCACCTTGGTTTCGGGAACGTATTGGTACGAGCCAAGCTGGGGAACTGGTACAGGCATCTCGGTCCGGTAGTGAGGGTTTCGACGAAATGAGGTGAAATCACACATCTAGAAGACTCGTCTTTTATAATATACGAGGATCCCTGAATATCAAGTGACTGGATCTGTCATGCTGGTCTTCATTGTCACCTCATAGAGTGGGGTAATGGCGTTATGCGGTACTCGGACTGGCTTAAAAGGCGGATTGGGTCAATCATAAAACGAAGATTATAAGATTATAAATTTGAGCCCAGATAAGATTGACGGCAGGTCGTCTGAGGAAGCTGCAAATGCCAAAGAGTCTCACTCTGGGTCAAGTCTAGAGCTTCGAATTTTGGAACAAGCGCGACCGCGTCTGCGAGAGTTGAGAAGCGGAGAAGCTGTTTCGTCAGCGAGACTCATGGAACTTCAAACGAACAATAGAACAATCAACAGATGGCTCGAACTGAGAAAACAAAATGGGTGTGACACTGTCACAACGCTGTCACATGTTTGGTCATTGGCCTGCCAGACGTCAAAGTGTTTGTCGGCAAGAGCCACTGTACATATTTATTCTCAGCCAAAGCTACCTACACAGGCAGGCTCTGCGGTCCGAAAAAAGCCAACCGCGCAGGTTTTATGCTCAGGCTATCTCCAGGCCAACCTGAGGCGGTAAAATCAACGGCGGACCTGAGGCTAATCCTGGCTGATTTCGGCCTGAGGGCCATCTTTTGCTAGTCCCATTTGGGTAGATCCCGCTCCAGATCGGGTCCGCTGGCTTTGCTGGGCTCCTGGCTCGCTTTTATTTGCTTTGTTTATACTGGCGCAGAACATGATGAAAGAAAGAAATACAATATATTCATATACTGGAAGACAAATAGATGATTATCGTCGAAACAAAGTCATGAAGAAAGGTCGAAGGAGAGAAGGAAAGGTAGAGATGGGAGGTATAGAAACATTGCCTGCAACAAACAATAGAGTCAGGACAAGAAACCAATGAACAGAGATGGTGGTACCTAGCTGGCATGAATCAATCGACACCTTTTCTTGCTGTTCCAATCCAACAACCCTGACCAGCGATCAGTGAAATACATGCTACAAGCAGCAGAGTCAGTGAAGACTAGAGAACAGCAAAAATAATCACATACCTATCATCCATTGAACCGTCGTCGCTGCAAATCTCAGACCCTCGACCAGCATCCCGATACCGCAGCACATTTCACCAACGACGTCTCGACAAGGTAAATCCACGAGCTCAGCGCTCGCCCCTGGTGGCACAGAACAAGATTGCCAATGGTACAAAAGGACCAGGGAAGCCATAGGCTTGGAGGAGGACATCGTTGAGAGAATATAGCTGGGACTCTGGTGGCCGGATAGGCTGAATATCATCCAGATGTCGACCTGAAAGAGGTCAGTCTCTGTTGCCTGGAAAGCAGGCGCTCACCAAATTGCCTGCTCTCCCCCGTCACCGGGAATAAGGGATAATATGGAAGGAAGAGGTGGGCAAAAGCGAAGAGAATAAAAGCAAAATTGAACATGGTCATGTGCTCGCATCGCAAGCAATCATTTCATCTCCAAGTCCACCGACCCTGCTGGCTTTTGGGGCCTGAGGACCTTTTCAACAAATCCTCAGTGCTGTTGACTTGACATATAGACAGTGGCTGGCCAGAATCAACAAAAAACGTCTAATTTGCAAAAGATGCCCTCAGGCCGATCTGAAACAAGACTAAGGACAAAATCCAAATTTGGCCCCCGGCGAACTGAGCCGCCATCAACCTCCGGCCACCTGAAGCTCTACCTGTGTAGAGCAGCGGGATCGGGTAATTCAATGTCACCATTTCGTGGGGCTATTGCGCGTCGAGATAAGGCCCAGTATATTGGTGCAAACTGAGAGGCCCTTTCGCGCCTTTCAACGCCATTTCTGGTTATTCACTCGCGATTGGCCTTGCGCGCTGTCGGGCGGTACTTGTCGTTCGAATCTGAATACAGGTAAGCCAAGCTGAGCTTCTTCAGGCTCCCGGGTTATAAGCACATCCCATGCTTGTTTTTCGCAGGTCGAGTCATCATGTCCTCCACCTCACTCGAAAGCAAACGACGACCACTCAGCAGCTATATCTGGTAATTATCCCGACGTTCCGATTAGTTTTATTTCTGACTCAGCTTCCTTCCAGGGATACCTGGGACAAAAGCCCAGAGGAGCGGCGCTTTTTGAATAAACTCGACGCATGCCTCATTACCTATGCTGCGCTCTCTTATTTTAGCAAATAAGTGTTCAGCCTCTATTCCATTCCCACTACTTATCTTATTCCAGCACATATCTTGACCAAACGAATATTACAGTAAGATGCTCTCAGGATGATCTTTGTGTTTCTACTTAGTTCCATAGAACGCTTATGTGAGCGGTATGCAAGAAGAGTGTGTCTTATCCCATCCTTTCATTATTGCAATCTGACGCATATTACCAGCCTTGGCCTGTAATTTCAATGTCTACCCGGATGTCTGCTTGCTCACCGACTTTATCAAGACATGGAAACCAACTCAATTATATCACGACGGCGTGGACCTGCGGCTATGTAATCGGCCAAATCCCTTCAAAGTGTGTATTTCCCACATTCTCAATTCAAACCAAATTGAAAGTAACCCCAGCTTGCTCATAACACGAATCCGACCTTCAATCTGGGTAGAGCGCCACACTACAGAATCAACCACATGACGACTGATGCTGATGTAGATACCGGCTATGGAAGTTATCTGGAGCGCCCTCACGATGCTGCTCGCGACATCCAACTCATTTACCAGTCTCGTCGTCATCCGGTTCTTCGTTGGTGAGTCAATTCATCCTTCTACGATCCGATCATCACTGAGTGTGTCAAGGTCTGGCTGAGGCCACTTTTTATCCCGCCATTCAATATGTCATCGGAAGCTGGTACAAGGGTAACGAGCTTGCGAAACGAGCTTGTATTTTCCATACAGCCAGCGCCATTGGTCCCATGTTCAGTGGGTTCCTTCAGACGGTAGATACCATGTCTGGCGCAAGATGGTCTTTGCTAAACGATGTCTTTAGGCGGCGTATAATGGTCTAAACGGAGTGCACGGTCTTGCTGGATGGAAATGTGAGTCTCGTATACCAGAAAGGCTCCAATCTTACCGCATTAGGGCTATTCCTCATTGATGGATTCATAACGATTCCAATTGCGGTGCTTGGCTTTTTTATCATGCCTGGTGAATAATCGTGGTTTGCTTCACTTTACTCTACTTATACTTCAATTCTAGACCTCCCAACCACCACGAAACCGTCCTTTTTCTATACCGAGGCTCAGATAGAAATAGGGAAGCGACGAATGCAGGAAATAGGAAGGAAACCTCCCGCCAAGTTCACGAAAAAAAAGGTATGTTAGTCATTGATTTTGCTCTTCGCTCATCCAAGAAACTTAGGTGCTCGGATTTTTCAAAACTTGGCATCTGTACACGCTGGTACCGCTCTACGTGCTAGTAAGTACAAGGTTCTTTTTCGGATTTCGATGACGAACATCCTCTAGTTCAACAATGGTAGTGGGCCATCGACTTCGATGATATTCTGGCTCAAGAGTTTCAACAAGCCTGGCCATCAGGTTTATAGCATTGGGCAGATAAACACATATCCCCTGGGTCAAAACGCTGTGCAAGTAGTCATGAGTAAGTGACCTCTTCGCTTCTATAACCTTCCAATTTATATCTTTTTCAGCTCTAGTCTGGGCCTATTGGTCTGACAGCATGCAGAAGCGGTGGCCACCCATTCTCATCGCCGGGGTCGGTCCCATCGTTTCATTATCGGGTCTTAAATTGACTTCAAACCCGGCAGACAATAAATATCATTGTATGTATTGTGCTGGCGGCGACGCCTCTTTACACGCACATCACTAGGAGATGGGCATTCTATTATCTCGTAATACGACTTTTCAGTTCGAAGTCCATTGACTGATAACCTTTACTAGACACTCACAGGCGGTGGTTTGTCAGGAATAATCTTGGCCTGGGCAAACGAGCTGACTGGTGGCGACAATGAAAGTTGGTGCTCCGGAGGTTCGAACGTGTCTTTTCTAACAATAAATCCAGAGCGCTCGTTCGTCGTAGCTTGCTGCAACACCTTTGCTTACACAGTCCAGGCGAGTCACTTGCAAATTGTCCCAAATTTAGTACTCACGACTTTCAGGCCTGGTTACCCATGTATTTACGGTTCTTGAAATTTGAGCTTGTTCGCTGATTGTTTCTCTTAGACTCATATTTCCCCAAGTCGAACAGCCTCGGTGAGTGCCGCAGACTCGAACCCCGCAACCAACACTAAGCACACATCAAAGAGTGTTCAAAGGGAACGTTGCGACCGCATGTATAAGCTTCGGTATGAGTGAGTGATCGTTTGATAAAGCTGAAGACTCGAGCCGCTTACCGTTAAGCAGTTTGTGCCGCTCTGGCGACGCTCTATTTTCAAACCAGGGATGAACGGAGATTGGGGAAAGATGAACAGCCAGTTGAAGAAGAGGAGCTGCGCGACACGGACTCTGTAACAAAAACACCTGAAACTCCATTGTAGCGACTTTTCGTAATCGCGAAATGGCTGTATCTGCCTCGTTTTGTAATGGTCGAATTTTGATGGACTTGGTGGAAAATTAATCGTCGCCTGCAACAACGCCAAACAGCGTCGTTTAGACTTTCAATTTTTTATCTTCCCTCAGGCCGAATCCACTGATGATACGACCTTTCCGGAAGTAATAGAAACAGAACTATTTGGCACCATTTTGTAGCTCTCAAAGACGAAGTTCAGTCATCACAGTGGTTGCTGAGTCACAAGATCTCTCGCTTCTTCTCCGCACTCCGCAATGGGTCGTCTGGCAGAACTGCAGCGCAAGCTCCTGGAGGTATGCGAACCCTGCTATTCATGATATCTATGACTTACGTTCGTGCAGCAAATGATGGGCCCCGAGGCGATGGGGGTCGCAAATGCCAACCTGACCTGGTCCGACGACAAAGTCTGTCGGAATTTCCTATGTGGAACCTGTCCACATGCTCTGTTTACCAACACTGTGCGTTGATGAGCTCTCTCAGGTTCCCTTAATCTAATATCTGTTCATTTAGAAAATGGACTTGGGCGCATGTCCGAAATCCCATACGGAACGACTCAAGGCCGAATACAATGCTGCCAAAGAAGCAGAGCCCAACAATCCCCTCTTCAACAAGTTTCAGCTCGAATATGAACAAAATATCTTTGCGTTTGTAGACGAATGTGACCGCAGGATACGAGCAGCTCACCGAAGACTGGAAAAGACTCCAGAAGAGAATGCAAAGACGACAAACTTGGTGCGTTGTACGCCTGAAACTGCGCCGTGATAGACTGACAGACTTCAGATGAGAGAAATCGCCGAAATTGAATTGGCTATCCAAGGTGGAACCGAGAAGATCGAGACACTAGGTGAGCGCTATCTCTGCGGTCTCAAGGGCTTCTATTGACGCTTTCGATAGGTGAAATGGGCAAGGTGGATGAGTCTATGCGTGAGATGATGGCCATAGAAGCCTTGAAGAGTGAAAAAGCGGATAAAGAGGTGCTATCCGAATTGACGCTCGGGGCTTTGGGCTAACACAGAGCTATTTGTAGCGGGACCTTCAGCAACTGACCGACACGTCAGGCGCCTCCGGACACCAAAAGCTGCGAGTCTGTGATGTCTGTGGAGCCTACTTGTCTGTTCTTGACTCTGACCGCCGCTTGGCTGATCATTTTGGTGGAAAGGTGGGTCAACCCTTGGATTCTTCCATCTGACTTGCTTATATTTCCATTGTAGATGCATCTGGGCTACCATGAACTTCGAAAAATGCTACCAGTCTTCAAAGAAGAGCGCGAGAAGCGGAAAGCAGCAGCAGCATCCGTCGCTCCTCCCACAGCGCCCGGAGGACCAGCAGCTCCTGTAAGCCAGGGATCCAGGGATCGAGGCGACTACAAGTCTTCTCGAGGAGGAGATGACTACCGCGATCGAGACCGTGATCGTCATTCCCGCTACGAGTAAGCTTTAACTTGCGCTTTTTCATACCCTTTCTGACAAGTTTCCTCAGTGGCGATCGGCGCAGGGACAGAGAAAGATCCCGAAGTCCAGGTAGAAGAAGATATTGAGCTGCTAAACTCTAGGAGACGCTAGAACTTTGAAAAATTCTTGGTGTCGACTGCAACCGAGAAACGCCCGGTTCAAGATTTTTTTTCTGATTGAATGTGTTGGCGGGACGACCGAGTATTGATGACCCTATGCTGCACTTTGACGACCTTGACGACGTGGTACAGCGCGGTATGAAATTCGTAGTGTCTAGAATTTCATAATAAAAAATCTACCATATAAGTCCATGTGGGCGTGAGATACAATGATGAAGCTTGAGGCTTGCTCTCTACGACCACGACCAACGACCTTCTCGGCTTCTTGAACAGAACACTTAATCCCAATTTAATCATTCACCTTTCTTTGCTGCCGACCGCTTCAACGTACAGTCCTACGGAACCCAAATTCCATCGTTATCTCTCCAGGCTGATCTATATTTCGCCTGGCCTTTCAGATACTGCAGCACAACGGCGACGACCATCCACGCGACGTTTGTCGATCTACCTTGATCTAGAAACCTCCGAATCGCAGTCATGGCCGCAGGATTCGGCCTGAACCCCACTGAGGTTCCTCATTCCACTTGCTCAGAGCCTTTCATGTCCCCAGCAGACTCTGTCAATCCACTCCACGTGTCAGAGCCTGAATTGGCTTTCACTGAACCCCGTCTTCCTCGAGATCCTTTTATACGGACATACAATGTCCCGGGTTATCCTTCACTTCAAACTGCAGCAATGGATCTAGAACAAGTCCAGCCCTCACCATCTGCGTATTCTCCTCCTGCTGGCATGCATGGCCGAGCTGCTGGCTATGGCCTCAGCGTCACTTCGTCACTAGAGGGCGCCTTGGTCGAGCCCACCGCCGCGGCTGCTCAACCGCCAGTCAAGCAGGAAGAGAAAGAAGTGGAAATCGCCAAGAACTCATTTGCTAGGTGCGTCAGACCGTCCGTGAATTTTCGAATAAAAACTGACTCGTCATTCCAGGATTTCAGAGGTTGCTGCTGAACGTGGCCAAAATGTTAACAGCCTGACCGAGGTCAAAACTCTTGTTAACGACTTGATCTCCAGCCTCAAAAACCTCGACGCCAATGTCGAGGGAGCGGCGGGAATGGTAGGAACAACTCGCAAGCGATGCGCATCGCTGATGGCTGAAGAAAGACCAGTCAAGTCTTTCAAATCCGAGCCTCGGGATGACCAGATTCTTTCTACACCTCCTACACCGCCAAACTATTTCCACAATCCATCCCTTCCGAATTCGCCTCCTTATTCGGCTTACACTGTCACACCTGTCCTGTCAACGCCGATAATGGGTTTTCAACCGACGCCAATGTTCCAGAATGTCGTTGCACCAACCTTTCAGCGCTCATCGTGGTCTGATGACTCGCTTCCGACTCGACATAGCCATTCCTTGTCGACAGGTTCTATTGTTCAGTCACGAGCATCCACTGCTGTTGTCCCAGGTCGTCAGACCAGATCGGGATCGGTCTCAAGCCCCTTCAACAATCGCTTCCAGTTTCCTTTTCCCAGTGTTCCTTTGGTATCGCCCCCTGGTGTGTCGCAGGTACCCCCAGTGGTCCCACTTTATCCGGCGTCAGTCGCCTGGAACGATGCCCAGAATTCAACCGAAGAGATTTTACTCAGAGATGAGGGAGAGCAAGAAGAAGCGGACGACGACGACTATGACGACTACAATGACCACGGCGATGACGATGACCAGGACGACTGTCATTCCAGCAGCAGCTCGTCATTGGTATGTGGTCCAAGCTCTCTTAAGCTCCTCTTTTCATATCCACCTTTGCAGTCCATCAATTATATGAACAATTCAACGAGCACCAGTTCTGATATCCCTCAAGAATATTGCAACAGGGTGGACAATATTTTTCTCGAATATCTCAACACAGTTTGCAACGACAGTAAGACATTCTCCATTCTACCTTGACTGCTTCTGATATCAGCCTTAGCTTCTATAACTGATCCCAAAGGCGAAGCTATTCATCAGACTTTGATGCTAAAGAAAATGCAACGGCTTGACGAGTCAAAAGACTTTCGACCATTCAAATTCCGAATAGCTGCCTTCACTGCTGGTTTCCTGGAAGAGGTACATTTGTTCTCTGGAGCCTTTGATAAGTATTGATCTCTCCTCCTTCTCATATTGCAGCTCGCCCGTCAAGGCCTTCCAGAGGAAAAAATTCCCATGAAGAAGGTGGGCGTCTTTTTTCCTGTGCTCGTTTTGGTTATTCAAGTGCTTTCAGATACGTAACTATCTTTGGCGCAACAAATACATATTGCGCTTCAACGAAGATGGCAAGAAAGCTAAATCAAAGGGCAATCACATCTGGAATATCGAGGCCAAACGTATAGGCCCGCAACAATGGGAGTTCAGAGCTTTCGAAAAAAAGATAGCTGGTAGTCCTTCAGGCACCGCATACTTTGGGCATCTATGGTCTTGGACTCCTCGCATTTGGGATCCTCAGGCTTCTTGGGACAAGGTTCAGGTCCATTACAGTTCTCCGAATATCCCATCCTGGCTGTCATGGAAAGACAATAAACTATCTGGTACACCGCCGAAAACCGCTCAGAGCTGTGATATTACCGCAATTGCAAAGGTTCGGGTCTCTTGCCAAACAGGCTATTACTGAACTTGTCTTTTTCCAGTACGTCCTAGACGGTCAAGAAGGCCAACTGGAGCATACCTTCCACATTGATGTTACTTCTGCGACATATAATATTCCAAGGCTGGCTGACGAACCGCTCATCCTTCCGAGGTCCGTACTCCGAGACAACATAAATTTCGTCCCGAGAGCAGCTGACGGACATAGGCATCTTCCAGCAAACGAAAATGCAGCCAAGGTCGTGACAGTCTTGCAAAGTGTCGCTGACAATATGTCCAATGCGGCTCACAGTCTTCATTTTTATCCTGAATCTGCGGTGGTCTTTGAGAAGGCTTATCACGTCGTGGATCAATCCATCAATGCTCTAAAAAGCAATCATTCCGACCTTGGTCTAGCTCGAGTTGCTCAAGGTGTAGTTGCAGAAGCAGCTCAGACCCTGGTTGCCACGAGTCCAGTAGCCCAGAGTGATGCAACAGCGATTCGCTCGGCCAGTGTCGGTGATTTGACTCAGATGACTGGTGAAGCTATCGAGCAGGCCGTCCGGATTGCCCCCGAGGCTAACGGCTTCCAAACAATCTGTACTGCAACAGACGTTTTGAAACATTGCGCCAACGTTCAGAATCAGCAGTCTCAGATTCTTGCGGCGGAATTTGCTGAATATCAAAACAATGCCCTGGCGACGCCACATAATCAAATCATTTCACCGACGCCAGTACTATCCGGTACCTTCATGCAGTATGTACAGTAGTCGTTTCTTTTTAGGGGTTTTCTACTTTTTCTTTTTGGTGGGTTTCTTGTCTCGGACTACGGACTTTGGCTACCCTTTAGAGAACAACTTGTTCATGCTCTGCAAACTACTCAAAGAATGTATTGTAAGAATTACTACGAAAACCTTGTATCGCACATTGTACATTGTTCAGAATCGAGCGAATTAGAAAATGTACAGGCCGAACATGATTTCTCCGTTGGTTCCGGCTTTACCTCATTTGGTGGATCTTCCTCCGTCGGTGATGATGTTGGTGGACAGCCACCTAGTAATGTGCCACCGAATGCATTGCCTTCCTCTCTTCTTTTCTTTCTCGGTTGGTCCTCCGAATCGGAATCGCTCTCCTTGCACCAGTGAAGAGTGTCATTAGCCAGGATTCCAAGTGATTCGACCGTTGCTCGATTGTCGGTCAATTCAACATCCCCATAAAAGAGCTGCTGATAGAGGGTAGGGACAGAATTCAAGTGCTGTAACTATATAGACGAAATTCGGTCGCTGCAACTCGATAACAAAGATACCACGAACCTTGACTTTGATATCTTTGACTGTGGTCGTCCTGGATATCGAAACCTTCCAGTGCTGCTGCTTCCCTTGACGTAACCGCTTCGATTGACGCGCCCCAGAGGGCCGAGAAGCTGCTGTGGCTGTTTGGGGCGGCACGCTTTCTCCCTTGCCACGACTCTGGACTGTAATGTCGGTTGTTTCCCAGTCAGATCTTCTGTGATGCAATTATGAGCCAATGATGCAGCAGTGGAAAAGAGACACAAACCTCTTGTATCGACACTCGTTGCACACCGGTATGTCGTGGGTATAGCTGTCTCCCTCGTCATGTTTCTGGACCTCAATAAGAGGCCCTGCGGTGTAACTAAGGGTGATCAATGTCATATTCGAGCTGTTGGAGATATGTATCGCCCACTATTGTTCCAAAAGATCCCATTCCGAGCGCTTGATGAGAGCACAGGTATCCTGCCAGTCGTTGAGGTGGTTCGGATCAAAGTTCAAGTGCTGGTGTTCACAGAAAAACGAAGTATTATCCAAGTCATTGGGGCGATCATTATCAGCCGGCCGCAATAGCCAGTCTCTCCAGGTTCGTACGAAGGCGATGGGTACGAAAGCGCAAGGAATCTTGATGTGAAATGTCGTGGTTCCTCCCAGGCCATTGTTAAACATGTCACGAAGGTTGGACTGCAAAACATGACTCTAAGGATGATCTCATCGCGCTTGTTCTCTCTTACCTTTTCCGTTTCGACTTGTTTCTTGAGTTCGCGTCGGTCACCCTCCTCAAGTTCCAGAATATTTTCACAGACTTCGCAGGGCGCCAGCTCAGTGGAAAGAGGCTTCCAGTAGGGATAGAGAGTTTTGATGAGTTCAGCAGCCTAGCAGCCAGTGAGCCCTCAGGCAGGTGAAATGGGTTCCAAGTCAACTAACCTGGGACGAAAGACGTCGGCGGTGTAGAGAATTTATCGTCAGGCCGCCATGTTCACAACGAACATGAATGTCATACTCGGGTGAATCGGGGCCCGGGTCGCCTTGCGACGCAACATGCATCTTGGGTTTGACCAATCGCCAATCTGTCTCTCGAGTCAGGCGCTGTTCAATGAAAGTAGTCTTTGTCTACCTTTTAGCCATGGTTTGGATATCCAGACACCCAGGCTGTCTGACCCTTCAGGAAACGGAATCTGGTCAAATTCATTGACCAGCCTCGGATGGTCGATCTGATAGAGAACCTCTGTCTCATGTTAGAAGGTCGAGTGACAGCAGATAGCCAATAACATACCTCGGAAGGATTCGCGTACACAATCGGCGCAAACATCATCTTGCGAAAGCTGGTGCTGAAAAATGCAATTTGTCTCTCGAGCAATAGCGTCAAATGCCTTCTGCATTCATGGTTAGTGACCGGTTCAACGAGGTCAACAGAAAACCAACTTGACTGATTCTCTTCATGTTGTTCGCCTTGCGATGGTCCAATTTGAGGTGCTCACATAAAATGTCATCAAGAGGAATTTCAATAGACGGAATGCGACTGGAATCGGAAGCTTGTTCGTTGTCAAACATGGAATTGAGATCCCTCCGGAGTTCGGTCGCGGTTGCCTCCATACAGTGTTTTGACAGCCATTTTTCAAGGGCCTGCTGACTGACGACGACATAATTCTGAGGTGAAGTTAGGGCCTGCAAAGATGTATAAACTAATGAAATACCTGATCTGCAGCGGAAGACATGCTCCAGCTCTGATAGATGTCTCTAACCTGTCGCCTTGTCTCGTCAAAAGAGGCGGAAACCAGTTTCTCTCTGAAGAAGTGATTGTTAAAGGTGGATTGACAAAAATAGGCGGCATACTTGTCATCGAAATGTTCACAAGCTTCGTCGTGCGCCGCATTTAATGCCTTCACTTCATCCATCGCACGACGGGGTGGAGAGGGAACAAGTTGAGATGCGTCGTTAACCCGCTGACCAGATTCCGGAGAAGAATTTCTTAAATGTCTCTCCTTCCGAGCGTAAACAAGCATGTATGCATCTTTTGACATAATGTCACTGTAAAATCATTAGACGATGTTTAGCGCAAAAGCGAGGACTTGCTTGACTGCAGATTGCTTCGACGGCCTGCAAGGTCACATAATGAGAATTACACGGGACCGCAAGTTTCAAACTTACTCTTCCTCTTCGCTGTCTTCGACCCTTCTTCGCTTTCTGGCATCCGCTCGCTGTTTTTTACCCGCAGCGGTAGGTCTGCAATAGCCTTGAGCTGCAAGAAACACCACGATATATTGGGCAGTTACTTTTCATCCTCATACTCAGTGTCGTCGAGATCAATGACAATATCATTCTTCCCAGGGCGAACCTTGTCTCCAAGCGTCTTGACCTTTGTCACTGTCTCGTCGTTGAACTGAAACCACGACTGAGTTCTGGAGAAAAGTCAGCACAAGTCACATCAAAGCACAGGACTTACGCAGGATCAAAGACCTGAGCTTCATAATGACCGTGATATGCGCTGGCACCTTTGTGTAACAGCACCCCACGAAGCTCGTAGACATTATCGTCGCAGTTGGGGTCGTTGGGCGCAGCATTCTTTTTTGCAACATTCTTTCCAAGAAATTTGTTCATGTCGAGGGTCACGGGGAAGCAGATCGCATGTTTGGACTTCTTACGCTCTAGCGTCGCAATGTCAAATACGAAGCGAAGGAGCGAAAAGTGGAGCACTGGGGGAAGGGATCGTAGCTCGGTGTAACGAGTGGCGTCTTGCAAACTCTCGCATACAGCGCAAAGATATCTGACCAGCATCAGTCAGAAGAATGATAATGCAGATAGGGACACACTGGTTATCGCCTGAAAGAGTTTCAGGTTTCAAAAGAGTCGCTATACAGTCTTCCAATTTCGATTTTTTCTGCTCGACATTAGTCAGGTTCCAATTCGATACGATTCACGAACCTCAAAGTTGATCTCGAGCTCGAGAAAATCAGTTTCTCGTTCGGATTGGTTGTGGCAGTTGTGGCAGCGGGTTCCGTAGACTTGTTTGCCTTGGAACTAGGGAGGATTAGCCATGTTAGGGGGTTTGGTTGGAACGGATGATCAACCTGGTCAGTGATCAGCGATTGAACAGAAGGGATAGATTGTTTCTTGAATTCGGCGTCAAGATGAGACATGAATAACTTGGAGAATCTAGAGGTGAAGACGTTGAGAGCAAGGCAAAGGATGAAATTGACAGGACACACTCTTGCGCATCCTGTTGTTCAGCGGTTCGAAGTTGGAGGCTTTCGACCAGCTTGGTGGGATTGAATACGCTTTGTGTGCTTTCTTGCAATGCGGCAAAGGTCACTTGCAGTTGGAATATGGGTGAATCCTGAAGTAAGAGATCAGCAGCGATGAAGGGTTGCAACTCTGAATCAAGCTGACCTTGAATCGCTCTTCAGAGACTTTCGAACTCGGTTCACAAAGGTAGACCCCACGTCGAAAGGCCAAATCTCGAAACCAGACCTGATGAATAGATCAGAACGATGGAGGAGAAGAGTGAAAAAGGTCAGAACTTGAAGTGATGCGTTGGCATAACAAGTGGCACCCAGATTCTACAAAGCAAGGATAAGAGTAGTTCTGGCACATATGCCAGAAGGTACCTTCAGTCCGACAGGAAGATCTGGCTCCTTGGAATCGAAAGTCGGATTCTCTCCCAACCTTGTTAGTTTGTTGAACTTTTCTCGAGCATCATCTTGGGGTAATGAGACTTGGGTTCAAGAAAACAGACGATAATCAGTCACCTTCATTCTCCCAAAGGGTCTGGCCAAGATAGTTGAGACAGTCAGGATTATTTTTGCATATCTTTTTACTGCAAGCTGGCTCGTCGTCGTCTGAAATGACAATCACGTCGTTTTCAAGCTCTCCGTGGACAGGAGGCTGTTGCGAGTCGGATTTTGAAGCCGTGTCGTGTTTCTGGACCTTGGGCGCGTATTTATTGCGACAGAAAGAATGGCTATTCCTCTCTGAAAGTCCGCAGGTCACCAGTCGATGTTGCTGGGTGATACAAGTCTCGTCAACGACCTCGGTTCCAACCCAACCCCAAGGCGCACTCAAGTTCCCAGCAAGAGTTTGTCTTTTAAGGACTTCTCCAGGGAATAAAGCTGTTACTGAATTGGCGCGTCGAGGCCTTTTGGGGGGCATTGGAAAAGGAAGCAGAAAGTCGGAGCGAACCGCAACTCTACTCGTGACTTCACCGATGGCCACCACGGGCAAACAATTCAAGAATATCGGCGAGGATCTGTGGAAAGGCAGAGCAGAGAAAGTGGTGCGTCGTTTGAAGCTATTTCAATAACAATGCTCAAATTCAGTTCAGAATGCTGAGCTCTTTGCATTGACCTATGGCGCTCTCGTCGTGCAGCTCATCCAGGACTACGAGGACTATGCTGAAGTGAATAAACAGCTGGAGAAGATGGGCTACAATATAGGAACAAGGCTCATCGAGGACTTTCTCGCCAAAAGCAACCTCGGCAAATGCACTGACTTTAGAGAAGTAGGCGAGGTGGTTTCAAAGGTTCGTGAACAACTCTTAACGGGACAATATTGAGCCGATGCTCGTCCAGGTCGGCTTCAAATCATTTCTGAATATTACACCGACCATCGCACACGGCGCATTACTGCCATCGTCTCCAACACCTGGACGACCGCCCAGTACCAGTACTGGCTCTTTTTTCACCTTGATTTTGGACGAAAATCCGCTTGCCGAGTTTGTAGAGTTACCAGAGGAAGTCCTTGAAGGCGGTCTGTGGTTCAGCAATGTTCTGTGCGGGGTCATACGCGGGGCATTGGAAATGGTGAGATCATGCAAACTGTGATTCTCGGTCAAACTTATCGTCTATCAGGTTCAAATGCAGGTTCAGGTGGAATTCCTTTCCGACGTTCTTCGTGGCGACGAGACGACGGAAATACGGGTCAAGTTGTTGAAGCATCTTGAAGAAGAAGTACCGATAGCAGACGATTAAGCTGTAAGATTATATTATTTTTATTAACGATGTCTCCCGGGATTGTGTTTTCTCGCAGTTTTGGCATTGTTCTGCGTCGTCTGCCCTCTGACTGGGAGACCCAATGTGTGCCGCCTTCCTACATAACTTCCAATCATCTTCTGGTGACCAATATTCTCCCTGATCTCCCTTCTCAGCACCGTCTCGGTCTTCAGATTGTGCAATGGGTCACGCTCGTCGACGGGACGAAGTAGATGTTTGTATTTCCATGTCAGCCTTGGGTCGGCCTTCATCGCTTCTATCTTCGTTTCTCTCTGCCGCTGAGCAGCTTGTTGACTTGCTTTAAATTCATTTTGAAGCGCAAGTAACGACCTCTGGGCTAGGTCGGGCGTGAAACCTGGCGGAGCCAGTGGCATGCGAGGAAGCCTGGTGGCAGTTTCAGGCGCGGAAAGAAATGAGGCGATGGCAGTGACTTGAAGTGGTGTCAAGTCCTTGACTTTGGCTCTGTCGTGGAGCTGAAATCGCGCACACAAGCGCTTCGACGTGCTATCGCTGATTCCATAGAGTTTGGTGAAGGCATACTGGAACAACAGAAATTAAACAGCTATCCAATAGTCAGACAATAATCAAGGCTTACCCTCATTTTGAGGTTCTCCTTGAGGGCCAAGCCCAGGAGATGGACCACCCGGCCAACAGGCTCAGCAGCAGCGGCCATGATGGTCAAAATAAAACTAGTCAATGATCACATGCTCAGAGCAACTCTCCTCCCGCCGTGATGTCGACCAGCAAAGCCGAAGGGCGTCGTGAGGATGCTCTTTTGAAAGAGCGAGAGCGCATGCGCGAGGATTTCGATCGCCAGAAGAAGAATCTCATTAACGAGACCGAAAAGGCTCGTCCTTCAACCAATCGTTTTGTGGGACAACATGACTCTATGGAAGAGTCTCTGAAATATAGCACCGTTGGCCTTGTGCATCTGGAGGAATTCCAGCAGAAGAGGAAAGCTTTGGAAGATGCCAAGGCCAGAGAGGCAGCAAGGTCGAGTGATCTCAAGTATGTTTCCGCTTACTTTCACTCTTCTCTTTATTTCCTTTTTTCTATCCTTTGGAAATTGCAGATGGCTTACAGGACGTGGAGAACTTGTTTAGGG
This sequence comes from Mycena floridula, assembly GCA_029320655.1. Taxonomy (NCBI): domain Eukaryota; kingdom Fungi; phylum Basidiomycota; class Agaricomycetes; order Agaricales; family Mycenaceae; genus Mycena; species Mycena floridula. The sequence continues at coordinate 471,816 of JARIHS010000025.1, forward strand.
ATGACACAAGGAAAGCAAAGAAGCGAAAAAAGGCCGCCAAAGCGACACTGTCCTTCGCCATGGATGACGAGGAAGGCGAAGAAACCAGCGGCAACTCTTCTCGTCAGTCTCCATTCAAAGATGCCGAAGACCAGGCAGACGATGCACCGCTGGCGAAGCGCAGTAAACTGAGCAAGAATCCCAATGTCGACACATCATTTCTCCCGGATCGAGACCGTGAAGAGGCAGAACGTCGGGAGCGCGAACGCCTTCGACAAGAGTGGATTCAGAAGCAGGAAACAATGAAGCAAGAGGAGATAGAGATCACCTATTCCTTCTGGGACGGCAGCGGCCATAGAAAGAGCGTTGTGGTATGTCGTTTCTTATGTGCCAGGGCTTCGCTCTAAGACCTCACAGTGCAAGAAAGGCGACGAGGTTGGTACCTTTCTAGAGAAATGTCGGAATCAGTTCCCCGAACTTCGCGGCGTCAGTGTAGATAACTTGATGTATATCAAGGTCCGTCGGTCTTGCTCGCTTCAGGTTCTCCTTGCTAACCCTTGTCTTAGGAAGACTTAATCATCCCACATGTAACTGGCATCTTTCTCGGTCATTACCCTCATCGAGACTGATACCCTTGTTAGCATTATACGTTTTACGATTTCATCGTCAACAAAGCGCGAGGAAAATCGGGCCCCTTGTTCAACTTTGACGTCCATGACGATGTTCGGCTCCTTGCTGACGCCACGAAAGAAAAGGACGAATCTCACGCAGGAAAAGTGGTCGAACGAAGTTATTATCAGCGTAACAAGCACATCTTTCCGGCGTCTCGATGGGAGGCAAGTTTTCCATTTAATCATTCTCCGTCCAAAATCTAACCATTTATCTCAGCTGTTTGATCCAGAGAAGAATTACGGGAAATATACCATTGCTTGACTGTTTATCGTAACATGCGGTTCGGGGCGGCCGCGGTGGAATTATACATGGCATCCATTTTTTCCCTGAATAACTCTTCTGCGCCTTTACGTCTGTGAAGGTGAATATCAGGAATGACCTAACAGAGAGGTGAACTGACCTTATGTTTCCCTTGACCGCCGCGCGCGGTAATGATCCGGTTTCAACAACCAAGACGAGTCCTGGGTTATCAACGCGTTCGTGCGGGAAACGATCTTCATTGAACCTGGTCATTCTACTGATGATAGTCTCAGGTAGGGCTTGAATATCAAGGTCTTTGGCTGGTTCGATTAAAAGTGCTGGTCCCTGGCGGTTCTGACCGACGACGACACAGTCGGTTATCAGGTCTGGGCACAGCCGTCGAACTATATCCTCGATAGCTCTGCAGTCGCATACGAGGCCGACGCCACATTTGATCCAGTCGTCGTTGCGGCCTTTGAAAATGAAGCAACCGTCTTCACATCTTTCGTAGAGATCTCCAGTGTAAAAACGACCATCAGGAGCGAGGCCCATGGTCGGAATGTCTGGTGAGCTGGCTTCCACGACGAGCTGGACAAGTCGGCCCTCTGAATCGGGGTCCTCCAGAAAAGAGCACACGAGTGCAGGCCATGGCCTCAGATGAGATGGAATACATCCGCGATTGCTAGTGCTCATCATGGGCCCAACCTCAGAACTCGCAATGGTGGTCTAGTTTTCGAAATGAGAAAGAAGTTAAAACAGATTTTTCGGACGCACACGCATTTTCAAGCCATTTTCTACAGCCCAGGTTTTCATCTCTGGGGTCAGGAAGGTGCCAGTGTGCAGAATCTCTCGAAAGCCTTGGAGCGCTGCGAGCACCTCAGGGTCCTTCTGTCCGACTTGGAGAGTTTTTTCTAAAACCGTGCCAAACTGAGTGAGCTTGTTCAAGCCGCAGAACTTGATCATGTTCATCATCTCTTGAGCGCCAAAGAGAAGTGTAGAAGGCATCACAATTGAAATGCCAAGAAATAGTGAATGTCCAAGGTATCCTGTCAGAGATCGAGTCAGATAGGTCTTTATCCACGGAGAATGTCTCACCAATGAGTGTCGCTGCATGATGGTAGTTTCCGACTCGGACAAAGACATCTCGAGTTTCGTAGATACTTGGCCCAAGGGATCCAAATTTTGTAAAAATCGATGAGATCCAGCGGTTCTGGTTGATAAGAAATCAGTAGGGATGAATATAAGAAAGAGCTACGAACGGTCCAAGGAATGATCTTGGGGACCCCGCTTGTCGAGCCAGATGTGTGCATCATGAAAACAACATCATTTTTGACCGCTTCAAAGGAGCTGTGGCCGTTATGTAGCCGTTTTCCGCTGGTTTCAGGTAGAGCCGCAATGCCGATGGTAGAGATATCGATAGTGGGGACAGGACAGCCTTGAATGTCTTCCGCCACAGTCGAATCCAACACAAGTGCCTTGGCTCCCGAAGTCAATAGCATGTTGAAGACTAACTGGGAATGCGACCAATAAACGCTGAACAATTGGGGAATGTACCCAGCAGCCGATATTCCTAGATTGTGGACGAGATCTGTGTACTTGTTTCCTGAAAGCCTGATGGCGCGAAAGTGAGTTTTTTCGGCTCCTTTCTCGATGGAGTGCTCACCAAACCCCGATGACAGAACCAGGCGGGAATTCAAGTTCGGAAAACTTGGAGGTGTAGTGGCCTCGTGCTGAGAGAACTTGAGCATGAAATTGGGCGTAGGTTACAATGGACCATTCGGTCGGAGGTGTTTCTCCGTTTGGAATAGGAATCCAGAACATGGGACGAGAGCCATGTTCCATGGTAGCTTTATCGAGAAGCTGCAGATGGGTCACTTCGTAGACGGTCATTGTAGGTTTGCTACAAGTCTGGTCGGTTACATCAGTGAGAACAAATGCATGATAGCAACACCTATGGTGGCGCTAGATACTGCCGTAATAGACCTGATGGACCCCTTTGTTGTAACAGCGCATATGACCAAGAAGATGGTTCTGCTGGCAGAGTTCTTCACTAAAAAATAACATCTGCTAGCACCTAGCATCGGATAAAACTATTTGGCACCCTTGGTGTCAGTACGTAATGTATAGTTCATCCCGCCCCATTCCCCCCCGACTCGGCGCACTGATCACATGACCTGATTACTGTATTTGGCGATTCCCAAAAGGTAGTGTGGGGACCAAAATCAAAAGCTCCGGGATACATGATGTATAAAACCAGGGTGAGCTGTCCCGGTCATTCGCTGGTGCTGTAGAGACTTGAAACTGGTCTTGAGCATGCAATTCAAAATGCGGAATTCACACCCAGCGTTTAAGGAATGCGACGACGGAGGGACCAGAAAGGCTGAGAATGGACGAAGTAGAGCAGCAGCCGAATGATCCGATACCTGGGGGCCGGCGGTGGCCGAATGATATTTGAATGGTTGCACGCGTTGAGATGCGTAGTTTCCTACTTTACTTCTAAACTGTTGGAAGAAAATGAGATTCAAGGTCAGCCAGAGTCAGTCAACTTGAAGCTAGCCTGTCCCGGCGCTGCAATTCTCGGCTGAGCGCAGGTCACTTGTCCGCCGCCAGCAGCTCCGCGGGCTTATTTTGCACAATATTTTTTCTCTAATTTTGACTCTACTTATTCTTGGGTTGAGGAGAATGTTCTTCTCCAGACCTAGGTGTCCGACTGTCTCTGTGGCGCAACACATGCCCTCAGGTCGCCCCATCGTTACAATATTCAAGTTCATTTTGTTCACAAATCTCGACCCCAGCGATGGTGTATATTATTTATGACTATTAATTCAATACTTGAACATATTTGATGTGATGTCAGCGCTCTCGGACACATTCAGCAGCATGATTGCCTGGAATTGGCCTTTTAGACCGTCACTGTCTGCTACTTGTATTGTCTAATACTAGACCACGGATGATATTTGGTGAGTAATCGTTTGTTTATTGCTGCTGCTGCCTGTCAGCGCTGCTGTGGCCGACCGGGATGTTCCGCCCCGCAGGATACTTGTGGCGCAACCTGTGATTTGGAAGCGATTGTGGTAATATACTTTTCTGTATACCGATATTCCCTCAAAAATAGGTTTGAAAACAGCTCCGCGGTGATACCAGAACAGATTCGAGCACAATCCCAACCCTCTGTGTGCGTCCTTGGATCTCACTCCTTTCAGTGTCGATGACCGTGATAGGAGTGTCGAAATATCAATATTTACTACTTGACCGACATGATCTATGCGCTGCAAAAACGACATGTATTCGGAATGAACCAACGATCCAGATTCGGACTCTCCGAGTCCCCCACGGCAGGTTCGCACTGGTGCCAAATATTCTAAGAGTTATATTTCTAGCAATCAAGAGAGGTGTCGCATTGGTCTCGCGAGTGGGAAAACATAATTTTCCCAAGTTGGACATATGTTATTTCTTCCATAGAACCTTAGCTACGCTCTTGAAATCACTGTTGCAATCAGTCCTTTGAAGTCTTGGTACAGTGGATCCACTGTTTTTGATATTTTAAGAGTTTCAATCTAGCACTTTCTGAACGTTGACTATATTCCTATAGCGAGTCCAGTCGAGTGTGCCAACATTTCGACGTTTCGCGTGACTTTTTCATATACCTTCGGGGAACGTCCAAACCGGTTCTACATGTCTTCTATTCATGTAAAAACACATTCTAACTGAAAAGCGAAGTCAATAACGGACTGGTTCAGCCAGGATGCTACAAAATAATCGGTGAATGGGCAACAAGTATGACGTTTTGGAAGGGCACGCAGCTCTCAGGGTGGGTTCATTTGCTTCATAAAATATATTCAAGCATATTGAGACAGTATAAGACTGGAAAGTTCAATATGCGAGTGCCAGGAATCCTGAAATAGTAATAGTCATAATGTCTAGCCAAAACTGTGTTGAAGACGTTCTTTCTTGTTTGTGTGATGGATTTGTCACCTTTACGTGTCCTGAGTAGTTATCGCAAGGTTTTAAAGCTCGTGTCTCCTCCAAAAGTCCGCACTGGTGGAGTTCAAGGGGATCTACGCCACAAATAAAAAGCTTTGGTCAGGATTGCAACATGGATCTGGAATGAAAGTCTGCATATTAGCAGCTTAGAATCATTGCAGCTAACATTTCCAGGACTTTGAGGGCCACAAGTACCCTCAAATACCACATAAAGAACATCAGATCATATTCCAGCTGACAGGCCATTACTGCTACAAGAGCCCCACCAGATGACTAGTCAATTTGGCAAAAATGTCACAACTATAAGAACAGACCAATTCAGTATTGACTGTGCTCAAGGTCCGGCGGCATAGATGCAGATTCAATCAGCGCCACGATGATGTATTGTGGCGTCGTTGCACTGCTTTGGGGTCCTGTTGGGTTGAAGGCAGAACTTTGCATGGTTTTTCAGCTATCTACATGCTCAGGCATAAATGGGCATCGGAAATTTGGGCAAAAGAGAGTCATTAAATGAAATGTACCCTTGAGAAATGGGCCGTGATTTTGCTGATTTCTCGCCATAGCGGTGTCTCGGGGGTTGCGTATTTTTCTTGGAGGAACATTTCCAGTCATATTTAAACAGTACTCGTGGTCAACTGAAGCGCCTGCAAGCGCAACAAAGTCGGAAGATGTACAATATCTGCCCAGAAATGGAATCAGGATGCAGTCTCTTTGTTGTGGTGGATGATTACAGGCTCAATAATCCTGGTGGAGTGATTCAATTGCTGGATTGCAGCACGCCGTGCGGCTATCACAAACCCATCGCGTCGTGAGCCATGATCGTGCTGCGCCACAATTACAACGTTCAAGGGGAATTGCTGCAGCATTTGAAGCAAAGTCTTAACCAAAGATAGGCTACTATGTATCATTGATGGTCATGTTTACCAGGTAAGTCCTGCCCAGAACACGCAGCAACGACCGACATTGTATTAGGATTTGGCCCATCATCCATGCAGGAGCAATCAGCAGACTAGGGTCACGGCGATTAATTGGATTGATATGCAAGGTCTGAATCATAATAATAGAAGGAAGCTGACGTCCAACCCGCACCCTGGCATATCTTGTTCGATCATCTAATACGGGAAGCGGGAAGGCGGGAGCAGACTCCAAAATAGGTGTGATGGCGGGATCCCAACGTTGTCAGAGATCGAGAAAATCAATCGGGGCGGACAGCAAATTTGAGTCAATGGTATTGATATTACCATATAGACAGAAACATTTGAATGAATAGAAAAGCGTTCCAGGATTTTACTGGTATTAGCTGAGGTGTCAGTCCTGACGGAGCGGAAGACTGAGACGCCAGCAGATGACGTTTTGAGTGGGATCATCTGCCAGCGTAGGTACCTTTGAGGTCATATGCGCTGTTACAATGAAGGGGTCCATCATGTCTATTACGGCATTTCTAGCGCCAGGAGATCCAGCGGTTCTGGTTGATGAGAAATCAGTAGGGATGAATATAAGAAAGAGCTACGAACGGTCCAGGGAATGATCTTGGGGACCCCGCTTGTCGAACCAGATGTATGCATCATGAAAACAACATCATTTTTGACCGCTTGAAAGGAGCTGTGGCCGCTATATAGCCGTTTTCCGCTGGTTTCAGGTAGAGCCGGAATGTCGATCGTAGAGATATCGATAGTGGGGCAGCCTTGAATATCTTCCGCCACAGTCGAATCCAACACAAGCGCCTTGGCTCCCGAAGTCAATAGCATGTTGAAAACTAACTGGGAATGCGACCAATAAACGCTGAACAATTGGGGAATGTACCCAGCAGCCGATATTCCTAGATTGTGGACGAGATCTGTGTACTTGTTTCCTGAAAGCCTGATGCGAAAGTGAGTTTTTTCGGATCTTTTCTCAATAGTGCTCACCAAACCCCGATGACAGAACCTGGCGGGAATTCAAGTTCGGAAAACTTGGAGCCGTAATGGCCTCGTGCTGAGAGAACTTGAGCATGAAATTAGGCGTAGGTTACAATGGACCATTCAGTCGGAGGTGCTTCTCCGTTCGGAACAGGAATCCAGAACATGAGAGCCATGTTCCATGGTAGCTTTATCGAGAAGCTGCAGATGGGTCTCTTCGTAAACGGTCATTGTGGGTTTGCTACACTTAAGTCTGTTCGGTTACATCAGTGAGAACAAACGCATCATGGCAAATTCGACTTGATTCCCGTCAGCTAGCTACAATCCCGCAGTCTATACCTCCTTGAGGCAAGTACAACACGGATAGCCTAACTCAACATCCGACTCGTGGGTGCTACAACGGCGCGATACATCTCGTCCAGTTTCTCAGAAAACATCTCCTCGGCAGCTTTACGTCTGCAATAGGTCGTCAATACCTAGAGGAGAGGGAACCAGCTGAATTCACCTTATGTTCCCTTTAGCCTCGGTACGAGGCAAAACACCTGCTTCAACGATCAGAACCAATCCTGGATCGTCGACTCGCTCGTGAGGAAAACGACTCTCATTGAAACTAGCCAGTCGACCAATGATAGTGTCTGGCAGATCGGGATCTTTTGTACTTGGTTCCACCAAAAGGGCAGGTCCTCGGCGGTTCTGACCGACGACGACACAGTCGATTATCAGGTCAGGGCAGAACTGTCGAGCCGCATTCTCGATAGCTCTATACGAGGTCAGAAGACAAGTGTATGAAAGAAAGGAGATTACTTTGTATCACAGATGAGCCCTACGCCACATTTGATCCAGTCATTTTTACGCCCTTTGAAGATATAGCAGTCATTATCAGTCAGAGCGAACAGATCACCGGTGTAAAATCGACCGTCAGTATCCAGACCGACACTGGGAAGTTTCGGAGAGTCAGGTTCGAGGACAAGCTCTAGAAGACTTGTCTCGGATTGGGACTCGGCTGCTTCGAAGTAAGGGATGAAGCTGCATGACACCGAAGGCAGCGGCTTTAAATGTGACGAAATCGAACCCGGAGCTGAGTGCATCAGAACACCTGCTTCCGAACTGGCAAAAACATTCTGAATCCATTCAGTCAAGATATTTGACAGACAGTGAACACATACCAAAAGCTTCAAATTGTTTTCATGAGCCCAAGTTTCGTACTCTTCACTAAGAGCAGCACCGCCGTATGAAATCTCGCGAAGACCTTGGAAGAAGGGCAGCAGCGCAGGGTCACGTCGTATAGATTCGAGAGTCTTTTGCAACAGCGGCCCAAATTGACAAAGTTTGCTGAGTCCGCAAAACCTGATCATGTTGACTACTTCATCTGGCGAGTAATTTAAACTGGACGGTAAGACGATTGAGGCCCCAGATAGACAATAGCCAAAGTATTCGATAAGACTGGCGCCATGATGAAAGTTTCCTAGACGGACAATGACATCAGGAGTGTCGTGCGGTCCGGTGCTCCAGGCGGAGGCTTGCTGTGAGGCGATCCATCGGTTAGTCCAGGGAACAAGACTGGGGGTTCCACTGGTCGATCCCGATGTATGAACAATTAAAACGACATCTTCTTTGACCAATTCAAAAGAGGTATTACCAGAGAGGCTTTTGTTTGTAGGGTAATCCTCGAAAGAAACGGAAGAGACGTCGACGTGTTGAACTGGACAATCCGCAAAGTCTTCAACCAGAAGGGAGTCCAGGAATAGTGCTTTGGCACCAGATTTGGAGAGCAAGGTGAAGACAAGTTTCGGATGTGTGTAATAAATGCTGAAAACCTGTGGAATGTATCCTGCAGCCGAAATCCCAGTGGTGTGAACAAGATCAGTGTGTTTATTTCCCGACAACCTGGACATTAAGTTGAGATTCGAGAGACGATCAAGTAGAATACTCACCAAATTCCAACGACAGAGCCGGTAGCTATGCCAAGTTCAGACAACTTGGCGACATAATAGCTTCGTGCTGAGACAACTTGAGCGTGAAATTGAGCTGTGGTCACGATATTCCACTCTTCGACGGTCCCTTGACTGGAAATAGGAACCCAGAACATGGGACGCGATCCATGGTCTCTGGCAGACCTGTCGAGGAGCTGGAGATGAGTCGACATCGAGTTCGTGTCAACAGTGAGACTGGCGTGGGTAAGAGAATTCTACTAATCTGGCTTTCAAGGCTCATCAATCAAGATTCAAGGACAAGCGCAGGATACAGATCGATAGTAAATACAATACACGGTGACATTTTGCCCTCTTCAACCATTGACCCGCAGGAATGAGAATAAAATCAGAAAATGAACTTGGTCGATGAAAAAGAATGGTTCAGAAGGAAGGCAACGGAGGAATCCACACCAAGTTATGCGCCGCTCTCGGAAAAAAAGAGTATGAAACCCGACATAGCGAGTTCAGAGTACTCACTACCAGCGACGTCTCTAAAATCTCCCGATTTCCGTAAGCGACACTATTTTCATTGCTCTTGCTGGAATTAAAGGTTGAATTGGTCAGGAAGTTCGATAAACCCTCAGTGATAAGTTGACGGTTGCGCTGGGGTTCTGTGCTTTTTTTCTGTTGACCTGAAAAGGAGAGCGATGGGATAGCAGCCTGACTCGAAAACCGGGCCAAGTTCTAAGGTAAATTATTGACTGGAAAAAAATAGGTCCCAGAGGTCCCAGAGGCTGAGGAAAATCCGGTCATCGACCTGTCGGAACCTAAAATTTACTTTCTCATCCTGCACGATCTCCCATTCTATTCCACAGCATCGCGTCGACTCGAGCCTCAATTGATAATGCTAAATCACGATTTAGGAGCATATGAATCAACAACGGAGAACGACGGATATCTTTGACTTGGTTGGAGACCTTACCCTTAATGATTTGAGGTCGGCTTCCTTAGTTGTTCTGACTGACTTGGACGCGTTGCAAGGTCAACCAACTCAATTGTTCCTCAAGTCCTCTCTACAATTCAGTCTTCTTCATAGTCCTACACCTTCAATTATGGGAGCGCAATAGCTTCTCGAGTACCATCTTGGTCGTCTCATTGTCAAGAATATCCAGGATTTCTATTCAGAAACAGATTAGCAAGCTCAACACCCGGGGACGCGCTTGGGGTTGATGACCCCTAACGTCCTGCCATAAAATAAATACTGTCGACGCGACTTTCCCAGACATTTCCTTCTTTTTCTTCTACCATCCTCGCGAAGCTTTATTTCTCTTCTTTTTTTCTTCCTTCGACCGCCATCAAGGCTCACGACTCGTCGCCGAGAGCAGGGCAACAACAGCAAGGTCAGAGATGTGTGCATTAGTCTCCGTCAACGATGGAGAGTACCGGTGTATTCGTCGTTCGATGAACTGGTGCAGGATGTTGCGAAGTGTAGCAGGGTCTTTCGTCGACGGGCGTCTGATTCTCCACGAGGAACACGTCTTCCACAATCGAGTACCTCGACTTGCTTCGTATGTCTCCTTTTCTCGTCATCGTCGTCGACCTTGCTCAACATCTTTTCTTTTCAGCTGTTTGTGACCCATGAATTATACTCAATGGCCCATTTTTTCCTCTTCTTTCCCGTCCGTTTCGGTAAGTCGCGTCATCGTCGTTTCCCCTGTTCTCCTTGTTGATTCTCACTCCAGCTTCAAGTACCATTCTTGGTCACGGATCCCCTTGTTCATCTCGCGCCCAGGGTTGCAAGATGTGTACACACTCTATCCACACCGTCTTTATCTCTCTTTTTTCTCTTTTTTCTTGAGTATGTTGGTCGACATTGCCTCGCGTCGTTGATCGTTTAACAGATGTACGTGTCTTCTTGAACATCCAGGACCCCGGAAAGCAAGATATCCGCGCATTCACCACCGTCTTTACTGTATCCTACTGTAAGTCATTGAACCCCCTTTGTTTTTCATCTTGCTGACATTCTTACCAGTCTCCGACACTGACTTGTCACGATCCCTCGAGTTCAACCAGCGCCAAAGAGGACAGCCAGTTTCGACCATCCGATGTTCCAGTGCCCAGCTGTCGTCTCGTCAACGATCAGCTATAGTACACCTTCCGATGTTTCTTATTCACTTTGCTTCTTCTTTTCGTTTGGTTTGTAGCTCTCGTTCTACCCTCCGGCTATTTACTCATTTTTTCTCTAGTTTCTCCTTCGATGCTCTCTCGTCAGAATCCCGTCCAGCTCATAAGCGCCTGGGACGGCAGGCAGCTTCGATTCATCTTAACTCTCATTGCACCTGGTATTCCCATTGTTGGAGGGGCAACCTTTCCTAGCCTCTTCTGAGATCGGGCTGGTACCGACCTCGAGGAACATTGGCTGGACGAGCTCCTCGGTCTCTTTTGTTACCCTCTAGGTATTTTAATTCATCGTTCATTCTTTAATGCAAGCTGACCAGGTATTTTAGAGCCACATTACCCAGCTCCCTGAAATCGTGTCAATGACGATTTCGAGGATTACTAGCTGGACGAGCTCTATGCTCTTGCTTGATTTCATTTTCTTTGCATGTATTTTCATCTTTTGATCCTCATTACAAGTTAACCGTCTTTTTCAGTCACTATTCCGAATACTGTTTCGTTGCTTCACCATGTCCGCACTCCCCCTTCCATCCGGCACTGGACTTCTCCGTCAAGCATGTCCACAAGTTCATCAGCGCCCCGTGGGCTAAATTTTCAGTCAACCGGGTATATCTCAACTTGTTTCATATGCTCGACCGCGTCGTCTTCTTCACGATTCCTTCTTTGTTCACCTAGCGCCAGGGAAGACAAGATGCCGTGGATTTTCACCGAGCATGGTTTGGAGAGAGAGCAGTTAAAAAAATTCAAAAAAATGCAGGGGCGGCCAGTGTAGACGCCGGATCAGGGGATCAGGGAGAGTTGAAGGGAAATGGAGCAGTGAAATTTAGTTTAGAAAATCCAAAAAATGCAGGGGTGGCCAGTGTAGATGGATTAGCTAGGATCATGGCCGGATAGATGATAAGAATATTGTCAAAGTAGAAAAAAATTAGAAAGCGGACGTCTTTGCAACTTCTCAAACTCAGCCTTCTCTCTCTTCAACTTGTGCGTTGTCACAAATATTGTGATGTCGCTGTCTTCTGTGAGCTCTTCGTGGCGTCTTCTGTGGTATCAAACCACGGATCCAGCTGCAAAATCATGTGTTCAAGAATTGACTAGGATACTAGGAATCAGGCCTAATCAGGATCCAAGGCCTGTCTGCGACCGGTGCCTGAAGTGGCGAAATTGGAGTCCGTCACGAGACCATTTTCGACGTCGATCAAAACGTCACAAGCGCTGCAAGACCGCTTGGTTGGTGGCGACGATGCCCATAGTTCGTCGACGAAGCTTGTCTCGGATACTGCTGCTCATTGCAATAGGTTCATTCTGTCGGCTTCTATTCTTCAGTTCTTCGTCTCCATTCTCTTCTTCTTCCGCGCTCCGCGTCTTCAATACTTCAAGAGCCCACGATATCAAGGAACACGGCTTTTTAGAGCGCGCAACTCATGCAGACCGCAGTCTGAACGTTCAGAAACACTCCTTTCTCCAGTCGAGGGTCGGAAGAGACAGGGACCAGAATCATGGAGATTTATTTCACGATGTTATCAGAGACGGCGTCAAGGATTACTGGGATCGTTTTCAGTGGCCATAGTGAGTGTCGTCTGCTTCAAGGCTTCATGTTACTGATTCAAGCAGCATTGTGAGCAGGGAAACCTCAAATATGGACGCTCAGCATGTCCTGAGCGCCATAGACCAGCTGTTGTCCCTCAATGGCTGGGTAGCAGCCAACTGTCCAACCCTGACTCGTCCATTTGGCCAGAACAAACATGACGAGGCCTACGATGACCTTGTTCGCGAAAATCACCTATATTATATCGCCATTGTCGTACATTCCGCCGACCATTTCCTGGTCGACCAACTCGCAGTCATAGTTCAAATGGCGAAACGTCTTGGAACCTCCAACCTCTTTGTCTCCATGCTCGACTATGATTCAACAGACTCTACGGAGACATTGATTGACCTGTGTGAAGCAGTTCTCACTCTTCTCGGTGTCCCGTTCAAGATAAAACGAGTCCCTGCCATGACTGCCGATCCCTCAGCGGCTTATTATCCCTTGGAAGAAGCACATATGCGCAACTTGGCCCTAGAACCTCTGCACGAACTTCGGTCTAGGAGGAAAATCAAATTCAAACGTGTCATTTGGCTGAAAGGCTTTACATGTCCGAATGACATCCTCGAGACCATAAAGATCAGCTTTGCCAACGAGGCAGCAATGGTCTGTGGAATGGACTGGGCTCAGCACAATGGGTTTTTCATATTTTCGGACAGGTAAGTTGACTATCCATTGCCTTTTGGCCTGTACTCATTTCGTTTCTCTAGGTGGCGTACTCGGGACATTCTCGGAGATCAATTCCGACAATCCAAGTCTTCGTCTAAATCTGATGCAGTACCTCCTCGAGATCGTCTCGGTGCTTCCCGATACGCGCAACATCTACCCTTTCAAGTATTTTGCTGTGAAGCAGGTACTCATGTCGTCGACCCGGAACAATCTTACTACAAAGGTATCCAGTATCGAGCTGGTATGGATTTCCACAATGCGACCACATCAGAATCTGTTCCTGTGCGAGGAGGAGATGCTGCTTGTCTTGACAGCAGCCAGGCTTGGTTCTGTCGGGATCTTTGGGTGAGAAGTGCAAAAGATGCGATGGACGAGGTCGACCTGGCGAATAATGTGCCTGGGGCTCTTATGAAGCGGTTCGAGGTCGACAAGAGAGACCCTCAGCCGGAACCAGAGGAAGATATAGCCAAGAGACAGGCAGGAATGCCAATGGCGCCTGCAGCACCTCCAGTCGTCGATGAAGACGTCAATGCTGGATCTGATTACGACGCCATGTCAGACGAAGAGGGTGGCGAGGAAGTTCCACTTCCCGAAGAAGGAGCCGTAAGGCTTTCTATTCCAAATTCGGTCTTCCGAGCTGCCCGGATACTGGTTAATCCGCGATGTCCGACGACATATGCTGGTGTCAGTCATACTCAACTAGCAAGAGACTTGTTTGGAGATGGAGATGATGTCGAGAATAGTGGGCCTGGAAGTGGTAAATATGTTTTGGACGACTGGGAAGGTGCACCGGAAAGTTTCGTATGTCAGGAACAGAGGTATGTGTTTTTTTTCCATGTCGATACTTCAAACTGACCCTTGTTGGAGGCAAACCGGTGGTAGAAAAGCAACAAAAACTCAGCGACGTCTTGGATTTTCCATTCATGACGAGCTTCAACGGCTTTGAGCATTTGGACAATGGTCTCGAGATATAGACGTCTGTAATACCTGGACTGTAGCACTATTTTGGTAACATTAACATTAATTCTTTTTTTGGCCGATCATGACAATTCCTGTCATCGTAATTGGGTGACACGCTTAGTGGTAATGATGACCAAGGAATGTCGCAAAATGTCGCAATCCAAAATATAGAAGACAACAGTAGTTGCGACGGACCTCTTCCACAATGCGCTCACAGCAATCTTCAATTCAAGTATGCCTTGAATCCTGCCCTCCCGAAATAATTTTCTACATCTGCGAGCTTTCATGCTCCTTTCGGGCTCTCACTCGGGTATCGCGCTACTTCCATGAAATAACGACTCCTCTTCAATATGAAACGGTCGAAATAAGCAGTATGGAAGTAGTCTCTGCGTTGGTTGAAAGACTCGAAGGGACGAAAGAGCATTTGAGGAGAATTTACCATCTTTTTCTCTCTCTTTCCAACAAAGACAAACCATCGTCTAGTTTAGCAAGACTCCTGTCAATGGCTTCGCCAACGTTATCGACATTCTGTGCTATCGCGTCTACATCGATACTTGCACAAATTTTCCGCACGAATTTTCCTCAGCTCATGGAGCTGAGCGTCATCGGGATGTACCCTTTTCCTTCGACACCAAACAGCTTCCCTAGACTTCGACGTCTGGAGTTGAACGGGAATAGAAATCCACACGGCCTCATCCAGCTAGGATGTCTAAAATTGGCTTTTCCTAGTTTGCGGGACCTTTCTGTGAAGGGCCTACGATCAGCAGGATCGTTTTTGAAGGAGATGGAAGAAGAAAGCGAGACGGAAAATATGCCATCTTTTCCAAGCCAATTGCAGTCTATCAGGCTCCAACGTGGAGCTGTGGATGGTGCAAAAATCAATCCAGCACGTGTCGCGGAGGAGGTGGCTGTATTCGAGCGAATCAGACGGTTGAAGGTGAAGAATGCTATCGCCTTTTCGGTCATGGAGGAGATGGGCAGGGATTATGAGATAGTGGAAGGATGTCGAAGGGATTGGGCGGCGAGATTGATACTATAGACTGTAGACTTCATTTCAAACGGAACATTTCCTTACCTCATCAAAGAGTCTCATAGCGGAGGTCAGGTCAGAAAAGGCTTTTGTTATCGTTGGCTCGACTTGGGAGTCATCGATGGCTACAGGTTTCTTTGTGGCGCAGGTCGTCGGAGCCGGGCATCGGGATAAGATCGCGTAAGCAAACCTGCGGCAGCGCACGGACCCAGTTGAACTCGTGAGAATCGAAGGCCCGGCTCGAGCGCTTGGCTCAAACCTCACCACCTTGTATTCACTGCTTGCTTGCAACGTCTTAGGATATCTTGGCCTGACCAGTCAAGCAAGGTTCTATCTCGATGTCGAAAAAAAGGGTCGCATATTATTACGACAGTAAGCTCAGTTCAACCTTCGGCAATACCTACCTGCTTAATTCTCTTCAAGATGACGTTGGCTCTTATATCTATGGTTCGCAACACCATCCCATGAGACCTCATCGTTTACGCGTCACACATGAGCTAGTGGCGGCGTACGGAATGCTCTCGCAAATGCAGTTTTTTGTCAGAATATTTCCACCTTGGTCAACCTGTTTTTGCTCATTCCTCAACAGAAACCAAAGCGAGCATCCGAAAAGACTATGACTTCGTTCCACACAGACGAATATATTCATTTTCTATCGACTGTCACTCCTGAAACGGCCGAACGACTGACCTACCACGGAACCCGATGTATGTCACTGAATAATCTCCTAAATTCCATTGCTAAAGACTATTTGAACAGTTCTCGTCGGTGAGGACAATCCAGCATTCGAAGGAGTATTCGAGTTCTGCTCCATTTCTGCTGGGGGCTCAATCGGTATGTTCGGATTAGTCTTTGTATGGAAACCAGCTTGAATCTTCACAGACTGCGCGCAGCGAATGAACTCTCAGGACTGTGATATAGCAATCAATTGGGCGGGTGGCCTTCATCATGCTAAAAAACGAGAAGCTTCAGGCTTCTGCTACATCAACGACATTGTCCTCGGTATCCTCGAACTCCTCAGGACATATTCTCGTGTTCTCTACATTGACATAGATTGCCACCATGGAGACGGGGTCGAGGAAGCTTTCTATACGACCGACAGAGTCATGACTTGCAGTTTCCACAAATATGGCGAATACTTTCCTGGAACCGGGACCCAGGAAGATAGAGGGAAGGGAAAGGGCAAAGGCTATTCACTGAATCTACCTCTTAAAGATGGAATTGGTGACGAGGCATTCAAGGGCATCTTTGAACCAGTGCGTCTTCAGTCAGCACGATCTTCTGTCACTCATATTCTGCTATATAGGTCATTGCCAAGATTATGGATGTCTATCGACCGACCGCTGTCGTATTGCAATGTGGAGCCGACTCTCTAGCAGGCGATAAGCTGGGCTGCTTCAACCTCTCGATGGAAGGTCATGCCGACTGCGTGAAATATCTGCGCAAGTATGATGTCCCTTTGAAGCTGCTCGGTGGTGGTGGTTACACCATGAAGAATGTGGCAAAATTATGGGCCTTCGAAACAGCGGTGGCGCTTGGCATCGAAGACACTATAGACAGGAATCTACCATGGAATTCGTATTTTGAATGGTTTGGGCCGCGGTATAAACTGGAGGTGCTCAGTAACAACATGGAAGACTTGAATGTCAAGGAGCTTGATTTGGTTCGGTGAGTATCTGTTTAGAGTCGACCAGGTATTGCGCTCACCAACCCAGGTCGACTGCACTGCAGCAATTGGATGAGCTGACCTTTGCTCCATCTGTGGGCATCCAAGAGGTTCCGAGGGAGAACCTTACTCAACATCTTGGTATAAGTCCGGCGGTGGAAGCAGAGCGAGATGATTTGGACGAACGACTGGCTCGTCAGTTGATCTTCCTTTTCTTTCTCGATGTTGGTTGACGCTTTTACTGCAGAACATGTGAGATATGCTTATGACCTTCAGCTATCTGAGACGTCCGAGGATGAAGGAGCGGAAGAGGAGAGACATGGGCTGCATGATGGAAGCTCGATTCAGCCTCGCCAGCGACGACATTATGCTGCCAAACCTCGTATGAGTATAATGCAGAATGTTCGGCACCACAGTCCTCAGCAGGCAAAACGACGCTTCTTTCGCGGAGTTCCGTCGCTCAACGAGACATACCAAAAAGGATTTTCTGCTCGACAGAGCATCGTGGTGCCCTGGGGTATCGGAAATGGACCTCAGAATGAAGACCAGGATACTAGCTCGGACGAATATCATGAAGAAGAGGATGGGGATGTGGAAGAAATGCTCCTGGATTCTTGAAACAACATTGGACATTGTACTTATTATACCCGGATTCTATGTAGGATGTATATACCTTTTGTACCTTCTATTCTAGAGAACATCAGTAATACCTGTAGACATAATGGGTGTCGGATATCAAATCTAACGCATTCTGTCTTCCTCGGGCCTGTAGCTCTGCCTGTACGCGTGCTGCTTCAAGTTGTCTTTCGCCCCTTGCCTTCGAAAAAGTAGTGATCGTTTCCACTCGGCTGAGCATCATAGGTTCTGCAACTTCTGGCAGGACAGTTCGAGGGATGGGGCCCCAACTTTGCAATATATTGTACTGTTTCACTATTCTGCTGAAGCAGCCCCAGTGACGCCCAGGATCACAGAGAGCCTCGACCGCAGTTATATCGACGAAACCTTTCATAGTGAGAAGAGGCATCATGCCTCCCGTAGGCGATTTCTGGGCCGAGTTGGCGGCCAAGCTGGCGGCCAAAGCAGGTCCCAATATCTTCGCATACTGAGCCGCGAATGGTGATGGAGTAACCGGAGAATTGCGGGGTTTGAGGATATGTTCAATGGAAAAAAGGTCATAAGCGTTTCGCAGAGCTTGATCTGCGACATCTTCTTTCGCTTTTCCATAAACTATGTCTGGAGTCAAGTTGGATTTCCCTGTGTGCGAGTTGAGCTAACAGTTCTTTCAAGAATCAATGCGACTTGCAGGTGTTTTCTTGGCCAACATAGCCTTGGTCATCGAGGAAGCGTGAATATGCTTCTGGACTCAGATATCCTGTTAGTGGCCCACCATTGGATGTCGAATCGAGGTAACGGAAAATGGCGTCCATCATTGCAATGAATGCTGGATTTGGAGTCATATCTGGCTGGAAGAATGGACCCCAACCATTTGCAACAGAGTTGGTCGACTCTGGAGCGACGAAATTAGGTTCGACCGGCTGACTTGATGACCGAGAGAAACTCTGGGTGTTTCTATGGGGTCTCGGAGGAAGAGGTGGTGGGGGACCAGGAGCCTGAAATGGCGGTGGACTGCGATGTTCCGATGGCGAACAAGTTAAAACAAGTCGTTCGGAAACTGTGGCTGGTACAGTATCTCCTCCACTGAATTTGAACAATGTCGTCTGATGAGTAGCTGAATGACCATCTGGAAATCGGTCTCCCAGTGCGCAGTTTGCACAGAGATCTAAGAATGTCACCCCATTACCGACGGAACAGGAGGAACAGTGAACCCGAGGAAGATTGGGAAGGATATTCTGGCTGCAGCAGCGACAAGTGAACATTGTTGGTGCAATGTGTCTAGCGTGAGGCTCATGTTATATGTGCTGCAGCACAGGAAAGAATCTAGACGGTCAACAAGCTGTCAAGATATTAAATGCAGGCACCAAAAATGTCAAACATGTCGCCAAGCCTTGAAATGCGGTCCGGCCCATTTAATACCCCTGGATGTAATCCAGGATAGCCCAAGTCAATTTAGAGCGATTATTGAGGATTAAGGGTGTTGATAAAAACGGAAAACAAAAGTGCAAGTACCCTGAAAAAGTGTTATGCGAAATACATCAGATTGTTCTTCTTCTTGCTCTGCACTGTTGAAGACTGGTCAGCGTATGTTGGTAAAAGAAACTCAAAGACGGACCTTCTGCAACCCCACTCAAGAAATGCTCGTGTCCCAGTTTGCTGGCACCTTCTCTTAGTGCAATCATGCCTGCCTCGACGCAAACTGCCTTGAGCTGAGCCCCATTAAACTCGTCTGTACTCCTCGCAAGCTCATCGAAATTGACGTCCTCTGACGTTGTCATTTTACGCGCATGGATTTGTAGAATGCGAGCTCGAGCAGTCTCATTCGGGAGTGGGAATTCTATCTTGCGGTCGAGACGACCAGACCGAAGAAGAGCTGGATCCAGGATGTCGATTCGATTTGTTGCTGCAATGACCTGTATCAAAGTCAATCATGTGTCCAATTTTCATGATATAGAAGGCTCACCTTTATTCGCTCGTCGCTGCTGAAACCGTCCAACTGGTTAAGAAGCTCCAACATGGTACGCTGAACTTCTCGATCACCGCTCTTCTCAGAATCGAATCGCTTGGTTCCAATAGCGTCGAGTTCGTCGATGAAGATGATTGTGGGAGCTTTCTCTTTGGCGAGAGCAAAGGCGTCGCGAACGAGTTTGGCACCGTCGCCGATGAACATCTGCACGAGAGCAGGACCAGCTAATTTGAGGAAGCAAGCTTCACTCTGAGCGGCACAAGCTCGAGCCATCAACGTCTTCCCTGTTCCCGGTGGTCCATACATGAGACAGCCCTTGGGAGGGCGAATTCCGAGTGTCTTGAACTTGTCGGCTTGCTGGATCGGGAGGACGATAGCTTCCACCAATTCCTCAATCTGCTTCTCGAGACCACCAACGTCTGAATATGTCTCTGTCGGGCGCTCGTCGACTTCCATGGCCTTTACCCGAGAGTCGAACTCGGCAGGTAGCAGGTCTAAAACGAGATACGAGTCTTTATTGACCCCAACAAGATCGGAAGGCTTGAGCATCTCTGGTGGAACTAGACCAATCATGGGCAAGAATACGGTTTGACGAGTCGAGGTTTTGATAACTGCACATTTTCCTTTTCGCATCGAGTCAAGGTCCCGATTCGCGCCATCTTCTTCACCCTCTGGATTGATGTCGAGAATCTAGTAAAAGAAATAAAAACGCGTGTTCCATGATGATTGGTTTGGCGGCTTTACCTCGACGACATTTCCGACCAGATATGGTAAAACCTTGTTCTGCTTTATTTTCTCGCCATTGTCCCGAATCTTCTCCTTCATGACGCTTTGTTCATGTTGCAGACGAAGAGTTTCTGAACGCATAACCTACAAAAATATCAGTCAAGGTGGCCCAGAGGCTTTTACCAGACGCACTTTCAGGTCATTGTCCATGAGCTTTGTTCTAGTTATTATTTCTTCAATAGCGGATTCTACAATCTCTGGAGGAAGATCGTCGAAATTGTCCACTGGAGGTGGCTGATCGTCTGAAGCAGTGTCCATTGGTGTTGGACCTTCAGGAGACGACGAGGTCGGTGGAGAAGCATCTGGCTTCTCAGAGGTTGGCGCGGGATTTGGGCCTGGAGGTGGTGCAGACGACATGAAGGAATTGGCTGACTGGACGTGACGCGTACGCTGTCTCGAAATGGCACTGTTTGGCTGAACCAAACACCGACCTTCATGGCCGAGGACGACAAAGCTCGCTATGAGGCCCTCAAAAGGGACCTAATGTCGGCCATTCCGAAGAAACGCGCTTTGGACAAGCAGCTGGTGCCTATTGTTCACTTTGTGGTGAAATAATTCCGAATTCTCCCTTTTTGCTACAGGCCCAAATCGAAGTGCAAATCTACAATCTCGAGGCCAATTATTTAAACGAGACCGCCGTTCACAGCGGCGGCAACATCATTCAAGGCTACGAGAATTATCTGAAGCAAAGCATCACTCGGAAAAGATATGAAATAACAGAACAAGACCGAGTATTTTCCAACAGCAGTTTGACCACACAAAGGGTGAGTTTTCTCTCTCGAAGAATGTTACACTCGTTTCTCATTATAATCAGTCTTTAGATCTCATGGGCGAAGGAGAAGAGACGACAGGAACGTCGGACGAATATGCCAAGCAGCCGACGCCTGGAGTAACAACAGTTATTGTGCCGCCCGCTACTCGAGGTCAGGAGCTGACCGCAGCTCAGCAGAACAAGCTCACCAGAGACAAAGAATATCAAAGACGCAAGGTTAGCCGAATTCTTCTTGTGTCGCTCCCATTTGACCTGGTTTAGCGCGCCGCCACGAACAGGAGTAGTCGGATTGGAAGTACCGGTAGTTTGAGCGAGGACGAGGTCATCCCTACATCCTCAAGAAGATCCACTAAACGGAAACACGACGACGACTAAAGGATTTTGGCAAGTACATCTTGTTCTTGCATGTTACATGCTGACAATTCGTAGGTATAGTATCTGCGCCAGTGCGCCTCCACAGTGTATACCTAGACGCGTCAAGAGAAACGCCTGTACGTATAGTGTAAATCGGAGGACATAATATCCACCAGAGGTGTCGCGGCTTGACGATCCTTGACTTTCGGCCATTTGCTCATTTTCTCTCTCTCTCTCTCTTAGGCGCGTATTTCATTTCCTTGACTACAAATCATTTGACAGCGGGATCCCTATCAATTTATTCTACAAGGTCGGGTCTGCAATGACGTTCGCTCACCGCGCCCAGCGGTCTCGGTCAAAGTCTGAACTCTGGGTAAAGTTCATTTTCTATGTACTTCAACCGCCTCAGAATCCTTGCTGTATTTTCAATTTTGAATAAACACTATCTCGCATATCGACCCTTCAAGCTTTAAGCTTCAACAGCAAAATTTCCAAGGCGTCCTAAGCCCGACGGTGCCGAGTTCGGCAGTGATCGGACCGCATACGCGAGTCCCGACGACGTGACACATTGTGCTTTGATGACTACGATGGCTTCCGCAGCACCCGAAGTCGATTCGCCTCGCTCGTCTGAATCTCCACCTCCTCCAGGCGTCCAGGGTGATCTCGAGCTTGAGCTTTTGGGCCTCGCCACTGCCCTCTATAATTTGGGCACCACCGTCATCAATGACTCGACCAAAGAGCGAGATAATCCTGGTGGCAAACAGGTCGGATTGAGGGTGTAAGTTCTGAATGGCCAATAGGCACACTCTAACGCATTTTCAGTAACGATGTGATAAACCACCTTGCAACAATTGACGAGCTGGCTCAGGTGAATCGCACCATGATTCCGATGCAAATCCTGAGCGACATTGACAACGGTCGGAATCCAATGCAACTTACACGCGACAGAATGGAAAGGACTTCAACAGAGAACCAGTTTATGAATGGAAAGATAAAAGCAATCGAGGTAGATTTTCCCCGTTTTCATGGCTGCTTTGTTTTAACGCTCACCACAGTCCTACAACGAATATCTCAATGCTGCGCTGAAACAAAACTTTCCAGAACTCGAGGGCTATCTATCATAGTGATAATAAATGTAACTTGTAGAAAAAAAAATATAGAATCCATTATCTGAAACGGCTGACATTTTCAAATTGTAACCGCCGCCGCTCTTACTTTTTGCTGTCATGGCCGACTTGCTCAGCGCCTATATGGCGACATCCAGAGCAGACGTTGCCCCCATTCTCCAGTCTATCATCGATGCTCCTCCATTCTCATTTGACCGCGCTTCTAGAGGCACGCTCATTGAGGCTCTCTTGGCAGACCTCAAGTCGAAGACCAGAATACCACCCAAGGATGCAGCACTGGCATTGCTCGCACTCAAAACCCTTGGAAAAATCCCAACTGGATCAGAGACAATGGCATCGCCATCGACATTGTCCACACTTCTTCAACTCGCAAGCTCGTTTCTGAAGGACGATTCCGATGCTAGTAGTGAAGCCTTGCGCTGTGTCGCAAACTGTCTTCTTCTACATCCATCAGCTCGTGACAATCTCATAGATAAAGAGGTCAATGGTGGTGAGATCTGTGCTGTAATGCTCGATGCAAGTCCGTCTTTCGTCCGGTGGAATCAGCTAACGGATCTTCAACAGAAAGCGACAAATCAGGATGTCATCTTCATACTGTCACGAATCCTTTTTCTCTCTACTGTAACCGCATCACCCTTTGTGAAGTCACTGGTGAACGAGAAGAGACACGGCAAGAATATCGTAGACATCATCGGTGCAAAGTTGGATGCCGTCCTTGTGGGTATTCTGTCTGGACAGAAGATGGCAAGGGAAGCCATGACCGATCTGCTCAAATTCACTTTTAATATCCTTCTCCATTACCCGAAGGTGAGTCCCCTGCAGATCCAGACTTCTTCTCGCTAATCAACAGCAGATGGTCGAATCGGAACCTCAAAACTCCAACACTTCAGACGACAACAAGGTCATTGGTGACTTTTGGAGCTCAAATCTGGACGGCCTGCTCGCACCGACACTACGAGTATTCCATTCACTTCCTCCTACATTTCCCAGTCCTTTGGTGTCTCCATTGACCCATGTGATACACGCTTTGATAACCATTCCCATCAAACCTTCCAACCATTCGACATGGTTTCCCAAGCGGTCGAACAGCGCAAAAAGCTCAAAGAGCTCGTCTCCATCGTCTTCACCACCGACAACTCACTCACATGTGTCCTCTTCATCGACCAGTCGCTCCGAGTCTCCAACATCCAGCTCGACTCCTTCTGCAAAACCTATAAAAGGGCTTGACCGAGCTCTTTCTGTCATTTCTCGCTCAATCTCTCGCTCTCCTTCACCAAATCCACCAGCGAGCAGAATTGATACATTCCTGCACGTCCATGATCTCCTCGAAGTCGCTTTTGGCCATTATTTCCCCGACGCTATCGAGCCTGACGATGTTTCCATACGCGAGAACCTCAAAAAGGAACTTGCGCTGACATCCGGCATAACTGACACGACTCTCGACGATGTCTTGACGCCGCTTGTCGTGCTGATGACCAGATTCTGCGTCGCAGATGAAACATGTCGATCTCGTGCCCGACAATGGCTTGTGCCACCCGACTTGGATCGCTCGACGCCTCTCGAAGGTCGCCCAGATATGCTTGGTCGCTGTCTCCGTCTTCTAAGCAGTGTATATCATGCACGGCTCAAAGATGCTACCGGGGAGCTTCTCTTTGCCATTTCGGACTCTGATCCAACGATGTTGAGTGCTCTGTTTGGCTATGGAAACGTCGCTGGTTTCCTTTTCAACAAGGGAATCATGTCTGCCCCGGGGCCGAGTTCTGAAGCTGGTATAATACCTGAGGGTGTCAACCCAATTACAGGAACAACAGTGCAAGAGAAGAAGTCGTCAGAACCTGAGCTGACACAAGAGGAGAAGGAGCAGGAGATGGAGAAACTGTTTGTGTTATTTGACAGGTTGGAGAAGACTGGTGCTCTTCCGCCTGACCAAAATCCTATCAGAAAAGGCTTGCAGAAAGCTGCGATGCAAGGTTAATCAGCCCAGAGGTACTACGAAACATTCACGAACCTTCCTTTAATGTTTTTGACCATGCTAGCCTAATCAAACAAGTAAGTATTATAATTCTGTATATTCAATGCCTTTTCAAGTGTTTCTTTCTTTCGACTGGAAAATTCGCTCCTCGCAAGGTAAAGAGGTAACATTTCTGTAATAAATTATCAAGACAATTAGTTATAAAGACTCTCGCACGCTAGATCTACTTGTTTCCATAATTGAAATTTCCTTCTTGATCGTCGGTGCCATCCTCATCGCCATAGTCATTGTCCACATCGTCGAGGGCCATGACAACGGCTACTTCATCTTCCGGTTTTCCGCTCTTGTCGTCCCACTTCTTGACGTGCTTCAGCAAGAGGTAGTTGATCAACAAAGAGATGAGGCAGACTGCCACAAGGAGCACATTCCAGATATATCCGACCACTGCGGCTTGATTAGCATAACCTAAAAGCAGATGGATTCATGAACTCACTGTCCATCATGATGCCCATCTTGGGAATACCTGGTTGTGTGTCCCGGATCCTAGGAAGAGCGAAGAGCAGGCCAGAACTGACACTGCACAGACCGAGCTCTGTACGTCTCCCGCTCTTCCAGACCACGAATGCGATAAGACATACGATAAGCGATAGCATCCACATAACTATGTCAAGAATAAGCGGAATGAAACAAGTGAGAGCGAGTCGACGAACCTAAGAAAATGAGGACGGAAAACCCGATGGCGACCCTCGTCCGTTTCGCGGTGAACTTTACGATCACGGTCGAATAATCTTTGTTTCCGGGTTTTGTCTCATCGTACCCTGGGGTCACATCCGACTGAATGACGAAGCCCTGGACTGAACCGAGGACAGCAGGCATCATGTTGAGATCATCGACACAAGAGCCGTTTGATGAATCACTGCCCACTTGTGCGTTGATTATGATCTCGCCTTTGTAGACGTCGAATGGGAACCAACTGGCATCTCCATTCTGCAAAAAGGTCAGCCTAAGTGAGATTATCGGCTGCTGACTCACGAATTTGACTGTAACGGCTTGGACGCCCATCTCTTCATTGGGCTCGAAATCAATGTCCTCCTCACCGTGGCTGACACAAACTGGAACAAGAGTGAGAAGACAGAAGAGCCGAAGATGGTAGCGCTCACCTGGCAACTTGGGCTCAAAGCCAACATTGGAGAGATTGTTCTTTGGCTGGAAACCAAGCTCTACCTTGAGACCTTTTGCTGGGTCAAAGGAGCTGTAGCCAATACCGACGGTTATGATATTTGATGAGTTCTTGAGTTCGGCGACATTGTATGACTCGCTGTTCAGCGCCCAGACTGGTAGAGCCCTTAGATCAGCTTAAATTGCGACGAGACGAAGAAAAACGTACACGAAGGTGTGAACCGCGAAGCTGTCTCCTGCTTGAAGTATATGAATCCTGTAATGGCTATGACGGCGGCCAATATGATTCCGAAACCAAGGAATAAAAGCCATAGAATCATGGTGCGTTTCTTTTTGGGAGTCATCTTGGACACTGCGGGTGTCGATGGTGCGGTAGGTGCCATGATAATAAAGAAATGTCAGAAGCTTGTGGAACCAGTCCAGAAAACTTGTGAGCGAAGACAACCAGTGTCGTGGGCAGCCAGGCGAAGCTGATGCAGTCAAGCCGGGCTATTTATCTCATCAGATATTTTTAGGTCCGAAACACTGTGGCGATGCTCCGTCAGCCGGGGTATGGCACCGGAGGGCTATAACTCGTTCAAAATATCAGTTGTATTGCGCTCAGTCAGACATTTGACTGTCACATTTCTAATGCCGCCAAGTCCTTGAAGGTCAAGGCCTTCTTCCAGGGCCATGTTTGAAGAAATTGGTGCAGAAACCTTGATGTGTTTCAAGCTCTGATGGTCTTTTTTGGCGGTGATGAATTGAGCCGTCCATGTACATAATACATATTATTTATTCTTCGGCTTCAAGTTCTCACGAAAAATAACTCTTGGACTCTGGAGAACTGTTTTCCAGATCTCGTGTGGCGCACCTCTATAATGATGAAACAGAACTCTTGAACATCGGCGCCACGAGTAGAGCTTCGGTCTTGTCTATTTCCGACTCGAAACACTCGAACAGCTTTCGGATTGCTCAAAATGGAATGGAAGTATATATAGGCAACGTTGGCTCGTCCGACGATTACTGCGGAAAATCCCGGGACCTTTGGCCGCTTTCATAGAGAATATCTGTCATTAATATACAATACAAATTGCCGAGGAAAGAACCCCAACCAAGCTTGGACTTCAGACGCCGCCAGGGCACTCCAATGCGAAAATAATTATAAGAGACTCCGTCCAAGCATTGTTCGGACTGGCAGGACGGTCTCCCCAAGGCGGCGCTAGTGGATATTAGAGCATGCTTTTTTGAGTCAGGGAAGACTTGCGCTTCATTGCAGGTCCATATGGTTCAAGGAACACACGCTGAGATTGAGTGAATCCAAATGCATCGACATCATCCTCAGAACGAGTAGAGTAACCAGCAGCTTTCAGTCTCTGTTGTCGTCTACGACATCGATGCTTTCTGGCTACAGCTGTTTGTGATGGGCGTTCGTTGGAAAACAGTGGCGTTAAATTCTCCAGTGGTGACGTTCGAGAATGAGCTATCAAATCATCAGCGACAGTTTTGGTCTGGAGAGGTTCATTCGCCTGTCTACTGAAGATCCATCAGTCGATAATGATGACGGTTGAGAGCAAGAGCGCCACCGAAATAACAATGAATCCAATTTAGCCGGCTTTGAAGTGTTGATCGGATCAGCTCGCCTTCGACCAACATGCTGGGTTTGTCTCTTCTGATTGTCTCCAAATACCAGTGACCAAAGAAAACTGTCATAGGCCTGACTGGATCCATAGCAAGAAATCCACTGTCTCTCGTCTTCTCGCGTCTAGAGGGATACCCATCATTGACGCAGACCTTCTCGCTCGTGATGTCGTCGTTTCACCGTCTGTCCTTCGACGAATCGCAAAGGAATTCGGCGCTGATATCATGGAATGCTCGACAGAATGAAACGGGGAGCCGTGATATTCGCCGACCTCACGAAGCGGTCCAAGCTCGATACGATAGTGCACTCTAGAGTAAGAAGAGCAATGGTTTGGAATGTCTTGTGGATGTGGGCGACAGGGAAGAAGATTTGTATCCTGGATGTCCCATTGCTTATTGAAGGAGGACTGTGGAAATGGGTCGGCAAGGTTATCATCGTTTATTGGTGTGTCCTGTTATCTTTTCCTTGCTGAATTCTCGTTGAAACCGAAGATAGTACGACAGAGACGCAACTGGTACGTTTGACGGCTCGAGACACTTCTTCAACCGAGAGGCTCAACAGCGTATCGATTCCCAAATGCCAGTCATGTCGAAATTGCGCTTTGTCGATTACAGGCTGGACGATTCAAGGACAGAAGCCGAGCTGGTATTGCGTGTGGAAGAATTGAAAAAGGAGTTGGAGAGAGTGGCAGGTTGGACATGGTTGTTGAGCTGGATCTTTCCGCCGTATGGGATTTTCCGAGCAGCCTGGGTTCTGACTCGGAGAATTGCAACAGTCGCGGGTCGAAATAGAAACGATTAACTTCTTGAGTAAGTAACTGCTGTTCGACAAGGACATAAAGCCCCTTTGCGGCGACGTAGATCTGGACCACTTGATAGCCAGCAGAATAGACTCACAAAGACCCTGGAACATCCTCAGTGACGCTATATCGCATTGGCATCAAGCGATGGCACTGAAACGATCCGCGCTTGGAAAACGAACATGTCTGGCAAGACCATGAACGTGTTCATTGAGCACTGGCAGCCACATTGCGTGTGACCTTATATTGTTTTGCAGGTGCATTGCACTCTCTTTATCGCTAGATCTTTCATTAGGATGGTCGACGAGCAAGGATCATGTCTGTTCTGTGGAGGGATCACATTCGACGTCGAGAATCAAACAAAGAAAGGACCGAAATTTTACTTTTTAGATTATGGAGACGGCAAGAGTGGCAGAGATGGAGACGGCAGGTTCAGAGGCCACTACCGAGTCTCAAAGAAATCTGAAAGAGTGGAAGTCTTTGTTGCCAAAGGATAAGGATGGCCGGTTGCCACAGGTGCTGCAAACAGAGCTCATCGTGCTCGATCGGCGAAACCGAATGTATTACAGCAATGGAAGACACATGGCAAATGCTTCATGGATTTAGTGAGGAATAGAATTCATGGCGATGGGCAGCAAGGAAGAAATAGCCATAGGTCCATGGTAGATACATAAGCGATTTACTGTAACGTCGTATTAGTCTCCTGGTAGATTCTGAAGAAGAAAACGAAACATACCTCGACCATAGCGACATCGCCCTCCACTTTTTCTGTCTTTTTTCTGTCTTTCCTGTCCAAAATCGCGCGCCTGTCCTTATCCATCTTGATTGTCACAATGACAACGTTGCTCGGATGCACGCCAATAGCACTCGAAGCACCGTTGCTTTTGTCTCTCTGTACCCGGTCGACGTGAACCACCCACTTCTTGCGATACACCTGTGTAATCTTTCCCTCTCTTCCCTTGTATTTTCCTCGGACAATTCTGACCTCGTCATCCTTACGGATAGGCAGCGAACGAGTCTATATGAAATGAGTAAGAATCATAAGATAAAGATGGAAGAACATACGTTGTGCTTAGCCCGTAGGTCCTTGGACAATGGCGAGCTCATTATTTTGCGACGGATAGAGGAAGGCGCCGAGAAGTGGGCCTTGCGCGATTTGCGTCTAGAAGACGAGACATCTGCGTTGAACTTCATGTTTTAGAGGATGCGGTCTGAGAAACGAAAAGTAAGTCACGATTGTGACCTGTGCAGTTGCTCTAATCGCCGCTTGAAGGATTCAAACTCCGAACGATTCGGCGTCACGTCGATTGACCTTCATGAACCGCGATAATCAATTCTCAGTACGAACTCATGTTTCCACCCTACAAATGAATATCAAAGAAGACTTTCTCTTGCCATTCACCCTCTGAAATGATCCAGAATCCTCGGTCTCCCTGTCCCAGCCGACCGACAACCTTCAGCTGCGAGCGACAGTCACAGATGATTCGACTTCTACTGCGGATATTCTTGGCTTGAAATATCGACTTTTGGGAGGAAAATGAGATGTCCTTGTTATTCGACGGAGAAAAACAAGATTTACAATTATCGACGCGGCTTCTCGTGGCTTCTCGTCCCAGTTCAAGATTGAGAGGGATTGAGTCGGCTAGCTAACAGCCTCTGTACTTTTTCCAGCAGAAAACCACTATGTATCCTCTAGGCTAAGCAAAAATTGAATAGTCGCGTCGAGATTTCGGGAACAATTTAAAGTGTCAATGGCGTTGGCTCGAATTCCGCCTGCCTACTTTGGTGTGACCACGCCCTACAGTAGGCAGGCTGAGCAAATAATTTGTCATTGCTGGGACGCTGGAGATCGAAATCTTGTCGAAATCAACAAAGTAGGCAGGCGGATTCGAGCCTAAACGGCGTGACAGTTGGCTGTATCCGACACTGCTTGTCCAGAGCCATCTTGTCGTGCGCCTAGGTGGCCATGGCCGCCTCAGGCTCCCAGATTCATAACACCATACAAAAGAGTACCCTCGGTAAGCTAAAGATTCCACTCTGGCTTTGAATAGGTCGGGTATTCATTGGTGGACAACAGAGAATATCAGCGGAGGTCTCTTCTCGAATAATAAGACTTTGAATGTGAATTTCAATGCCCCTGGTGCGTGGAATACCTTTGTCCTTCCTTTCTTTTTCTGATTTATTCGTCCCAGGACGTAGTTCTAGGCGTACTCGCGGTTACATGCCGGCAGCCAGCGATAAGCTGTTTGGTCGTGACCAGGAGATTGAGGACATCGTTCGCCTCTTCACGGCGAACTTGATCTCTTCAGAGTCCAAAGGAGCTCGATTAGCTCGGGTCTTCTGCCAGGGAAACCCAGTATCCTTGCGATCCAAGTGTGTTCGCTTTGCCCTTCTAGGTGCTGGTGGACAAGGAAAGACGGCGCTAGCACTCAAGATCATGGCGCACCCTGCCCTGAAGCGGTGTTATTCGAGGAAAAACAGCGTCTGGGTGCCATGCGAAGAAGCTAGTTCAGCAGCGCTACTTCTCGATGTCCTTTTCACCTCTTTGGCCATCACCAAGGATACCCATAGCACCATCGAGGATATTCTCGATGAAGTGCGCAAAACTTCCCAACCAATCATCCTCCTTCTCGACAACTTTGAAACTCCATGGAATGCAGCTGGGGCCAGAGGAGCTGTAGCGTCTATTCTTCGCGACATTGCCCAGTTTCCGCATGTTGCGCTCTTTATTACAATGAGAGCAGCGGTGGCGCCTTGCGAAGAGATTGATTGGGAGGAGATGAGAATTAAAGCACTCGATCCTGAAGCTTCACGTCAACTCTATGCTTCGATCGACCACAAGTCGTCGGACGATGCAAAGTTGCCAGAGCTTTTCGAAATGCTGGGACATATGGCTTTGGCAGTCAAGCTTATGGCGCGTCATGGAAAGCTCACTGGGTGTACTGCTGAAGAGTTGATCTCGAGCTACAAAGACACTGGTACATCAATGCTAGGTGGGAACAATGGCTCGGATTCGCAGAACAGTGTCGCTGTTTCCATCTGCATGTCCCTTCAGAGCTCGCTGGTCAAAGGTGAACGTGATGCTGGTCGACTCCTCAGCATTATTGCTATGCTTCCTTCCGGTACAACATTCGACACCCTTCGACGGTACTGGGCCGCAGAGTTGGAAAACTTTGACGCGGCGATTCAAGTGTTACTCGAGGCTTCACTCTTGGAGCGTCAATCAACAACATATTTCGTTCTTCCAGTCATTCGGTCCTATCTTCTCGATCCCTCGCGCCTTTCGAATGATATCTCTGCCTTGATGGTCAAGGCGGCTTGCAATTTCTTGCAGAAACACCGCTCCATCACTCCCGGCGACCATTCTTTCGAAGATGACATGCAAGCTCGTGCAATCGAGGAAATCAACCTTCAAGCGATTCTCCTCAAAACGACAGAGCCCGAGCCAGGTGTTATCATGTCACTCTACACTCTGGCATGGCACCAGTATCGAATAATACCTCGGACCGAGGTCATTCAACATGCATTAAAGCTCCTGGACAATGTCAGAGATCAGCGACCACTTCTCGGACTTGTTCTGTATTGCTATGCCACAATCCTCTGTACATTAAACCACCTCGATCAGTCAGTCGAACAATATACACTTGCTCGAGAAACATTCGTCACGGCTTCGTTGAAAGCAGATGCAGCATGGACATTGCTGGATATCGCTGATGTTTCCGTCCGCCTGGATTCTTCGTTCAACGAAATAATTCTCATAGAGCAGGCAGAGCGGGAGATAGAATCGATTGACAAATATGGTGGCAGCAGCGGCGAGAAATTGAAGGTTCGCTGCCGACTACGTTTCGGAAGAGCACATTCACGCCATTATAATCATTCTAAAGCCATCGAACACCTTACAAAAGCCAGATATCTCTGTGCTGATTTACCTTTCGAGGGAGCCGAGTGTGCTGATCTGCTTAGCAGGGCATATCATCGACTTCAGCAGCTTGACGAAGCTGAGACATGGGCTCTCCTGGCGATGAACGAATGGAAGCAAATCGGCGGTTATCTTGGCAATACCCTTTGGTTTCTTGGGATAATTTACATCTCAAATGGCAGATATGATCAGGCAATCAAGTGGTTGAAGGAGGGTTTGGAATACAGCAATACTCGCGGGGCTGAATGGAACTCTGCTGACATTTTGGTCGAATTGGGTCGAGCATATATGAAGAAGGGGAAGGGTGAAGACGCGCGCAGGTTGCTCAGTCAGGCGTTGCTGAATTACTCGAACCTCCAGGGGGTGGAAGACGATAAGATTGCCTGTCAATACTACCTCGACAAGCTGGATAATCCATCGCGGGTACCGACTTCCAAGGAGCGGATAGCACTGTGGGTTACTTGGCACCACGAAGAGATACCCAGAGACGAATAGCTTTCATTCATAGCTTAGCGACTTGAGACCGACCTTAATTTGATGCTACAAGGGAAGATCTCGTTCACACAATAGGGCTTCCAGCTCTTAGTCGATATGTATCATTTAAAGCGTGAATTAGGATTCCTTGCAAGTGACAGAAAGTGGTGGCGGCGGCAGCGAACAAGCTATCTATTTGCCCGAATTTTGCAGTTAGCTGGCAAGGGAGACTGATTTGAATCAACCGGCTAAATACCTCCGAGCTGAACCTCGCTGCAATTATCTGCAAGGGAATGAATGCGATACAATGATGATATGTATGACCTGATACGACGAGTGTCGTTGAGAGGCTAGAGCCACCTTATTCGACTTGAAGTTATTTGGTTTATGTCCATCGACCCCCGGACAACAGGGCAAATATGGTTTCTGCAGCCAGAAATGGATGATTTCTGAGAAGAATTGGTTGTGAGAATAAGGCAGGTGGACACCTACAAGACAGTCCAATGAGCAAAACGTTAGAAGAGCGTCATGAACGAGGAAGAAATCGGAAGTTCAAAAATGTGATTATGTGACGACCAAGCCAAGACCAAGCAGCCTGGCTTTCCCTTTCTCCGGAGCGTCAATGCAGCAGAAATGACTGCTCTCAGTCCAATTCAATGGTTAGCGAACTTTTGGTCGAATTTCAATCGCCTCATTGTTCTGATTCTCCACGACAGTAAATGCCTGGATACAGTACTTAATTCACTCTTTGTCGAGTTCTTCGGACCGCCTGGCC
The DNA here is from genome assembly GCA_029320655.1 of Mycena floridula. Lineage (NCBI taxonomy): Eukaryota > Fungi > Basidiomycota > Agaricomycetes > Agaricales > Mycenaceae > Mycena > Mycena floridula. The sequence continues at coordinate 504,949 of JARIHS010000025.1, forward strand.
CCACGAAACATCACCGGTCCCTGCAGGCTCCTGCAGATCCTTGAAATATCTAGATAGATTCCTCTGGCGTCTATCGGTATCCTTGTTCTCAGATGACTAGCATCACCTCTGGGCGCCTCAGGCTATTCCGGGTTCATCAAGACTTTGTCCGGGTTCTACCCTCAGCATAGATGTCGGGACTTGCGGCTAATCCACCACTATCAAGTCAGCCACCGCCAGCCCGACGTGACACGAATTCTAACGCGAATCATGCAAGCCTCTTTTCACATTTCCATCGCAGCTCGCTAATTTTCGATTTCAGTTTGCAGTAGAATCTGCTGTTACTCGATTGCTGGTCTCTATAAAGCAGCTATTGGAGGCTTTAACAGAATGGAGTCTGCTCAAGATCCACGAGACCGATGTCAGCGACGTCTATGTGAGACTTGGGGACCACTTTAATGCTGTAGTCGCTGTTTTCAGCGCCGTTGGGATTGACACGGCGTGAGTTTACTGTATACTGTCCTTTTCGTTGACCTGCTAATATTTATCGCTTTAGCGAGCTTATGAACGCGCCGGATGATCTACGCAACGTCCTCGAGCAATGTTTAACAGAGAATGCAACCTCTGATAATCTCGTCACATATCTTCCGACAGTCCGTCAGATTATCATGAATTTACTCCAGGTTATCAGAGAGAAACAGTCGATCTATCGAAAGATAGTCTCTGAACGCAAACCCAAATTGTCTTCATCACGCTCTGACTGGTCGTCGCAACGAGAGGTGTCTCGTCCGAGTCCGAGGCAGTTGTCTCAGTCCTCAGCTGAAGAGCAGGACAGAAGAGGCGCGAGGAAAATGAATGAGAAACACCGAAAACCTTTAGACCCTTCCGATTTTGTTGGGACTTTCAAGCGACATAATCCAGTCCCGGCAGCCATTCTCCCCAATTCATTTGTGGAATCTTTCAGTCCCGACTCTCAGCCAGAGCAATCGCGTTCTCTGGAACAGCCACTCATCCAGCTTCAGAAACTCGGTGACCACCCCGTTGTTAACATAACAATCGAGACGAACCGCGACGACTTGCATCAGACAGATACCTTTATCTTGGCCGCCGTCGATGCTTTGACCCATATCGATGCGAATATCCAGCAAATACGATCCTTACTGGTCTCCCATGGGTTACTAGCCGAAGATGAATTTACCCTTCGCGCAGGTTTCAACGAAGATTTGCTTGTGCGAGGAGTCGGTCATCTCCAACAGATATTTGTCCTCGTATCCATCGATTTAACCGTGGACCCGACACTGCAACAAGATCTTGGAAAGATTTTCTCTCCATATCCTGGTCCCATTCAAACGCCATCGTATTCTCTGTGGACACCAGTCTTCAAGGACGATGGAATAAATGGGAGTTTGATGACCTAGTCCTTGCTAAGTTGCAGCGATTCAACCATGGTCGGATTACCAATTCTGATACGAGCAGAAGTCGCCTGGTTTCGATCTCCTCAGGCATCAACCTCGCTCAGACATCCCAGCAAGATTCCAACGTCGACTTGAATGGCAGTTCAAGTTCACAATCACAGTGCAACGACCAGAACAATGCCGATGGTGGAAATGGAAACAGTGACAGCGACGGTGAAGACAAAACAAGAGCAACTATGACGGAAGAGGTGGCCATGGACAAGACCCTGGTGGCCCTCCTGTACCGGATAGTCCTTCGAGGAAAAAAGAATCTCTGCCTGTAGCCCATTTTCGAGTTGAGGCCAGGATACTTCGACGTCAATCCGATTCACATCCTTTCCAGACACTGACGATACAAGGTCCATTAGTCACGACAGTGAGTTCCTCTATTCTTTTGTGCCACTGTCTTCTGACCCATTTTGTAGCATCACGATCTGCAAACATCCCATATGCAATTCCTAGAACTCAAGTCACAGAATCTCGAATCCAACGCTGGAAAAGCATCGAGCGCCTACCGGTAGTACTTGTCTCATATAACCGTCGACTCTCAATGTGGAAACGATGCATATACAATGAATCGGAAGCCCAAATATACTCCAGCTGCATCGGTCGAGGTCAGAGAGACCACTTCCCAAGAAATCAGTCGAGTCGGTCAAATCACTGCTGCAATAAAGAGTATATTGGGAGTCCCAAGCCTGGAATTGACGGGATCGACTTCTATGACCCTTAAAACGTCTTTGGTTTCAGAGAGGCTCAAAACAGGCTCACGCATAACTCAACGGGACTTCGGGGGCCATATTTCATGGTTTATTTGCGGTTGACGATGAACATGAACAACAATACGGTCTAGAAATTGCAGAAGAGAATCTTCCCAGTGTTGATTTCCGCCTGTTTCCTAGCGTCCAGACCCCGAAAAGCTTGCCAGCCACTGCCCGCATCGAATTTGCGTCTTACTGGCGGCTCCCTTTTTCACAGAAATCACAACTGGAAGCACCTCACCTCTGCTTTCAAAATCTTTGCTTAGTGGTGGCAATCCAGCTGCCTTCGAATCTTGCTCGCTCCTTGGGCTATCGTGCAACACTCCAGAAAAGTCCTGGCAGTGAAAAACTACTCAGCAGTGAAGTTTTTCCCGAGCTCAGCGCCATACCCAGATTACAGCAGATTGTACATGGAAACTTGCAAGGTATGCTCGCTTTTTCATTGAATTTTGCTTGTTGGACAATCTCATCCAGTCCCGGCATTGCCCGACAAACTCGCTGGTCATGAATTTGACGCCCAAGGCCTGGTAGAAGGACCGGTATCCTCTACCTCGATCATGGCCATCGGAAACTCCAGACCGACTTTGACGTCGATAGCATCATCGGGAACTGGAAAAGAAAAAGAATGAGCTTGGGCGTTAGATTACTTGCAGAAAATGTCTGACAGAGCAAAGCTGGGGATTTCGCGATGGGTCTTCAATTCTTTGTCCGCTGAACCGTTTCCACTTTCCTGCAGTGCTGCTTTCGCATGATAATAAACAATGAGCGGCTCAACCACAGCTTGTCAGCGGGTCTGACAAGAAGTTAGCAAATCCGGGTAGCTTCCGAAACTTGGCTGATGCAATTCTCCCAAATTAGGGTTGGCGGGCCTCAGCTTTCGCTTGTCTTCCGACGCTGATTGAGGTGACGTCCTAAACCACGCCGCAATGTATAAAAAACCAGGTTCTCCTTGACTGTCCCATCACCATTCGCAACCATGGGTCAAGCTCCGCCACTCGCAGACCAAAGAAACACAGTCAAGCCTGTCGTCACCGCCGACCTTACAGACAAGGTCCTCATTATAACAGGTGCCAACACTGGCCTTGGGCTTGAAGCTGCAAAGCATTTCGCTCGCATGAATCCTCAGAAGTTGATTCTGACTTCTCGCGACCAGGAAAAGGGCGACAAAGCCTTGAAGAGTGAGCAGTTTTTCTCCCTTTCACTATATCCTGCTGATCTTGGTGTAGCACTGATTGAAGAAACCAACTTCCAGCGAGCTGAAGTCTGGCTGCTGGATCTTAACAGTTTCAGCTCTGTTCGTCAGTTCGCAGATAAAGCAATCAAGGACCTTGAGCGACTGGACTTTCTGGTTGCCAATGCCGGGACCGCTAACAGGCAATTTAGTCTGACGGAAGATGGTTGGGAATCTGCGTATGAGATTTTCGCTTTTGTTGACTCGTCGTCACTGACTTGACTTTCACAGTCTTCAAGCCAACAACCTCTCGCAAGAGCTCCTTTCACTTTTGCTTGTTCCAAAGATGCTAGAGACTGCAAAGCGCTTTTCTGTTGTCCCAAGACTTGTCGTTGTATCCAGCGATGTGCACTTTCGCGTCACAGAGGCTGACCCCGAGCTCATCAACGCGACCAACATCCATGAGAGGCTTTCCAGCAAGGAATATTGTGTTGATTCTGGGTAAGCCTTTCATCTAGTTTTCAACGTCTATTGATGCGATCCTTTTCGTAGGAAAATGTCTGAGCGGTATTGTCGGGGATACCTTACTACGGTTAACCTCAAGGCCCGGCCCGGTACCGTTTTTCTTTTCTTTTCTTCTTTCATGACTCAATGACTCTCATCATGACTCTTAATGACTTGTAGCTACCTTTAAATGTAGATAGCTGGCATTGTAATGACATCTTACATCTTACTTTTGAATCCCATCTTCTTTTACCCTTACATCCAGCGTGAACGTAAGTCAGTCCTTCCGGAATACAAGGATCGCCACGGGCTCCTTTATTCAATTGACAAGCCTTGAGAGACTTGCCTGAAGGACACGAAGATATATTCAGACAGATAGATAAAGGTAAAGTAACTCAACAGTACTTGATCTACTCGAGTACACGACATTGGTGGACACATTGGTTGCTTTTTTCTTCTATCTTTGAGCGTACGAGGTCCGTTTTACGACAACGTTGAACTCCGCTATCGTGGAACAACAAGGCCTTTCTGTCCGCTTGTCTCTTTTCTCTCTTCAGCAGCAAAGACTCTCAGTCTGCTTGGCTCTCTTCTCTCATCTAGCGACGCGTCCGAGGTCCGTTTAAACGCCAAACGTCGAACTCCGCAACTTTCTCGCTAAAAACGGCGAACAAAAAGGAGAAGAAGAGGCGAGCGAGAAACGCAGAAACTGGTCGTTTTGAGGCAGAAACCATGGTAGGAAAACCTGAGGAGGAATCAGGCGGTAGCATGGCAAAAACAACGGCAGTGGAAACCAAGCCAGAGTCAAAGTTTGTTGAAGATATGTGGGGAAATAGGGTGTTGAGAGAGAGTGAACTGGAAGAGCTAGTTGAGATTATTGGTCCTTTTGTGCTAAATGACCAGGAAATTGAAGGAAGAGTGCATTGGATGTTACCAGTAGCTTCCCTGCGCACATTTTCCAAGGCCGGTGGATTCCCAGATGCTCAAAAACGTCGACGGAAAGGGCTGGAATTGGCTGGAAAATATATTCCTGAGAAGGAATGGCTGGCCGAGAAAGCGAATAGTGGACCGCCGAGGCAAGTGATTCGGGATCACCTCAGGACCGAGTTTATTGAGCTGGATCGACTATTAACTGAACCGCTCATGGCGAAGAGGACAACCGAGACCGGAGGGGAGAAAGAAGTTCTCAGTCTAGACCTGATGAAGTATCGGGCCTTTCAAGGAACTCTGTACCGGCTGGAGAGGAAATGTCAGCGAGCGATAGACATTTCTGGGGAGACCAAACACCCATTCCCAGTGTGGGGTGAGAAAGGTGACGGAATAGAGACTCGATGGTGGGATCCAAATAGTTTTGAGATCATAGCCATACTGTACCGGGTGGAAGTCGAGAGTTTCATCGGCCAAATGGCGACATGGTTTGATTTCAAGCGTGGTGAGCCACGAGGCGATTGGGATGAACCAAAAGGGAAAGGTGTTTCCAGTGATGAGCGCAGAGGAAATCGTGAAGCATGGCCAGAAACTCGACGTGAGGATTACAACCAAGATGATCGCCAGCCTGAGGATAAGTTTCGTGGTCAAACCGGTCGGAAGAGTTATGGAAATGAATTTCGGGACAGGCACCCTTCATATCACTATGCCGATAATGCTTGGCAAGATGACTATCGCTATGAGTCAGTGTCGCACTCGGGACCGGCCCAACGTTCGAGATCTAGCCCATTTGATCATCACTTCGGAGAAAGCACCAGGGATACCGTGAGAGGGCAAGCCGCAAACTTGTACAACCAAGGAGGTAGCATGTACCGTTCAACGGGTCCTGCTCCAGGTGAGTTGATGAAGAGCTCGAGAAAATTGCAGGACATCTGGGAAGGTGACCGACCAGTCCCACCGCATATGACGGCACATTTTGATGGAGAAGGAAGCCGGGATCGTCAACCATGGGCTAGTCGGGGCGGAGGAGACGAAAGAAGTCGTCGGAGAGGTAATCAAGATGACAAAGATCGTGACTATCATGCATCTCGAGGGGGAAAACCAGCTGAAGAGGATCATCATTCACACCGATCACATGTTTCTGAACGAGGGTCTCAAGGTGGTGGTGACCGCAGGGGGATAGGTGCTGGAGGAGGTGCTCCAGATCCAGGTGGAGATGATAGCGACAATGATGAGGGAGGTCCAGGACGGCGGCCGAGACAACCTGACGAAAGGGAAGCGCGTGGACGAGACCAGCAACAGGCTGGGCGAAACAGCGCTGAAGGCTTTGGGGGGTTAATCGGTCGACCATTTCAAGAACAACCGAAACACTTTGACACAAAGTTGAAAGTTGAAAATGTCCCGACATGGGATGGAGATACTGACACTATTGTTAAATGGTTAACCAAAGTTTCTGACATGGCAAAGGACTCACCTATTGTTTATCGTCAACTCGGGAGAGTAGTTCCTCAACGGCTACGTGACAGCGCTGAGACATGGTATTATTCACTTCCTGTTGCATATCGAAGCTCTTGCGAAACAGATTGGGGCACCATGAAAAGTTTGATTGCTGGATACTATATGAACCGTAAATGGTTTGATAGAACGAAAGCTAGAGCAAACAAAGCTACATATCGTGAACCGGGGCATGACAGCGAAACTCCCAGCGAATATTATATTCGAAAGAGCGAGCTATTGAGCATAGTTTACAATTTGGATGCTTCCCAGATCATACTGGAAATTATGGATGGAGCCCCAAGTAGTTGGAATACTGTCTTGAATACTCAGATGTATCGAGATGAGGTAGAGTTCCAAGCGGCTATTCGGTATCACGAGGAAACTCTTTTGGGTCTAGACCCACCGAAATACCGGCGATCATTCTATCCTCGGGATTCATATATGCGTAATCCGGCTGCTGTGACGATGACTCGTACTCCAGCCACCGCTTCTCAGGCCGAAGCTCATGTCAGTCTAGTGGGAGCGTACCGCAATCAAGGTCCTCCACTTTTTCCGAAAGATGATTCCATCATTTCAGTGAAGGGAACTCCGAAGGATAAAGGTGCGAGACCTTGCCGCCATTGTGGCAGTGAGCTGCATTGGGATAATGAATGTCGGCATTCATTCAAAGGGACAAAGACGGCGCGAGCTCGCTTGGTTTCTTCCAATCAAGAGCCATCTGGAGAGGAACTAGAAGCCCAAGATAAGTATGATGAATTCTACTATAATCTGGATTTTGATTCCGATTCAGCTGAACCGTCGGGTTTTGATTTGACCCTTCGGATTACTGAAACTGCGAACACTCTCCGTGTCCAGTCTTCAGCCCCGAAGGGTTCACAGATGGCTGCGCCATCCAAAATCTTGGAGAATTTTTCACAATCGGCATTGCATGCCAAAGCTTCTGTTAACACTAATAATTTTATTCTAGATCCTGATTGCCTTGATACACCCACTCCCTACCCTTCCATTTCCAGTGTCATAGGCAATATTTTTCCGAATTCTACAATTCCTGCTGTCATTACTCGGATCCCTTCCCCGGCATTGGATACCGTCGATGACACAACTCAGTCTTTCAATCAGGATCAAGGATCAGGAATTCTGAGGCCCTTGAGTATGCCTGTAAATACAACAGCATGTGCAAATTTTGTGGAGAGACACAGTCTAAACCGGAAGACTCGACGGCACATTGCAAAGCAGGTCAAGAAATCAAGTTTTGCGGTGACATGCTCTCTTGCTCAAGGCAAATCAATAGTTGAGCTCAAAAAGCGACTTGATAGACCTCCCGGATGTGCATTCCTTGGCGTCAAATCGACACAGGCCAAAGCTACAGTGAATGGGCTGGAAGATTGGATTCAAGTCATCATTGATTCCGGTGCTGATATTACACTGATTTCACGAGAAGCTCTCTCAAATCTGATGACTCGCGTTCGGGTACGTACCGGTCAAAAAATTAACCTGATTGAGGTCACTGGAGACACATCAATCTCAGGGTTTGTGGATCTGGACTTGTATTTCCATACAGCAGAAGGGCCGGTGAAATTACAGATTGAAGCTTATGTGGTTGAAGAGATGAGTACACCTTTCATTCTGGGTAACGACTTTGCGGACCAATACTGTTTATCTATTCTGCGACGAGAGGACAGGAGCTTCATCTCATTTGGTGCTTCAGGAAGGGAATTGGAGGTCTACAACTCTCTGGGGTCATCATTGACAGATAGGAGTGGCAATGCGTTCAAAGTTCATGTCAAGCCAGATAGCGGAAGCAATATTCCTCGACATCGCCTCCACCGGAAGGCGCAGAAGGTGCGTCGGCAATTTCGAAGGAATGGAGGGGCGGTTAGGGCAACAGAACAAGTTATCATTCCTGCTGAATCTAGCAAGAGAGTGCATATTTCAACGCAGTTTCCAAAAGATAATGCAGCTTTATTCATTGAACGGTCTTTCCACAACAATGGTCATACAGAAGATATCTTTGGAAATGCTGACTCACTGATTCAACGGGATCAAACTTTTATCCACATCTCCAACTTTGCAAAGACTCCGGTTACTATCAAGGAGGGCCAAGTTCTGGCTCAAGCCCATCGAGCTGAGACTTGGTTAGACCGAGCCAACAGGTTTTCTGCGACACAAAAGGTTGAAATCCACACTCGAGCAGCAATGATTCGATCATATGCTGCGTCACAGGACAATACAGCACAGAAAGCATCAGTTAACTCTGTGAGAAGTGAGTCAACAATTTCGTCAAAAGCCCAACGGAATAAGGAAGGTGTTGATGACCCTGTTGCTACAGAGCCAGTTGAGGGTGGACCGAAGACTGCTGAAGTCATGCCGGAGGATACCACAAGTGAGAAATTGCTTGAAGAAGTCCATATTTCACCAGACCTCTCACCCGAGCAGCGAAAACTAGTGGAAGAAGTGATTACACGTAATATAGAAGCTTTCGGTCTTGATGGGCGTCTAGGAAATCATGACCAGCTTATTGATATTGCGGTGAAACCGGGGACTACACCTGTCTCATTACCTCCATTTTCAGCATCGCCAGCAAATCGTGAGGTCATGGATAAACAAATGGACTCTTGGTTGAAGTTGGGAGTCATAGAACCGTCCAAAAGCCCATGGGGAGCACCAGTGTTTATTGTATATCGGAATGGTAAGCCACGAATGGTGATTGATCTCCGACGACTCAACGAATCTGTGATCCCCGACGAATTTCCCATTCCCCGACAGGATGACATCATGCAAGCCTTGAACGGCGCTCAATGGCTCACCACTCTAGATGCACTTGCAGGTTTTACTCAGTTGCGAATGACGAAGAGTGCTGCTGAGAAATTAGCCTTCAGGACACACAGAGGGCTGTTTGAATTTACTCGAATGCCATTTGGCTACCGTAACGGGCCTAGTGTATTTCAGCGGATCATGCAGAATATACTGGCTCCATTTTTGTGGATTTTTGCCCTAGTCTACATAGACGACATTGTTATTTACTCAACTACCTTTGAGGATCATCTGAAACATTTGGACTCAGCTTTCAAAGCAATAGCGGAAGCCCATATCACTCTTTCACCATCCAAGTGCCATTTCGCCTACCAATCTTTGCTCCTTTTGGGACAAAAGGTTTCTCGCTTGGGAATGTCGACTCATAAAGAGAAAGTTGACGCCATCGTGCAACTTGAAGCCCCGCGTAGCATTAGCGAACTTCAAGCCTTTTTGGGAATGATGGGATATTTCTCTGCCTACATACCTTTTTTTGCCTGGATAGCTGAACCTTTCTTTAAACTGTTGAAGAAGGAATCCAAGTGGGAATGGTTGGAAGTTCATCAGGAAGCTTTCGAGTTATGCAAAGAGGTCTTGACCAATGCTCCGGTACGTGCATATGCGAAACCCGGATCTCCATACCGTGTCTACACAGATGCATGTGATTATGGACTCGCCGGAATTCTTCAACAAGTCCAACCTATTCAAATTAGGGATCTCAAAGGCACTCGGATTTATACACGATTGAAGAGGGCCTTTGATAACGGAGAGACAGTCCCCAATCTTGTGGCTTCAGTAAGTCATGAGATTGATGATGTTCCAGAACCAGGACAATGGGCTGATGAGTTTGAGGATACAACGGTGCATATTGAAAGAGTCATATGTTATTGGTCTCGTGTTCTGAAATCACCGGAACAGAACTATTCAGCGACCGAGCGAGAAGCATTGGCGCTCAAAGAGGCCCTCATCAAATTTCAGCCATTTTTGGAAGGTGAGAAAATCCTTGCCATCACGGATCATGCCGCATTGACCTGGAGCACAACATTCCAGAATGTTAACCGGCGGCTGCTGACTTGGGGGACGATTTTTACGGCATACCCTGGCCTGAGAATCGTACATCGTGCTGGCCGTGTGCATTCCAATGTTGATCCTATCTCGCGGCTCCGACGGCGAGTACCCTTTCAAGAAAGTCCGGGCACAGATCACATTACACCTATTTTACCCATAGCAGAAGATGATCCACTCAAGAGCATGTACCAAGAACTAGGAGACAGATTTGAGGAAAGACTGCTCAGAGTTGGAGTTCGCCATGTGGAAACGGAGAAATTAGCCGAAATGGAAATCTCGGGTCCAGAAACAATTTCCCTTGGCGAAGGTGAACTGAGATATCCGGTAGGACTCGGAGTCAGTGATTATGTGTCCTGCTTCTCATTCAACGTACTGATCGGAATGGGAAGAGAAGAGATAGAAGAGTGGAGAGCGGCATACTTGGAAGACAAATATTTCGCCAAAGTGGTGTCAGGAATGAAAAAAGAAACAGACTGGCGGAATTCTGATTATGCTCAGTACCATTATTCAGAAGACGGTCTGCTATTTTTTGAAGATTGGCGAGGAAACAACTGAGTTTGTGTCCCGGATAAGATGCGAAACTCGGTGATGGACGAAATTCACAACAGCAAAACAGAGTCTGCGCACGGGGGATACCACAAATGTTACAATCGATTAGCTACTGGCTACTATTGGCCAAGAATGTCAAGAGATTTGAGACTGTATGTCAAGACATGCGACATTTGCCAGAAGTCCAAGCCGCGTAATCATGCTCCATCGGGTTTATTGCAATCAATCCCGATTCCTCAGCGCCCATTTGATGTTGTCACAATGGACTTTATCCCCGAATTACCACTATCAAATGGGTTTGACAATGTGCTAGTGATCGTTGATAAACTCACCAAATTTGCTCTGTTCATTCCTTGCCAAACTCAGATCACGGAGAAGGCAACAGCTGCTTTATTTTTCCATCATATCATCTCCAAGTACGGGATCCCAAGGCAAGTCATAACAGATAGAGATACGCGTTGGAAAAATGATTTTTGGGCCGAGATTTGTCGCTTGATGGACATGAAACGGTCATTAACAACAGCCTATCATCCCCAAGCGGATGGGCAAACAGAAGTTATGAATCAAATCCTGGAAGTAGCCCTTCGAGCATATATCGGGCCATCTCGAAATGATTGGTGTGATCATTTGGACGGTATTTCATTGGCCTACAATTCCACACCTCATTCTTCAACTGGATTTGCCCCCGCTTACTTGCTTTATGGATTCACACCAACAACTCGGAGTTCTATCGCAACCGAGTCGGCTGCTATTCCCAGGCCTGATGAGAGAACATCACCTCGAGTGAGACATGAGGACGCCCTGGAAATGGCAGAACATTTTGCCGCAGACCGGACAAGAGCAAAGGAAGCTCTTTTTCAAGCTCAACTTCACCAGCAAAGAGATTACAATAAAGGTCGACTAGTACGAGAATTTAAGCCCGGAGACTCCGTTGTTTTGAATCCACATTCATTACACTTGTTACGCGAAGAGAAAGGCCGTGGAAACAAATTTCTGATGAGATACGACGGTCCGTTCGAGGTGATGGAGAAGATCAGCCCGGTGACATACCGGATTCGAATGCCTGTATCATATGGGATCCATCCGGTCTTGAATATTGCACATCTGGAAGCATATGAGGCGTCACCCTCTTCATTTGGTGACCGTCCCACAAAGGACTTGAATAGAGATGACTTCGAAGAGCTTCCGGAGGTTGAAATTGAGAAGATTTTAGCTGAACGATGGCTAAAGCGGGGAAAGAGACGCTTAAAACAATTCAGGGTACGTTGGAAAGGGTTTGGGCCCGACCATGATGAGTGGAAGACACGTTTCCAGCTTCGAAATGCGCCAGGGATAGTCAGGGAATGGGAAGGATTGCCTCATGTTGAAGAATCAAGTCAATAGACATGAGGACTCAAAGTACTTAACAAAGGCGGTTCTAAAGAATTCCCCAGTCTAGCGAGTCTTGCTGGATCGTTCTAATCCACTGGTCATTTCAATTTGCTCATTCTGTTTTACAAAATGACAGTACATCGGCTCTATTTCACCATCTTCATTTTTTTTCTACTGCTCCCTATGACTGTCGCGAATTATCCTTACCATTTTATGGATAATGGTTTTCAACCCCCTATCGACTCAAAGCTGCTAGAGCCTTTACTCAAGGTTTTCTCGCACCGATGCTTCACCGCCTTTCTCATGCAGCTTATCAACACCAGTGTGGCATCGATGTCAATCCCTGATCGTCTTATCGAGATCGTTGTTACAGACAGCCGAACCTTCTTCCGATTTGCACCGATCTTGTCCAAAGATTTCTGGACGGTCATCCAAGCTGTGGCGCAGCTCGTTGTATGTGCAGCAGCGGACTTTGATCCTTTCAGTCATAATCCATTCCAATTCCCCGACTCTTACTCGTCGAGAGCGCACGAAGAGTTGAGATCGTCGGTTGCTTTTCTGGGCAGAATTCCCCATTTGGCGTTGGCGGTTGGTGAGAACCCACTGCTGACGTTCGAATTTGCATCTCGGGAACTGGCACACAAGGCAGCAATTATCCTGCAGCAACTATGCTTTCGTTATGTCGCATATGTCGCAGATTTGGTAAAGGAGAGTCAAGGACAGGGTGAGCTTTCCGTCCTAAATTGGGGAGCTCCTTGGGGACTAAATCGAGTTCAGTTTCTGGAATTGTCTGCCCCTGGCATTCTCAAGAAGTTGCGGAAGAGGAGGGCTCAGAGACAGAGAAGGCAACGCGCCGCCGCCGCTCGCCGTTTAGCAAGGTCAAAGTCCCAATCGTGCAGAAAATTTCCCGGCGGCCGCCATTCCGTCGCTAATGTTTATCTCACGAAACCGCCTCGTGTCATTCAATTTGTTCCATCATCTGTCGAGGGCTATCATCCCTCTCATCCTCATTATTCCACTTTCCGAGTCTGGCGTGAACCTTATCCCGATGGTGTTCGCGCCGCTCAACTTCAATTTCTTTGGCGGGCAGTTAGGCTGGGAGGCATTCATGAGCCATAGGGCTCGTACCTCGAGATTGGGGGGGCTATGTCGGGGATACCTTACTACGGTTAACCTCAAGGCCCGGCCCGGTACCGTTTTTCTTTTCTTTTCTTCTTTCATGACTCAATGACTCTCATCATGACTCTTAATGACTTGTAGCTACCTTTAAATGTAGATAGCTGGCATTGTAATGACATCTTACATCTTACTTTTGAATCCCATCTTCTTTTACCCTTACATCCAGCGTGAACGTAAGTCAGTCCTTCCGGAATACAAGGATCGCCACGGGCTCCTTTATTCAATTGACAAGCCTTGAGAGACTTGCCTGAAGGACACGAAGATATATTCAGACAGATAGATAAAGGTAAAGTAACTCAACAGTACTTGATCTACTCGAGTACACGACAGGTATCCAGTCACCAAGCGTAGGTTACCCCGTAATCTTTCTTCGAGATCGTGCTGATATCTCGACCCAGTCCTCAATGTTTTCTTCGTCCGAGCTTTATCTTCCCATCTCCCTCCTTCCCTGCTCGTCAATGCTATTAATCCAGGCTTCTGCCTTTCGGAGCTGCGACGCAATGCTTCTCCGCAGATGCTCGACCAATTCAAAACCATGGACCAAGAATTCGGGCTCACATCTGAAGAAGGAGGTCGAAGCATAGTTTATGGTGTCACTGCAGGACTTGGGGAATCCTGAAGAAGAAGAGAAGCTTAGAGCAAAGTTCCTTTCCATTGGGCGTGTCGTTGAGGAGAGCGACTTTTCTCTCAGCAAAGAAGGCTACGAAATGCAGAACAGATTGTGGGTCAGTATTATGGCACTTTCTTCTTGGAGATCATGGTTGACGCGACTTTGACAGGATGAGACTCTGCAGATACTGTGCAAGGTGGATCCTCGAGTAGGAGACATCACGAAAGAGTACCTGATCTAGCAAATTGTTTTCCATTTATCACCACAAATACGATATAGGACCGAGTTCCTCATTTCCAATTTTTTCCCGCAAGTTTCTCGATGTCAAAACGTGAATTTCATCAATGATACATATCGCAGGAGGCAGAGAGGTCGTACCATAATCCAATCCAATCCTTTTGAGCATCTTTAGATCGTGGGGCCTCAAAGCTAAGCCTATTTCCTTGTTATTGTCCTTGATGACCTGGCGGTCAATGACGCGATCGTTGTACACTTCAATCGTCAACGAATGAGCGATGTTAGCAGAATACGACCACTTACTTGAATTAAGTCGCCTATAATCTCCAACTTTTGTACCCATTCGGCTTGGGCTACTTCCTCCTCAAGACTGATAACGAAGCACTGAGTGGAGTGCATCGCAATCTCGGAAAAGATTTCCAGGGTTTTCATGCTCGATTGCACTGATTTCATGGCCAATTACACTGATTTCATCGTCGACTCCAGTGTTTTTAGGTGTGAGTCCATTGCAGCTGAGTGCCTTGCTTTTATGTCCCTTAAGTAATGTCGCTGAACTCTATACAACTCACGAAGGAAACGACTGACTCAAGGACTGACCTATTCCATGGATCCTGCAACCAAATTTCTCAAGATTGTTGTGTTCCGAAGCCATTTCTGGATGATGCCAATAAAAGTGTTTTCGAGTTTGATCATTGATGTCATTCATATCCCAGGACAGAGCTGGAGCCACCATCCGGTGGGAGGTGGGCTTTCAGATCGCTGGCCATGGTGCAGGTTGGGTCGGACATGCGAGTCTAACTTTGAAGATGGCTGCCGAGTCCCGTGTTTCTCATCCCTGATCTAGATGTGCGCCACAATTTCACAAGAATTGGCTATTGACGTCATTCGGCTTGAGTCTGACGGTACGAATTTTCTGGTACATTTAACACCAAATCAGAGACTTGCGCACTGACTCGATTACGGTCCACTGCGTTAAGAATTTGAACCAATGGATGAAATACTGTAATGAATATCTAATCCCCAAGTCTCAAAATCCTCAAGTCACTCTTGCACACAGATGAACGAGACGAAGAGTTTACTTCTTCCTTCCAGCCTAGCCAAGCTCATTTCTGCCAGCCCCATCAGTTCCGCCAGAGACTCCATGAAACCTTGGACAGCGAATTCATGTTTCTTCCTTGTCCTTTCTTGCATTGTTGACAGCTTTCGTTCTTCAGAGGCATCCAGAACCCTACTGTACTTCAGCCATCCAAGCTTAGTCCAAGCTTCTGTCGCTTCTCGCGTCGGGCCGTGCCTGCCGCCATCACGATCGACATTTCTTGATCTGGGATTTCTGCTTCGGCTCCGATAGCTCCGATATGTCCGGGTTTTTTGTGGGCAGAGAGCTGCAGAGAGACCAAAAAGATACCAAATGCCATTTCTTAGGCCCACATCTCAAAATCGACTGAGACATGATATCATGGCCATGAGTAATATCTTAGCCTTTCGTCATATGATTCGGGAGCAACCATTCTGCATCAGATCAGAGCACTCAGTGGTACAATCAAGTCTGAGCCACGAGACAAGGTGACCCGTGCGTCTGATATAAGCTGAAGAAATTTCTTCCGTTTTTCATTCGCCAGAACTTCCAGCTCGGAGCTCCCGGAAATGTGCTAAATGTCACGATGAAAGCGAATTTCGTTGAATATTGATATCTTATTTATAAGGAATACAAATATTATCTTTGAATGTCCGTATTATTGATTTGTGCTCAAAGTCCAAGAGACGCAAGGGTCAAGCCGAAAGCGAGGGATCGTAAAAGTGCCGCAACGTCAACAAGCCTATATATAAATCAGCATGAATCCTACACCAAAATCAATTTGACGTACAAGTTCGCAACAAGGTTCAAAACGCCAGCCAAAAGTGTCTCAAGACCTTTCAGAACCTGATTGAGCGAAGTATCGACACCAGCAAGCAGAGTAGACAGAGCGGGTATAGTGCTAGTATCAGCAAGGAGGGTATCAAGAGCATTGGCGATATCCTAGTAAAAGATGTGAGCCAGAGTGAAGACAATGGACAGCTTTAAAGGCTAACCGTAACGATTCCAGCAACAAGGTTCGCAATATCATCGTCTGATTGTCTCTTGAGACTACGACGAGTGCTAGGAGTTAACGCAGCCAAAGCCGAAGTAGCATTGTCAAGGGCCGAGGTGAGATCGTTGATAATAGGGGTGACTGTGTCGTCGGTGGCATTTCCGCTGGCTGCGAGGCTCGCTGTAATGGATATAAGTATTCATGTCCTTCATATCATAATTTGCGTACTGATTTGGGGGAGAATAGTGTCGGTGGAAGACTTCAGAGTCGTCAAGACAGCCTGAATATCAGCATTGTCTCGCTTGACGAGCCCAGCAGAGTCGACAGTAGGGCTGGCTACAGCAGAGCCGATTGTCAAAGAGAACAAGAAGAAAGCGGTGATTTGAGAGAAAAGCATCGTTGGCTAAGCTGGCTGGTCTGTTTGAGCAACTGTTGGATGAAGATTTTGAGCATGCTGGCTGGCCTTTTATACTTGAAAGAGAGTGTCGTTATTTTGTTGGCTTTGTGCTTTGCAACATAGCTCGTCAAGAATGACGATATCGAGGGACATGAAACACGAGCCATGATAAACTCACAAAACGCAAAGAAGACTTGAAATTTTCAGCTTCGCGGGAAAGTGTTGTCATGAGGAATGGAACGTATATGGAGTGGGAGCCACTTGGTTTGGTGGGGTCATAAATGGCAAAGATGCTCTAGCTAGTCACGACACCACGAGAATGGTAGTAAACGTCTTCTTGATCTTGATATCGACGACAGAAGTCTCCAAAAGTCCAGCGAGTATCGACCAACGTGCAACCAGCTGTATCTACAGAGCTAGAGTCCATCGCGGAACCTGTAAAATGATGTCAATAATAATATTTTTATAAAACGCCGTGCATTACTTGCATTATTACGGCGGGCTCCAGGTTCAATGACGCATAATAAATATCATGCACGGTCGTTGTTGTTCATAATTGTCATTGTTTCATGCGAGAGACGGAGAGTTCGAAATTGCAGAGTGGAGCGGGAACAGTTGCATCAAAACAGTGCAACGGGCGCAATAGGTTTTGAGGAACAGATCTTGGTATCAGTAGAACCCAATGGTATAGGCCATCTTGAGTGCCATCCAGTGGAGCCAGCGGAGAGAAGCGACGACCTTCGACGATGACAAGTGAGCCAGACAGTTGGTAGTTTGGAGAAAGGTATGGGAGCCGCAAGGATCATAATGGACGAGAAAACAGTATATCGCGGCACAATTGAGACAAATTTGGAAAATTCAGTGTTTCTTGAATCATTCATGGCCGTTGAGTTCAGGCGCAACTCTGTGTGATGGTCACAGTCTTTGTCAGGCCACTCGACCAGATGCCTCGGGGAATGTCAAATATGCATGAGTCATCGTGATTATTTGTTTTTCTCAAGTCCATTGTCTGGTTCTTTGGGTTCCCCCGCCCCCTCCTGCTCAGATGAGAGCTCTAAAATGATATATATCGATTATATGCGTATTTCCGTAAATCACCGCCTAAAATAGAGCATCCGGGACCTCCTGGAGCTTGCTTACGAGCTTATACGGGGCTATGTGGGGCGATTGTCTATATTGGTAGGCATTTTTAGTTGGTAAATCATGTTTCTGATGATCATCTATCTTGAGAATGAGAACAATTGAAGTACTACTCTACCGGCAGTGTTTGCAGTATATTTTCATGATTCTATGCACCAACAGGGTGGCGACCGAGGGCCGTGAAGGTGTGGAGCGGTACTTCATTCACCACCGGCTTCGGATTCATCATACCTTCGCTGAAGAGTGAAATGACCGTCAGAAATACGCCTGAACAGTCAGCGGTGGACTTAAAAAAAAATAAAACACGATGATTGGTCATGTCCCAATAAGGCCTCTGGTTGAGCGGGCCTTGATTCTCTCCACCGTCATCCAAACCCTCCCCAACGCTCAATGGCCGACTCACAGGTCAAAGTGCGGTCAACCAAGCTGAAATTCAAAGGCGAGAAGAGTGAAAAGAAGCGGAAAAGGCATCACGACGACGAGGGTAGAGCTAGCAGTAGCCGTCGCAAGGAAGACGAAGTTGATCCCGAAACCTGGGTTCTGCCTGGCCAACCCAACGAATTTCGGGGACCGACCTTCATCATTCACCCCAGCGACCCTTCTCCGATCTGTATAAATTTCAACTCAACTGCGAACCGTGTCGTTCTGCAAGTTCTGGATAAGGAACTCAAAGGAGAAGATGTCGAGGCTACGGAACCCATTAAACTTGTGGACCGTACTCCGACTGATGTGAACCAAGTCTGGGTCACTACAAGAGTAGCAGGATCACCTACTATCAATCTCCGAACGGGAACAGGCGAGGGCAAGTTTCTCTCCTGTGATGCCCATGGCCTCGTTTCAGCAGACCGAGATGCTCGTGGTCCCCAGGAAGAATGGACACCAGTGGTCTTGCCGGACGGCATGGTCGCTTTCATGAACGTGTACGAGAAATACCTGAGCGTCGACGAAGTCGCCGGAGGCTCGTTGCAACTGCGGGGTGACAGCGAAGAGGTTGGTTTTAAAGAGCGATTCTGGGTCAAGATTCAGGCGAAATATCAGAAGGAAGCACATGAAGAGGAGAAGAAGAAAAAGGAAGGTTTAACTGACCCAACGAAAATCGACGAGACGAGTTCAAAGTGAGTTTTTTCTGTCGTATATTGAGACCTTCGCTAACCCTTGTCCAGTCACATCTATCAAGCTTGGGGAGCTGGAAGAAGTGTTGTCTCCGGTAATGACAAGAAGGAGGTAAGCAGCCTCTTTCAAAATCATACCTCAAAACTCAACTCGTCTTTTTAGCTCAAGCGCGCTCGCAAAGAGGGTCGGCTGGCAGAGGCGCTCCTAGATCGTCGATCTAAACTAAAGAGGTTCGTTGTGCCCTCTACCTGGGAACCTTCATCTCATCCTGTTCTTCCCAGCGATCGTTTCTGCTAGCAGCCCTGTACAACATTACACTCTGTATTTTGATATCTATCCGTTCACGTTGGTGTTCACCCTGCTCTGCTTTCGTCCCTGAAAATTTCAATCTCATGCTGTTCTTCCCAGCGATCATCGGTTTCTGTTAACGGCGGCAGCAACATTGCATTTGTGGACAAAAGTCGGATTGTAGACGAAGTCGGATTGCAGACGGAGCTACCGCCAAGTCATAGACGCTCTAGCCTCTCAGACGCAGTACAGTCGTCATAGCATGATCATTGAGTCGCATTTATTCTTTCGCAAGTCGCCTCGAGGGCCAGATTTTCAGTTTCTCTCTCGGGGGTTGATTCAATCGCTCAGCTTGGAACAAAACTCGCACGCCTTCCTTCTGAACATTGAAGCGCCTTTGCTTTGACCAACATTGTCCTGTTTCGCGTCCCTTTGACGCGACTGCTTGAACGGCTCCATTCAATACGCAAGTATTCAGCATCGTAAACCTTAATTTTGCTCAACGGCTCGCAGATCCCAGGTGATATACCAGCGCTGCCATTCGGCTCTTTCATATTCATCTGATATGAATCCAATTCCTACATTGGTCTTTGCTGCGTCAATACCCTTCTAGTTGGTTGCCCCCAGACTCGAGTGCTCAACTGACTTCAATCCGCCAATATTCAATATGATTAATCCCAAAATCTGTCGAAGAATGCCTTCAAAACACAGCAAAGTCCAAAGAAAAGAAATACACGACGTTTGCAACACCTGCTATTGCCATCGAAGAGGCCCTGAATGACGAGGATATAGTTCAAGCATTTGAATATCGGCGAAACAACAAGTAATCCTCAATTCAGCAACAATGTTCTTCACCTACAGCATCGTTCTCCTCGCTCTTCCAACTGTGCGTGCCGTTGTTACCTTCTTCGATAGTCGATGCTCCGAGTCATTGAACCTCATAGTCCATTGTCAATGTTGCACCTACTGCAGTAGCGACAGGTCCGGCGCTGGTCAACCTGGGCACAGCATCGAATTATGCTATTCTTGCCCAATCCGGTGTATCTACAGTGTCACTTTCCTCGATAAGTCTTTGCCAATTTCTCATAGAGTTTCGTTAGGGTCGTTCAAAGTTGGCGTGGGTCTGCGGGTCGTGGGTCGCCGGCCGTGGGTCTTTAGGAAAGACCTCTGTTGCGCTTTTGACCGGCGCAACGATGAATGGAAAAGTACTTGCCCAGACCACTGTTACTCTTCAGAAGGTACGTCTGGTCGTCTCTTGTGATATTCTGCGCTCATCATTTATCTAGGCGACAATTGCTACTTGAAGATCTGATTACTGCATAGCATGGACACTGTATACCGTTACACTACACTCGCACTTGTTAGAATTACCACATCATCAATTATACATTGTACTGATCCCTCCGGAATGTCTGCGACAGAGAAACCAGATGGGTTGAAATTCGTCACCCAGTAGTGAGTTGGTCGTTTACGGCTGTCACATCTTTGAACCTCGGACTTTCTCTTCCTTCAATCATGGCTCTCATGGCTTTTTCCCTCTTCGGACGTCATTTGTCTTCCAAATTCCACTGGCAAACTCAATTTTGCAGCTCTAATGTCAACCCTGAACCTTATATTTCTGCTACTGGCTCATTCCCGTAGCGCGTTTGGTCCTCAGACAATAGAGCAGGCAAGCAAAGACGTACGAGCTTGACAGAGTTTTCGTGGAGTAATTTTTGGCCCAAGTTGGCGATATATCAGTCACGTCATCCCACAACTCTACGACGACCAGATTCATGCCTCGTGTCCTCATCATTGGTGCAACACGGGGCCTTGGTGCTTCACTGGCAAACTACTACGCAGCACAAGCAGACACCTCCGTTTTCGGAACAACTCGCTCTCCAACAGGACCCAAGAGCGACAAGCTCTCCGAAAAGATCGTCTGGGTGCCCAACGTCGATGTTTCGCAGGAGCATGTCGGCAGGAGCTTGGTGAATCAATTACCGCCTCTCGGCGTGAAAGCTTTTGACGTTGTGGTAGGTCTTTCGTCCAATTGAGCCCAGTGAAAGTTGACTTTGACTTTGTAGATCATCACTGCTGGATATTTTGTTACGGAAGATTTTATCGATGGACTAAAGTGGGAGGAGCAGCTCAAGATGTATAGTAAGTTTCTGGAGTGGTTCAATGAGATATTGCTGATGATTCTGGTACAGCAACATCTGCGATCTCTCCACCTTTCATCGTACACTCTCTTGCACGAGCAAACTACCTGATTCAAGGCTCGAAAGTCATTCTGGTGTCTTCCGAGTCTGGTTCCATATCACTGCGACACCAAAAGGAAGGGGGTGGAAACTATGGGCATCATGCCTCCAAAGCTGCCTTGAACATGGTCGGCAAGCTACTGAGCTTGGACCTGCAGGACAAGGGTATCATCATCAGCATCGTTCATCCAGGCTTCATGAGAACCGAGATGACTGCTGGAGTCGGCTATGACAAGTATTGGGATGATGGTGGTGCTGTCCATCCTGATGAAGCTGCGAAGAGTCTAGCTGAGTGGGTTGAAAAGGAGCTAGATGCGAGCAAATCGGGAGAATATTGGGCTCCCAGAGGACCACGAGATATTGGGACTGCGGAAGTCACTATCGGGAAGAATCTGCCTACTCCTCTTCAACTGCCATGGTAGACGGACGCTGCATTGTTCCTTCATAGCGATTAGACTGAATTCCAAAATAGCATGATATCAAAGACGTATGATCGACCACCATAACAAAGTACTCTGCAGTCCATCTGCTCGTTTGGTTTCTCTCAATCCAGCTTCTACTTTCACAGTCCCTTGCGAAAACACCTCTCCGTTCCATAGGACTGTCCAACTTTCCGGCGCATGACAGAATTTGGGGTTTCCGTGACTAGTGGAAAACGAACTGATTGACGCTCATAGCTGCGGAGTCCTCCATATTTTGGTGATCCCTTGTTATTTGGATAACCTGGTGCTGTATTGCGATAATAAAGTGAACTGGGTAAAGGATAAGGCTGGTGATGTGGTCGGTTCATTGAACCTAGCGCAAGAATAAGACTTTAAAAAAACCAAAAACTGCCTTAACGCACCACGCGTATGTTTCGCGTGAGAAGGCCGATAGCGAAACCTTTCGAGAAGTTGACCCGACTCTTCTGGCACCTGCGGTGAAAAGTGTCAAATGGTTGAAAAAAAGCAAGCACAATGACCACGTACCATTTGGAAATTGATATCTACACCGACGCGATTGGACAAAGATTGTGCGAGTTTGAGTTGATCTCGCTGGTTCATCACCTCTTTGAGTTGCTCCTTGGTCCGAATGAGCTCTGCTTCTGTTCGAGCGGTATTGATCCTTTGCAACTCTGCGACTTCTGCCCGGAGGCGTAAGAGAAGGTCTCGGCCCGACGAGATTTCCTGCGACGGGGGAACCGGAGAAGACCCAGGATCGCTTGAATCACCAAACGATTGATCCACCGGCATCGTCGTGGCACCGTCGTTCACGTTAGATCTGGTCGGGGCCGCAGAGGAAGAGCGAGAGCTGCTTGGACATTGATCCTTGACATTCGAGCTATATTTCGATAGTGTACCAGGAGCAGAGCCTGAGCTGGTTGACGCTTGATCCACCATCATCGCGTCAACATGCTCTTGAGACCTCGGTGGTGTAGCAGGAGAAGAGCGGGAACTGTTTGAACCGTTGAAGGATTGGTTCAAAGCATCCGCGATCGACGTTGCGCCACCATCCGAGCCTGATGAAGAGCGAGAATTGGGTGGACTGTTAAATGATCGATTCAGGGCATCCACCATCGATGTCGCATTATTATTCAAGTCTGATCTCGTTTTCTTGAAATTCCGGTATCTTTTCGACGGTGGTGGAGTGAGAATTCGAGCAAGTCGACGAGGAAGTGGACGTGGACTCGGGGCCGCTGACGGCGCTAACAGACGTTTCCGTTCAAATAAAGGAGGGGCATCTTCAGAATCGGTGTCGGATACCTCTGAACGAACCCGGGCCTTCTTGCTTCTTGGATCTTGAGCTGTTGATGAAGAAGAGACTGGGGAAGATGGTATTGGTGCAACAATCCGGGTTATGGGATCGAGGCGCCCAAGGGTGGCTGGAATGGCAGCCTCTGGAGGTGTAATCTGCTGGTGATGAAAAAAAGAGCTCGATAACAGAGATAAAAAGACTGACCAGTCTCAATGCCTTCCGCGGCTGTTTGGCGCTTGGGCTATTCTGTTTCGGCTGTTTTGTCGCCCAAGACGGGTCAGGCTCAGGTCCTTCAAGCACCGCGGGGCCCATGTGGCTACCATGTTCCTCCATACTCGGCCTTCAAGCAAAGGTCTGATGAGGAGATTCGAAGTGGGAGGCAGCTGGCTGGATTAGCTGTGTGACGTTATTGAGACGACGGCGCTGCCGGAGCCGTCACGGTACAGCTTGCACCTGCGAGGACGAGAAGCGACTTGCTGCTGTTCGTGGACGGTTATAAGCCTTACGTTGTCTTGGAATCAATCTGGTGTTGTATTGTGATGCTTCCTGTCGACAGCAGCAAAAACAGCATAGCATCAACCGTACCATTAGTGAACTTGGGTCAGAATTTCATGTCAGGATCACCAGAGGCTAAATACCAGGTTCAGAGGCCGAACATGGTTGAACACGGTCGTGGTCACATTTTTTGAACTTCCAACTCCCCGTCATCCATGTCTCTCTTAGGTTTTTCCCTCTTCGGACGTCATTTGTCTTCCAAATTCCACTGGCAAACTCAATTTTGCAGCTCTAATGTCAACCCTGAACCTTATATCTCTGCTACTGGCTCATTCCCGTAGCGCGTTTGGTCCTCAGACGATAGAGCAGGCAAGCAAAGACGTACGACCTTGACAGAGTTTTCGTGGAGTAATTTTTGGCCCAAGTTGGCGATATATCAGTCACGTCATCCCACAACTCTACGACGACCAGATTCATGCCTCGTGTCCTCATCATTGGTGCAACACGGGGCCTTGGTGCTTCACTGGCAAACTACTACGCAGCACAAGCAGACACCTCCGTTTTCGGAACAACTCGCTCTCCAACAGGACCGAAGAGCGACAAGTTCTCCGAAAAGATCGTCTGGGTGCCCAACGTCGATGTTTCGCAGGAGCATGTCGGCAGGAGCTTGGTGAATCAATTACCGCCTCTCGGCGTGAAAGCTTTTGACGTTGTGGTAGGTCTTTCGTCCAATTGAGCCCAGTGAAAGTTGACTTTGACTTTGTAGATCATCACTGCTGGATATTTTGTTACGGAAGATTTTGTCGATGGACTAAAGTGGGAGGAGCAGCTCAAGATGTACAGTAAGTTTCTGGAGTGATTCAATGAGATATTGCTGATGATTCTACAGCAATATCTGCGATCTCTCCACCTTTCATCGTGCATTCTCTTGCACGAGCAAACTACCTGATTCAAGGCTCGAAAGTCATTCTGGTGTCTTCCGAGTCTGGTTCCATATCACTGCGACACGAAAAGGAAGGCGGTGGAAACTATGGGCATCATGCCTCCAAAGCTGCCTTGAACATGGTCGGCAAGCTACTGAGCTTGGACCTGCAGGACAAGGGTATCATCATCAGCATCGTTCATCCAGGCTTCATGAGAACCGAGATGACTGCTGGAGTCGGCTATGATAGGTATTGGGATGATGGTGGTGCTGTCCATCCTGATGAAGCTGCGAAGAGTCTCGCTGAGTGGGTTGAAAAGGAGTTAGATGCGAGCAAATCGGGAGAATATTGGGCTCCCAGAGGACCACGAGATATTGGGACTGCGGAGGTCACCATCGGGAAGAATCTACCTACACCTCTTAGACTGCCATGGTAGACACGCTGGATTGTTCCTTCATAGCAAATGGACTGAATTCCAAAGTAGCATGATATCAAAGACGTATGATCGACCACCATAACAAAGTACTCTGCAGTCCATCTGCTCGTTTGGTTTCTCTCAATCCAGCTTCTACTTTCACAGTCCCTTGCGAAAACACCTCTCCGTCCCATAGGGCTGTCCAACTTTCCGGCGCATGACAGAATTTGGGGTTTCCGTGACTAGTGGAAAACGAACTGAAGCCCTTCTCAGACCTGCCACCTTGTATACCAAAGATAATGGATCCAGGAAACGGCGAAAGTAAACTAGCGACCTGCTTCGCAAGCTGAAACTGCTTTTCTTCATCGAATAGATGGAAAAAAGACGACGCGTGGATCGCAGATATACGTCCCTGGAGAGGCGTCAAGGACGTCAAAGAGTCGAGCGTTGGATTAGGACCATCCGGGATATCTGTAAATGGTTTACGCGGCGAAATAAATTCTGGATCGAAAGCGTCTCCTGGGACGAAAGCTGCAGGGAATGTCTCTGGGGTCGACTTGAACAGTTCATGCCCGAGTTTCCAGAAATCTGACAATCTGAGCAATCCATTGGAAATCGAAATCAGAATAGTTACTCGGTCTCAAATCGGAGGCGATAGTAACTGGAAGGAAGGAAGTAAGCAAGGAAGTAAATAAATCCATCTTGAACGGCCATTCGAAGGTCGTTACCGACTGATCAATCAGATAAGCCTGATAAGAGAGGTGGGGTACAACAACATCCGAGGTCAAGTAGAATCGGTTCATCACGCTCTTTTCCATGTTTGAGGATTCGATGCCAAAATTTCGCCCCAAACCGAAATCCTATTAACTGAGCAGCTACTTATCACATTACCGAATCTACCCAGCGCCGGTTCAACTTCACCAACCTGAAAGAAAGACATGTAAGACAAAATGACATCTGAAGAGAGGAAAATAGTACACACTAGCAGAATAGCAAACCCGAACAGTCGACGATGACAATATCGTCCCAAGGCAGCAATTCTGGGGATCTTAGACTCTGGAGTGTCCGGACATCATCTATCGTCGCTTGCCAACCATTTAGAACTAACTTGACCGTCTTGAATCTTTTGACATCGAGATGGGTTGTTGATTCGGGTGACAGACGTGATCGTACAGCATTGACAAAATCCTCGAGTTCAAATCTGGTGTTCGCATCGACATCGAGATACAAAAGATTTGGTAACAGCGGTCGATTCGGGTAATTGGAGCGCATCGAAAGAAATATTGATTTACCAACTGATGTCCTCTTGAGAGATCACCAGTGTGGACATTAGACACCGTCAGCTTCTCCAACGACGAGATCGATTCTAGGAAGGCCATCCAGTGTCACGGTAGTCGGAAGATTTAACCATGCAAGTGTCTTCACCTTGCATCCTGAGCGAGAAAGGGCTTTGCTCACGTTCAAGATTGGAGGGTGACCAGCGTCGGCCCAGACAAAACGAGGGTCGTCAAGATGGGCACCGTGATGTGGTCAAAAAACAGAAAGTCCTTCCACGACATGTGATGGCATTGAAAAGACAATGTCGTTATGTTCAAAGAGACATGACGAAGATTTTCGAGGGCGTCTTCGACATGAAACCAAGGACAGATGATCGACAACGCCGTGAGGTTTCGGAAAGGTATTATCGCGGATAAAGGAAGAGGAGGCGAATGTAGGTGTAGATGTCGTAATGCTGAATGGAAGGTTCCGACGAGGTTTTCTAGCTTGGTGAAACCCCGATCCAGCGTGACTGATGAAATGGTCAGATTATGCTGAAGCATCGTCAACGGCGCTTGAATGTTCTGGATCGGGAGCGTCAAATCAAGCCTCAAGTCCACTGACTCGAGAATGGGGAGATAGTGACGCAAGGAACCAAGAGAATTGACCAAAGATGAAATTATGTTGGGATTCTTGATCTCGAGCACAAAAGACCGCCAACGAGCCGAGTGATGTCCAAGAGATTTGACTGCCTGAACAAGGTCAGCGACATTTTCCTTCTTCACTCCACAAACCAGCTGAATGTCCAGTGGATGCTCTTTCGATCTCTTCAACAGAAGGTCAAGAGCCTCTTCCCAAAGCCTATTGTTTCCGAAAATCTCCATTGCCTCGACACGTATTCCCGACCAAACGCGCTGATTGTCCTGGCCGATATCTCGCCATTGGGAACAGACGGCTGTCAACGCTAGCCCAGGCAAGGTTTGAGAATCCTTTCTGGGTCTGATACAGTTTTCGACGTCTCCGAGGTTGAAGATATGATCGAGAATTTCTGGAGGCAGACGACGAGCTGGTGATCCCAAGCTAATATAACCATCTCGGTGCAGCTGTAATCCTTTTTTCTTCTTCTGTGATAAGCGAAGGCGCTCGGTCAATTCTCGAATTTCTCTATCGCAGAGCGCTATATCCTGCCTAAGTTCACTACGAACTGAGCGATTTGGCCATGACTGAGAGGACAGTGTTGGCCTCTTAACCAAGCTGCGGGATTCGCCCGTGGCGGTCTGCCGGTCTCAGGGCGTCGTCGAAAGAAAATCATAGAATAGATGGTCATGAACAAAGGCGTTAGGGCGAGGGCGACGACGAGGACGAGGAGGTCAGCGCCGGAGATCTAATTCAAAATTGGACTGCATTAACAGCGTTAGGGTTGAAAAGTAAAATGCTACCATTTCGCAAGAGCGTTTAATTGAAGGAGCGTTGTAGTGAATAATGAATGGTGGGTAGAGCAGGATCTAAGTCTTGAGAAACAACCATGTGGGACACGTGGTCTGGGATTCTGCAGTGATCTTTGAGTGATCGACCGCTGCCTTTGCCCTTTTGAGGATGAGGATAAGTTTTATTTCTTCCATCTGCTTGCTGGCAGCGTCGGCCTATATTGTGTGATATACATGGTCAATGATCCAGGTACATCTTCGAACTCTCTCTCTCCGAGGGGGATAAGGTTGGCAAGCCCGAATGTCGACTTGTGCGCCAAATTAATGAAATAAAATAAAACAAAAATACAAAAGAGGAAAGAGATCTACTCTCATTCGATATAGTCAATTTCGTGGTTCTGCATATAAAAAATGTGTATCGTTCCATTAGAATTTTCATCGCCTGCGGCACGCTCAGCCAATCATTTCATGCGTGTACCGTCCATTCCCGAGAGTGCTTGTTAGATACGAGGTCAAATCTGAGGTGAAATGGGTCCTGCGATCTGTAAAGAAATAGCTGGATTTGAACAAATCACCGTACAAGATACCGCCTATTTTGAGGTCCCTCACAGCCAGAAAATCTTCCCCAACTGGTCCAGCTCCTGCATACTCGCAATATGTAAGCTTTTTCTGTTCCCTTCGATGAATGAAGAAGAAGGAATACAGAGTTGCGACATACCCATCATCATGCTTTCAGATTTCCGCTCCTATCTAGCCAAGTTCACCCAATTGTTCCTGATCAATAGTAGAGAATAGGATTCGGATTGAGGGAGAGAGTCGGTCGTCCTCTTTGTGCCCTTGTTGCACTCTCCAAGTTACGGTCTAATTGACTCGGTCTTCCAGAAGGCTGTTAACATGATTCCGCTACAGAAAGTAATCAACAAGGTCCAGAAGGCAGGGAAAAAGCTCACCGAAACCCAGGCAGTGTCACCCGCACACGGAAATTTGACACAGTGAACTTGCCAGAACGTGGATGCTGCCTCATTTATGAGGAACCTGAAATGAAATGTGTTGAGCAGAAGTGACACCTAAATCCTTATTTCATCTTGGTTGTAATGATGGGAAACGAAAGCCGGGGGTAGCTTGAAGGTGAGAGAACTGGAAGGAACGGGAAAAATTACAGTAGAAGAGTTCAATGAAGCAAGCAATAGGTAAAAGTGCAAGATAAGATAAGGGATGGACAGCGAAAAGGACCATAATTTAAAACACATTTTCTGTCGTAGGGACATTCAATTAATTCAGAAAGGGCTTGAAGCAAGAGATCAGATTCGACACGTACGGTGGGAACTCATGACCTACCCAACAGGGACCTCCCCAATGGAATCTCGCACAAAAATGCTCATTGTCCTGGCGAGATACTCGAGAGGTTCGAGATCGACGTTCTCAACAATTTGGTCCACAAGACGCAGACTGACTGACTTGAGACTAACAGCATGGTAGCAGATATTACATTTTGGATCACGCCGGCGAGATCGAACAGCTCTTACAAACTTGTCCAGAGCAACTTGGGTGACAGTGGTAATATCCAAGTGTTGGAGGTTCGGGAGGATCGGAGGCGAATAGCTGTCAACCGGGAGCAACTCGAGCAATGCGTCCGGGTCTCCATGTTTTGTTTTGACATTGGAGACAGTCAGACTCTGAAGGGAAGGGATTCCATAGAGGAACGAAATCCAAACGGTAGTTCGAATGGGAAGGTCCGTCCAAGTCAGGCTTGTCAATATACAGCGTGAACGGGAGAATAGCGAAGTGAACGTGTCGATGGGACAAAGTCTTGAACCAGGTAGGCACTGCAATGATAAGCTGGTAAGCTGCGGGAGAGTGACGTGGTCGAGAAACAAGAGGTCCTCAAAGGAATTTCCAGACATTATCTCGAGTTTGCTGAGGTTGGATGATAGATAGATCTGCTGCTGCGAATCTTGACGATACAGCCATGGATGAATGACCCGGAGCGATTCAAGCTTGTCGAAGCGAGATAAGAAAGCGAGAAGGCGGGCGGGTGAATCTATATTGGCATGTCGAAGACCTGCATGGAAGCCACCAATAAGGCTTTCACAATCGGTGTAAGCGCGGTCCAACGTCACTGACGAAAGCTTTCGAGCTTCCCTGAATATGGATAACATGTTGTGATCAGTTACCATTGTCGCAAGGCTCAAGTCCACCGACTCGAGAAGCGGGAGATGATGTCGGAGGAATTCTAACGATGACAGGAGATGTGAAGCCAAGTCCATATCAGCGATATCGAGCTTGAACGACCGCCACCGCGTGGAATGGCATCCAAGGGATGCCACTGCTTGGATGAGGATACCGACAACTTTCTCATCTGCTCCACAAACAACTCGTATATCCAATGGATGTACACCGGACTTCTCCAGCAGAAATTCCAAAGTTGGTTCCCAACGCTTGCCTTGAGCCATCTCAGCGGCCTGGATGGTAATCGTGGACCACAGTTTGGGTGTAGAAAGTGCAACCCTACGCCAATGGGAGCAAACCCTTGCCAGCGTCAGCCCAGGAATACAGGGAGCGGTGTCAATGCCCACATGATTCTCACGGCAAACTATGTTGAAAATCTGGCCCAAAACCTTCTTTGGCAATCTCCGAATAGGAACAAGGAGCGATTCGTAGCCCTGGACATGGTGTTGTAGGATTTCTCGTTGTTCTTGGAGCCAAAACATGTAGTGATCTTGATGCATGATTTCAACGTCGCAGAGACGCAGGTCTTCCTTTGCATCTCGTAGGAGCTTGGAAAGTGTATGATATACAGGGGCGAGGTCGTTGCTCCGCCGGAGAGTTTTTAACTCAAGCCATCTCAAGTGACTGGCTTTTTGGGGCCGGAAGCGAGGGCGAAGCCCTGACTCCTGCGGGGAAGATTGTATCTGCGAAGTATATCAGATCTAAACGATTCAAGAAGAATAAACGATACCTGAGGGTCAGGCCAAAGACCGTTTGTAGTGTACGGATCACTCAAAGCAACCGCTCGTGTCCAGAATCCTAGGAGCAAACAAATCATAGGAGAAAAAAATGATTTGGACAGCAGTGTCAATGGGGTCGACATTGCCGTTTGATTGAAGAAATCTAATTCGGAATGGTCAGGTTGTGGTTGACTCGGAATTGTGACGGAACACTGAGTCGTTGACTGGAAAGCTCAGTGAGCCCTGATGAATAAGTAAACGGCTTATGTCGCCTAGATTATACAAACTTGACTCGTGTTTGACCGACTTTGGACCCAGTTGACCAAAATTGCAAAGTGCAAAAGTGCAAATGGCTGATTTGGTTTTCGGAGAGGTTCCTTAGATGATGTAATCCGCCACGACCTGCTAGTGACTTGCTCCAGCAGGAATGGGGACGAGCTCTCCGAAAAGATCTTCTGGGTGCCCAACGTCAATGTTTCGCAGGAGAATGTTGGTAGAAGCTTGGTGGATCAATTGCCGGCCCTCGGCGTGAAAGCTTTTGACGTTGTGGTAGGTCTTTCGTCCAATTGAGCCCAGCGAAAGTTGACTTCGACTTTGTAGATCATCACTGCTGGATATTTCGTTACGGAAGATTTTGTCGATGGACTAAAGTGGGAGGAGCAGCTCAAGATGTACAGTAAGTTTCTGGAATGGGTCAATGAGATATTACTGATAATTCCACAGCAACGTCTGCGATCTCTCCACCTTTCATCGTACACTCCCTTACACGATCAAATTATCTGATCCAAGGCTCGAAAGTCATTCTGGTGTATTCCGAGTCTGGTTCCATATCACTGCGACACGAAAAGGAAGGGGGTGGAAACTATGGGCATCATGCCTCCAAAGCTGCCTTGAACATGGTCGGCAAGCTACTGAGCTTGGACCTGCAGGACAAGGGTATCATCATCAGCATCGTTCATCCAGGCTTCATGAGAACCGAGATGACTGCTGGAGTCGGCTATGATAAGTATTGGGATGATGGTGGTGCTGTCCATCCTGATGAAGCTGCGAAGAGTCTCGCTGAGTGGGTTGAAAAGGAGTTAGATGCGAGCAAATCGGGAGAATATTGGGCTCCCAGAGGACCACGAGATATTGGGACTGCGGAGGTCACCATCGGGAAGAATCTACCTACACCTCTTAGACTGCCATGGTAGACACGCTGGATTGTTCCTTCATAGCAAATGGACTGAATTCCAAAATAGCATGATATCAAAGACGTATGATCGACCACCATAACAAAGTACTCTGCAGTCCATCTGCTCGTTTGGTTTCTCTCAATCCAGCTTCTACTTTCACAGTCCCTTGCGAAAACACCTCTCCGTCCCATAGGGCTGTCCAACTTTCCGGCGAATGACAGAATTTGGGGTTTCCGTGACTAGTGGAAAACGAACTGAAGCCCTTCTCAGACCTGCCACCATGTATACCAAAGATAATGGATCCAGGAAGCGGCGAAAGTAAACTAGCGACCTGCTTCGCAAGCTGAAACTGCTTTTCTTCATCGAATAGATGGAAAAAAGACGACGCGTGGATCGCAGATATACGTCCCTGGAGAGGCGTCAAGGACGTCAAAGAGTCGAGCGTTGGATTAGGACCATCCGGGATATCTGTAAATGGTTTACGCGGCGAAATAAATTCTGGATCGAAAGCGTCTCCTGGGACGAAAGCTGCAGGGAATGTCTCTGGGGTCGACTTGAACAGTTCATGCCCGAGTTTCCAGAAATCTGACAATCTGAGCAATCCATTGGAAATCGAAATCGGAATAGTTACCTGGTCTCAAATCGGAGGCGATAGCGCCCGTAACTGGAAATCCATCTTGAACGGCCTTTCGAAGGTCGTTACCAACTGATCACAGTCAGATGAGCCCTGATAAGCTAGAGGTGGCGTACAGCAACATCCCAAGTCAAGCAGAATGGGCTCATCGCGCTCTTTTCCAAGTTTGAGGGCGCGATGATAACCAGGCAGCTTCGATATCTTCAAGCTTCAGAGATGATACTTTTCAGTTCAATCCCAATACTTAGAATGACTGACGTGGTAAAGCCAAAACCGCGAATGCAATTGTACCCATAAACCTGCGACATGTAAACGATGAGCATTTGACTGAAAGAAATCCATTGCGTGCCTCGTGATATGCTTTCGATTGGACAGCCAGGATATGTTCCTTCAGCTCGTCGTCGTCCTGGATTCCTGTTTGAGACTTGAAAAACACAAGCTCGTCCCCTTCGATGTGATAAAAAGCAGGATCCAAAGCACGTCGTTGCGCCATGATGCATGATGAGCGACTGAGAGGATAATAATAGACACGATATCTGATGTGGGTGCGCCACACTATAGAGTTCCTTGGATGAGAACGACTGAAATAGAAGCCAATTGCGCTCGGTCGGAGCTCAGAGAGCTGAGACAGCTCCAATGAACGAGATCTTGGAGGTGCAATGGATGAGAGAAGGATCGAGAGCTAAAAATAATTTCAAGTCCCCACATCAGCCGGCCCGACTCCATGAGAAACGGCCCGCTCAAACTTCCCAATAGAATTTTCAGCTTTAAGAAGCGATCAGCGACAAGTCACCGAGGAATTTTCAAGCATGATTGCCGTGACTACAACCGCTTTTCTCTTCCTTTCACTTTCAATGGCTGGGGCCCAAACTGTCTCTCCAGTGCTCATTCTTGCTGGTGGATGTAAGCCAAGCTCACACCGCTTTCTTTACTTTATTGACTGACATTCTGAATAGCAAACAGTGCAGATGTCGCTATTCTCGAGTTCAATCCGGCTAGTAACAGCTTGACCGTGAAAGGATACACAACTGGAGGCGACAGTGATAATTTCAAGGCATGGATGTCAAGACATCCGACCAATCCCAGTATGTCTCGTTGGTTGCCATAAGCTTGCGAGACTGAATCTTTATCAGATATCGTGATAGCATCCAATGATCATGCTGTGGCCAACGCGACTGGTTATATCACCTCTTTTGCACTGAATAGCGCGACTGGAGATCTGACCTTCCTTGATCGAAAGGATAGTGGAGGTATTCAAACGGCATTCGGTGTCGCTGCTGCCCATGCGGCCTTTTTCCCTAGCGGCGATATTGTCGGTGTCGCCAACTGTCAGTGCTTTTCTGGTTGAACTTTCCTGAAACTCACCAATCATTGCATAGATTTCGGTCAAACTGCTTCAACATTCAAGTTCGACCCAGCGACAGGGAAGATCGGCGATGAAATCAATACCGAGGTGTTGAATTTTGGAGGTTACACCATAAAACAGGGACAGATCCCGATCAGTCAAGAAACGGCCCATCCTCATCAAATCCTCACACATCCATTCCTTCCCATCTTGTACATTCCTGATCTCGGCCAAGATCTGTTGCACCGATTCTCTATTGGAAAGGATGGCAACTTGACGGCCTTGAGTGGATACAAGCAAAAGTTGGGATCCGGACCGAGGCACGCATCGATTTCCAGCGACGGAAAATGGTTGTATCTCCTTCACGAGCTTGGGGTCACCCTCAGCGTGTACTCTGTGGATGTTTCTGATAAATCTACCGGTAAACTGACGCTATTGCAAGAAGGGTACGTCTCTTAAGTAATCAAGATCCGACTCTGATGTTTCTTCAGTGTTCCAATTTATCCATCGAATGTCACTGCATCTTTGAACATATCCGCGGCCGAAGTTCACGTCTCGAACGATGGTCGATTCGTTTACGCCACAAATCGCAATCTCACCAGTGAACCTTTAGCTCCAGGCGGCGTGAGTTTTTCTCAGATTTAAAAGCTTCGACTCGTTGTTGACTTATTTGCAAGATCCCTGACACTGTCTCTGTCTATCATGTTGGTACGGATGGCCGAATCAATCGCGTTCAATCTGCTGCCATCCCAAATTCGCGTCAAATTCGTGCCTTTGAACTGAGTCCGGGGACAGGAGGTCAAGACTATGTCATTGCGGTGCGTATTGAACTCTCTCAAGTTTTCTAACTGACGAGTCTATTACAGGCAGGTCAATTCACGAATAACACGTCCATCATGAAGCGTAGCAGGCTGGACGGAAAACTGCATTTTGCAGCGGCTGCTTCCTTGAGCTTTAGTCCATCGACTTTCATCTGGGTCTAACTGTATTTCTACTTATATCAAGGACAAGGACATTCTTGCTATCTATTGTACATTTTTCGATTAGTCTGTCCGCGAGGAATCAGTTGTCACGAATCAATCAATTGTAGTGCTTCACAATCCGTCCATTGATGATTTCTTCCTCGACTCCATTGTCGGCGAGCTTCAACTCTGATTGTCCATAAGCTGATGTTCTCCCTTTCCGCCATGCCTCCATCGTTGGAGCATCTGCATCCTCAGGCCGTGGTACTATTCCAGCTCTCTTCAAAACCGGGCTATCGTACAGCGGCTTCAATGTGACATTGTCGTTGGTCATGCAAAAGTAAAAGACGCCAAGTCTCGTGTAGCTTTGCTGATCCAACGGCGGTTGCACAACCCTAGAGAAAGGTAAGTATACCACAAGCAAAGTCAAAGATGAACTGACCTGTGAATCGTGCCAGGATAGATACCGCCTGACAAAAAGTTCATCGCGTCACCCATATTGACGACAAGAGCGCCTTCGATATGACGAACCCATTTCCAGGTTCCATCCAGGGTGAGTATCTGAAGCGCTGAAACGGGCTGGCTGTACAAAATCGTGACAGTTCCAAAGTCGGTGTGGCCCTTGAGCCAAACATTCTTCGTCTTGGTTTCTTCTTCCTCCGAGCGAGGGTAGCTTTGGAACCTCATGAATTGAGTACAGACAATTCGGTTATGAAAACTTACTATTTCATGAACCTAGACAAAGTTAGAGCTTTGGTCCAAAGTTAAGGCTACCAACTCGCCGTATATACGTCTCACCAACATCAGAGTATCCATGTAGGTCAACCAGAGCATCCTCGGGCAATTCGAGACCCAATGCTAAAAGCCTGATGATTTGCCTTTGAGAAATGTAGCTTTGCATCGGAGAAGACGTACTTCAGAATCGGATGGAGAACATTTAGATGGTTGTGACGAGCAAACTCGGATATTTCAGGGAGAAGAGGTTTGAGGGCCGTTGGGTGGTCGCGCAGAGTGACATCGCGATTAACTAGCAAGGTAAGCTGTGATAAACTAGAAATGCGACAATTCCTCACCATTATAGTGTTCGTTTTGATCCTTGACACCATTATCGATATGCCAATATTGCCGGGATTTGTATCCCTGGTAAGACCCAGTTTGTTTCATTTGACCTGCATACTTGATCTTCTCCTCATCACTGACCCCAGAGAAAGGGATGTCTGCTATATCAAAGATTCGCTCAGTCTAGAAAGAGGAGTTCAGTCTTGAGTGAGCTTTCAAGACGGATCCCATACCTGGGCTGGAGAGCTTCCGTGGTTTATGACATAGAAAAAACCGTAAGATGACATGGCCTCACGGACTTGAGCTGCAAGTTGCTGTCTGCCTTCAAAAGTCGAAGCTTTGGTCAAGTCAATAACAACCAGGTCCGCATAGTCCACTTGCGTCAACTGTTAGTCCAAAGAAAAGGATGCATTGCTGTACTACCCACATTTTTCAGATGTGACTGGTGCAGGAACATAATGGGGAATCGCTGGTACAGTCAAGCTGGGCATGATACGGGAGAAGTGAAGAAAGAGAAGGAAAGGCAAGTGCCTTCTTGGGGGAAAATGACGCGATATCTGTATCGGTCCGATATCAAAGTCTGACGAGGTCTGATGACCACCTGCAAAGTTTCTTGAAAGAGCCAGTGATGTGGTGAATCCTAACCAGTCATCAGCTTCGAAACACATCATGAAATTTCGGAACAGAAAGACGAGGAATTGTCATGCCCGTCGATACTGGCCAACTCTTCATTCTGGGCGACGTACAAGCTCTCAGAAAGTAATATCGACGAAGACTGGACGATGATCGCTAGCTAATGTTCCATCGTCGCTCAGAGCTGGGACAACCTTGTAATTGTCGACAGTCCTACCTCAAAAGTTGGCATAACATAAATAGCGTCCAAGAGGCAAACTCACCATCCTCCATTGGAACCACCAAACAGAAAATCGATCCTCGACCAGCTGGAGGTGACAGAGGGAGCGGTGAACCCAGTGAATGTAGCGAAATTATTGGAGACACTCCTGCGTGGCGCTTCTGCTCGAAAGTCGAGCATCTTGAAATCCGATTCCTGGTTTCCAACACTGTATTTGGCCGCAAAAGTCGCGTTTATGGCGACTGGAGGTTGTACACCGGTAATGATGTTGTAGGCACCTGAACTGGTACCAGTAGGAG
Organism: Mycena floridula; assembly: GCA_029320655.1. Classification (NCBI taxonomy): domain Eukaryota; kingdom Fungi; phylum Basidiomycota; class Agaricomycetes; order Agaricales; family Mycenaceae; genus Mycena; species Mycena floridula. Next base: position 541,816 of record JARIHS010000025.1, read on the forward strand.
GACTATGGGGTTCAGGGAATGAAGCAGCGAAGCTCAAGCAAATAAATACCTATTAAAGTCACCTTGGACAAAGACTGGTGCATTGGTGGTCACGGATTCAAACCGAGCGCGAGTTAAAAGCATAGATGCGGCCAATTTGCGTTGATCATCGGATTGGTCGTCCAAATGCGTATTAAGAAGGGAAAAATGTTCTCCGGTGCTGATGACACTGAAGTGGCCGACTGTGCAGATCCGGACTGAACCTGCTCCTGGAAACTTGGATGGTTCAAAGGGCGTATTCCTGAACTGATTCGAGACCTGGTTGAAAGAGAAACCTTGAATTGCTCACGAGAGCCAGAACGAATCATTCGATAGAAGTTGGACCACGGATCTGCCAATGGTTAGAGAGGCCGGGCAAACATTGACACTGTTACGCACTTTTTGTAAAAGACGGGACTAAATTCTCCAGCACTGACACCGTTGTCGCGTCCAACGCCTATCTACATGGACGCCAGTCAGAACTTGAACTGAACTTGAATGGAGACCAACAAAGGCCCAGTCGTCACCGAACAAGGTAACGAGGTCATTGACTTGTCGGACCAAAGCTTCTTGAAACCCTGTAATCATGATTAATCGGGATTTACAGAGTAATGAACCAGACAAACCAGCTATGACGATATCTTCACTGAGAAGAAGCTCGGCCACTCGAATTCGACGCGTACTCCAAGGCTGTTCTGTGGTGATATTCAGAAATTTAAATTGGGCCAATGGATCAGGCAAGGCAGCTAGAGACTGTTGAACAGTGATGTTATCTGGTTGAGAGTCGAACCGAAGATTCCAGGAGGCGAATCTCATTGCAACAGCGATGAGAGGAGAAGCAACAACCAAAAATACAAGCTGAAGCATGGTTCCGAACTCGCCGTGTAGTCGGATTTCCTCATCCTTATATACTTGTGAACCAGGGTGGTGGGAGAAGGCAGGGAGTCACCATGTGCGCCATTGCACGTTGGTGATCATCAGGCTGGCCAATGTCTGAGCAAGAGATTTTGCAGCTGGATCCATAGTATTTTGGTGCAGATGGGACGACAACAGGCTCGTACTGTAAAAGGACAAAGGTGTCCGGAAGGATTCGGCTTGACCTGGGTGCGAGCGAGCCGAAAGCTGAAGTTGAACGGAGTTGCCAAGACATTCGGCTGACATTTAGTCTCCCTAGTCAGCCTCTAGTATTAAGTATAGGAAGACAATCGTTCCGCTGACATTCGCTTTCTGATTTTTTTCTACTTCAACAACAATTTTCTGTCTTTTCGGATGTTCTAAACTAAATCTCACTGCTCCATCTCCCTTCAACTCTGCCTGATCCCAGCTGATCCTATCTACACTGGCCGCCCCTGCATTTTTTAGAAATTTTCTACTACTCTCTCTCTCTCTCTCCAAACCATGCTCGGTGAAAATCCACGGCATCTTGTCTTCCCCTGGCGCTGGGGATCGTGAAGAAGACGACGCGGCGAGCATATGAAATCAGTCGGAATGTATCCGGTTCACTGGAAATCTAGCCCTCGGAGCGCTGATGAACTTGAGGACATGCTTGCCGCAAAAATCCGGTGTCGGATGGAAGGGGGAATGCAGGATGATGAATGCGGAAAAGGCGAAACGACGTCGTAAAGGTTGGCCCCTGCAACATTGGAAATACCAGGTGCAATAAAAGTGAAGATGAATCGAAGCTGCCTGCCGTCCAAGGTGCTTATGAACTGGATGGAATTCGAGAGTATCGAAGGAGAGACTAGAAAAAAATGAGTAAATAGCTGGAGGGTAGAACAAGAGCTACAAACCAAACGAAAAGAAGAAGTAAAGTAAATAAGAAACATCGGAAGGTGTACTATAGCTGGTCGTTGACGAGACGACAGCTGGGCACTGGAATGGGAATATCGGATGGTCGAAACCGGCTGTCTTCTTTGGCATTGCATGAACTCGAGGGGATCGTGACAAGTCAGAGTCGGAGACTGGTGAGAATGTCAGCAAGATGAAAAACGAAGCAGGCTCAATGACTTACAGTAGGATAACAAGTAAAGACAGTGGTGAACGCGCGGATATCTTGCTTCCCGGAGCACAAGGCGACACGTGCATCTGTTCAACGATCAACGACGCGAAATAGCAGGCAATGTCGACGCGATATACCCAAGAAACAAGAAGAAAAAGTGAGATAAAAACAGTGTGAATAGAGTGTGTACACATCCTTGCAACCCTGGGCGCTAGATGAACAAGGGGATCCGTGACCAAGAATGGTACTTGAAGCTGGAATGAGGATCAGCAAGGAGAATAGAGAAAACGACGACGCGGCTTACCAAAACGGACGGGAAAGAAGAGGAAGAAACGGGCCATCGGGTATAATTCACGGGTCACAAACAGCTGGAAAGAAAAGATGGTAAGCAAGGTCGACGACGACGACGAGAAAAGAAGACGTAGCAAGCAAATCGAGGTACTCGATTGTGGAAGATGTGTTTTCCGTGGAGAATCAGACGCCCGTCGACGAAAGACCCTGCTACACTTCACAACATCCTGCACCAGTTCATCGAGCGACGAATACACCGGTACTCTCCATCGTCGACGAGACTAATGCACACATCTCTGACCTTACTGCTGTTGTCCTGCTCTCGGTGACGAGTCGTGAGCTCGTGAGCCTTGATGGCGGTCGAAGAAAGAAAGAAAGAGGAGAGATAAAGCTTCCGGATGGTGGTAGAAGGGAAAGAAGGAAATATCTTGGAAAGTCGCGTCTACCGGATTTTATAGTAGGAGGCTAGGGGTGGTCAACCGCCATCGGAGTCCCCGGGTGTTGAGCTTGCTAATCTGCTTCTGAATAGAATCCTGGATATTATTCGAGTAGGATGGTACTGGAGAAGCACTGGTGCTCCCATAATTGAGGGTGTAGAGCTTTGAAGAAGCCTGGATCGGAGAGAGGACTCGGGGACCAATTGAGTTGGTTGAACAACCAAGAAAGCAGGCCTGAAACAAAGTCTCCAATCAAGTTGGAGGTATCCGTCGTTCTCCGTCATTATTTCATGTACTCCTAGGTCTTGGTTCGGTGTTATCCACTGAGGAAGGCGCAATCGAGAGGCGGCGGAAGAGAATGGGAGACCGTGGAAGGAAGGAAGGAAGGAAGTAAAAAGATGGGAGAAAATAAATTTCAGGTTCCGACAGTCACTTCATTCTGACGGCGATGACCGGATTTCCTCAGCCTCTGCGACCTCTTGGACTTCCATCTTCCAATCTTCTCCAGTCAACAGCCTTCATTACTTACCTTGGAACTTGGCCCGGTTCTCGAGTCGGGCTGCCATCTCATCGCTCTCTTTTTCAGGTCAACAGAAAAACAGCACAGAGCCACACCCCTTGCGCAACAATTACCGACACTCCAGCCTGCTAAATTCGACCCGAAATTTCAAGATCAATGAAAATGGTGTTGCCTGCAGAAATCGAGAGACTTTGGGGACGTTGCTGGCAGTGAGTACTCCTCTGAATTCGCTTCGTTTGATGAACCCAGATACGGATGTCGAGTTTCATACTCTTTTTTCCGAGAGCGCATAACCTCGTGTGGATTCCTCCGTTGCCTTCCTTCTGAACCATTCCTCTTCATCGATTTATCAAGTCCATCTTCTGCCTTTGATTCTCATTCCTGCAGGTCAAGGGTTGAAGAGAGTGAAGTTTATATTCATTATTGTATTTTACTACCTGTGAATCCTTTGAATTTATTGTCCCAGAACAATCCCAGAATATCTCAGGCTTGGTGACGCGTCCATGCTTATCTCAGCAACTTGACGCGTACCTCTTCTTAACTGGACTCACCATGCCTCAAGAGCGCAGATTCGACCCTTATGCTGAAAATGGTGGCACAATTCTGGCCATTGCTGGTGCAAATTTTGCTGTAATTGCTGGAGATACCCGTCAGAGCGAAGGGTACAGCATTCAGACGCGATATGCTCCCAAAGTCTTTCAGTTGTCAGTCATCTCACGATTTCCTCGGTCTTCAAGAAGAACTCATGTCTCACAGAACTGACCGGGCAGTCCTTTCCGTCAATGGATTTGCAGCAGATGGTAGAATGTTTGTCAAGAAGATCAAGCAGCGGCTTGAGGTGTGTGATTGAGCTCCTTGACCTCGTCTTATCTTATGATTCACAGTGGTACCGCCATGCGCATGCAAAAGACATGCCACTAAAGGCTATTGCTCGTCTCATTCAAACCATGCTTTATGGCCGCCGATTCTTCCCTTACTATGTTTACAACATTCTAGGTGGAATCGAAGAAGACGGTCCGCATTACCATTCCAGTCACTTTAATAATTGTTCACGGAAAGAACAGGTACCGGCGCTGTATATTCATTCGATCCTGTGGGCTCGTACGAGCGTGAAGCCTGTCGCGCTGCGGGTGCAGCCCAATCCCTTGTTCAACCATTCCTCGACAATCAGGTAGGTGGACTCCAGGTTGCCTCGGTAGCTTCACTTATATCACTACAAGATCTACTTCAAGAACCAAACCGCTGCACCAGGCACCGAGCATCCTGCCCATTTATCCCTGCAGCATGTCCTGTCGCTCGTAATCGACTCCTTCACAAGTGCCACTGAGAGGCACATCGAAGTACGTCTTTATTCGCAGGTTTTCCTCCAGGCTTCTGAACTCAAACCAGGTCGGTGACGGACTGGAAATGTTCATCACGTTGGCCAAAGAGTACCCTGTTGATGAACTAGTGTCCATCCAAGGCATCCAGGAGGTTACAACGACGAGCAGCGGAGAGCGAGTATTCGTGGTTCGGAGAAACCTGAAGCGCGATTAATTTTCTTGTGGTGGTATATAGAAAATTAAGAAACAGATGATCTAGATATGGATCAGAAGCCCTGAAACCTATGGTACAACGCGGCTGCGAGAATCGCGATCAAAGACATCCACTTGGCTGTAGACTGGAGCCTCCTTCGTTTCGCCCATTGTTCCCCACCAACCTCCTGCCAATTGGACCATTTGTCGCTCTTTGTGAGCCACCAAAGCTGCGCCATGGACCCGGGGAAAATGGCAATGTTTTTCCCGCTCTTCCTGTTGGCATAATAATAGGACTGGCAGTCTGCCCACACTGATTTGCCCAAACGTTTCTGCAGCCAGTCGTTGTAGTCCTTTATGACTTTGTCTTTAACCTCAAATGACTTGACATGGCCAGCGAGAACAGGCTTCAACACCCGAATAGAATGTTGTATCTGGAAAAGGTTTCAAATATCGAGCAAGACTAGAACTGCAAGCTGCTCACGACAACTTCTTCTGAGAATACGATAGATGCATGACCAGATGCAACATTGGGACCTTGGAGCAATCAAAGACGGATGACAGTCGAGAACAAGAAAATCGAACCTGTAAGAATGAAGAGATTGGGAAATCCTGGCATGGAGGAGCCGAGATAGGCCATCGGGCCTCCTTGAGACGCGAAATACTCATCCAGTGTCATTCCTGCGCTGCCTCGGACATGAAGACCTGGATCCTCCTGAAATGGCATCATTAGGCGAGTATTGGTCTTCGAAAGAATTCATACTAGTGAATATCCCGTGCCGAAAATGATCACATCTGCTGGGACGAGCTCTCCAGTCTTGAGTTTGATGGCGTTCGCCTCGATAGATTCGATACCATCCCAATTGACAGTGACATTGGGCCGCTTCAAACACGAGAGGTATCCTGGATCGACGATGAGTCGTTTGCATCCAGGGGCGAACTTGGGAATCAGTCTGTCCAACTCTTCTGGAGGAGCCATCTTTTTCATGTATCTTGTGAGCATTTTTCGGAGCAGCGTATTGATAAGGGACCCGTTTTTCTGAAACACTAAATAGTCGATGTCTGACTAGAAGGAAATCAGTGCACGCCGATGGGCCAAAGAAAGGACATACTTTCAGATAGATCCAATTCCGATACCACCTGAGGACAAGAGGAAGATTTGCAAATATCCATTGAATCCAGGGCGAATATTTGGTATTTACCTGATGAACGGAGGTTCAGCAGAAAGCTGATAAAGGAAATCCGCTCACCCTTGGTACAAACCACTGGGGCGTTCGACAAAAGTTGACGACCTCCACCGACGGGTCTGCTGAAATTCTCGGAACAAATTGAGCGCTGTCGGGCTTCTGTAAGCTGAGACCATGTTGAAAATTGGAGACCACACACGCGCTACATCCATTCCCTATAACCGCTACCTTCTTGCCCTTCAAATCAACGTCATGTCTCCATTTCGCAGAATGCCAGGTGATGCCTTGAAATTTGTCGATTCCAGGTATGTCGGGGAAAAGCGCGTTTTTGAAACCACCGATTGCATAGATGATCTAGTCTTTATTTTAGCTCACCATCATCAGGTTTGTGGAGATCTGACTTACGGCTTCGGCCTCAATCTCGCTGTTTTCTCCAGTTATGGTGTTCCGAATAGATATCTTGTAATGCTGGTGCTCATTGCTCCATTCGCAGGAATATACGGACGCGTTGAATTGTGTGTTCTCCTGTAATTTGTGTTTGTAGAATAGGGATTCCCAATAGGCTTGCAGTTCAGGCTGGTCGACGTAGTAGGAGCTCCAATTTGGGTTGAGTTCCGTCGAAAGCGAATACCAGTGACCTTGGGAGCATCTTCAGTCCTGGTCCCTTCTCAATTAAATACCAAAGTCTTGCCTGGGGCGTCCGAACCGCATCCCTGGAGAAATGAGAACTTGAACCATACCGAATCCAAACAAAGTTCACCGGGTATGTGTTGTCCTATCAAGAACCATTTAGATACATTGACAGCCAATAGGGTGACTACTTACACGCCAAGTTCCACCGACTCGTGAAGCCTGTTCACAAATCTGTTTGAAAGAGTCAGCCACAAAGCCTTCGTCAGATGGTTTGGTTGACCGTAAAGCTTGCTGAGCCGAATTGACGCTTTAGCTCAATTCCTGCTGAAATCCCTCCGAGCCTGAACGAAGAAGCTCAAGTCAGCCCCGATGGTCGCCCTGAAGCCCTGAAGCTGACGTACCCAGCGCCAACGATAACAACATGAGGCGACTTTCGCTTTTCAGACATGTTTGAGTATTAATCTGGTGAGAGTGAATTGCGAGAGAGCCTATAGAAACATATGAATTCGATTGTGTAAAGCAAACGAAATTCGGATACAGTACGCAGCGCTTTCGGGACTCGGGACTCGGGTAACCGGTTTGCCATAGGCTTTTTGAGCTGCGATAACATGAATTGAATTGTGGTACAGAAAGCAGGCAGAAGACAAGGTATACTAGGAGCAGGATAATGATGAGGTCCAATATCGGGGTAGGGGAATAAATGGCGGAATTTAAGCATTAAACTGGCAAAGCTGTAGAACATAGCACCAATATTCATGGCGTCAGTACGTTCGACCGCGAACAAAATCTTCCAAGCCTATCTGAACTCGAAACTGGATGTTGCCCTTTCAGGTACGTGGTTTAGTGACAATTGTTGATATGGTTCTGAAGACAGATTAGTAACATTGTTCTGAGAGGTCAGATGAACAAACCTGAGTTTGAATGATAGTAGAATCCGCTCATGGAAGCTACTGGTGGACTATGGTGACGAGGTGATGAAGGTGAGCGCGCGCTCCTTTGGACGCTTGAGTCTCGACGTGACCGAGGGGAAGAAGTGTCGACTTTTAATGGGCTGGAAGAAGGGGAAGAAGAGGGGAATGATTCCTCCTCTGGCGTCAGAGGCATATGCTGTGAAGAAGATCGTGCAGAGGATTGAGGATTGAAATCTACGCAAACATAGTAGAATCCTAAAGACATCACGGATCAGCGGCCTGTGTTATTCCTGTGCAGCTGCTGTTGAAGCTCACCTGCAAAGCTTGCACCATTGATATCTTGTACACGATGGTCTGGCACCAAGAATCGCTCCTTCCACCTCATAAAAACAGCACCACGGTCTCTGCTCGGCATCGTCATGAGTGGCTTCTTGAGCTCGTGCTTGACGTGTCGGAAGGCCGGGAAACGAGACCAATGGACCATGTCTTCTTGCTCGCTCGCACCCCAATTCTGCGTCAAGAAACCGTACCTGCTCCCAATAATCTCGGCATCAAAGAATGTTGTCAATTCGGGCCAATCGTCTGTGAGCCCTCGAATTCGAAGATAACCACAGAGAAATGAAGAGTTGAAGTCCACATCCTGAAAGGAATTCAGCAGTCGTTTGCAAAGTATAAAAAGGAGAGCTTACCACTATGGTTACATTAACATCATAGCTATTTCTTCCACTCTTTTGGGTTCCCTGGAAAGAGGCTCCAGGATAGAGACAGTGGTGGCCCTGCGACCGGACCCGGAGCCTGGTAATGTCGGTCAAAGGACTGGATGGTAGAGGTTGCCTTCGATAATGTGAAGGAGGAGCTGTTATGGGTTGGGGAGACTTGGCGGCATATAAGGAATGAGTTCTCTGGGCGGCATAATATGAATCCTGGGCTGGTGGTGGATCCATTTCAGTGTCTTCGTCATGAGAGCGATCTGACAGTCGCCTCGTGGTAGCAAGGTCGTCGAGGATCGTTGAGCGGGACGGGTCGGGATCCAAGTCTATACACGATGACCGACTATCCGGGATGCTCCGTACAGTCAGACACTGGTCGCGACAGCCCCGACAGACGATTGCCTCTGGACCATAAACGAAATTTGAAGAGTCGACGGGAGAATGACAGTGCGAGCAAAGCTTGACCTGAGCTGACTGCTGGTCCTGTATCGGTTGCTCCTGGACGACAACAGTGTTGTATTCTGAAGGCATCGTCTCGGGGGCGGCGCTGAAGGAGGAGCTGGCAACTGTGGGAGGGAATAGAAGAGTTTCTTTCTGATCATGTGCTCCCTATACTTGGCTCCTGCGCCCATGCATTTACCCTGCCAAAGATTCTTCACAAGTTATCTTGGGCTCTTCTTTCGCTCATGTCAACAATTTTCTCTCTACACAGCAGCTTGTTGTGGCAGCGCCTTTTTGGCAGTTCGTGACAATGGCCCGGATAATATGGCTTCCTTTAATGCATCCATCCCCGAATGGAAATACATCAACATTTCCATCACTCCCGAGAATCGCCTCGAGGTCCCAGACTCAGCGCCTCGAGCCCTACTATGTCCAGAGCGGGCTTAGGCGCTCTCAATGGTTATTTGGCAACAGATTCTCAGGCATCCAATTCATTTCGGCGCTTTGCTCGCCATTACCCGAATGAGCGTAAGGGGCGCTCAATGTCAACGGCAAGAATAGACAGTTACAATTTCCTGCTTACGGTCCTCGATTCAGAAGGAGGGACATCGAAGATCCGGGAGCTTTCCTTGTTCTTCGATGAAGTGCCTGACAAGTTCGGACTGGTGACCCACTTCAAAAAGACAAAGCCGGTTTCGACTTGACCTCAGCAACAATGGCTGTCTAGTTTGGATTCTCAAACACTTGTACTAATAGATAATAATGAATGCCTTTGTTCTCGACCACCCGCGCACTTGTCCTGCGGCGGCTGCGAGCGCCAAACATCAAATTTGGTTGTGAGCGACGAACAAAGAGATCACTCCGGCCCCGGTGATTGGTGTTTCCCTCGAGCCAACGTCAGAGTGGTCTTGAGTCTCAACTCCAGAGACCCGCTGAAGGCAATGTCATGCACGAACGATGTCTGGCTGCTGAGAGACCGAGTCACGGAACAGCGATAAACGGACCCTTGACCTAGGTTGCAGTTTTGACGCTGTTCAGCCTCACAACCAACGGAAGCAAAGAGACATTCTCGCTCGAGGCATAAAACTGCACACAGTCGAGATACACTTTGAACCTAATTGTAGTGTCAGCAATGTACAAATTTGTATCTGCAAGCACCGACCAATGGTTGAAGTTTGTCTCAAATTTCTTCAAAACATCCCAGCATTTGAACATGGCCTGCTCTGCTTCAGTTGCATCCACGGCATTGATGACTTGATTGGCGGTCTTGGTGAACGAAGAAGTGTATAATGCAAACATCGAGCAAGTGGTCATGAGCCTCGAATATGCCTACCGAGAATGATAAGCAAAGGATCAGAGGAATATCAGAGACCTCACCTTCAACAGCTTCGAGCTCGTCAACATACATTCCTTCAAGCAAGTGTCGAGAAAATCGACATGGTCTCGCAATAGCTGGTCCACAGTCCCGACCTTCTCGAGCTTGGCCTCCAGTCCACGCCAGTTGGGTTCAAGCACTTCAAATGTAGCAAATGCCAGAATCTGCTGGACGAAAGACAGCATCCTTGCCCGCAGCAAAGATACCCGGAGACGCCAATGATGGAATTCTGGATTACTCGGGACAGCCTGTCGCCATGTTATAGTTTTCTGTTCAAGCCACATTGAGCAAAGGGATTGCTCGACGTGCTTGAGATGCAGAAGGAATCGGAAGAGAAGTTGATACCGAAGGATCGTTTTGCGAGAGATCACCAGCGAGAGTGGAAATTTGACAGCGTAATCCAAAGAGAGGGCGTCAATGGCTGTAAGAAAATGAGCCGACATGATGAGAACAAGAGATTAGACGAACCCAACAAAGCTTTCTTGTCGTCCTTTTCCTTCTTTGGCTCTTGGGCATGAGCATCTTCACCCTCGTCTCCTCCAATGACACCGCTCACACTGACGACTTTCAACAGCCAGTCGTATAATCCACTGGTCATCAAGACAATTTTTACATCCTCCTTGAACATTCCATCACTTGTCGCGTGAGGGTCGTTGAGCGAGACCGGGTTAGAATCAGCATTTAGCGCAAGGTCCAGCAAGCTTTGGAGCTTCACAATCGAGGCTGATTTCGCGCTCTTCCTGAGCTCGCTGCTAGTGAGATCAAGGAGATGTGTAAGGAAAGATGCTTGAGAGAGGAAGAAGTAGCGCTTGAGAGATCGAAGGCGCGGAATGAGCTGCTGGTCCTTCAGAAGCAGTTCTAACAGGGTGCGATTGGCGTGAGTGTAAGCGTCTTCTATGAAAGCATAGAATCTTGGGCAACAGTCAGGTAAATCAGGTGCACGAATGACTAGCTTGCTCACTTTTCGTCGTTCATTGAGAAGGTCTCATCTTCAGAATGACGGAGATCACGACTGATCTCGATTCCACATTCTCGGATGACGTTGAGATATTTTCCAGCGAGTAGAATTTTGTGCTTCCAGCCTTCGAGCAGAGGTGGAACACAAGCTCCACCTGGAAGACGTCCTCCTGGAGTCCTGGGGAGAGGAATGCCAGCCTGTTGCTGTTTGGTGCCAGAGGACGTGGAACCATCTCGAAGCTAAACGACATGAATACCAATAGAACCGAAACAGGAACCCATACCGTGTATCTTCGCTCCCAATATTCGTCTGTATAATCCATCTCCAAGATACCCCGATTGATAAACTTGCTCTCCTTGACCATGAGCTCCTCGTAGACATCATTCAACGTCCCCGTGGAAATCCATTGCTTCACCATATCCACATAAGGCTTTCCAGCATCTTTCAACAATGTCCCATACAGAGTGTTGGCCGTTGGATCTCCCGACATGTGTTGCATTCGGTCGTAAATGATGGCAAGGACTTCGCCGCCTTTGACAGGGACACCGCTGCCAGGATTTAGACCCGCGTTTTTATCGATTTCTGACAGCACTGCTTTGAGATTTGCACCTCCAAGACCCAATGCTTCATTTCGAGCGTCTTCTTCGGGGTCGCCTTCGCTACTTGAAGATGAAGACGAGGAGAGCTCGGCAACATCGTCGGCTGACCCTAATTCCAGAACAATATGGTAGAGCAGAGAAAGAGTATGAACGGTGGGATGTACGTAGAACCAGAGCTTTTGAAGTGAAAACTGCGGCGACGAAGTAAACGCGTGTTCCAACTGGGACAAAAGGATTTGATAGTCCTAGAAAATGTCAATATGGAAACTGAGGAAAATGCTGAGAAATACCTTGAGCATATTCCGTAATGAAGCACATAAAGCATGGTTCACGAGCCCGCAATCCAGATGACTTTGATGCTCAACAAACGCGGAAATAGCCGTGTAATAGGTTCCAAGAGGTAGTATTCTTTCCACAAGATCACGCAAGGATGAATCTGGATTGATTTAGTATGGAAATTGCAAGTGAAGTGACCCGTTACCCAACGATGGTGCGACCATGAATCGGATGCCTTGGAATGGATCATCGTCTTCGGGTGAATAATCTGAATGGAAGGTGATATATGACCCTTCAATACCCTGCATGTATGAGATCAGCGGGATATGGGAAAATGGTCGCAATTCACGCACCACAAGCACGTAAAGTAGATCTTCCAGAATAATGGCCTCCTGGACGTTAATCGATACGTGGTCCAAGCTTTCTTGCTTCTCTTTTCCCTTTACACTGGGCGCATGATGGATGCTACTAGATCCGACTCTAGAGTTCAATGGAGCTCGAACAAAAGATGTCTCCGCAATGAACGAAGTTTCCCTTTGACCTGTTGCTGCATCGAGTAAAATAGCTGAAACCGCGACTGGAGCTTACCACCACGACTGGGACGTGAAGGATGCGCTCTTCCGTCGAATTCATCGTCAAAGCCGTTCTGCTCGTTTCTTGTTCGCGCGAGTGTGCCAGCAATCTGAAAAGGTTCCAATTATGCTGCTCTCTCGGGAAGAACCACTGACCTTGGTGTATTGTTTCGTCGAAAGGGTAATATTTTTCTGTCGAGCACCAGCACGCGTTCGTGGTGTATATGGCTGCATTTCGTTGAGGACTACGAAAACGTCACGGTGTTGATCGGTTGAATAGACCACGTGCTTTTGTCCACTCAAGTAACAAGTTAGGTCAAGTTTAAATTGAGTCCCAAGTTCAACCAGACCTCAGACTAGACAATATTTCTAATTAACCGTTCCATTCATTACATTGCCCTATACTAAGTACTTGTATATCAATAAGTAAGGTTTTTGGTTTTCATTCATGAGCAGTCTTATCGTCTGCGGTTTCATCTGTGGATGGAGGCCCTGAAGGTTTCTCAGATTTCTCCGGAGAAGGTTTCTCGGTTTCCTCCGTGGATGGAGGGCTAGAGGGTTTGCCGGCGTTTGCTTCGACATCCCCAGCGCCAGCACGCGTTACGTTTCGGTCTAGTGTATACTCTCGAACAAGTAGAACTAGTCCGATAGGTTAGTCCAATGCCACAGCCATTTAGCCAATGGGCTTACCCATCAAGAATCCGGCGCCTACGACGGGTGTCATTACAACCCAGATGCTGCTGATAGACTTTGCATAAGCCTGGATAACTGCTACTCTTACGACAGGGTCCTGGAATACTTGTCAAGCTAATATTCAAATTTTTGAACACGAAAAAGCTCACAGCAATTTCCTTGAGATGTCGAACGCTCTCGGTGATTGCTCCTGGAGCGATAGAAGAATTCGGTATTTTCGCTAAACGCTTCGTCAGTGTCTGGAGACCAGGTCAGACGATGGACGAGAGCAGTGGTCGAGAAACGTACGCTGGAAAACACGACCTGTCCAATGGCAAGCCCAACAGTTCCTCCCATTGTTCTAGCAAACGATTATCCAAAAAGTAGCAAATATCATGAGCGAGACTTACCTGATGAAGCCGAAGGTTCCTGTAGTTGTGGCCATGTCTTTGATAGGCATCGCAGCTTGAAGAGCGATAAGAGGCACCTATACAATGTTAGCGTGGTCTTGTAACTAGTCAAAAAAAAAAAAAGTACTTGGAAAAGGGATCCTAACCCGAAACTTGCGACCATGGGTAACAGTACTTTCTTAGCACTAGGTCAACTGTCAGCGAAGAGTCGCATTGCGACCATCGAGAATACTGACGTGTTGGAATGACTATCCAGCGTGGTCATCAAGCCGTAGCCTAACGTGAAAATGGCCCAAGAAAACCATAGGATGAGTCGGTACCGCTTGATGATGGATACAACGACGCCGGAAATTGCAGACATAAAAGCACCACCCAGCGAAAAGGGCAGCATCCTGACGACGTTAGCTGGAAATTACGAACGAACAGGGAAACTGACCAGACACCGGCACCAGTAGCGGAAGAGCCCAGGGCCTGGAAGTAGACAGGAAGATAATAGGCCCCTGGTAGAAGATTCAGCAATGAGAATATGAGATGGGATAGTCCTTACCGGTAAAGAAAGAGACAGCATGCAGGAAGGAAGCTATCAGAAGGATTGTCGTGGTCCTAGTCTTGAGAAATCAAGGGTGAGAAAAACGCAAAGTGGCATGAATGGATCGCATACTCTGAATAACCTCGGTGGCACAATCGGCGACCTCGTTGTATAAACCTCATTGACGCCAGCCAAAAGAAGCAGCACGACTCCAACCACAAGGAGCGCGATGGTCTCAGCCGAACTCCCTGCTCCAGGTTGAGATTGCGTAAAGAAAATGATATGGCGAGTAGACTTACATCTCGTCTCGCTGGAATTGAATCCTATCAAGACGCAAACGACGCCGGCTACCATGAGGAAAAGTCCAATAAAGTCAAACTCTTTTGCATGCTCGGCTAGTCCTTTGCCCTTGTGAGGATTAAGGTTGAGGAAGAAAAACAAGATCAAGGCTCCCAATCCACCAGTCGGTCTAGTGCAATAATACTTTGAGTTTCGGATCTCGAGAAAAACTCAATACGCACAGATTGATGTAAAAGCACCTGCGATGGCGACATATGAGCAATCCGAGGCCAATTCCTGAACAAAGTGCTCACCATCTCCAGGATACATGATCGGTGAGAGCCTAAGGCCAAGTTAGCAATTTGATAGAGACAGCTTCCGCAAAGACTCACGCCGCCCAAGAGTGGACCCACGACACTGAGAAAAAGGTCAAATAGGTTTCAGAAGTGGAAGCAGATTGTCGTGTACCTCGCTATGCCCCACGTGGATCCGATCAGACCACCATATTTGCCTCGTCTGGCAAGTCGGTTAGATAAATAAGCTGCCGAACCCATGATTACTCACTCGTTGAGCGGCACAATGTCGCTGATGGTGATATTGACCTGAGTCGTTTGTGAACATGTAGTAACAATCTGATCAGTTTGATTCAGCCCACCAGCTGCATAATGCCGCCGCCACCGATTCCTTGAACGGCACGGCATACCACGAGCCATATGCTGTTCTGAGCTGCACCACACAAAGCAGATCCTATCTATGGATTGTCAGCAAGAGAGCATGCAGAAGAGGCGAGATTTCAATGTACCAGGAAACACCCGATCGACGCGTAAAGTATAGGTTTGCGACCTGTAACAAGCTTCATGAACGGAAAGTCGCGATTCGAGGTTAAAGAAAAGTACCAATGATATCCGAGAGCTTTCCATATAGTGGTGAGAGTGAAGCCGCGGCGAGTAGGTATGCACTTTCGACAAATCAGAATACAACAGGTTCAAGGCAGAGATGCACAGACCTGCCAACCCAACTGTAGTTTTTACCACCACCTAAATCTTGAACAATAGTCGGCAAAGCTGTTGCAACGATGGTCTACTGGCACGTCAGTCTCAAAGGACTCTTGCTCTGTAAGAAACTGTTGCTACCTGATCTAGAGCCGCTAGGAAAACACATAACATCAACCCAGAGAAAACCTTTGGCGAAGTTAGACAAGAAATCCAGCAAGGTAGACTGGCTTACTATTGGTAGCCGATTTTCAGGCAAAACATGAGTATCTTGATCTCTCCAGCCTGAGCCCGACTTGTGCTTTTCTTTGGAGTCGGGTTCGACTTCGGCTGGTGCAACATCAGGAACTGGCGAGGAAGACATTGCCGTTACAGGAGGGAAGGGCGAGATCCTTTATACGGTGGGGAGCCGGAAACGCTTTTATATTTATAAAAAGATCTGTGTCAATGGACAAACGTCATACCACAAACGGCCCGAGGAGCTTACTGAGAAACACAAAACGTTGACGGCCCGAGGAGCTAGCAACTCAGTTTGCCCTTTGTATTGTGGCACGCAAGGATTCCGAGTCATCTGCGGCTTGAGGGTACCGCGGCAAATGGTCCTTGCATTCTGAGAGTATTTGTCATATCGAGCCATGGGATCAACGGCTCCGGGAAAAAGGTAGCATTCCGGAGCCGCAAAGCTCAACGAGCTCCCAAATGGATAGGATAGAATGTAAAACAGCCATGGAACACAGCTGGATGTTTTCGTCAACGTTGTTCAACGGCAGCGAGATTTCGTTATGACTCTAGAAAACTTTGAAGTCACGCTTGTGACCACAACAAACTCCAAACAGACCAAGCTGTATAATTCTCTTTCTGCTTTGTACCACCACCCGTTGCAATCATGACTGAAGCCGCTACAATCCCAACATTCAAATTAGTTCTAGGTTCGTTATATTCTGCAATCCAGTCGGAAATCAGCTTTGACGCGCTCTCTTTCACTTTTTCTTCCAATCGATGCATCACCGCCACCACAAATACCCTCAATTTTCCTCTCATTTGCGATTGAATTACTTGAAATATAGTCGGAGACGGTGGAACTGGAAAAACTACCTTTGTCAAGGTGATTTCATGTCCTTCCTTGGGTTCAGATCGCGTACTGATTACTGGAAACCATAGCGCCATCTCACCGGAGAATTCGAGAAAAAGTACATCGGTGCGTTATCGTCTTTCAAGCGCGTCCTCATAGACGAGATATCCGTTGTCGCCCGTGGTTCTCATTGTTCCAAACAGCCACCCTCGGTGTTGAGGTTCACCCTTTAACCTTCTCCACAAACTTCGGAACCATCTGCTTCAACGTCTGGGACACAGCTGGGCAGGAGAAGTTTGGTGGTCTTCGGGATGGGTATTACATTCAGGGTCAATGCGGGATTATCATGTTCGATGTCACCTCTCGCATTACCTACAAGAATGTGCCCAACTGGCATCGGGATCTTGAGCGTGTCTGCGAGACCATCCCCATTGTTCTCTGCGGTAACAAAGTCGATGTCAAGGTTCGTACAGTCTATCGATTAACCCATCTTCCCGCCACTAAAATTTTTTCTCGATCACAGGAGAGAAAAGTAAAGACTGGGGCAGTCACTTTCCACCGCAAGAAAAACCTGCAATATTTTGAAATCTCGGCCAAGTCGAATTATAACTTCGAGAAACCCTTCCTCTGGTTGGCGAGGAAGCTTGCCGGGTACGTCTGCTTGTCGCCACTTGTGACCGGAAGCTAAAGCCATCAAATAGCAATCCCACTCTCGAATTCGTCGCCGCTCCTGCTCTTAAGCCTGCTGAGGTTGTTGTCGACGAGGCTCTGATGGCCCAATACAGTGCGGAATTGGCTCAGGTAAGTCGAATATGCTCGTTTTGGTTTTTTTGCTCATTTTTTGCAGGCCGAGGCTGTTCCCCTTCCCGAAGAAGATGATGAACTCTGATTGTCCACTTTTCACATCTCGCTATCATATCAATCACAATCACCTCTTCCTCTTCCGCAATATATCACCATCGTCGTTTACCTCCAATCACTTTTTTCGCGCATTTGTCAGTTATCTTATGCCATCGTGCACGATTTGAGTTGGGAGGCATTGTATGACCGTCTATTAGATTACAGAATAAGAAAATGATAGGAAAACCAGCGCCAGATCAGAAAATTGTGTTCAATCAGAGTAATCTTGGATTTATCTGTATAATGATACAATGGTTTCAGTGTTAGTCTATAAAACATGGTGGACTGCAAGACACCCAGAGCAAGATCGATCAGGAATAGTTAATGCGTATCATCAAGCTGAAAGGCAGGCTTGTCGCCGTGACGGTCATTTCGCCACCAGCTGGGACCAGCTCAGAAAGCTTCTTGACCAGGTTTGGTCGCGTAAGGGCCTCGATCTGTGGAGGTGCTTGGAAGTATATCTGTTTGCCGGGTGAAGAGATTGAAGGCTTCTTGATTTGACTATATGGATGTTAGGAAAAGAAAAGGGAGACCAAATGCAAGACGTACAGATCTTGTCTCTCTCTCAGCAGCTCGATAAAGTCTTCCACAGTGAGGTCCGATTTCACAGTCAGGTCCAGGGATTGACCTCCACAAACCGGACAATCCTCGCGCTTCTCGTGCTCGAATGTGTAAGAATAGACCCCGTCTGTCCCAATGAGCATGAAATAATTGTTGAGGTAGGCAGCTGAGCTGGTAATGATCTTGAAAGCCTCATTGCAACAAGAGGCTGGAAATCAAAGGTGAAGATTTGAGCATGAGACAATCTGTGGCGACTCACCAGCAATAATAGCATTTGTTGAAGCTATAGCAGGGATAATATTCTTGACCACACCTTGCGTCAGAGACCAGGTTACACCTTCAATCTTGAATTCTTGGGCCCGGGCAAATGCGACCTTGTATAGCCAGTTGATGTGGTCTGGGTCATCGGTGTCCATTTTCTTTTCTACCAAAAGTTAGACAAGTAAGACCAAGATTACGAATAATCTGTGTACCTCCTTGCACACGAGGCCATTCTAGAACCGAAGCCCATTCGATACAGTGTTCAGGCAGTCGTGGAGTGTTGGCGATGGTACAGATCGGGAAAGCAGTCGGTTTGTTGAGCATATCAAGAGAGCACTCGTAGCAGGAAGAGATTGTAGGAATAATGACGCGCGCCTGACCCTTGAATCCTGTCCGCGATTAGCATGCCAAAGACGGACGACAAAAATGGACGTGCCTTCAGTTCCACCGTCAATGAGCGGCTTCATTGATTCAGGGACCTCCGGGTCTACCATGTTGACCAGGGTGGCGCTCATCCATCGCCGAGCTTCGACAGAATCGAGACCGCAGATCACCAATTTGAACTGCATATAATAATCTTCGTCCTTGTCTTGAATCTTGCCAAAATAACTGGACACGAATCAATAAACAAGTAAAGAGCATTAAACTGGACCTACGGAGTCACTTTGACACCAGGAACACGCTTCATTATAAATTCGGCAGCCACAATGGCCTTTGGTTGCCCAACATCTTTTGTTCTGTAGACGATGATGAGATGCTGCAGATATTCAGTCGTGAATCGTACCTGAACAAAAACTGTCTGTTGAGATTACTCAGGTCGATGGTGTCCATGTCGATGACATGGATATCCTTGAAACCGGTCAAGGCCAAGTTAGCGAGGATTTCGCAACCCAGACCACCAGCGCCGATGACCAGAACCTTGGATTCGCGCAAAAAGGTTTTAACCTATCAGACGTTCAGCGACAAGCCAAAGCGAGAGAGAAAAGTGATTACTTCATCTCCAGGCGTGAAGGACTCGTCAGTGCGAGGACCAGCTTTGTCCAGTATCTGGTCGACGTGGTGATAGCGCCCTGGCCAGTCTACAGTGCTATTCAGGTCGGTCATCGCGTCAATTGAAATGGGTTGGCTGAGGTAATCGGAAAAAAAGTTGCCTTTGGCTTCGATGGTCGTCCAATACAGCGGACACCAGCACCTCAGGAATCGACTTGTACTCTCAATACTGAGTGGAAAGCCAGTCCGAATCGATAAAATCAGGTCCGAGGACAAGAATCCGGGTCTTCGAGGCAAATCCTTTTTTCTTTTGCCATATTTCTTTCGCTCAACGGCGCGCTCTAGACTTTGAAATCAGCCTTCTGAGGCTGCTGGAAAAGGTCACCAATGGTACTGTAATCGAGATATCGGTTACTGGTGCGTATTCTTCATAAACTTTGAGACTTCAATAACCAGTCCCCAGGTACCGCTATTCTTTTGAAGCCAGGTATCATATCTGGAGGCCCTCTCACCCACGAATGTCCTTTATCACGGTCCATTGGTTATTTCCTTGAGCCAATAGTCATGCTGGCATCATTTTCAAAGAAGCCTCTTCAACTGACCTTGCGAGGAATAACTACGGACGACAGTGACCTGTCGGTACGCGTTTCAAATAAATCATCATACCTCTGTGCTCAGTGTCTACAGGTAGACCTCATAAGGACAGTGACATTACCGCATCTGCAATTGTTCGGAATCTCAGACGGTCTGGAACTTCGCGTATGTCTTTTAATTCTTCATTGCGATACTCTCTGACCCTCTGCTTAGATAAAAAAGAGAGGTGCACCACCGGCAGGTGGCGGTGAAATCCAATTCATCTGCCCTATCGTGAAGCAAGTCAAAACCCTGCATTTTGTCGACCCGGGTCAAATCAAGCGAATACGCGGGATATCGTGCGTTTCTTCTTGCTGCATCATCTAAAGAACCTAACAGCACCTTTACTATAGCCATGTTGTTCGCGTTAATCCTCAATTCTCGAACAGAATGATTGAGGCTGCACGGTCTGTTTTGAACCGATACATACCTGATATATATCTTTACTCGGACGTCTACAAAGGCGAGGAGAGCGGCAAGTCAGTGTTGACCATATTTTTGACCTCGTTCTATTTTGATATTTCTCTCCAGATCCCCAGGTTATGCCCTCAGTCTCTTGGCCGAATCTACGACCTCTGCAATTCATTGTTCCGAGGCCACAGCTCAGCCAGGAGTTCCTCCCGAAGAAATCGCGCTCCAAGCAGCTCGCTCTCTTCTTTCTGAAATTAGCAAGGGAGGATGCGTTGACCAAAAACACCAGTCACTGGTCCTCTTGATGATGGTCCTCGGCAGCGAAGATGTAGGTCGCTGTCTCATGGGTGAACCTACGATACGAACGTGAGTTTCGCTTGGCCTGAGCCAAATTCCATTATTGATCACTCTTTAGCATACAATTTTTGAGAGACGTGCGCGACTTTTTCGGTACTTCATTCAAAATAGTCTCGGCCAACCCGTCAGACCCAGATTGCTCCCAATTGCTTTACTCGTGCTACGGAACCGGTTATGTGAATGCCAATCGGACCATAGCCTAGTTGCCACTGGAGGTCCTTACTTGGGGCCAAACAGCAATCCATGGCAAGCCGGACAGAGCCATCTTCGTCCACGCCTAAGGGTTCACCTGTCAAAGGATCACTGCAGGTGCTATTCATCAGGTCAGCAAGAGGGCTCCACGGAGGCTCATGACTGAAATTGACGATTCTTTGTTACATTGACTTTCATGTGGAGGGATAATATGAAACAGTCCTTTTTCATTTCCTGTGAACCGCAAAAGCCAAAATCGTGAAAGCTTGCACCAGCAGCGAAGGCGATAGCTGAAGGTAACAAGGCTTGAGATCGATGTGAGAGAGGAAGTTGAGAGATACATTGCCGGAGAGCTCTTGGAAAGTAGGAACAGTATTATTGTCCCATCCTTCGTCAAGGAGCTTGGTCTGAAGAGAATCGTTGAGAGAGGCGAATTGCTGAAGGTCCCAAGAATCGCAGAGCTGTGACATCCACTTCATGCGCTTCCTGCCAATAGAGCCACCAACTCCAGGTGCTCGCTGTTTGAGTCTCTCCCTCAAAATTCCTACGTTGGTGAGTGCTGTCCCTTCCAGTCCCGTCAAAGCTCCTTCCAAGCGCTGTCTGATCAACCTTGCCATCCTCGGACCATTCCCATTCGTCGACACCATAATCTGCAAAGGACCATCGCGGATCTGAGAGCCAAAGTAGAAGTCGCAGCATTCAGGGATATCGGCTGCATTGACTGGGATTTTTTGCTGGCGACAGAGTTCAACTATCTCACGGGAGCGTTGAACATCGTCTAGGGCTGTAAGGACCATATCCATCTTGTAAAGCTCTGCGGGACCTGAGAATCGGCGGTCATAGTAGGTGATACGGTCTGAATGCTGCTCGATGAGCTCTTTTGCGCGTGGATGAAGTCCTTTTGCTGGCGAGAGAACAGTGATCAAAGCGTCTGCTGTGAGAATGGACTCGATACGCTGAGAAGCGACCTCGCCGCCGCCAACGATGAGGACTTTTTTATCTTTGAGCTGCCAGGCAATTAAAAACGAACCGCCACCGAGTTTTGAGCTTGAGGGCATGATGGTCGTGATCAGTCAGCGATTCTGTTTTGGACCAAACAACCACCTCTCATTCCAAACTACCATGCCGAAAGCTGACATTAACAAGGCTGGCTGGGAACAGAGCGAATTCCCTATTCTCTGCGAAACATGTATGTCCCTGCTTGCTCCTTCAACGCTGGTTCTGACCTTGTCCAGGCCTCGGCGACAATCCCTTCATTAGAATGGTAAGATCTATTCACCTATTTCGACGCTCATTCCTCATTTTTGGCAGTCAAAACAAGAGTACGGACGCTCCTGCGGCACATGTGCTCGTCCTTTCACCGTCTTTCGCTGGAATCCTGGAACCGGAATGCGATACAAGGCCACAGTTGTCTGCCAAACTTGCGCCAAAGTCAAAAATGTCTGCCAAACATGCCTCTTAGATCTTGAATACGGTCTTCCTACTCAAGTCCGCGATACAGCATTAGCGGTAACGACCGAGGCGCCGACGAGCGACATAAATCGTGAATACTATGCCCAGAACATGGAAGCCAAAGTAAGCTCTATTCTGTGGTTGGGAAAATAGTTACTAATTCATGGTCCAGTTTGAAGGCGACAAATCAGCTCTTGCTGGGGGCACTCGGACGTCAACAGCAGGCAAAGAGATGCTGAAGCAGCTTGCTCGCACCGATCCCTACTACAAACGCAACCGACCGAAGATTTGCTCATTTTTTGTCAAAGGGGAGTGCAATAGAGGATCAGAATGTCCGTTCCGTCACGAGAAGCCGGTGGACAATGGTCTCCAAAATCAAAACATCAAGGACCGCTATTATGGTCACAACGATCCAGTTGCAAAGAAGATTATGGCTTCGCATGCAGAATCAAAAGGATTAAAGCCTCCAGATGATGATACAATTGTAAGTGGATGGAATCCTGCTCGAATACTCTTGGAACTGACGCCGCTGAAGACTTCCATCTTCCTTTCTTCAGCTTGCTCCAGAGTCGAGTGAGTTGAGCGTTCGAACTCGAGTCATCCAGTCGTTGCCGAGCATAGACCCGAACCAGCTTCGCTCTGTGGTGCATGTTGCGAAAACGAGGTAAGGACATGACATTGTTCAACGTCAATTTTTTTTTGGCTAACAAAGCCTCCAGATGCGCTTTCGTCAACTTCAAGGACAGGGCGTCAGCCGGAAACCGCAGCCGAAGCTTGGGCCAATGGTTTCGAGATAGACGGTACAACTGTCGCCGTCAAGTGGGGACGCAGCAAAGGTACAAAAGCTGCAGTGGCTCCAAACCCGGAAGCTATTACAGTCTAGGTCATGGTATATCCCTCTCTCGGTGTATCCTTATTGTAACAATAGACGAACTCTGCGTCATATCTATTTCCGAAGCTGCTTTTTTTATCCACTCACTTCCCGACCTGCTAACAAAGATCTGAACCGGAACCAGCTGTCAATCAGACAATGGATCCGCCGATGGCGCAGGCTCCCAGCCAGACCATGGAAGAGTACCCCGAGTTGGTTATCAACCCTCTGCCGACGTTCACGAGACCTGGTCCAGCTGGAAATGGTCGTTAGTAGGTCCATGAATTGCGTATTGCTTATTTCTATAGACTCACGGCAAAGACCACTTATCGCCCATCCGCAACCGAAAAAAGCAGCTCCCGTCAAAAGTCTCGCGTCGATTTTACTTGCTTTAGGGGTTGACCATGCTGCTCCGAGTCTTGGCTTCTCGGGACGGCGGAAGTGATAGAGAAACGTCAAAAGCGGCAGAGCTCCTACTGCTAGGTAGGCTAGCGTCGGATCGAACGCATCGTCGAAGGGTAAAAGGAGAAATGATAAGACTGTGAATCGGTTCGCCAGACCAGACAGCTGCAAGGCCAATGAAAATGAAAAGGTCGTAGATAGGACGACCAGCACTCGCTGCGGCTTTTTCTTGTCTTCAGATGGAGTGTTCTGCTGGAGGTTCAGTGGATGAAGGTGGATCGTAGATGAAACTGACAATCAAGCACAAAACTAGCTGGTACAAGGAGGGCGACTAGCTTGAAAACACAGAAGAATTTTGGCTTCGTCGGTCAGAGACCAGTTCGGGGTTTGTACTGGAACAGGAATTTGCGACTGCGTATAATAGACGAGCGACTGATGCACCGAAAGTGAAGAACAAAGATGTAGCTGCGATGGATCTGAAGACGAGTGAAATCAGAAATGAACGCGTAACTTGAAGTTGAAACTGACCGTGGCGACAAACGAGATATACCAGCTAACATGTGTCCAGAGGTACATCCATTCGCAAGCTATAGCACTTTGTTCATCCATGAGCAAAAAAGTAATGATTGGAATCGACCTTTGCTCCGATCCCAACTAGAATTCCAGAAATGAATGCCTTGGGAAAACTGAGAGTGTCTATGTCAGGTCCTTTCAGATGTCCCACCAGCATTCCTCCAAGGACGGTACCAAATATCCCAAAGATTGCTTCGACGTCGTGATGCAAAGCGCGATTGAGAAATCCAGAGAGACCCAGGACTGAGCCATTGAGGACGAGAAGGGTATTCACCGCTGATGCCAGACCTAGACCTCCAAGAATGGGAAGCAACATGACGGTGAAAAAGAGACAAAGCTCCAAATTTAAAGTGGCAACTACCTATCTGAGTCCAAATGGGGTTTTGATTTACGCACTGACTGTCTCGGTCACGACCTCCCACGTGTCGAGCGCAAATTTATGATATATTGCACGGTTCATTTCATCTAGTTTAAAGAAGCTTAGTTTTGTGGCGTCAATTGCTCGAAATCGATTCATCTCTGTCTGACAGTTTGACACTACTTCTCTCCGAGCTCCTCGTACATTTCAAGCTCTTCTTCAAGATCCAAGACCTCCACATTCTTCAGCTGCTCTTCGACGCGTTCATTTACAAGTCCAGAGGCTTGAGCTACCTGAAGAGACTTGCCTACCATTCCTTTCCATTTTAGATGACCGTCAACATGATCACACAAAATGTTCTCTACTCCCATCACGTCGACAGGATGCAAACCTGCGACCTTCCAGCTGACATCTGACACTCGGCATAGAACCGCCAGGACATAGTCATCCTTTGAATAACCGTTGACCAGTCTCCCTGCCACAACTCTTCGAATACTGGTCCAGGCGCTGATATCCGTCGAAGTTGGAGTACCAAACAAAAAGACATCCTGAACGAGATCACCAGTCTCTGACGGTGGAAGGGTGGCAAGATGTTTCAGTGCTTCGTGGATAACTAGGCCTCCAAGAGAGTAACCAGAGAGTGTGACAGGCCTGTTTCCAAAGACACGTTTGGAAAGCAAATCTCCCAGGACAAGTCCAGCTTTCACAGCCAAGGCTTTAGCATTCATCCATGGGTTATCTGAGGGCAGTTAAACAGGGTTTATTTGCTTTAAAAGATTCATCTTACCGATCACTTGTCCTATTTTCAGAAGAGCGATGGGACTCATTGCAGCCATAAGACTTGCGAAAACAGTCCGTTTAAGGATTTCGATTTTGACGTATTTCATAGCGTGTGATTTCACGAGAGTGAAGAGTGCATCAGAGAGCTGTTCCAAAGCCTCTACTTCCTTTAGACATATTGATGAGCTAAAGCAGAAAGAAAGACATGGAGAACTTACCCATCGAAGAGCAAATGTATCGCTTGTATCGTCAAATACTTCCCATGGTTTCGCGATGTCGTCGGGCGAAGCCAACCATCCACTGACGCACAAACGTACCGATAGCTTCTCTTCATCATTTGAATGATTCTGTTCGTGAACTGGGAGTAGAGCGAGATCGTGGATGGCTCTTGTGTGGCGTTCGACCATAGCGGACGTAGATCGAGCACCGTAAACTCCAAAAAGAGCCCCGCAAATGACTGTCGAGCTTGCGAGACCGCTCGCAAGAAGTCCTGCTGCAGTTCCACCGACTCCTAGCCATCCCAGAACTGTCGCGACCCCTGCGCCAACAAGTGGAGCGCCCAAGCCACCAGTTACTCCAATAAGGACTCCTCCAGCAACAGCTGAAAGTCCCACACCGACCATTCGAAGGGTCTTTCCCTTCTTTTCGTGTTCATCTTTACTTTTCTTCTCTGCTTCTTGTATAGTTCGGTCAGGGTTTTTCAGTGTGGAGACGATGACCTCTTCATCCAGGGAGCCAAATGTCGACAGAAACCCCCGGGTACGAGAGGAATACTGTTTATGACTACTGATTTCGATGAAGAGTATCGTATTTAACAGTCTAGACAAGGTCTCGAAGGGGGGTAGTCGCGATAGATGTCCTGTCGAGGTATCTGCATACTGATCTAGAACTGGACATTCGCTGCCATATCCTGGCCGTGATGAGCTGGAAGAGATACTAGCACCGTAAAGACGAACCTGCAGCTTCTTGGTCACAGATAATCCACGCATGTTCAAGCAGACCTTGCGCCCATTTGTTCAGATCTCCATTAAATGAGTCTCGACGCCGAGTTTTCTGTCGCTCGGGTACCGTGCTTGAGTTGTATTCCATTAGAGCATAGAGTTCAGCAGTGTTTCTGTATTTCGCCAGGCGTCTAAAGATGTGTTCGAAGACGGTATGTCGGTCCTCGTTCGTGAGTTCCTTCGCTGGAGTCAACTTCTCCAAATCGGAAGTCGCCATGACTGTTCTAGGGCTGAATATGATCCCGAATTGATGACTGAAAATTCCGAATCCAAGTGGCGGGCTCGAGAAAGACGGGAAATTGAGAGCACAGCCGTCACGCGTCACGTCGCGTTACGTCATTGCAGGAGATACTTACGTCACCAAGCGCGACACCACTGGTTTTTTCATCTCGAGCTGTGCCAGGATCAAGTCTCTTTTTCGCGATCGAAACACTATGAATGGTTTTCCGAATCTTTCTTAGCAGCTGTCTCGTTCAACGACCCCCAGAACTACCAATGCTAGACGGCAGGGCCTCTATCAGGCGAGCATACTTAGCCTGCTACTTACGGAAAATGTGGCCCCGCGCAGCTCCCATGATGACATTCCTGTATACCACCGATGCGCCATCCTCGACAGATCTCCTGAAACCCTGGCTGTTGGTTCTAGACTCCAGAACATGAATCCAGCATCGATTGAGAGAACTCGGGTCATCTCAGAGCAGCAAAAATCTAGCAATCTCCCCTAGGCAGACAACATTGAACCTCGCAAGCTCAGATATAGAGCAAAGGTCAGGCCAGTGTATTCTGTCGTATCTCGGCTGAGACATTCTGCCCCCAGTGTTATCTCATGTATCGAAAATTTGAATCTCTCGAAATCAGGTTACTTCCCGGTAATTGGCTGGACAATGGCCTCGAGTTCACTCCGGCTGCTTGACCGCTTCTCACGTACGCTCAACTTGAAATGGTTCGTCGTTGTGGATCTCAGGTTGTCTGATTGGATAGAAGTCAGTCAGATAGAAGACACGGACCAAGTGCCGATGTTTCCCTCCAGCAGATATATCAAGTAGTTTCCACCAACGATTCGGATTCAACTTTGATATGGCCACTCTCCTGAACCAGATCTACCAGCTGCTCTTTGGTCCCTCGTACAAAGTCCCTCCTCCATATGTATTCCCGCCAACGAGCCAAGAGAAATGCAAGTCAGATCCTTCACGATCGCTTTCACACCTAATGCTTGTATCAGTGGAATATGCAGAGCTCGCCATAATCGATTTGTCTCAGGCCTCTACTCCCAAAGGACGTGTCCGACTCTCTGCCCAGTTGTCCGAAGCCATGAAATCAGTAGGGTTTTGCTATGTGATCAACCATGGATATACCCAAGCTCAGGTTAGTCGTCTCCAATCATGATCGACTTCTACTAATCGCAGACAGACCAACAAGATATTTAGTATTGCCAACCTCATCTTCGACGCTGTCCCGGAAGCTGAGAAGAAAATATACACTGGTCAATCGTCTTCGGTATACCAAGGGTATAAACCCAAAAATATCTGGGTCGGTTGTTCAAACTGCTACTTGGATTCTATTGAAACCACTCTCAAGCGAATCTCAGGTGATGTCCGCGACCAGATCGAGCATTATAATAGTAGGTTATCTCTATCTTCTACTCTCCCCGACGTTGACTGTGATCAGTGAACCGCCACGTAAAGAATCGCGAACATCCCAATGCCGTACGCCCATTTCTTGCAGACCTTGAAGATTTTGCTCGTCACAATCATTTCAATGTTCTGCATCCCATCTTGAGGTTTGACACACTTTCAGCTTTGAATAGATATTATACTCACATGAATCTCTAGACTTTTAGCTCTGGGACTGGAACTGCCAGAAGAGACTTTGGTAGAGCAGCATCGATTCGAAGCTGCAGGAGAGTCCTCAGCCCGATTCATGAAATAGTGGGCTAACTGCTACTTCATTCTATTTATCTATTTAACGGTTTCACAGTTTCCCTCGTTCTGCTGAAGAGGAGGCCAAGACCGCTAATGTTTGGCTGAAAGGTCACACTGGTGAATAGAGTCCAAATCTCACATTGACTTTGCGCTCAACTTTCCCAGATATCGGTTCAGTGACGATCCTGTGGTCCCAGCCCATCGGTGGTTTGCAAATTCTTTCACCAGATGGCCAGTGGCGATGGGTTCGTCACATGGAGAATGCCTTGATAATCAACGCTGGTGATGCGCTCGAATTCATCTGTGGCGGCTATTATCCTCCCACTCGACACCGAGTAATAAAGCCTCCGTCGGACCAAGCTGGAAAGGCGCGTCTGGGAGTCTTTTACTTTGCCATGACCGACGACGATGTCAAATTGGTCCCGCATTCAGAGAGTCCTGTCCTGAAAAGAGCAGGAATTCGCAGGCTCTGCAAGGACGAAGACGCTCCGACTATGGAACAATGGAGGACATCACGAACCATGAGCTACGGTCAGGTGGCCTTGTCTGCTGGCAAAGAGAAAGGAGTAGAAGAGGAAGTCATCAAAGGCGTTGTGGTGAAGCACTACAATTAGTGTTTGAGCACTACGGTAGGTACTAGTCCTGAATGCAAGATAACATGAATATATGTCCGTTGTATGCATAAAGTAAGCAAATGTCATCATTCTAGCAGCAATGAAGAATCCAGATCGCGTCGAGTACCGGTGTTTTTGCCGAGCAGCTTTCCAAGGTTCTGGAATGATTGTTAATGGAAAGGCTATTCGAGGGTAGAAGACACGCACTTCCAGAGTCGACTTGTCCAATGGGCATGCAAAAGTAAAGCTGTTGTTCACTTTCGGCGATATTGTCGCGACTACTATTCGCAGGCCGACCTGAAAGCAGTGTGAGACCGATAGCCATCGTTCTAGCTAGAAAAGAAGGCTCACAGTAATCTCCAGATTGACTGTGAGTTGACCTGCACCGCATTTCGCCACCAGGTCATTGAAAATTGCGCCAGAAGGGTCGGCAGCAGCTGAATAGGTGATGGTAAAAGGAAATGTGATGTTTTGGGCACTATGTGCTGCAAAAACCACATTCTCCTTGACACCGTTTCCGATTTTGGTGTTGTTGATTGGGTAGAAGATCTAAGCGGGTTGAGTTTCACGAAATAAACAGAATTGTGGCAAACTAACATCAGCATTGACCTTGCTGAAACTGACAGCAAAAGCATTGGGATTGGAAACGCTGCACGAAGTTAGAATGTACCACCAAGTCTACGGCTGATATACATACGAGATATTCAAGCCCAAGTTGATGGCAACTCCGTCGGAAGTGAGCTGGAACTGAAAGCACGATGAGACATATCCTTGCATTGAGAAGTCGGAAATCTTACAGGGCTCGTCGTCGTCGATGTACTCACTGAACCAAACGTGATGGCAGGAGGCCGTGCCCACTGTGGCAAAGATCAGCGTCCGTCCGTTCTGCGATGAGCCGCATAAACGTACCAATGCCAGTGTCAATAGTATGCTGACAAAGAGGAACAGAAAGATTAACAAAGTACAGCAGAAAAAGCGTCCAATACAGGACACTCTGGAACCCTGTGGAGAATTGGTTTCAAAATGAGAGGACTAGGCAGCTGAAAGGTCTGACCTTTGTCCAAGGATTTACTGATCTATCTGATGTGAACTCTCCGAACCCTCTGCGAAATCAATGATTGGTCTTCAGCAATGACTGATCAACTCACTTGTGGGATCTTGGTCCCGATGGAATTTCTTCGTCATGGTCGAAACCACTTCTCTCTTCTGGATCTCTCTCGTCTTCCTCTTTGAAATGTGGCCGCTTTGCAGCGTTGAAATCGCCCTTGGCCGTAGACTGGCGCTGCGGAGTCTGGCCTGCGGAATGAGAATGGCCTCCAGCACCAACATTATCTGTGTCGAATCCAGAACCGTGCTGATCATATGTAGGGTGAGCTTGGTGACTAGCGGTGTAAGGGTTGAATTCCGAGGCATTGTCATATTCTTGTAGCGCAGAGGCACGATTATCACTGTAAGGGTCTCTGTATGCCGGGGCAGCCATAGCCATGATTAAGATTATTTAAAATGTCCGTAAAGAGGCCAGACGTGAAGGGAAATAGAGTTGGACTAGAGATGTAGATGACGGTGAAAAGAAAAGGGTGGCTCGAGTGTGGCCCGGTGCGTCATATAGGTGCACAGCACTTCGGCAATATGTCACCGAACCTTCATTCTTAAACAGTATCAAGTACATACTCTTGTACAGCGAAGCAAAAAGCATAAAAATATCCAAAGCTGTCCGTCCATCCTGTCCAAGAAGTCTTTCTCTTTCTCTTTTTCAACCAAAACCACCGCCGTGACGGGGCACGAATGGCTGTCTCTGACCGCTTCTGCCCTGGCCTGTTGCACGAGAAGATGGCGCCCTTGATCCTGGAGCTGGAGTAGGAGGTACAAATCTTTTAGGAGCATTTCCCATTGCGGTCGAAGGAATCGCGACATTAGGCGGAGCAAATCGCTGCTCGGGAGGAAGGAATCGATTCGAACTGCCTTCTTGTATAGAATTCCTGGATCGATTATTCTGCAGCGGCATCTCATGCCTAGGCTGAGGTGTAGGAGGAGGAGGCATCTGTCTCTGTTGTGGAGCCTGATGTCTCGGGACAGCAGGTTTAAATTTCGAAGGCGTTGGTGGAACAGCGGCGGGATTTCGGGATGGACCTTGATTCTCTTGATTCTGTCTTGCTCTGTGGGGTTGTCTTGAAGGAGCCTGTGGAAGAGGCATATGCTGGGCATTCATTTGCGGTGCTGCATCAGCATACGCGAATTTCCTGGGACAAATCATAAGGTTCATGCCACGGAGCAAGGAGAAAAAACATACTGAGTGAAGCGGCTGGAGCCTGGTCTTTCTTGTTGCACTCTATCATCATTTTGGGCGACTGGACGATGGGATTCGGGAGATTGTCGAGCAGCAAGCTGTGGTGGCAGTTGACCAGGAGGAAGAGTCAGTCTATCTGGGCCTACTGGAGTTGCAGCGGATCGGGGGCTTGATGTCCTGCAGAGGATTCAGTCGGATACTGTTGAATCAAAATCGACTCACCGATAGGGCTCAATCATCCGCCGCTTTCCATTCGAGTTGACTACATTGGACGGTTCCTGCATATCTCTATCTCTGTGCTGCTGCGGATATTCGGCTTCTCCATGTTGTAGACGTATCGAGAGCATATCATTATCCCTGAACGACATACACCATCAGCGACCGGTTGAACAATGTCAAGTCGACGCGCCTTCTTAGCTGAGCATTCTCGTGTCGAAGCTTCTCAATGTACATGCGCTGCTGATGGTGCCTAGATTTATAAAATCGAAGCTGAGTAGCCATGGATTCCTGTTGAAACTGGACCAGATTTAGTGACAAACTACAGTACAATTATGGAACTTTGACACGAACCTTAACGGCATATGCGATGGTATCCAATGCATAGGGCGCTGAACGAAACCAGTCCGACATTGGGGCATCCATCTGGGGGTCGGGTGAGTTTTATTTTGTCGCATCTAGGTTCTTCACGTACATCGCGCTGCAAAGGGACCAGCTGGATACCGGGTGATCCACATTGCGCACAGCTCTGATCAGCGTCTAGAAAGAGGTTCAAAACATCGGAAAGAAAATCTGAATGACGAACTGACTGAGATGGCTGTTGCAGACGACATGACCGCATTCGGTGAGCCAGAAAGGAACTGTTGCACCAGATTCAGAAGCAAAAGGGAGCCGACACTTGGCGCAGTCCACGAATTCCCAGAAGTCGAATTCAGGCTGGTTCAGGGCAGACATGAACGTAGAGCGCGAAGAGTCCTCGGAAGAGTAGGAGTCAACAAGCGTCAACAACGCGCCTCTTGCTTTTTGCGCCACATTTTTTCTCAAAAGCTTCAATTTTTTTGGTCTAACCAAGCTCGACAATAATCGCTCCAGTTATTCGACCAGGTTTCAAACTCCTGCTAACTCCTCCCAGTGACAAGAAGAGCAATGAACCGACGCGGTAGAGTCTAGACACTTTGCTGCAGTTGTTCCCGGGCTCGGTGTCAAAAAAGTCCGAATCTCTTACCTGTTCAGTCCTTCAACAGGTCGATGCAGCACCAAAGTGGCATTATGAGCGTCTATCTTGGAGCTCAGATGACCTTGCCACGGGGAACCTATTCCTGAACAGCTATGCGACATTCCTCATGTCAAATCACCGCCACAGCTTCTTCGCTCTCATCCAATCTGATTCATCATTGCCGCAACCCTGGGCGGTGCACCTGCTGTATTGTGAGAAGTTGGAAGGCGATAGCTATAAAACCTTGACAGCTACATACATTTAATTCCTTGAATACCATCCCCCTTTTATCATGCGCATGGAAGAGCATCGTCAAGTGCTCATGGCTCAAATGATTGAATGGGGAGACATCCCTGTTCCAAAGCCTTACCATTATTGCGCCATACGTAAAACCGCTGATCCGACGCTTGACCACAATCTCCCAATGCCACCAGCGGTCCCGCGATCCTTGTTCTCCTGCGCCGAATTGGATATCGATGAACTAGTAGCCAGACCCAGTCGTTCAGGCTCAGGATTTCGACATATCCGACGCGTTTCGGTGCTAGAACCAGCCGCTGTCGTTGCAGCGGCTATTCAAGCTCACGAAACAAGCGGGGAGCCTCTCATCATCGGAGACCTTCACAAACATGACAAATGGCCAACAGAATTGTTCAGCCTGGACTGGTACGCTCAACATGCCAAACAAGGTTCGTTGACAAAGGAGAGCTGAAAAAACATGCTGAGCCACTTTGTTAGATATCTCTGTCCGCAATATGAGGGATTCATCCGACAAGGTTATCCCATTGAGCGAGTTCATCGAGAAATCCAATAACCTCTCGCCTCGGGCGATTCCTGGAGGTACTTGCTTCAATAACCATTCGGTGAATTTTTCTGACCGATTCAGAAACCGAACGACTATACGGCAAGGACGCTCCTTGTCCTGAAGAATGGAACAAATGGATGCACGATGCTGGCGTTGTGCCTGTTGGCTTGCTGCCAGAGAATACCGACAACCTCCTACAGAACCGACCCCAATCAGTGCGTCTGCCTCTCCTTTTAAGCTTCTCATTGATTTACGGATGATAGACTCAAGTAGAAACTCTAATGTGCTACCTGGGAGTCGGCGATACCTACACTCCTTGTCATAAAGATCTCTGCGCAAGCTCAGGTCATAACTTGATGTGTTTCGCCGACAGCGGGTCTTCATTTTGGTTCATGACGGAAAGCTCCTCAGCTGGCGAAATGGCCAAGTATTTCCAAAGCATTCGGCAAGAGCTCGACCACGAAATGCACGCTGTAACCGTCGCGCAATTGGCCAAAGCGCCTTGTCCTGTTTTCGTCGCAGAACAAAAGCTGGGGGATCTGGTATTGGTTCCGCCACGAAGCTGTCACCAGGTGGTGAATCATGGTGGTCTTACAGTCAAGATGTCGTGGTCAAGGATGACGCTGAAGGGGCTGTCTGTAGCGCTTTATCATGAACTTCCGATCTATCGTCGGTGAGAGGCCTCTCCTCGGAATGCCACGATAGCTGAATCTTCTTTCGTTCCAGAGTTTGTCGACCAGAAACCTATCGCGTCAAATCCACTATTCATCATTCACTTCTCAAGTGGACAGCCGAGCTCGAGGACCTCCCTTCTACAGCCTCATCATCTACCTTGGTCTCAAACCTCAAGCTTGCGCTTCAGCTATTTGACCATATTCTTCAAGAAGAGTATGCTCCTGAGGACCAGCAAGTCATTTGCGCGCAAGCTTCGGCTCCGTCGCTCGACATTACTTGCGACTTTTGCGGGGCAGACATTTTCCACGCTTTTTTCGAATGTCGTACATGTTCTCCAGACCAAAAGGCTCCAATTGGCGAAGGTTATGCGGTTTGTTCTGGATGTTTCGCGGATGGTATTTTTGTCTTTCTTTCAAGCATTCTCGTCTGATGGTTCTATCAGGCAGAAGCTGTAAATGCGTCATCATGACACCCACTGTCCTTCGACCATTCTCAGAACTTTTGGGAGATCGACAGCGTGTTGTCACTGTTCTCCGGGCTCACTCGAATGATGCAGAGATTCTTTCAACCGAGTTCGTGTATCATGCTACTGTTGGCTTGTCCCGCCTAACCAGATTTAGGCAACTGTACTCCCAGAGCGCTTACTCTGGGGTTTTCAGAGCTGCTTGTCTTCTGAATCGAATCAGAGACGATAAACGACAAGCGTCCCAGGTGAGTATATTGCTTATTCGATATCCAGGCGTTGAATTTTTCTCAGCTCGAGAGACGGTGTATCCACAAGCACGAATTCAAGCATGATCAGGGTCAACATTGTAAACGGTGCCACAATGGGATGTGCTTCTGGCATGCTCTGCGCAAGAGGAATATACACTCGATTCAATTGCTCAACGCGCAGTCCATGGACACCACTCATAAAATTTCTCATTCGCTACACAAGGAATCAAAAGCTCGATTCGAGTCCAAACTCGAGACTCTGATTCAAAGCCAGCGAGATGGAGTTGCTCCGGACATTTTGTCCCAACAGGTGTACATGGCGATGAGCTTCAACACCTGCAGGCCGATCAACTCAAAGTATCATGAACGTGGATGGTATGATCATGAAGCCTATGTTCTGGTAAGAACCTTATTTAAGCGCTGAGAAAGTTCATTTATCAAAATAAGGAAACTGACATGGACGAACCTGAGGCTGTCCTTTCACGCTCGCCCTCACCAGAACCCCTCATGTCGACAATACCATTACCACCATCTGAACCGCCCGTGAATCCTCGGAAACGCAAGCTTATGCTCGATGGTGTCCTCATGCCCTCTCTCCCGTCTTGGGCGACAAAACAGCCGAAACAGAATAGCCCAAGCGCCAAACAGCCGCGGAAGGCATTGAGACTGGTCAGTCTTTTTATCTCTGTTATCGAGCTCTTTTTTTCATCACCAGCAGATTACACCTCCAGAGGCTGCCATTCCAGCCACCCTTGGGCGCCTCGATCCCATAACCCGGATTGTTGCACCAATACTATCTTCCCCAGTCGCTTCTTCATCAGCAGCTCAAGATCGAAGAAGCAAGAAGGCCCGGGTTCGTTCAGAGGTATCCGACACCGATTCTGAAGATACCCCTCCTTTATTTGAACGGAAACGTCTGTTAGCGCCGTCAGCGGCCCCGAGTCCACGTCCACTTCCTCGTCCACTTCCTCGACTTCTCACTCCACCACCACCTCCACCACCATCGAAACGATACCCGAATTTCAAGAAAACGAGATCAGACTTGAATAATAATGCGACATCGATGGTGGATGCCCTGAATCGATCATTTAACAGTCCACCCAATTCTCGCTCTTCATCAGGCTCGGATGGTGGCGCAATGTCGATCGCGGATGCTTTGAACCAATCCTTCAACGGTTCAAACAGTTCCCGCTCTTCTCCTGCTACACCACCGAGGTCTCAAGAGTATGTTGACGCGATGATGGTGGATCAATCGTCAACCAGCTCAGGCTCTGCTCCTGGTACACCATCGAGATATAGCTCGAATGTCGAGGATCAATGTCCAAGCAGCTCTCGCTCTTCCCCTGCGGCCCCGACCAGATCTAACGTGAACGACGGTGCCGCGACGATACCAGTGGATCAATCGTTTGGTGATTCAAGCGATTCTGGGTCTTCTCCGGTTCTCCCGTCGCAGGAAATCTCGTCGCGAGACCTTCTCTTACACCTCCAGGCAGAGGTCGCAGAGTTGAAAAGGATCAATAACGCTCGAACAGAAGAAGAGCTCATTTGGACCAAGGAGCAACTCAAAGAGGTGACGAAGGAACGAGATCAACTCAAACTCGCACAATCTTTGTCCAATCGCGTCGGTGTAGATATCAATGTCCGAATGGTACG
Organism: Mycena floridula; assembly: GCA_029320655.1. Lineage (NCBI taxonomy): Eukaryota > Fungi > Basidiomycota > Agaricomycetes > Agaricales > Mycenaceae > Mycena > Mycena floridula. The sequence goes on from JARIHS010000025.1 coordinate 577,833, forward strand.
TGGTCATTGTGCTTTCTTTTTTTCAACCATTTGACACTTTTTACCGCAGGTGCCAGAAGAGTCGGGTCAACTTCTCGAAGGGTTTCGCTATCGGTCTTCTCACACGAAATATACGCGTGGTGCGTTAAGGCAGTTTTTGGTTTTTTTAAAGTCTTATTCTTGCGCTAGGTTCAATGAACCGACCACATCACTACCCTTATCCTTTACCCAGTCCACCTTATTATCGCAATACAGCACCAGGTTATCCAAATAACAGGGGATCACCAAAATATGGAGGACTCCGCAGCTATGAGCGTCAATCTCAGACTTCGAATCGGCTTAACAACAGACATGAATGGTCGTATGACAGGGTACCGACGAGTCCTGGCAGCAGCCGAGGATATTATCGCAGTACAGTGGTCACGGTCCCAAACAACATCCCTCTTTCTCCTGAACGTAGCAGATATTCTACACGTAAACCGATTCCAGACGCCGCTGCTATTCTTCCGCGAAACCCTCGAGAAGATCACGGAAACAAGGGGCCAGAGCTTGAGCCAGTCGGCGGGGGATCGGAATCGCCGAAAGGTATGTCATCTTTGAAAGATGCAATGCTGGCTTGTGAGCTAATTGATTTCATAGAAGGAGAGAGCGCTGATTGGGAGGATACTTATGGCATGGAAGAGGAAGAGCGGCCACGGTCTCAAGATGTGTTGAAGCGATTCGCCAAGCCGCTTCCTACCCCAACGGAAGAGGACTTTCCTTCTGATGTACCCAAGAAACCTTGAGTGCAAAATTTTGGTATCAGCCATAGATGTACTCTAACTGTCTAGCAAATTAGCGTCAATGTCAGAGCGATCTTTCGTAACAGGTTCATAAAATAGACACCTATTTTAAAGAATCCAGGAACCAGAATGAAATTACGCGTAGATAAGGGTATAAAGGAAAGGAATGAATGTGATTGATGCAAAGGGGGCATTTGTGAATAGAGAGCAGATGCAGCGACATGATCATGAAAGCAGAAAAAAGGAAACGGAAGGCCGTGACTTTTCAACCACACCGACAAGTCAGAATCTTGATGAGGCTCAGCTTGGGCGGCATGTCGTCGACATCTTGTCGGTATTCTCCTCCTTGTGAAACTCCAGCATCACCACCACGAGCGCGAACGTTGCTGATGGCTGGAGCTGCTGCACCGACACTGGAGACCATCGGTGAAGACCGACCATATTGTTGCTGCTGCTGCTGATAATCGTCGTTGTACTCATATCCACCACTGGCATAAGGATGCTGTGGTCCTCCACGCTGAGGTGATCCAACTGGAACATTGACTTGGGCAGCAGCAGAATGTGGAGTTATCTGCCCTGGTAGATTTCCAGCTCCTGGCGTCAAAGCAGCTGGAACTTTGCGCTGTTTCGATCCATGGCGAACCAATGCAGGTGAAGGAGGAACAATACCTCCGCCTTGTGAAGCTCGTCGTCTGTCATCTCGGTGGTCACGACGACGATCGTGCTGGTTTGCCGCCAATCCTGCATTCTGCATTTGTGCGAGGATCTGACTCTGCCCCTGAAAATAAACTTGGTGAATTAATTTCCGATATGAAACGAAGAAGAATTACCACAGAGTGCTCCCATCCGTTACCGTCTAAATGTATAACCAAATGAACTCTGGAACAAAGCGGAAGACAAAATGACGCACTATTAAGCAAATTCCAATCAAACACTCCATCGTCGACGTCGTTGTTACTTTTCATAACTTTGGAGAACAGCTCCCGTAGGAATTCATAGTCGGGTGTTTCCTCAAACCCAAGCTTGCGAACATAGTTCAAGTAGATTCCGAATTCCTCTGATAAATCGGTTGAAGGACAGGTCGTGAAAGAGAGTATGACTACGCACCTGGGAAACCATCGCATAGCTCTTTGATCGGAGTTGTCTGCTTCTTCTCCCCGATTTTCTCGTACTTCTGTTTGTTGGTTGCAGCCTTAAGACCCTGCCAGGGTAGACTTCCACGCAGAAAATACATGAAGACGTGACCGAGTGCCTCCAGGTCATCTCGCCGCGATTGCTCTGTGAAGATGATTATGATGTAGAATGAGAAATAGGTTGGAGCTTGCCTCGACCCAGATGAGTATTTATACTCATATATCGCGCAGTGCCGCTCAAGCTCTTTCTTTCACGGTATGGAATGTGCTGCTTGGTTTTCGGGTCCCGATATTGCTTGGCCATTCCGAAATCCACGACATGAACGACTGCGCAATCTTGGGTCAGACAACGCAAGAAATTAACTGGTAGTTGCGCACCATTAGCTCCTTTGGTGCCCGGCCTACCAATAAGAAAATTGTCTGGTTTGATATCCCTGTATATGAGATTCTTCTCGTGGATAGTTTGAACTCGAGAAAGCTAAGGAAATGAACCGGGATGAGAGCGGGCTTAGGTTGATGAACGTACCATCTGTCGTGCAGCCATACAGACAGTCTTGATAGAGAATTTGCGTGAACACATATCAAAGAGGTCCTCCAGACTAGGCCCTAGTAGATCGATGACCAGAATATTGTGCAAGCCCTCCTGGCCAAAGTGGTAAATTTGTGGAATCCCGGCTGTGGCAAATATCTGTCAAATGGCGAGCTCAAGCTGAAATTTGTGGTACTCACTGCAGCCTGCGAGGATCCGATATGACCTGCACTCATCCCGGAGCTGTGGTGCCTCTGCTTTGCGAGGTTCCTGAGGAAATTGTTCGTGAGCTGGACGCGTTGAGCCATAGCGAACTACGTACAAATTTAATGGCCACTGTCTGCGAATTAAGCAGATTTGTGCCTTGGAAAAGGAATGTGAGCCAGTGAATTCGAGGTAGAGCATGACGAGACGAGTTTACCCTCAAAGATGACCCCAAATGAACCTTCGCCGATTTTCTTTCCAACTCGATAATGGACACCGACTACATTAGCAGTGGAAGAGGAGGAGTGAGAGGTCATTGCTTGGTCCAAGTAGAGCGCGGGACCGTGCTAAAAAAGGGAGACCACAAGAGCACAAGTCAAGTCCAAATTCGGTCACTTTGCCGATCCTGTTGATTCATTGTTTGTGCTCCGACTTATTTAGTTTCACCAAGGTTCAACAAGCCTATGATAAGATATTCTAAGGCTGTTGAAGCTGTAATTGCTGTAATGCAACGTTTGCAGTCGAGGTGCCACCACTACCATTTCTCATGGCTGCTGAAGTTGCCATGTGGCTTGTGATGGCAGCGTGACAGCAGTCACAAACCACTCCACTCTTTCCCTCGTCTTTCCCTCGTCGTCATAAAAATTCTTCTCCTCGAATACCCAAATACACCTCTCATTCTTCTCTAACGACCATGATGATCGCTCCTCTGGCTTTGTTGTTGGCCGCTTCCTCAGTGCTCGCCCAGGATATTATCTTTGATGCAGAACACAATGCCACTACTATCATAGGAACCTGGAGCTCAGGCAGTCAAGCTGTCCAGACTGGATCGGTGAGCTTTCACCTTTATTCGTTGTAAAATGGCTGACATTCCTTTTTTGCCAAGGGCTTCACCAATCCGGCCAAACAAACATTTACCTACCCCAAGACCGCCGGAATATCTTATTCCTTGTACGCTGGTTTATCTTCGTGCTATTTGGGTTTTTTTTAACAACCTTATAGCAGCGACGACTGGTTCTACGAAGTTGCTCGTTACAGATTCAATTCCAATGGTCCGTGATTTTCCATAACCAGCAAATCCGCCTGAAACATTTTCTAGCCACCGATCCCAACTGTATCACCGGTGTCGTCAACTGGGTACATGGCAGTTATCAGACATTGGGCAATGGGTCCATCGTCCTCATACCAATGGGTGACGGCTATCAGCAGATTCAGGATCCATGTGCTGCGGTGTCCAACTTTATCGAGGACTACAACTTCACCGAGCTCTACCAATCCTGGAGAATATTCCTCGATCCCGCTACAGGCGGCTACAAACTGCACATGTTCCAGTTCGATGGTGCCCCATTAGCGCCCATGTTCCAGGTCTCGACAACACCCAACATGTTGCCGACCCGCCTACTCAGAAATGTCACCACCTCGCCAGCTCTGACCGTCCAGAGAAGAGATAGCAATGGAGCGTCGAGGAATGCTGTGGGTCTGACAGTTTTCTCTGTAGCGGCGGGCATCGCCTCTTTACTTTTCTGAACAGAACATTTACATATTGCCTGGTATATAGTAGTGTAGAGCACATTTTGAACTTTTTCCAGTTTAACGTTGTCGTTGATCTGCCGCTATATCATTATCCCTTCTTTGCGGATCGACGCCGACGGTCTTTGGGAGCTTGGGACCGAATATTTGCGGTGATTGCTGCAAGCGTTTCAACGCTGGCCGGTGACAAGACTTGACAAGATCAGAGCTGAGAGCGCCCAGAGATGTCTCAGTGCATTATTGCCAAGGCTGCGACGAGCCCCTGGACTTGAAAGGATATGTCGTTCTCGCCACGATCTATCATTCCTTTCTCAGCCACCAAGAAAAATTTATTCCCTAGGAATAAATGGACTCCTGCGATATGTAGGAGTTTCTATGACAGAGGGTAATGTCTGGGCCAGCTCTGCCGTCCCAGCTGGGAAAGGAAGATCGTCGACACCAGTCGGAAGTACCTTCTCATACAATCCCTTGGCCTGGTTATGCATGCTCAGCGCTGTCATCTTCTTCTTCGCATCTCGAACCATAACTTGGGCGTCGTCAACACCAGGAACCGAGCCTCGCAGGTATACCAGATCCAAGTTGGTGTCGATCCGTATCACTGCCAAATTTTGCTTCGTCACTTGTGTTCCACCCATTCTTCCAGACATTTTCTTTCCGGGGTATACACGACCAGGGTCCTAAATAATGAATGAGTATTTTGGGCAGTGAATATTGCAAGAGGACGCGCCTGATGATTACCCGTTGAACCTGAGGATCGATGCGATACAGAGACACCATGACTGGCTCGCAGACCCTTGAAGCCCCATCGCTTCATGCCTCCTTGGAATCCCTTTCCTATCCTATAGCACGAAAAAGTTAACGACCTTCACCAAACTCAGCTAGGGCTTACGATTTGCCAATGACATCGACAAACTGGCCTGGCACAAAATGAATGGCAGAAAGTGTTGTCCCTGAGTACATATGAGGTTTAGACTAGAGGAAAAGACCACAGAATCATACCGACAGGAACATGAGCATCTGGAGTGATGGGAAACTCCTTCACAATGCGTTTTGGTGGTACTTTGGCCTTCCTAAAGTGACCCAGCATTTGCCTTGTAGTCGTTTTCTCCGGTCTATCAGAAGCAGCGACCTGGACGGCATGGTATTCTGTCAAGTCCTTGCGAATAGTTTTAATGTTCGCTGTGACTTGACAATTCTCCAACTGAAATTGTTCAACCATGGAGGTACTCGAATATGAGCTTGGCATACCTGTAATATTGTTACAGGGATTTTGACGCCTTGGTCAGTCCATAACGAAGTCATTCCGCGTTTACGAGCAATGACGCCTGTTCGTATTGAATTTGGCGTCCATTTCGTAGCAGCAGCGTCTATAGAGGCCGAATTATTGGAGGAATGTAGGTAACGGCAGAAGAAAGCAGAAGTGGGCCGCCGACATCGTGCCCAAAGTGGTAGCATCGAGAAATTTGAGTTGTCACAGCATGTGACCATATGTGACCATACACCACAATTGAACTTGACAATGACATCTTGACATGTTTATTCCAGGTTCCGGAGTCCAGACCGCTATTCCTGGCGTCTCGGACTGGTCATTCGCCATGTAAAAGATAACGGAAAGCCGCAACGCAAACAAATAGCCTACGTGGAAGCCACAATTGGCTTGAACCGGTCCGTTTTTTCCAACTTCTTTTTTCCTGTTCAAGTTCTGATCTTGAGCAGCATCTGTGGCGTAAGACATCCGGGATATAGATGGAATCACGTAATCTTGATCCTTTCCTTCTCCCGGTTTTCCCAGGCCTTCAATTTGTCGTCCCTCTGTCGCTCCCTCATGGACCTCAAATTGGCCTCTTGGGACGACCGCGATATCCTCAGTTTCCAGCCATTGCAAGCTCTATTTTCACAGCTCAGAGCTGCTGACCCGGTTGGTGCACGTACCAGCAACCGCGACAAAAGCTTCGAGGCCAAAAACTTCGAGACAATCGCAGTCGAGCTGTTGAGGAAGCCATACTGGTTACGATGCATGGACGCGTGGCTCAATTGCACCTTTTCGGTGGCTCGAGAAAGCCACCTGTCACGTTTCGTTGCTACAAAACGGATGGCCATCATCTTTGTCGAGTTTTTCTGGCTCAGATACACCCAAGGTGACCATCGGGTTCGTGATGCACCCACAACATTTTGACTGTACTAATATCAGACCTGCAGCGTTATCTGGAGGGCCGGCGTAAAGATTTTGGATTCGTTTACGCGTTTGACCATCGAGACGGGAAGGTAAAGATGGAAATCCAGGCTTCTCCCATTCCTATTCCCAAGAGACGGGGTAGAGGCTCCGATTCGACTGCAGTCACCGGTTCGACGACCAGAGCGGACGTTTCCAAAGTCCAGATACCTGTGAAGCGCCCAGCGTCGCGTTCAGAAATCATTCCCTCTCCAGACAGGAAGCGAACCAGGGCTGTAACGAAGGGGTCCATCAGCCAAAATCTCAACCAACAGCCGCTTCCAGAAATCAAACTAGAAATGGGTATAGAGAAAGTTCCCGGCGCGCCAGAGCCTCGGAACCGTAGGAAGCGCTCGGCGGCTACTGTTGACAGCAGCCCAGGGAAACGTATAAAGCTTTCACCGGCTCCAAGCGCCCTCGCTTTTCCTTCAGCGTCTTCGCGAAAGCTGCGGCCCAGACCAGCCTCGTCTCCTGATAACAAAGCGGTATCATCTCAAGCGACAACATCATTGCTCACCCCGCCGACGTCTCCTCGGAAAAGATCTCGCGAAACCCTGGTCAAAAGTCGACCGACCCGCGACGCTACTTCTTCTTTCGCGTCTCGAGACATTCGTCAAGTCCAGACTGTTCCAGCAATCCCCTCACCTGAGGTTTCTCGCTTTGAAACCACCGAAGCCGCTGCTGGAAATATCTCCGCTGGAGAAACTCCTCTTGTTCAGGAAACGGAGGCCCGGAAACCAGTAGCTCAATCTTTCTCGAGTGCTGAGACACCTTCCAATGTTCAAACTGTCGCAGAACAGCAGATTCAGGATTCCTCTACTTCCTTCGCGTCTCGAGAAATTCGTGAAGTCCAGAGTGTTTCAGCAATCCCCTCACCTGATGTTTCTCGCTTTGAGACCAGCGAAGCCGCTGCTGGAGCACCTCCTCTTGTTCAGGAAACGGAGGCCCGGAAACCAGTAACTCAATCTCTCTCGAGTGCTGAGACACCTTCCAATGTTCAAACTGTCGCAGAACACCAGATTCAGGATTCCTCTACTTCCTTCGCGTCTCGAGAAATTCGTGAAGTCCAGAGTGTTTCAGCAATCCCCTCACCTGATGTTTCTCGCTTTGAGACCAGCGAAGCCGCTTGCTGGAGAAGCTCCTCTTGTTCAGGAAACGGAGGCCCAGAAACCAGTAACTCGATCTCTCTCGAGTGCTGAGACACCTTCCAATGTTCAAACTGTCACAGAACAGCGGATTCAGGATGCCTCTACTTCCTTGCCATCTCCTCCTCCATCTCCTTCTACGATACCTCGAGAATCAGTCCCACCAATTCAGGTTGTTCTACCGATCCCTGTTTCACTGATTCCGGTCGTCTCACCTATTCCAGTTGTTTTATCGATTCCAACTGTTCCGCCACCTCCAGTTATTCCGCCACCTTCAGCTGTGGTTACGCCAAAGCTGGATAACCTCCTTAACCCGCTGGTTGTTTCATCCTTGATTAAGATGGAGGACCCAGTAGAGCAAAAGCCGATTGTACCAACACCGGGACCAGATTTGGAGCTTTGGAGCCGACCTGCTGTCGACCCGACACAGGCTAAACTTCCCTTGGTAAACTATCCACCCATTTGGGCACAGGTAAGTTCATGATGTAAACGCCGTCTTCCAGACGCTCAATTTCTTTCTCTAGTCGCGTCAGGAAGTTTGCGAATCTTTCACTTTATTCAGAAGTTACCAAGGCGGCGTTTACCACGCAGGCGGACTAGCAAAAGGGTATCTACTAGGTGGCTTCCCTTCAAAGTACTTTCTCATCTCTTTTCCTCGGGTATCGTCTAACAATTTCTTCTTAGACGCGACGCCTTTCTTCAAGACGGTCGCTTGATCATATCACATGGGTAAGTATTTCATCGCGGACTGTACCAGACTGATGAACATCGTCTTGTAGAGGCGGTAAGTCAGAAAGCGTCAGCGACAGCAAGAAACAGCCGAAAGGGAGCAAGAAAAAGAGCGACGACGATCAGTTATCTCAGGACAAATCTGTTCGCGCGCTCATAGCCAACCACCACCAGAGAAAGCCAATAGCTCTCATCATAGATGAAAGATATGCCTTGTTCCCTTACGACATCGGGCTCAAGGACATTTCTTATGCTGTTCTTGGAATGTACACAATCACCCACGTTTGGGCCGAGTACCAGCACTCTTCAAGTAGCTCAAATGGGCGAGTTGTGCGATACAAATTTGCCTTCCAATGGTGTCCTGGTCAGGTATGTGTGCAACATTACCTTTGAACAGCGGTATTCTCAATCTAGGTTAGGGTGACCCTTGGTGGCTTACCAAGCCCAAAAAGGAGGATCCGGCCCGAGAGCTTGTTCCAGTGATGTCGGACGCCATCGTTTCTAGCTCCGCGGCGGCACTACCTATCCAAGTCAAGGCCGAGGAACTTGAGGGACTTGTCGGTTCGTCATTCAATGATGTACTGTCATCGAAGAAGCTTATTCGCTCTTCCAGTGCCTCCTGCTGTTTCAGAAGCTACATCTTATGCTACTCGAGCTATTGGTGTAAATGGGATCCAAGGAGCCATGTACGTGGTCTCCTGATGCACCCGGCCACTGAGAGTGACATTTGCACAGCGGCTGTCCAGGTATCCAACAGCTTGTAGCGGCGGCGAGCTTACTATTTCCCCGTGCACAATTTTCAGAGCCCGAGCGGAACCGCACCTCCGGGGTTGCAGTAATGGAGAACTTGCCCTTCCCATTTGCTGAATTTCCAAACATGGAGCAAATCAGAGGCACTGATGCCATGACTAATCATTTGCAAATCTCAGGGTAAGTCCTCATATTGGTGTTTATGACGCTTCACTAAACTATCCTTCAGCATTCATCGTCGCTGTGGAACTTGTCATATTTCCAGTCCCCAGATTTACGATCCAGAATGGGTTTGCCTCAATCCACTCTGTACCTCGTTCTGGATGTCTTCGTCTCGAACCTCATTTCAACCTGTGAATTTCCATCATGGGTTCGAATTCACAGACTTTGAAGAGCTGTCCGACAAGCTACCTAGAATTGGAGTTGACGAAATACTGCCTGCTATTCCCAAGACGGATTCGATTAATCCAACTGGTCAGTCCTTCACTCGCGGATGGCACTGTCGCGACTGCGGGCGACTCTCGTGTCGGTGAATGGTTCTACATTCTTCTTCGTCTCGTTGGCTAATTCAGTCCTGTTTTCAGGTTCAAGTGGCAATTCTGGGAATGTTCCAACTGTCGGGTGGGCCTTTTCCTGACTCTTCAATGCTTCTCCAGCTGACGCCAATGGAAGAGAACTTTGCTAGTGCCTAAAAGTACTCGCGATGCGATTCAATTCTTATCTCAGCCGATTCCCGGCCGAATGTCTGGTTCAGATGTTCGTATCGCTCCTGAATCAGGTAATTTTCTTTCGGTTTCATTCGCTCTTTATTGAATGGGCTTCTCAGGGATAACGGTCATCCCGATTTCTCCTGCTTTCAGCCCCAAGTTCACAGTGACAGGATTCAGCTTTCCAGATGAAGCGTGAGTTTTTGCTTGTCGCCTTTGCGTGAGCTCATGGTGCGCAGAGGAGGTGCCGTTTACTGCATCAGACCAACCAGCTCGGAAGGAGCCGACAAGATCTTCAGGGCATACCAAGACCAAGCTTTTGACGGCCAAATTGACTTCCGGAGATGGCCTATGCGGACCGTAAGTGCTTGAACCGCTCGTTCACATTTTCATGAAACTAACAAATAAAACAGCACAAATGTATTCCCAAAATGTTCTGTTACCGATCTCGTATGCTAACATGTTGATTCCAGGTCGAGGTCAGCTTCTAACGAACTACTTCTCTCAAAACTGTATGTGTTCACTGACCTTGGTCTATTTGTTGCTCATGATTCTTTTCGCCAGGCGGTGCACCATACAAAGCAAGTTCAACATCTTTTTCTTTGACTCGACTAATGGAACTTTAGTACGTCGGTGGCACGGCCAACACTATTCCTCTCCAAAGCGCACCATCAGCGATAGTCGATGCCCACAAGTTGATTCAAACCAGAGTCTCAGAAGTGCTGGCAGCTCCAATCGAATTCAACGAAATCCTCAGGTATTCGAACCCCCTCATGTTCATTATTCCCAATTCTGATTCGTCTAGTGCGGCCTACATGGAAAATCAGAAAATGGCGGCAAGTCTGTTCTAGCCTTATTCCGGTCGATTACTGATGGACCACAGTTCCATAGCGACAGTGAAGAAGGACTAGGCCCGATTGTCGCCGGCTTATCCCTCGGCTCACCTGCGCTCATGCATTTTCGTCTTCTAGCGAAGTACGAGAAAGATCGAACTCGGCAAAGACATGTGGCGCTTTCGTTAGTGCTACGACATGTCAGTTTCAACATAACCGTAACACTTCATATTTGACGCTCCGACAGGGAGATATCTTGGTCATGGCTGGTCCTAATATCCAGCTTCGCTACGAGTGGGTTCAAGAGTCAACTTGATAGATTTTCAATATTGACCAACCACCAGACACACCGTCATTCCGACCAATTTCCGCATTGCTGCTACTGCTCGTCTCATTAGACCCAACGCCCCACGGCCGATCGTCAAACCAATCAAATCTGAACATCAGTTCCAGTTCCAGTCCTCTGCATTCAACACCTCTGCTTTTCAGACTCTTGTACCGTGGCAATGAACCTACTTTATCCGCATATGTGTATGTTTATGTTGTTGTCGACGCTTTCCTTGCAAAATAGTATTTATAGTCGAGTACAGTATTATTTCCTAGAGGTGGACTTGGAGGAGGAGAACCTTTGCACTTACCGAATGAACAGATGAAGCCGGTATTCACTAGTAAAAAGCCTTGTGACGTCGAGTCGTTTCCTCCTATAAACAGACGGCTTTCTACTGCTTGCACCCTACGAGAGCGACATTTCACAGACCATTCCATTCAAACCCTTTCCCCACGATGAAACTACCTTCCAGTAATATTTCGTCGCTGCTGAACCCTACGGCCACATTGTACTTCCCCGGCTCGACAATCCATCGTCTCAATGCTTCATTCCAGTAAGAGACTGCATATTTGTCCAGCTTGACTTGCGCCTGCTGCACCTCCCCAGGGTTCAGGACCACTTTCTTGAAGCCTTTCAATTGGGCTTTCGGGTGAGTTAACAAAGAAGTCTTGGGTAGGGAGGTGTAGATCTGAACCACTTGGGCCCCAAGGACTTGTCCTAGGACAATGGTTAATGAATGCCAGAAAGCGCGGGAAGAAATACCTGTATTTGTGACTTCCACTGTTACACTGACATCGAGATCGCCGCTTGAGATAACTGGGCTTCCAATTTCTAGTGATGAGATGGAGAAGGTCGTATACGAGAGACCATGGCTGTTTTTCATCAGTGAGATGGAAAAGTCAAGTGTCAAGAGACAGACCCGAAAGCAAAGAGAGGCTTGATCTTGCGCATTTGATAGTGTTTATAGCCCTGGAAGATGTCAGTCAGAGATAGAGACAAAGAAGAAAGTCTCTTACGACGAAGAGGTCCTCGGCATATCTTACAACGCCATTTTCCGAGTTGAAACTATCAAAGGACGGAATATCTTCTTCGCGTTCTGGGAATGTCAAGGACAGCTTTCCGGATGGATTATGTTTTCCAAACAATACATCTGCCAATGCATCACCGGTTGCATTGCCTAAATACCAACCGTGAACAATGGTGGAGACGGAGGAAGCCCATGGCATGGTAATGGAAGAGCCCTGTGAATGTTGTAAATATATTGCAAGGTCAAGATAGATCTTGCGAACCGACTGTGTGACGATAACTGTTTTGGTATTGACTGCAGCGACCTTTTCCACCAATTCGTCGGTTCGACCTGGTAAAGCCAAAGTCTTGCGATCGTAGCCTTCTGTTTCCCAGTCTGCATTTAAACCTACAATGACGATCACTGCGTCAGCTTCTTTCGCAGCAGAGACAGCTTTTTGCATCAGCTCGTCAGGATCTTCGACCTCTGCGCCACCGAGGCGTACACCGGGATTGCTGCAAGAGTAAGTCCCGGGAGACAGACCGGCACAATGACGTACCTGTCCATAATAGATTGATCTTCGTCTCCATCTGCAGGACCGCGGACGTTGCAAAATTCAACCAGAATGTTGTGTTTCTGATTGGCTTTCAGCTGGTAGACACCTCTCTCCTCCGCAGTTCCACAGCCAAAGAAAGATTCGCCTCTGACCTGTCTTGTGGCATTGTCAATGACCAAATTCCCATCTATAAACAGCTTGGCGCGACCTGCGACGGTCAATCCAAACTCAAACTTGGCGTCATAGGGTCTGGGTTTGAGGTATCCTTCGAGTTTTAAGGTCCATATGCGAGTGATTCCAGTCGGGGCTGATGTCGAAACAAAGATGCGAGTCTCGTCCACTAGGCCTGTTGATATTGGCTTGGGCAAAGGCGTCATGCTCTCGTCCTCTTCGTGACTGTACCAGCTTCCTATCCAGCCCTGCTCGCCGGTGGAAGTGAAAAGTTCATAGTCGAGTGATGGCATCGTCATATAAGCTAGAACAGGGTGAGGTTCAACCAATTGACTGAGCGAAACTGAAAATACCTCTAGCACCTTCCCCGAAGCTGACTTGAACGTCCGGATGTTCTTCTTTCAGAGCTTGGACAATTCCATCGTAAGGCGAAATGAAATACGAAGCTTTCAGAGCCGCTAAAAAGGACGAGTGTGAGATAACAAGGCCCAGCAGATGATACTACTCACCAGATCCTCCACCTGATAAAACTGTGGCCTTCGCGTTTGGGCCCAAAATGGCGATATGTTTGATGTTCTGCTCTTTCGGCTTCAATGGAAGGACATTTCTGTCGTTCTTGAGCAGCACTATTCCTTCTCGGGCAACACGACGCATCAAGACCTTGTCCTCTTCGCTTTCGACTGTCCGTTCGATCCCGTCGCCATCGAGAATCTCTGGCGCACCTTTGGCACATTTCTGTACCATGTTGAGGACATTTCGAGCCCTTTCTCTGAGAGTACGAGTAGTAATCTTTCGAGAAACGATGGATCGGTTCATGAGATCCAGAGACCTCCACTTGTTAGTACCCGGCATCTCGAGATCCAGACCAGCGTTGATGCTGAGGTCAATGCTGTAGATACCGAACCTAAAATAGACTCATTAGCAGTTGTTATTTTCGCAATGCCAAAGGCTTACCAGTCACTCATGACCATTCCATTGAACTGCCACTCATCTCGGAGAATCTTCTGCAATATCGACGGGTTTTCACTGACGTGGACACCGTTTACTCGGTTGTAGCTAGATAGAAAGATGGAGCCGCGCTTTAACAGGCCATAAGAGCACTCACGCAGTCATGTAAGCCCAAGGTTGAGCATAGCGCTGCGCCAGCATGAATGGCATAAGATATACCTCACGGAGAGCGCGCTGGGTCATAATGCTATCATAGCCCATCCGGTCATCTGTTCAGGACATCGTTGGGACCTTGGCTTCTTCAATTAACCTTGGACGCACCTTCTTTGTCGTTGCCACTGTTTTGGGTTAGTAAGGCAGCAAGTATGAGATGACGCCACTTGCACGAAATGCTTGATTGTAGCGCCTATTCCACCTTTTTGGACTCCCTTGACATATGATGCTGCGATTAGTCCAGATAAATAAGGATCCTCAGAGAAACTCTCAAAGCTCTATCGAAACTTGATTAAAGAGGTGTCCTAACTGCGATAAAATCACTCACTCTGCCTCCAAGGGGATTCTGTGAAGCAGTCAGAGTCTGTCTAGTACAGTCGAAAAGACACTGACTCTTTGAATGTTACAAGTCGGAGCTAGAACCAACGAAGCAGCTCGAAGTTTGGCCTCTGGAGCCAGAAGCTTCAACCCGACTTCTTCGACAAGCTCCGTGTCCCAGGTGGCTCCAAGAGCAGTGGAAGACTGGATACATGAGCGACTCGTCATATAACAACTTACATCCTTACTGGGAGACATTTTGCAGGTGTACCCATGAAAAAATGGTTGCCTCTGATACCGTTCGGACCATCGCTGACCTTTCAATATACATCAGTTCAAGGATTGGAACTCATATATGTCGTCTGCAAGCACCTTGACCGAAGGTATCCCTAACCTCTGAACCTCGTGTGTCTTCCAAAAACCGACTCCAGCCGTCAAAGAAATCAGTTCATCTGTGGTCAACTGTGTAACAAGTTCGTCCACGTCTGCGTTCGCAAAATCGGATGGAGACATGGTGAGCAGAGGAATGGTCCGACCTAGAAGCTATTTAAACGACCAATAATGTTTATCCGACTTTATACCGCAAATAGTCTTCCGAGCAATACCCGCGTCCACCATCTTCAGCTGACGGCCGACTAAACGGAAGCTGTTGCCCAAAGTACAATATATCGTGGTGGAAAATACAATGCTTTTGGAAATGAGTGTAGGATCTTCATCGATAGATGATAGAAACTCCGCCAAAATCACCTTCACCTGCGCCTCCACCAATTGTCATTAACCATTGTTCCATTAATGGCCATCCAGCTTCGAATCGTACAGCTAATTCGTCGGTATGATGCTCTCCATCCAAAAGTGCAGCCAGTTCAGCCGGGACGGGAGTAGCAAAGAAAGATTGACTGTAAACTGTTGGAATCACGGGAGCAGAAGGGGACCGCGATAGACGAGGACGAGGAAGCGCGACTTTGATGACGGTCGGTGAATTTGGAGGTACATTGGATCGTGAAGAGATTAAAGAATTCCGAACATTGGTGGGACTTTCCTGTGGAGTACTGGACGTCGCCATGATTCCTGGTACTGAAATGCTGGTCGACGACTGAGAGGAACCAGAGGGATACTGAATCCATGAGGTTCGTGGGCTCCCTGCTCCAATTCTCTGGTGATCTCGATCTCTGCTGCGAACTTGTTCCAGAACCTTTTCTGCTGCACTCGGGCGTCTAGGACGATAAAGAGAAGATCCATTACTGAGCTGGTCTCGAGGGGTCGTTGGGCTGCTGGTTCCGGTCTCGGAATTTATAGAAGCCATTGTCGTGGAAGGCGTGTTTTTAGTACGAAGAATCGACGGTGGTATCGAGTCGACCGGTGTAGTGGGAGATGGAGGCCCATACATGGAAAAACGAAGCGACCCTCCTGATACACTATTCAGTCTCGGTCGCGTGGCTGAAATCCCAGGAGCATTCGGTGTGTCTGTGGTTGTCACAGCGCTTGTTTGAGGAAGATATGGCCACCGGTGTACTCGACGAAGAAACCCCTGGCAAACTTGAGTCTCGACTCTCTGGAGCAGGTAGGAGAACCTCACCTTGATGATCCCAAAGCTCGTGAACCGGCGTACGTCTATTCCTTGTTCCTGCACATTATAAAGTTCCATCCATTCCAGAACCGTCCGTCCAGACTTGAGCCGAGAATAGAGATGGAGGAGTTGAGGCCATGGCGGAATGGTTGCACCTACGTCGCCATCAGAATAGCCTAGAATACCTGGAATCACATTCACCTGGTTTCGTCACGTACGGACCACACTCTTCCTTGACATGAGCTTCGTCCGCTAGCCATTGTATGCTCTTGCAAGTAGTGTACATATTGGAATACTGGAAGATGTCGCAGGTCATGATGACCTGGTAGTAGCTGTAATTCGGTCAGAAATTGTGAAAACCACTGAATAAGCGTACTGACAGAAGGTGCGATATGGCCAATCGAGTCAGCTTGACATCGCAATCCGCCAAATGGGCTATTCGGCTAACATGATTCGTGCCGTCGATGTATTTGCAAACCTAATACTTCTCAGAAGCTACGCCTTGGAAAGCTGAAGATCTATCTCACCTTGACCATGGTCAGATCCCAGTTATCTTCCATTCGTTTCGTCAGGTTGATCAACGCGACTGGAACCATCCAGTCATGCACCTCGACAGGGTTTGGGTAGAATGGGAAGATCTTGAGCTCAATAGAGTTAAACTGGTCGATGGGAATTGAAGTCTCTGAATACGAGTTCAGGTCTTCGTAGAGCTGCTCTAGAATTGCGTGCATTGTAGGAGACGTGGTGGAGGACGAGAGAAATTCTGATTCTTCCTGAATGGACGCGTCAAGAGCTGGTAACGGATTGGACTTTTGGACACACCTCACAAGCTCGCAATACGCGACTGACCTTGCGAACAATGGGCTCATAGCAGCTCAGGTCCGCGGCTCGTTCAAAGACAAAGCAGACATTGTAGCGAAAGTAGTTTCGTTGATATTTTCCTGGTAATTCAACAGGAAATCCAATAATTCGATGTCTTGGAATCTGGGTTAGTGACCATCAGGAGAGCAAAGCTGATACTAACCGACGTGTCGCACATATAACTAGTCGTCCGCACAGAGGCGATGGTGGAATCACATATTTCGAGATATCGTCAAAATTGAAGAGAATTCTGTTGGAAGATGCAGACCGCTTGGCTGGGGACGATTGGATTCCTCGAGGATGCTGACGAAGGTCTGGCGAAAGTACAGATATGATACTGGAATTGCGAGACGCTGAAAAAGGGTGTGCTGGCGGCGTGTCCGAAGATGGCGTTGGCGGAACTGAGGAAAAAGAAGAAAGCCCTGAAGGTGGTGCTGAAACCGCGATGAGTCCTTCAGGGACCTGGTAGACGATTTTGGGCCCTTGTCTGACGTCGAAAACTGCATAGAATACAGAAAGAATTCGAGGAAGAAAGGAATCTCCATCAGAGGGCATGCTAATGATCTTCAACCTAATCAGGTTTGAACCTGTACCGTCATGGCCTGCCCGCCAGGTTTTGCTGCATTGCCGCTGCCCATCGCTCAGCTGTCTCTGGGTTGGTCTATATTTTGACTCTGTCTTTAACTATCTAACAGGCGAAAAAGAGGCTGTACTGAAATGCGGACAATCGTTTCGGTGGACTAGCTTGCCACTGTCTTCTCCTACTCAGCCAACGCACGAATATAGGTGATTTCAGAAAGGAACAAGTTGGTAAAAGCTGATGGCGCGACAGGTTCTGTCTTAAAGATCGCGTAGTATGCCTCAGGCAAACACAAACCACCCTGGTGAGCCTCACTTCTGCTTTAAGCGTATATTTTATGCTGATAGCACAGTTCCACCGCAGCGTGTTTCCTGAACCTCAGCCTTCCGCTTTGGAACTGCCATTACGACAAGCAGAGACACTGGTCTGGCTCAATGACTATTTCCAACTCAGCGTTGACTTGCAAAAGCTCTATGGAGAATGGGCACAAAAAGACAAGGTTTTTGCTGGTATTCAGCATCGTTATCAGGGCAAGTTACCTTTCTTCGACGTCAGTGAAACGCTGATGTTCGGGATTATAGGCATTCGAGTGTTGCGCCAGGTAGTTTCTTGCAGCCTTTTGATTTCCGTTTGCAAGCTCACCTATTCGCTAGGATCCTTGGGAGACCCTTGTTTCGTGAGTTGACAGGCTCTTTGGTCGATTTCAGACTCCTGACGCGTCCAGATTCATTTGCTCAGCCAATAACAACATCAGTCGTATCACGAAAATGGTCCAGAGCCTTTCTACTCGATTCTCTCCTCCCCTGCTTTCTATGCCCGATCCCTCAGGCGAAAACAATATCACCTATCACCCATTTCCGTCTGCTTCGGAACTGGCTGCGGCTCCAGAGCTCAGCAGTACACTTCGGTCGCTCGGGTTTGGATATCGTGCAGAATATCTTGAAAGAACATCTAAAATGGTCGATGAACACGATCATCCCGACCGTTGGCTCAGCAGCTTGCGTGATCTCAGTACTGAAGACGCCCGCGAAGAATTGCTTAAATTCGTCAGTGGTCTTGACTGTGAAATATAATGCACTGATGTCCCTTTTTCTAGGTCGGAGTCGGCCGCAAAGTTGCGGACTGTATCCTCTTGATGTCCCTGGATAAGGTCGGCCATATTTGTCTTATTTCGCATCGCTAAACTAGACCCCAGGCAGAGGTGATACCTGTGGACACTCATGTGCTTCAGATTGCTTCCAAGCATTATGGTTTGAAGGCTCCTCCCAAGAACATGACACCCAAAGTCTATGATGACGTTAGCAGCAAGCTAGCCGGGATATGGGGCTCTTATGCAGGCTGGGCTCATTCAGTGCGTAGCTGTCTCCTGAAAATTTCCATTTCTGATATCCAGGACCTCAAGGTGATGTTCACCGCTGACCTCAAATCCTTTTCATCCTACGGATTGCCTGTTCCAATACTTCTACCAACTCCTCCTGCGACTCCATCTCCTAGAAAGCGAAGAGCTCTTGCGGAACCTGGAGATGAATACTTTGGTGAACATGTCGATAAAATTAAAAGACCACGAGGCAGCCAGTTGTAATTCCAAGGCGGCACAATGAATGCGAGCAGCTCGTTCGAATCAAATAGTCTTTGCCAGATTCAAGGTGGACTACAAGCATTTGTTCTGCGATTTCTGTCAGCTTTTCCTGTCACGCTCCTGGTCTTTGGAACTTGGAGTTGTTCTGAAAACTGGTCCTCCAACTTGAATATGTGGAGCAGCTTGAAATCTTTCGACACTACGGTGCCCGGGTTCAAATATTTGAGTCAAGTATTCGAATCCTATCCAGCATCTGACTAGCACGTCGACAACGTTAGTAATGTCGTCAAGTTTCAAACGGCTGCAGACGGTTGTTGAAGCCCGAGTGAATGAGCCCGAAGCGCTAAATGGGTGAGTAAATTCGACGACGTAACGTAAGTTTGATCGGACCGCCATACGAATTGTCCCAATTTGTACAGATTGGCGAGTTTAAACTTTAAATTTCAAACCCATGTCCTAGCTGACCACCATGAGCGCCAATGAACGACATCAAGCCCTCTTCCTCGTCGGTCCATGGGTCAGTCTCTTGCATGTCCAGCAATCAGAAATACTGATTTTTGTTATTTTTGTTCATCAGCTCATTGGCTCATTCCTTGATGTCTTTCTTCAAGGAATCCTCATGTGCCAGGTACGCAGAATCTTTCATTTTCGCGACTATTGACATCAATACCACACAGTTCGCTCATTATTGGTCCTGGTACAAAGAGGACAGAATCTTTATAAAGCTTACGGTCGCAGGATTGGCGATTCTTACGATCCTCAAATCATTTCAGTGCATGTGCGTCTTTGTGCAAGGTTAAACTATAGTCCCTCTGCTAACTCATCCTAGAGCCATCGTCTGGATTCAGGACATACTACATCTTGGAGACGTAGAAGGTGCGGTTCGTCTCATAACGACGAAATGGTGGCAGGCTGGTAACCCGCTAATGGTGAGCGTTTCATCTTTGGTATCTTGACCATATTGACTCGTTCAGGTGGCCACGATATGTCTTTATGCTCAGGCATTCTTTCTATCTCGCCTCTACATCATTTCCCAAAAGAAATGGATTGTCATTCCTCTCGGTCTCGTCTTTCTAACTGCCTACGCTTTGATGGTCGTAGCAGTTCGTCTGTTACTGTTCTGACTCTCGCTATTCGCTGATCATGTTTGAAGGAAATATATATACACAACGGTATCGTCAAGACCTCAAAGTGGTGTACGCATTGATTTATATTGTTCTCCTCGTCGCCAAGCTTACCCTTCTCAGTTGCCGGCCACTTCAGTGCTGTGTTTGGTTAGTTTCCTCCGACTCTCCATTGGTTTCAAGACTGAAGTGACACGTCCAGCTGGTGATATTCTGATGTCCCTGGCCACAACGTATTACCTTTTGAAGTCAAGAAACAGTGGGCTTCCACGGTATGTCAGGAGCATGCTTATTGTCTAAGAAATTACCTCACCAAGATAACCAGCACGATATCCGTAATCGACTCGCTCGTACGCCTGACTCTGTCATCTGCAGCGCCAGCAGCGCTTTGTGCGATGCTGAATCTCATATTTTCCCAAATATACCCGGGAACCGAGAATCTCATATCGACCGTCTTCAACCAGGCTTTACCAAAACTTTACGCCATCTCAATTCTATGGGTACTGAACGAACGACGAGTACGTTATTTTACGCCACCGATTTCATATCTTGTTCAACGTCCGGCAGGATATACGTGCTGCCGGAGACAGCTTCAATCCCAGTGGTTCGATTGTATCTCCTGATTTCAACGTACGTTATAGCGGCGAACCCTGTGGAACCCTGTTCTAACACATTCTAGGGAGGACACAATGACAATACTAGCGGCTATCGTAGGCAACTGGAAGCAATGAAAAGAACAATGGTAGATGTGAGTCCTGGTCACCTTTGTTGTGAATTCTTCCTTATTTTCAAAATGCAGCCACACGAGGCGGTATTCAGACGAGGTTCCCTCGAAGACGACTCAGATATCAGCCTACACCAGCGGAGACCTTCAAGTAGTGCACAAGAGGTCAAATCCAATGAGCATGTTTGATTATCCACATCATACCAAACCAGGACCCTGGACAATAGCCCAGAGGCCTGATCCGGAATCCGGACAAAATTTGAGATTTTGGCATTATATGGGTGGTCCAAGTCCGGACAAAATGAGAGTTTCAGCCGGACATGGGTGGTGCGACTGTCCGGACAAAATTTGCGTCTGCGGTCAAGGCTTGATCCAGCGGTCCGGACAAGCTATTATAGGTTCATGAATGATGACCTATTCGTGGTTATTATGGTGTAGTGGTTTACATTGCCCAGTTGATTTGTGTTTTCGCCAAACGTCCTCTGTTCAATCCACTCTGAAGGCAATCGTTTTTCAAAAAATTGTATTTTATGATGACATAAGGTAGTTTCTCTCAGCGGGAAATCTGATGCGCTTTTCGTACATTCAAGGAAGCTATGAAATTATCCAGGAAGCGTAAAGCGATCTCGGAGGAAGAGTTGGAATGAGTCGAGATGCAGATGAAAGCCGCCGGTGACTCGCCATTTCTCAAATTGGAATACAAGTCTTTTCCGAGCGGTTATAGGGCTTTCTAGACTGTTTTCAGTGTCTATGGACAGTACATTATACTATATGAGCGTGTAGTAGCCTCGAGCAGCGATTTTGGCGATTTTTTTTTAGCCCTGATCCCTCGGTCCGGACAAATTTTGGATTTTCGTAAAAGGCCTGATCCAAATCCGGACAAAATTCTCAAAAATGCCGATTTTGGCGTCCGGACAAGAATCGGCAAAAAATGGCCAACCGGATCAGGCCCCTGGGCTATTGTCCAGGGTCCTACCAAACCATCTGCATAATATTATTATTACCTGTATCCATTAAGACTTGTGGACCCAAGCTAAACTCGCTCGGTGAACTCCGAGAGTTCGTAACTCATATGTCAAAAGCGGGTGCCTAATGAGCGCGAAACAGACATATCGTTTTGCCGGCAAAAGATTCTGGCAGTGCAGGGTAATAGAGAAGGGTCGAGATGGTCATCTTATCCAGGAGCATCCAGATCAACCTCCGTCACGTCTTGATTGAAGTCTCACTGTCAGCAATTTACAAGTTGTGAGTCAGAAAAGATCAAGCTGGATCAATTAAGCGACACCACAGATGTCAAAAAGACGATATTTCGTTGTTCTGTTTATTCCATTCATGAAACATACCTCTCGGCTGCTTTAAGCAAGAAAAAGCAAACCGGTATTGACCTTGTACTGGTCTCGGTGTATAAGCGGGAATTTTGCTCTCTGGTAAGAGGTCTATGCAGCTTTCTTTAGCTTTCTCTTCGCCATACTCTAGACAGCAGATGTTACTTCAATAACACTAACCCAACAGCTTCTGCTGCTGCCTCATTGACGACCAAGCTCCATTGGTGAAGCGAGACCTTCGGTCTCCCAAAGTCTTGCCACTGTTGTGCCAGCCACCATAGACTTGCCCTGTCATTCCCAGACCACATTCTAGACAGAGAGTCAGAAGGTAAACAATTGTGTCGCAGACATACGTACCCTTCAAATGTGTCAAGAAAAAGAAGGCAAAACTGGTTCACTGGGATTCCAGCCTCCACCATGTCCTCGAAGGCCCGTTTCCCTTCTCTCGTTTCTTCTAATGACAAGAAGGAAACAATTCTGGAGCCTGACCACCACCCCAAATTCCTCGCTGTCAACTGAGCCGCCACTGACTGTATATTACGTGAGCGGAGAATGAAGGAGCAGCATTATTCATCCATACCATTTGTACATGTTTGGTTGTAGGTCACGTTTGAACACATTTTTCCAGCTATTCCTCGAGTTTCTAAGGGTATTATTTCCTCAAGCTATTGAATATATTATAAGAAGTCATGCTAGCTGAAAAACTCGGGCTTCCAAGGTCGCGGGAAGAGTACCCGCCACTCGCTCCCGCTCCCCTCCGTCGGTACCCTCGGGGGGTCCCCCGAGCCGCGGGAGTCTCGGGCGGGCACGCTAAAGACTCGTTCCCGCATTATAGGGATCCCCTTCGGGGATCCCTGTTGTGTCTTATGGTAGTCAGAGCTTTCCTCAAGTCAAGGTCAAAATTTAAACAAAATAAATATAACACAAGTGGGAATTGAACTCTAGGCACAACAATCAATTCAACCAGTGCATTAACCAACTGAACCATTGATCCATGGCCTTTGGCTTCCTTGCATGATCTATATTGGGTGCCGGTCCGGCTAAGCATCTACCGTGTCCGAAGGTCACGCCTATTGTACAAACTTACGCAAATGGTATGGGTGACTAAGGCTGTCGGAGAATGAAGGCAAGACTTGAGATTTCTGGCTCCGACAGGGAATTTGGTGCTTGCAGATACTGCAGACAGAGACTAGCATCTTGCCCCTCTCGTACATGCAAATACCTCGGCAGCAATCCATATTCCGGTGCGAGAATATCCATCTGGTGTCGAACTGAATTAAGAGGCATAGATGCGAGGGTGAGAGTCGACGATGAGCTTCCTTGGGCACGAAAGGCTTCTTTCAAGAAGTCGACATTCGAGCTTGATATCTCGGGATAAACTGTCACATCATCAACTAAGCTCTGGGTGAGCATAATCGGTAGCTGATGATGCCAAGGGTGGTGACTGCTGAACCCTTGTACCTGAAATTGATTACCCGACTGGAAGATCAGGAATCGCTCCAATTTCTTCATCCTGTTGACGAAGGATGACATGGGTTGGCTGGAGGGAATAGCAAGGGGACGAGAAAGAAGGGTGAATGAATGAGGTGGTGGAGAATCCGGAAGTTGAGCCATCGGTAATGAGCTAGTCGCTAGCGGCTGTGGATCTGAACGCGGCAAAGGTAGAACTATCCCTTGCTCCTGTCCAGCTGCCGCCAGGGCACAGACCGCAAAAGCAGAGCCACGGACACATCCTGATGCAGAAATGGCCAGGGCTTCCGCTTCCTCGTGAGCTCCACTAGCACAAACAAGTTCCCATCGGGTACTTTCCAACCCTCTTGAATAACAAGAGTTACACACGACGAGAACATCGCCTCGACAGTCCATGACTGCAAACTCCAGTTGTCCCTTTGTGATGTAGGCTTCTGCATCTCTTCCAGACGTGGTCGAGATGCAGAGCCTGAATTCTGACTTGTAACGAACTCCATGACCGATCAGAAGCAGGACGAGCTTTTCTCCCGATTTGACCTTCGAAGCAGCTGTGATAAGGCCATGGATGCAAGCTGCTGCGAAAACAGCAGCTTCGAGCTCTGGCTGGTTCTCGATATCGCTGGCAATACACTGAGGGATGGGGATATTCAACCGGTCACAGCCGCCTTCACCGAATATAAATCTTCCATCCGGAAAATGAGGAAGAATGTTCCGGATAGTTCGGTATTGTAAACGGGACGCGTCGAACCCTGGCTGAGAAGCGAAAAGGGTCATGAAGAGTGACCAGTCCGTCATCATCCACCCAGAATCTCGATTTTCTAGGGGACCTGCCACTGACAGGATTGAGAATACGACAAATTTTGGAGCCATGGGCGAAATTCTGTTACCAAGATTGAGTTCGTCAGATCCAGAAAAAGACATATAACGCACGACAAGACCCTTTTCAGTGTCTTCTTGACTGAGCCATAGAATGTGGTTGAGCTTGCTGGCGAGCCCATTCTACATAAGCTGTTTGATAATAGAACCACATGAGAGCTAAACGTAAAGCACCTTGAGCGAGATTGCACTAGTTGGGAAATACCCTTGAACGGGAGACAAATTGCTTTCGTGAGAGTAGTAGGTTGTGTTCTGAGCACCAATTAGAATGGTTGAATAGCAGATAAGCCAGAACGCACGGGGATTTTGAATCCATGTTGGTTTAAATGTTGTCAAGGAGGGAAGAAAGAAAGAAAGAAAGGAGGTTTCAGATTTGACCAGGGATGACCAGCGGTGACGATCGCCTGCATTTGTCGAAAATGAAAGTAGCACTGACTCAGTAGGCTGGTCCAAACGGTCGCCGTTTAACCGAGTCACGCTTTGTGACCTCGGACTTAACCAAATTTTCGTTGATTTTTTGTGAGATGCATTGGTTGAAAATGAAAGTAGCACTGACTCAGCGGCTTTACGTCGACCAATTGTCACGCTTATCGGAATCCCCAGTCCTTTCAAGGTACTTCGCATCCGTTTCTCTTCACCCTATTGGTAGCATCCAGATCAACTTCCGTCACATCTTGATTGAAGTCTCGTTCAACAATGTACAAGCCGTGAGTCAGAAAAAGCTGGATCAATTAAGCGACGCCACAGATGTTAAAAAGACGATATTCTATGGTCACAACCTAGTCCACTCCCTGGAACCAAGGATCACCAAGCAAATCTTCGGCGGTAGCACGTTCCTGGGGATCAATACACAAGCATCTCCGCATCAGACATGCTATGGCTCTGACTTCCCGTAAATCTTTCACAACGTTATAGTTCATGATGGCTTTTTCGAGCGGGTAGTAAAAGTATTCTAGGTTCGCCTTGAGTTGGCCTGCAATGATACGTCAAGAAGAGAGAGATAAGCGTAGAAAGTGACATACAGGTGGCATCAAAGTACTGGGAAGCTTTCCGGCTGCGTTGTAATACATGGGCTGGAAAGTCCACTTGATTCGTAAAACACATCATCTGGTACAGAAGATGAGTCGTCTCGTCGAGCTTCAAAGCCTCATGGGGTTCGAATTTAAAGAGGTATTTGCGGGTGATGAATTCGAAGATCTGATTCGAGTCAATGCGAGGCAAAACAGAATTGAATCGACATGCCAAACACCCATAGGTCCAAATATCAACACTTTTGTCCCAGGGACCCCCGATGAGCACCTCGGGGGACGAAGTATAACCGGAGTAATCTCTTCTTGAGCAATTTCCTCGACGAGTCGAGCTATGAAGCGATCAGAGTGCAAAAATACTATGACTAGAGAGCGACGCACCACTACCAAAATCAGCAACAATAAAATTTCTTTCCATTGCTTCGGCCAATGTGGGAAGCGGAAGAGGTTGAGAGACTGCAGCTTCAACGATGCCATCCTTGGACATTTCAGGGAGATGTCGACGGGGAGCATCAGTTGCGATTGATGAATTCACGCTGGGAGAAGCAGTGAAAAATATATTGTCAGGCTTCAAATCGGTATGAACCACACCGGAGCGATGGGCATGAGCGATTCCACGAAGAGTATGCAGGAGAATTCGTTTGACGAGAGGAATAGGGATAAACTGTCCTGATGGCGCAGTAGTGACAAGAGCCCGAAGGTCTCCTCCTAAAAGCGGGCTGACGAGACACAAGTGTTGACCCGCACTTCCCTTGCCAGCCATTTTGAAATGGGACAAAATCTGGAGACAGTGAGGATTTGGCTTCGGTAAAGACATTTTCTGCAGAACTTCGAGCTCGCGAAGACGACCTTTGTTGGCTAAATTAGTGTAATAACCACTCAAAGTCTTCACAGCAACATAAGTGTCGGTCCTGGATGTGTTGAAATAAACGAGATGCGCATTTGTTTGAACAAAACTCACTGTTGATCTCGGGCTAGCCACGTACTGGAAGTGGTGCCCCAGCCAAGTTTTCTGACAATGAGATAGCGATTGTCTGGTCCAATGGCATCATTGAACTCCATTTGAGCATAACCAAAGCCTTCGTTTCCTGGAACCTCGAGAGGTTCAGAGACAAAAGTCAAGTCAATCATGGTCTCTCCATCAGGCCCGATAGAGAAGTGCTGATTCGTTGGTGCAGGGATCTCTGCTGACATCTACCAACAAGGAGGAGAACGACGGGAAGACGACAGGAATTTGGAATGAGGTGAAAATGCGACAACTTCCATCGAAAGCCAATGAATGTGAAACAGGAGACGAATATCCCAAATTCGACACTAGTAGAATCTATATCTCACAATAGCCCTCAGCCTGCCCGAGGTTGACTGTGCTGGAAAAAACTTCAAAGTTCAGGTCAAGTTCAGGTCAGGAGTAGCGTTGCGTAAAAAACCTCCCAAGAGTATTTGACCGGGTAATTTACCGGAGGGCCGTCCGAGCGGGGTGTTATTTACTAGTTTTTTACCGGCACGTGCCCAGGTCACATGCTGATGCCGCTTAATTTTCGCCGCCCCAGGCCACAAAATTTGCTCCCAAACATAGTTTCACAGGAAAAGACAGGCTGAAATTATTATCTGTGCCCTCTGAAGCCTGAACCTTTCTCTTCTCAGGTCCTGAAACGGTGGCAGAGAAGGGAGGGACGTGGAACATGAGAAGCTGTGCTATAGGGAGGGACCCCAGAGGCCTGAATTTCGGGTTCCCAAGGTAATCATCCGGGATTGACGGGAGGTTCATGGGAATTGACGCGCCCGCAGTCAAGAAAGATGGCGCTGACGTGGATGAGAAATGTTATTGCACGTGATAGCCCGATCGGTTAATAACCTGCCCTTTTTGAGGACCCCTGCTTATAGGCGTGGGGTACAGATCCTAGTTCGGACAAATTTTGAGCGAAATTTTGAAAATGTTAGATCCAGTTCGGACAAAAATGACGGTGCAAAGCGCCAAACTTTGATCCAGGTTCGGACAAAAAATGGCGCCTGGACATCCAATTTTACAAATATGTTACACCCATATACGTGACTTCATAAAGCTTAATAGTGTACTGGTTAATGCAGCTGATGTATCTGTTCAACATCTTGAGTTTGGTTCTTGTCGCTGCCTCTGATTTCCTTCTATTTTGCTTGCTAACTTCCCTTGCCAAATCTATCAGTTAAGGATTTTATTGCGTGGAAACTGCCGGTGTTGCGGAAAGATCATTCCAAGTTCACCCAAGCCATGAAGCTGTTCCAAAAACGGAAACAGGACGATGTTGAAGCAGAGGAGGAATAATAATATTTGTTTCATATTTAAAGGTAATAATACTGTGTTTCAAGGTGTTTTAAAGCATTTGCAATGCTCCAGGAGCCTTTTGGCGATTTTTAGCGATTTTAGCGATTTTTTGGAGGGTAAATCGCCGGTTCGGACAAAAAACGGGCCTTGGCGCAGGTTGGATCCGAGTTCGGACAAAAAACCGGCCGAAAACCGCTATTTTGGTTCGGACAAAAATCGCAAAAATCGGGCGATTTTGGATCTAACCTCTACTCCCATTATCAGGGGTCCTCCTTTTTGGGGACCCTGGGCAGGACCCCCGATAATAGGCGTAGGGGGCGTGTACAAGTTCGGACAAATGTGGGCCGATTTTTGAAAAATGTTGTGTAAAAGTTCGGACAAAATAGGGTCTGGGAGCGACCAGGACGTGGAATAGTTCGGACAAAATGTAGGAATTGTAGCACAAAAATGGATCACAGTGAGGCTCGAACCTGGGCCGAGGAAAGCAATTTGGCAGCGAAAACTCGACCATAGAATATCCAATATACCAGAGAGCCATACGACAGTGCGTTTTTATCGCTCTCTGAGCGTTGACAAGGTCAGACCACGACGACTTCGAGACATTCCGGAGGTTGAAAGGAGGGATCAAGGCATTTAATGAGGCGGCCAAATCATTCAGAAAGCGAAAGCCAAAGGGGACAGATGACTTGGAAGAGAGCTAATCTTGGCTAAGTCATTTATCTCCCATTTTTATCTATTTTTCTCGGTCGCGGGACCTCTCCTGTATGTCTTATAAGCGCTCTGAAGCGTTTTGCAGCAGAAAAAACAGGTTTTGGTGATTTTTTGAGCTTGTGGACAAAATTCGGACAAATTTCGCGAAATTTTGGGGTCGTGTACGGAGTTCGGACAAAAATCGCCCCAAAATGATCATTTTCGGTTCGGACAAAACAGGGCCGAATTTCTTTTTTTGTACACGACCTCCCCACCTTTTATCGGGGGTCCTCCCTGGGCGCCCTGGTAAATAACCTGTAAATAACTGGTAAAATTGATCATGTGATGTCCTCGGTCAAAAACCTCCGGTATTTCACGCAACACTAGTCAGGATAAGGCTCCAACCGTTTCGTTATCGTTAGTGGCTCTGGGCTAACCTAACGGTAATGGTTAACAAACAGTTTATTAACTGTTATCTAACTGTTAGTGGTGAAGGTCACGGGGTTGAAGCAGGTCGGGGTTTTTTTAACAAAGCGGTACAAGGCCCATGCCATATGGCCCGCAGCGCACCTCTGGGAAATGCCCGCTTGCAACCTGACAATCCTCCCAAAGAGAACATCCCATTTGCGGTTCAATGTACTGTGAGCGTCTTCGGATTCTTCTTCTCACGTCATGACACGGTAAATTTTATCATCTCAGAGCATGGGCGCGGGAAAAAATTGCACAACCTTGTGGCTAAATTAGGAAAATGCCGCATGGCCGAGACACGTGATGGCCCAACCGTTAACCATTAGTTAACCGTTAGTTTTCTGTTGGGCCTAGTCAGATAACTTAACGGTAAAAATAACGGTAATAACAGTTACAAAATGGTTTCTCACGGTAATGGTTGGAGCCTTAAGTCAGGAGCGCTCGTGTCATTGCTTGACAACGTGACTTCAACTATGTCCTCGTCGAAAATCGAGGAAATCGTGGAACCCGTGGACGAGCAGGGCGACGACCAAGAGGACGAACATGGCGAATCAGACGATCACGAAGATGTCGCCGCAGTGCCTTCATCATCGAAGAAGAAGAAGAAAAAGAAATCCAAGGCTGCCAAAGCCCTCAGCGCACTGACCGGCAGGTCCAACAATATCCCACAAGCCCTAGTGGATCGTGTTTTTGACCAAGTCAAGGCTGACGGTGCCTCCGGAAGTGAAGGAGCCACAGAGGAGCATGTTCGTCAAGTTTTGGAAGAGATGAAGATTATGGATGTCGTTAAAGGAAAGGCCGGCATCGGTGGAATCAATAAGAAGGACTTGGGAGAACACAAGGTGCGAGTAATTCACTATATACTTCATTCAGTCGTTCACCGTAACCTGTGCAGTTTTGGGCAACTCAACCTGTTCCCCAGCTCGGTATAGTCGTACCATGATCAACTCTTCTCTATCTCATCATCTGGCCAGGTGAGGGACCACCTCTAGAGGACGGTTATATCGAGCCATCGCAGCCCAGGGACCAAGTTCGCCAGGAACCTTATGCCCTTCCTAATGACTTTGAGTGGACCCAGATAGATATTCAGGATGCTGTTCAGGTCGGCGTTCGATCGTTGATTCATACTGCTACTGACATTTTGCAGCTGAAAGAAGTCTACGATCTACTCTCTGGTCATTATGTCGAAGATGACGCCGCCTCTTTCCGTTTCAACTACACGTCCGAATTTTTGAAATGGTCCGTTCCTTCTGTTGCCTCGTGCTCCTCTCATTGATTCCCTAGGGCTCTTGGACCTCCTGGATACCATCCATCATGGCATATTGGTGTACGAGTCACATCCAACAAAAAACTGGTTGCATTCATCTCAGGAGTGCCGCTGACCCTACGAGTGCGGAAAAAGTAGGTTTCTCGACGTCAATTTGGTTATGCTGACCCTCTGACAGTATCATCAAGACGAGTGAAATAAATTTCCTTTGTGTACACAAGAAATTGAGATCGAAACGACTGGCGCCTGTCTTGATCAAGGAAGTGACGAGACAAGTCCACCTTGAAGGGATTTTTCAGGCGATTTACACTGCGGGTGTGGTCATTCCGACGCCTCTGACTGTCTGTCGGTACGTTGTGTCTTTTTTGTTGCTCGGACCAGACTGAAGAGTTTAGGTACAACCACCGGCCTCTCAACGTGTCCAAGCTCGTCGACATAAAGTTCTCATACGTTCCCCGTAATATGACGTTGGCTCGATACATCAGAGTCAACAAGGTTCCTGAGAGCCCGACATTGAAGATTCGGGAGATGGAAGAGAAGGATGTCGTCCAAGTGACAGATCTTTTCACCAAGTACATGAGACGATTTGACATGGTGCCCATCATGAGCATCGAGGACGTCAGACATCAGCTTCTAAGTGGAATTGGCACTGGGACTATGGGAGACGGAGGACCAGGCAGAAAAGTCGGACAAGTGACGTGGACCTACGTCGTCGAGGTAGGCTTCTTCATGGTTCAAAACTCTCTGATCTGACATGGAATCCAGCACCCCGAATCGCATCGCATCACCGACTTTTTCTCGTTCTATTCCCTCCCTTCGAGTGTCATCCATAGCCCGAAACATGGGACACTCGAAGCCGCCTACCTGTTCTACTACGCCACAGAAACCGCAATAAACGCAGATTCGGAAGAAGAGACGACCAACAGGCTTCGCGATCTCATTTCAGACGCTGCTGTTGTGGCGAACAATGCCAAGTTTGATGTCTTCAATGCACTCACTTTGATGGATAACAATTCATTCCTGCAGCATCTCAAGGTCAGTCCCTTGTTTTTGTATGATCTTTGACTGAATTCAATCTATAGTTTGGTGTCGGTGACGGTCATCTGAACTATTACCTGTATAACTGGCGGACAGCACCGCTTGCTGGAATGTCTGCCATTGGAACCGTCGGTGCTGGAAGAGGTGTCGGGGTCGTCATGTTGTAACAGGGCTCAATTCAAGTCTATTAGAAACAATACACTGTCTGGAATAATGTCCAGCTCGTGAACTCATCGCTTCATCGCTTCGGTATGGCAGGATCAGCAAATCGGTAAGGAGGCGCGTATTTGGTGGGCCTGGGTCGACAATAATGCATGCAGAGGCAAGCTCCTTGGCTGCGCCTGTTATTCGAATAGATCAGCGACCAGTTTCAGACGCGTGAATGCAAGACTTGCCTTCGAAAAATCAATCAGAATCCACCATTATCACGTCGTCATCGTCCACGCCCCAGTCAGGCGTTGGACTTCTTTGCTTCTCCTCCTTCTTCGGCC
The DNA here is from genome assembly GCA_029320655.1 of Mycena floridula. Taxonomy (NCBI): domain Eukaryota; kingdom Fungi; phylum Basidiomycota; class Agaricomycetes; order Agaricales; family Mycenaceae; genus Mycena; species Mycena floridula. Next base: position 609,296 of record JARIHS010000025.1, read on the forward strand.
GGCTTCTTTGAGGAATGCGTGGGATGCGAGCACCTCCAGCTCCGACTGGGCCAAGTTCTCTGGGCAAGGATCCGAGAGTATTTCCGCCTCCGACACTCCACGACGACGACTCTGCTGGTTTCTCCTTCTCCTTGCCTTTTGCAGAAGTTGCTTGATTCGAGGATCGGGCATTCAGCGTAGTTCCGGAACCAGCGAAAGCAGCAGGCTGAAAAGTAATGATCAGTGAAAGCCATATTGGAGCTGGAAAAGACCGACCGCAGTGGTTTCTGAGGCACTGGACGCCACAGGAGCTGGCGGTGTATGAGGTACGACAGTGAATCCGAAGAAAAGTTGACCAAAGGGAAGGTTGAGAGGTGCAGGGACTTTGACTTCGGTGTCCAAGGTGCTGTTAGAGACAATGCGATGTTGACTGGGAAACGTTAGATTGAACACGAGAAAAAATAGGCAGCTTACTCGGTACGATAAATCTTACTTCCCTCTGGAACCTGCTCGGCTTTCCGGTGAGTTATGCCTTTGCCTTTCGTCTTCCTTCCAGCCAGAGTCTCTCCTTTGCCCTTGAAGCTCTCCCATTGATCACCGTCTTTGCTAACAGTCTGACCTGCGCTAGTTCCAGCAAACCCACCGCTTAACGATGAACCAGGGCGCGATGATCCTGGGGAAGAAGAATTGAGATCGATCTTCAATTTCGAAGCCATTGTAGCCGGGGGCGCAGGTTTAGGTCTCTCCGGTTCGACGTAGCCAACGGGAGCAGCGAAGTCGACCTCCAAATCGGTATCTAGAACACTGATTCCTTCGCCACCTGGACTCGTTTCCATAACCAATAAACCGAAGACAATCGAGTTGTATGAAATTTCGATAATGTCGCCCTGGGTGAGGGCTGAAAAGTTGCGAAGAGCTTGTTCGAGTCTAAATAAAAGGATAAGTACGATAAGTTATTGACATGGGGAAGACATACACAGCTTTGGGATCTGAAATCTCCAAAAAGTGAACAGTTTGAGCTTGGAGCTTGACAAACTTTCCTTTGGGCAATTCAGCGCCAGTGATACGGATGGGATCTCCCTCGTTTAGTCGAAGGGTCTTCATCATCCAGTAAGGTAGATGTACGACACCCTCTTGTGCGATGAATTCGAGGACACCGGCGTGTGTTGAAGCTGCTGGATTTGACGGGTTCCGTAGCTGAAAATACCAGGGCGATTCGAGATCCAGTCTTGTTAGAGTAGCAAGAGCTGATTGTGGCATGATGACTGTTGGCTCCGTCGATGAAATGTCCAAAAGAGAGTCGTTGGAACACTCACTCTTTCCACCGTACGATAGATTTTCTCGTTCTCTTCCAGGAAGCATAGCCACACTATATGCCTTTAGATATTCATCATAGGCCCTCGGATGTGGTGGAGGTCCCTGGTGAGCTCCAAATCCGCTGTACTTTTGTCAGCGACAGACAAAATGCGAGACAAAGTAAACCGTACGCAGCCGCAAATTGTTGCATGAAACCGGGACCCTGAAATAATTAAGCACTATGCTGAAGAAGAAGGAGAAGGAGAGCGTACGAAATTCATGATGGATGGTGGTAAGAGTCAGAAATGAATGCGCCACGACGACGCGCGTCTCGATGATATCGGAGCACGTGCTGCATTTCCCAATTTCGTCCCACTGCCATGGCTAACGCTTCAAGATCAGCTCAAGGGGTCACGAAAAACCTTTCGGGCGCAAATGCTACCTTCAATGACAAGGCAAGCTCATCTCAGAGCCTTCTATACTGCCCATTGACGCGCTCTGTAGGGAAAACCGATGGAACTTCGGTTGTCTAACATGATAGCTGCAAAAGGTCAGTTTTTCTCCTTCGTCAAAACGTTACACAGTCAAATATTTTACAGCTATCAGTGATGCTGTACGGACGTCGCTGGGGCCTCGCGGAATGGACAAGATGGTACTTTTTTTCAATCCGATTTTGCGATTTTCAGAATCCTCATCCTTTTCCAGATCCAAACCTCCAAGGGAGAAGTCATCATAACGAACGATGGCGCGACGATATTGAAAAGCATTCAAGCATTACATCCAGCCGCAAAAATGGTGAGCGATGCCAACATTCTTTTCTGGAAATGATACCAAATGCAATTCGTAGCTTGTCGATCTCTCCGCGGCTCAGGACATCGAAGCTGGAGATGGGACCACTTCAGTTGTTGTATTGGCTGGAAGCTTGCTGGGAGCTGCCGAGAAAATGCTGCAAAAGGGCATCCATCCTACACTCATCGCGGAATCCTTCCTCAGAGCTTCTGCTAAAGCAGTCGAATACCTGACAGAAATATCGACACCAGTGGATCTGAACGATAAGCCGAGTCTTTTACGAGCGGCCAGCACTTCCCTCAACTCCAAGGTCAGCTTTTTTAACAATCGTTTGTCATCTCAGTGGTTCACGTTTTTCCATCCAGATCGTGTCGCAGTATTCATCGACTTTGGCCCCGATCGCAGTATCCGCGGTGCTTCGTCTGGTGACACCAACATCGTCGAATGTGGATCTGCGCGATATCCGAGTTGTGAAGAAAGTTGGTGGTACTATCGAGGACACGGAGCTGGTTGATGGTGTTGTACTGAACCAAAATGTTGTGGTCTCAGCTGGTGGACCCACGAGAATTGAGAAAGCCAAAATCGCCATCGTGCAATTCCAGTTGAGCGCACCGAAACCCGATGTACGTCTTTCCTTCTCTGACCTCGATCCATCTGACGGTTTTCTAGATGGACAACACTGTCGTCATCAATGACTACAGGCAAATGGACAAGGTCCTCAAAGAGGGTCGTCAATATCTTCTCAACATCTGCAAAAAGATCAAAAAAGCCAACTGCAATGTGTTACTAATCCAAAAGTCCATCCTTCGCGACGCTGTCGATGACATTTCCCTAAACTTCCTCAAAAAACTTAACATTCTTGTGGTCAAGGATGTCGAACGTGACGAGATCGAATTTCTTTCCAAGAGCTTTGGCTGCAAGCCCGTCGCCGACATCGAGGCTTTCACCGAAGACAAACTTGGATATGCTGACTTGGTCGAGGAGACTTCGCACGGTGGTGCCAAAGTCGTGAAGATCACTGGCGTAAAAAACCGAGGCAGGACGGTCAGCATCTTGGCTATGGGTAGCAATAATTTGGTCGTCGAGGAATGTGAGCGTAGTCTCCATGATGCTCTTTGTGTTGTCCGGTGTCTTGTTAAGAAACGGTCAGTTGAATGTCTCACCAGTCCGCTTAGTATCTCATTCATTATCTAGAGCATTGATCGGTGGAGGAGGCGCACCAGAAATCCACGTTTCACGGTTGCTCTCACAGTACTCCCAGTCGCTCAAAGGCATGGAAGCGTACTGTTTCCAAGCCTACGCCGATGCCCTAGAAGTCATTCCTACCACTCTGGCCGAGAATGCTGGTCTAAATCCCATTGCTATCGTGACCGAGCTACGAAACCGACATGCACTGGGAGAGCGAAATGCAGGCATCAATGTCCGAAAGGTGAGCGCCAAGTCGCTTACCGCGATGTCGACTAACAAGATCCTTCACAGGGTTTGATCTCCAACATCCTGGAAGAAGACGTTGTCCAGCCGCTACTGGTGACGACAAGCGCGTTGGAGCTATCAACAGAAACAGTCTGTCTGTTGTTAAAAATTGATGACTATGTACAAGCAAGATAGAAAGAAAATATATTGTAGAGCTTCTCGTTGAGCCGTGATTTATTACTTGGATGATGCTACAATTGCTACAATCAATACAGGGTGTCTACGTCAAGAATGAAGGACGGGTAGATGATCAACGGATTAGTCTGGAGGTAGACGGTCGATATAATTTCCAACGAAGTCAAAGAATGTCCATAAAAGACCATGAGTTGTGATGCTTCGTACAGCACTGACCCCCAATCCGCGGTATATTCGTGCCATCCCAGCAAGGAAAGGCTTTGGAGCATTCGGGTCAGGACCTTGGAGAATTCAAAAATGAGGTAAAAAATCAATCCAAGTCAACATACCGCGAATGAGACGGTGAAAAGTCTCGAAAACACCTCGAAACCTCTCTCCTGCCAATGCACGTTGTTGGACTTTGGTTTTCACACTAAGAAATAGTTAATATCCAAAGTAAAAGATGCGAAAGTGACTCACACGTCGAGAGGATAAATCAAAGCCCAAGATGTCACCTGCGCGGAAGGTGAACAGAATTACGATCAGGAAAAGCAGTGACCTACTCCAGCGAATGAGCCGCAAACAAAGGGAACAAGTGAAGCAGGGATAGGGAGCCAAGGAGGAGTTGGTCCTTGCTCTCCAGTCCGAGACCGGCCCAAGAGATGGCGCATTGCGTCGTATTCGCTGAAGTAAAGTCCCGTCCCCAACGTATCGCGCACTTTGAAAATCACGTCAATGGAAACGAAGAAGCTGGATAGAGACACTAGAGACACTCACAGAGATGAAGGCGGAAACCCACATACAACCCCGACAAACCGTTTGTTCTAAAGATCTCCTTGACTGCTTCCATGGTTCCGGGAGGTTTGACCAGGTGGATACCTTTGCTCGCAGCAATGGTATATTCCAACTGTCGTCTGACTTTGACGAGTTCGAATGCTAACTGGAATTGAGCTTGGCCACGACGCGTGAAAAGCAAGAGGACACACGAGCACTTCCAAATGAGATCAAAGCGCCAGACAGTCCACCGCTAATGCCGCCAATGATAGACACATCAATTATGCTATTGCGTTGAAGATAATCATAGTCGCGGAATGCTTCTTTGCTGCGATTATAGATGGTAAAGCTTGCAGCACCTGAAACGGTCTCAGTGCTGAGAAAGAATGGAAAGAGCCGTGAACTCACGGACGAACTGCGAAAGGCTGTTCAAAAGGATGTACTTTGAACCTGATTTGTTTTAAAAAAAACGCACCGAAATGGTCATAAGCGGTATCCATAGTCCTCTGTAAAAGCCACGAACGCCTTCCTCCCGGTAAACGATAGCGGCAAGTCGTGGCACAGAGATATACTGCTTGTTTGTTTGAAGGCGACTTTTCAAAGAGTCGAGCTACGGAAGGAAATGAGACCGGAAATTTGCACTTGAAAAGGAATACGAACTGGGTATCCTGCGAAGGTGCTTATATAGGATGCAGAAAGTGCACATACGACAGCCTTGTTCGCTATATAAGACGCGGTAAACCTCACGAATATGCCGGAGAGAAGAGGAACAACACACATCGAAGAAAATCTCGCAGTGCAGCCTGGTCTTTCAACGGGTGACTTTTTCCATCCATATGGCACGAGAGCTGGGCTGGTCAGTCCAGTTTCGTGCCCTTTCGCTCTGTTTAGATCGATGTGAATGGCGCTGTAATGTTTGAAGAAGCAGACGACATGCAGCAGCGAATGGAAGCTCGTCAAGTGACCTCTCTGATTTGCTCCGAGGCCTGTTTCTTTCGCCAATTTAGGATAAGTTTTATTATGTCTAAATACTAGAAGCCTCCCACCCTCTTCTTCTTCTTGGACACCGATGGTCGACCACCGAATGCGCCTGGTAAAATCTGACTATTTGCCATCATCGGCATAGAGCTTTCTTGGCTGTCAAAATCTAAAGGCTGGGTACTAGGCAGCGGCATCGGAGGTTGAGAAACGCCAATATTAGATATTCTGCGAGATTCAATAATAGAAGGAAGTACTGCAGGAGCTGCAGCGACGACCATTGGTGGCTGAGAAAATGCAATTACGGGCATTGTGCGAGTTGCTCGCTGGCCTGCAACGACAGCTTGTTGCGGTCGGTAAGGATCTTGATAAATAAAGTCCTCTGGGTCTGTGCCGACCTCCCAATCATTCAGAAGAAGACGAACTCCAAAAGGATAGGTCTCTGGGGCTTCTTCCCCCCTGCCAGGGAGTCGAAAGTAGTGAAATTCGAGTGGAGGGGGTTCTGAATTGAGAGACAATGATTCAGTCATCGTCTCCAGTGCATTGTTGTCCATAGTCGTAGTTTTCGTGAATGGCTGAGCAGAAAAGACATCTGCGGCAAGCGTCAAATCCAGAGCTAGCTGTTCCCGGCTCTCTTTCTCTCGGTGCAAGGACTGGGGAGAGCATTCAGAGTCCGGAAGGAGGTCGAAGTCACGGAGCGCTTCAGTGACTCCATTAATGTCGTCGGCAACATTGCACTCGAGTTGCGCCAACATGGGTCTGAGATTGCAATGCCAGCCAGCATCCTTCCCCATAGCTACCGCAGATATCCTACCCTGGTCCAAGGCTCGATAACCTCGTGTAGAATTGAAGATACTGCCAGTCAGGAAATCGGCGCGTGAGCTCTGTGCTGGTTCGTCTCCTGCGCGAAAGACGACATCAAAGCTGGAGGTTATTGTTAGCCTGGATTTCTATAAGTTTCAACCAAACTGACCCTGTCAACATATGCTCCGCCGGATCGTCCAGATTCTGCCAGAAAACCGGAACTTGTTCGACAAGTTGATGCACTGCCTGAGCATTCGCATTCTCTATCTTGCTGGCCTCTTCTGGGTTGAATATCTGATAAATATCTGGCCGAGGTTAGCGCATGAATCCAAGTGCTCCAGTACATACTGTCATAAATGGGCGATAAGTTTTCAATTGTCCTCTCTTGGTCGCCTAAAGTCCCAGCATTTGGTCGGAGTCTACTGGCGCTGTTATCTAGATTCCTTACGTCGGACGTCCAATCTAATCGCTGTGGTGAGATAGACGACACTCTGAGATCGATGCGGTGGATGCTGCCATGCTCAGATAATGTGAAAAAGCTGGTATCTCTTGTTTCACTCTGTTGAAAGCAAGCGAGACCAGCATAGGGTACGTGCGGTGGACCAGAGAAGCAATAGGGTGCTGATTTAAACTGAACCAAGCCTTGTGAAAGCGACACATCGTACACGGTGACAAGACTGTTCCTTCTGGATGTTAAGAGGGTCACATGCGCTGAATGGAATTGAGCTCAAGTTGATCCTAATGATAGCGGCTTACATGAGTCGACAGTGATCGTCCTAGTTTCGAGGGAGCGGTCAAGCTGGCGCCGGTGATTATAGCTAAGCAAAGGTTTGCCTGGGACCCGCTGATCGATCCAAATGAGCTGCCTCATCGAGGTTAGCCGGACTAGATGGTCATCCCATCGGTCTTCCACAAAGGTGATAATGTCTTCAGGAAGGGAAGTAGAGAACAGGCAAGTCGGTTTCTGCGTCTAGAGTCTGGGGATCAGAAAGGGCGAAACAGAGAGAAGCAAGAACAACCACGTACCCTCAAGTCCAAATGCTGCAGTTCTGTACGCGAAGCAAGATGACATGTGTTCATATCTCCCAGTCCAATGCGCCAAAAGCTATCCATCGTCGTCTCCTGTTGCCCAAGGATAACATTCCTGCGTCGAAATGAATTAACGCAAATCGTGGCTTGGGTGGCTCACATCGACCGGACACCGCTGTCGACTCTGCAGGTGTGAACCGAACCACGGTCGTTCACGAGAATTGTTTGCCCAAGGTTCTGGCTAAACTTAACGTCGACTATTCGACGGTCTCCTACGTCTGAACGAGTTATGGAGGTCAGATCAGAGATGGTTGTCGCTTGCGGAGACGCATTGACATCCAAGATTGAAGTGGCCCCAAAGGTGCGCACCGCGAGAAATGATTCTGAGAACAATGAGACGCGATACTCGAGGACCAGGGAAGATAATCACTCTGTAAGCCTGCCGTAGAGGACAACTTTGAAGCCACTATTTGCTGAATGGGTGTATTGAACTTCTTGACAGGCCATGCCGACGGTTTGAAGGTCGTACCGGTGGCCTTGGAAAACAAGAAAGGTGATATGTCTGTGGAAGTTCAGTCGGCATCTGTCTCTGATGATGAAAAGAAACGCACTGAGATCGCAATTGAGTTCTCCCATAGGAAATGCCAAAGAGGACACCACTTTCCCGTTCGTTTCCTGTCGAGAGACGACTTCGAGTAAATTTCCTTCGAATGGGTCAAAGTCAGCTAGCTCTTGAGTGATCCCTGAATCCGCTGTGAGCTCTTCTCTGATGAGGTCTGCAGCGACATCGACATCGGGAAGATGAGTCCGCAGAAAATTTGCCTGTTTCGCAATGAGAATCAAATATCGCAACAAGAGAACACATACGCCTAATTCTGCACGCTGGACTACATTCGTGGTTGATAAACTGAAGGAAGGCGGTCGGGTTATGGGAAAGACCTTGACTGGGGCTGTTGTATCGAGCTTGCGAGCTTCGTTGTGCTTGAGAACAAAGGCCCACTCGAGATGGCCGCTTTGGTCCACCAGGGTTGCGCCTCCCAATTTGCCTTGTTCATAGTTGAATCCAGAAGAGGACGTTTCTTTGGCTTTCTGTTTGCCGGTAGAAACTCTGTTGTCTGTGGGCCAAAAGTCCATTCCATTTGAAGGTGAGAGATGAGAAACGGTCAGCTGTTCGGGTTCCGAAATTGGCTTAGCTTCAATTTGGCGCCGGCGGCACACCCAGAGGTCATGTGATGCGAAGAGCTTGGATAATATTTTATTTATTCCCAGGTGTGACACTCGTTACTGTGTGATTCTCATGTCGATCAAAGTCGCAGTTCTAACAGGTTCGCCCTCGTCGTTTGCTTTCATCTGCGCTGCCAAATTTGTCTAGTCAGCGACACTGCGGCCTTGGACTCTTCAGCGGACAGGTCTGGTCCAAAAATTCGCGAAATCCTTAAAGGTCATGGTCGATTTAACTGTACGCATCAAGCCATTGTTCCAGACGAGGTTTCCCAGATCCAAGCCGCTATTCAAACTTGGGTCGACAGTGGTGGAGTTGACTGGATCTTATCTACTGGCGGAACCGGATTCGGGATTCGCGATAGAACACCAGAAGTCAGAAAAAAGTGTGACTCTTGTTCAGACGGCTGATTTCTAGCAGGCCATTTCTCCTCTACTCGAACGTCAGGCATCAGGCATCGTGCATTTATTGTTGTCTACTTCTCTTCAACATACCCCTCTGGCTGCTCTCTCTCGACCTGTCGCTGGTACTATCAGAAACACGCTTGTTATAACCTTACCGGGCAGCGTAAAGGCCGTCACCGAAAACCTCAATGCGTTGCTCACCGGTGGAGTCATTGAACATGCAATCGAGCTCATCACCGACCAGAAAGTTCATCACAGTTTGCACGCTGGACATCATCATCACCATCATCGTCACGGCCATCACGGCCATTCAGCTCCTGTACCTCGTTCGCTGCTCTCGCACGATCCTTCTGGGCCAGGTAACTTCACTATTTTATTCTCTTTCGACTGACCTCATTCTCGCAGCCTCGGCTCGAAACAGAGTTTCCCCGTTTCCCTTGATCTCATTCGAAAAGGCCCATGAACTCATTTCCGCCAATATTTCTCCTCTTCTAGCTGTTAAACTTGTGGTAAGAATGTCGATTCCTTGGATAACCATCGCTAAGAGCATCCAGGTATCGGCCGACCTAGCGGGTTATATACTTGCAGAGGACGTCTATGCCCCCTCTGCTATTCCTTCAACATCGACCACCAGTGTCGATGGTTATGCTCTTCGGTGTATGTTGATTTCTCGCTGCTTGAATCCACCGCTTAGTCGGATATCGGCAGCTTCCGATCCGCCAGGCATCTATAAGGTTCTGACCTCTCAGACTCATAAAGTGGCGACTCAATTGTCCCCTGGATATGTATATCGAATCAATACTGGCGGACCCTTGCCTGCTGGCGCCGACACTGTCATCATGGTCGAAGATACCAAGCTTCTTACGACGACGGAAGACGAGGAAGAAGCGACCATCGAGACTGGGGCCCAAATCCCGGCCGGTGAAAATGTTCGAGCTCCTGGTTCCGATGTCTTGGAAGGAGATTTGGTTCTGCAATCAGGTGAACGAATCAGCAGCAATGGAGGTGAAATCGGAACACTTGCATTCGTTGGTCGGAAAGAGGTATGAGTGTTCTGTATGCTGTTACATTGAATAATGGTCCAGGTTTCTGTTTTTAGCAAACCGATTGTGGCGATCCTGAGCACAGGGAATGAGCTTTCTGATCTGCATTCAACTGTTCGACCTGCAGACCAGGAGTGGGGCGGAATTTGGGACACCAATCGACCGGCTCTCAAAGCCGCTCTCGAGGGTCTAGGCTACGAAGTCCTAGACCTGGGGATTGTCGTTGACGAGTTGAGACTTTTCTTCCATTCCTTCATCAATCTTATATTCATTCCTTCTTCAGAATTCAAGCTCATGTCGATGCTATCAGGGTTGGACTGGAAAAGGCAGACATGTTATTGACCACCGGTGGCACATCAATGGGCCCTACAGACCTCCTGAAGCCAGTGATTGAACGACATTTTAACGGCTCTATTCATTTTGGTCGTGTCACTATCAAACCCGGGAAACCGACGACTTTTGCCACAGTCTCCTACAACGGAACCACCAAACCAATTTTTGCGCTTCCTGGAAATCCTGCATCTGCCCTTGTCACTTTCCACATCTTTGTGGTTCCGGCTTTGAGACGCCTTGGTGGATGGCCTGAAAAACTGTGCAACCTTCCTAGAGTAGAGGTCGAGGTCGGTTTTTGCAAACTTTCAGGACTGTGGAGACCATCTGATAATTTGAACAGCTACAGACACCGATGAGGCTCGATACTCGAACAGAGTTCCATCGAGTCATCATTCGAGCTGGCGGTGGCACTCTCAAGGCCTTCAGTACTGGTGGACAACGTTCGAGCCGCGTGGCAAGCTTGAGTGGCGCAAATGGACTAGTTGTTTTACCTCAACAGCAAGCTGGTTTGCCTTCGAAGACTCTTGGGATCGGGGAAATCGTGCAAGCTATTTTAATCGGTGAATTACAGCAGATGTAGTAATGTAGCTAGTAGAAATATCGGTTGTCCAGTGTATATGTAGGCTTTTCTCGAAAAGTGAGATGAAATATTAAATGCAGAGTAATTTCTTTCAGGCCAACTTAAAATTGAATGTCTTTGTCTGCGATGTCGCTGAAGAAGGAGGGAGGAAGTGACAGACGACGAGCTGCTCTTTCTGGTGGCGAGAAAGTAAGCTGGAGCGGTGTCTCAAGAAAGACTCGTGACCTTGGAGAGATTGTGGCGTGATAAGAGCACATACCATCTGGTCAGAAATGAGCGAAATCGATGGCTTCCTGATCTGAGAAATAGTGAATATCTAGGAAGCGATATTTTTGAAAAAAAACTTGCTGTCTTTTCCAACTCGGTTTCGCTTTCGGACTCGGTGTCGATCTCTAACTCTGTGTCAATTTCTACCTCGGGCTCGATTTCAGCAGATTTTTCTTCTGGAGAAGGATGGTCCAATGCTTGATGCTGTGGAGAGGCGAATCTGAGAGACTATCGGGTTCTCGATCCAGTTCCACTCACCTCCAAGCATTCTTTTGTATCTTGAAAGCCAAGTCCACAGAAAGGACAGTTGGGATGATGTGGAGACCTATTTAATCGTCACGACATAAATCCTGTCCAAGAGAGACTAATGGAGACCCTCGATAATGTTCTTTGAGGCCTTGAGCAGATGCGAATCTGCGTTGACACTTTGAGCATTGCGAGAACCCATCTGAGTGCTTATCTCGCTGGTGCTGAAGGGATTTAACGCGTGATATAAATGGAGGGAAAAAAAGTTACAGCAATCAAATCTCCTTCACTTTGAAAAGGGTTTTTGCATACATTGCATTGGTGGATAGCAGCACGACGAGCCTTCGGAGGTTGTCGCTGATCATTCGAGACCCTCTGGGGCCTGGAACCGTCGTTTCGACGCGATCTCGAGTTTGACATGTGGAACGTGGAGAGAGCACAGCAAGTGGTGTGACCACTAGTTATGTATTCGTCGGAGTTCGGTGTCTGTGATGGGCAGTTTTGACTCAATGACAGTAAATTCCGAATCGCTTCTTTGCTTATTCGAAGGGCGGAACTTGAACCTTTAAGGGCGAAAATTTACTAGAATCGGATGCAATTATCAAATTTTATGAGCAATTCCCGCATGTATCCGGAGATACAGTCGGAATGGTAACTTGGTCGACGTTCAACTTGGAAACAGCAACCATTTCGAGCGCAGGACCAGTCAATTCGAAACAAGACTTCTGGCCTTGATCTCTCGTGTGATCATTTTTGCAGGATCTGGCGTGCAAGCAGCTAGATATCGCCACTCTTGGGAGGTACCTTGAGTTTTTTACAACTTTGAAACAACTGTTGGATGTTCAGATATTTTTTTCGAGCAATGAGGGTATTTGATAGTCTGCCTCGTGCCCAACCAATTTTTAAAGACTTGAGGAGAATATAATTGTGGGAAACTGAGCCACGTGGCGTCGGAACCTCGGCCGCGAGCCGCCCCAGCTGACGCACTCAATTCTCTGTAAATTAATGTCAGCGACTGAAGGTCGCGAGGTGAACAATCTCCTCAGGACGTTGAGGTACTTGGTTTCTTTTTATTGACCTGAGGCTCTTACTGACCTTGTACAGAGGCGAACAGGTACTAATCGGTTTCTTGTTTCTCAATTTGTCAGAAACCTCACCTTCGTCGACAGTTTCGACATTCACAGAATCAGAGACGTTCTCGGACCCATGTCTCGTCCTCAATCAGTCTAGGACGAACGCAATCCAATCTTCCTAATGGAATCTTTGGACCAGAACCAGATACCATCGAAGAGGTCCTAAAAGATCCCCAGAGTGCGTACACGACTGCATGCTCCGGTCCTGAAGCTCCTCCAAGCTGGAGACTGACTCAAATGTCCCAAAAAGATTATCAAAATACCGTCACCTGGCGCGCTCAAGCCTTGTCGCTGATATTCAACCATCACAATACAGACCCGGAAAAGGTCCCGGCGCTAGCGATGTTATGTCTTCGGCGACTGCTCACGTTCAGTCAGACTCTCGAGGATTTCCAGGAAATGATTGAACATGTCCCTTTCCATCTTCGACGCGATTTATTGCGCTACACAGCAATTCACGCGCCTCTCAACAATATCAGACTCGCGTCGCTGAATGACGTTGACGGGCACTGCGCCGGGGAACTTATAATAGTCGGACCTGCTGCGAGTTTTCCAGAAGATTTCGGTCTTCTGCAATCGACATCAGCTTCAGAGTCTGCTGATGTTGTCTCGCCATCCGAGTCCTGGGACTTGGACGATTCAGGGGAACCATCTCATCTCGCCAAATTAATCCTTTTGTCGGTTCATCTACCTGCACCGACATTGCTCAGCTTCCCAGCCACCCTTACTCATATCGCCCTAATCAATCTTCCAATCTTGGTACCCATACATCGCCTTCCTGGATTGTGTCCCCTTCTGGTCTCCCTCGACCTTTCTTACAACAGCTGGTTACACCCAACTGCTGCCTCAGACACAGGCATCAAGCTCCTGGAGAAAATGGATTGGGGCCGCTGGACAGAATTAAAGACGCTCGGATTGAGAGGTTGCGCCCTTTCTCAGACCATGCTTACCAAAGTGAGCAAAGGTCGCTGGGGCCAACTCAATATTGTGTTTGCGTAATCGGAGCAGCGAGCGGTCGGGTCTCCCGTCGGCCGATGGCGCATCCCGAATCCGCTCGATCTGAGGAAACTCTGATAGATAACCCGGCTCTCATTGGAAGATAACGACCTTCCTCGGCAGCAAATTCATATATAAGTCCCTCACATTCGATTCCCTTGTAATTATTTCACAATGGTACAGCCTTCCGAACCAGAATTCGAACAGGTGAAATACTCTCCATTTCTCTCTCCATGACCTCGATTGCTCAACCTTTTTCAGGCATTGGGCGAGCTCACGCATAGCTTGGGACCATTTCTCAAAGCAAATCCTTCTTACCAGAAAGCATTCGAGATAGTTCAGATACCTGAACGCGTCGTGCAATTTCGAGTCGTCTGGGAAGACGATAAGGGACAACCTCAAGTGAGCAGAGGTTATCGTGTTCAGGTAATGTCTTTTGCAGTCGGATACTGGCTAAATGAAAGCTCATGCAATCATACAGTACAACTCGGCGCTTGGTCCTTACAAGGGCGGTCTTCGACTTCATCCTTCAGTCAATCTGTCCATCCTCAAGTTTCTGGGTTTTGAGCAGACGTTCAAGAATGCTCTGACTGGTTTGAACATGGGAGGCGGTAAAGGTGGAAGTGATTTCGATCCAAAGGGAAAGTCGGACTCTGAGATTCGAAGATTTTGTGTCGCATTCATGTCGGAGCTCTCCCGACACATCGGACAGGATACTGATGTCCCAGGTATGTTGCCCTTGTTCGATTGCCTGTATACTGATAGCGATTTTCAGCCGGTGATATTGGTACTGGGGCTAGAGAGATCGGCTATTTGTTTGGAGCTTATAAGAAGCTGCGCAATGAATTTGTGGGCGTTCTGACTGGCAAAGGTTTGTACATCTTTTTGATATCCATCTGTCCAGCATGTGCTCACTAGCGCTCCCTCTGCTAGGCGGAAACTGGGGTGGGAGTTTCATTAGACCAGAAGCAACTGGTTACGGTCTTATCTATTATGTTCAACACGTACGGCCTATCTTCTTTCGATGGCGATAACTGACTGATTACGCTCTTCCATACATAGATGATAGCCAAGGCCTGTCCTGAATATAGCCTATCTAAACCATCAACACTCGTTGCGATATCCGGAAGTGGAAACGTCGCTCAGTATACGGCCTTGAAAGTTCTCGAGCTCGGTGGAACCGTCATGTCGCTTTCCGACTCCAAGGGCTCCTTGATCGCCAAGGAAGGTTTCACAAAGGACGTCATCTTGTCTGTCGGGACTCTCAAACTGGCTGGCGGATTTTTGGACCAGTATACTAGCTTTGCCGATGAAGGCAAATACACATGGCATCCTGGACAACGACCATGGACCCTTGTCCCAGAAATCCACATCGCTTTGCCCGGTGCAACTCAGAATGAGGTTTCAAAGACCGAGGCAGAGGCTTTGGTGAAGGCTGGCGTCAGAATTGTTGCAGAAGGATCCAATATGGGTTGTACATTGGAGGCTATCGAAGTGTTCGAAGCTTCTCGTAAGAAAGGCGGTAAAGGCGTCTGGTATGCTCCAGGAAGTGAGTAACTTTTTTTTCGCAATGTTCGCATACCTAACCTCGACTTTAGAAGCATCAAACTGTGGAGGAGTGGCAGTTTCGGGATTGGAGATGACCCAGAATAGTCAGAGACTGAAATGGGTCAGTGATGTCTTTATGAAGCGATTTTGTGTTGACCTTCTCCCCGTCAGACCCCAGCAGAAGTTGACGAAAAACTTAAGGGAATTATGAAATCTTGCTATGATGTGTGTAATCTCTCTGTCCATCTTAATCGACCAACAATCACAACAGATATGTCTCAGCATAGGCAGCAAATGGTCTGGAGAAGAAAGCTCTGACGATGTGCTTCCATCTCTTTTGAGCGGTGCAAATGTTGCGGGATTCATCAAAGTCGCTGATGCAATGAAGGAGCACGGTGACTGGTGGTAATGTTGAATGTCAGAAATGTATGTATGTATGTATGTATGTTGAATGGCGGTTATAGGAAGGGTACAGGTGATACTGATACATCGCCGATGAGGCATAAATAATCCCAAATTCCTGAGTATGTGTCCGAAGTGTTTCAACCTTCATGACTTGGCGTCGAGGAAAAGTTGAAGATTGAAAGGTGGCGCTGCCTGATTTCCCATGAGCAAAACAGACCAACGATGGATGGAAATTGGTACCTCTAGACCCTCCTTGTCTACCGGATTACTTCCCTTCAACGACGGAGTAGATCTGGAGCCATTCGTTGGAGGCAAAGGCGAGTCTGCATGGGGTTTGAAACGGAAATCATGAAGTAATGACCAGATAGCTGATGTGTAACGGGTCGAGAGCTCAAGCTGAGATAAGGACGGGAGACCACATTCTGTCTGAAAAACGATGAGCTGTAAACGGAGGCTGCTTAGTTGCGAATCTTACAAAGTATCGCCGCGTTAATCTGGTCAGCCACAGCATCTCGTCTTTCCTGGGTGAGATATTTGGCCATGGGACTATCTTCAGGGACTTTGTACGCCAACAGTCCTCCGACATTTGTCACCTCTTTGAGATAAATATCGCGGATCGCGGGGTCCTGAATCATATGGGTACGAGCGTAAAGCTTCTTGGCCAGGTTTAGTAGCGCAGTAGCCTCTTCATAAGCGTCCGGGTCAGCCTCATTCGTCAAGACAAGTAGATGATCTCTTCTTGGAGACCGGGGAAGCGGGTGAATCGGAGAGCTGAGGTTGAGAAGGCGGATAATTCAGAGGGACGGTGCGACAAGCCTCAATGAAGGCGAGAATGTGGAGATTGAGGATGAGATGGTCTGGCTCGACCGAGTTTGACAGGCTGTACTCTGCTCTGCTTGACGCAGCAGGTTCTGAGGCGAGACTGGATATGGAGAGCACTTTTGGGAAATGATTGTCCAACAATGCGATTGCATCATCGACCCGGCCAGTCGAGTATTGTGTTGCGTATCTCTGTATAAAGCTGAGGATCATCTCCAGGCTCAGCAAGGGCGACTCACGTTCACGTAGCTCGACCTGCTTCAGGGTTTCCTCGGACAGTTCTCCAGATACAGCAGTCTTTCCATCTGAGCGCATAATCTCGTCGCCGTCTGCATCAAGCTGTCGCACTGAGCTATCTCGTGCAAAAGCCCTAGCCGTGTTGGTATAACAGTGGTGACAAAGATAATCAAGCACCAAATTCCGCTGTTGGACAGTCAAGGGAATCAGCTTAATTTGTTCATTTAACCATCAACCACATTCCGAGAGGCTTACAATTTGATAGGGCGTCGGGTTCATCAAGGCAGGATTGGGCTGCTTGGTCGCTGAGCGGGACATGGCCGCGCTGGTCAAAGGATGATACGTAAATTGCCTTTCCGGGCAAGTTCCTCTTCCCGCCCTCAAATGGACAAGATTGTCCGTATTGGAAATTTCCTCTTCTGTCAGGAACATGGCAATGAAATCTGCAATACATGCTGTACCGATCAGCGACCCTACAAACAATATGAATGTTGAAAAGCAGCTTTTCGACGCTTTTCCACAACGCCTCAAGAATGCTGATCAACTTTTCATGGACGACTTTTTTCGAGTAATATTCTTCTTTCTTACTTATAATCCCTTTCGAGTTATTCAACATAGCTTTTCAGGACCGACCACCTATCTCGAATGTATACTCGTTCGGGGTGGTGTTGTCGCGCAGCAGAGCCAGCGATGATGAACCTCAGTTCGAATGCAAAGAGCATAAAGCCAAAGACTGCGCTTCCTGTTTCGATTGGGGGAAGATTATCATTGCAAAGATGAAGAAGTCTCTCCAGCGACCGGACATTATCGACCTTGACCTCGACCGTGAAGCACAACTTGGCCTATTGGCCTCGATGGGCATCGCCTTGTCCCGAGCGAGTCCCATTCCAGATCTAGGACTGCAGAAACGACTCTTTTCTGCCATCGATTACTCCCAAAAGTTCGCCAAATTCTTCCCGAGTGCAAATTTCGTCGATCCTTCTTCCCTCTCTATCTGGACGAACCAGTCCAAGCCTGCCGTTCAGGCTGTGATGCAGGCCACTCTTGCTGAAATGACAGGTCTCGCTCGCGGCTCAAACACTTTTCCGCCTTATCAGGACGCATTTTTGGATGTACGACAAACGATTGCGGGATTGGCCAAGCTTTGGGATCAGAAGAAAAGTGTAGTTGTTCTTCAAGACAAATCAAGCGAGTTTGCCATTTGTGTCCGAGTGCGTCAAGTTTTCCTTTTGAATGTCGTTAGATTCACCCTTTGACAAGATTGTGAACGTGTATGTTTTGAAAGATGGCATTCCACTCATTGTTATCCTATATGGACGAGGTTCTCGCTCGTCTTCTCCTCGAGCGACTCTTGATTGGTGTGGATAGACCATGACACAACTGGGGGGACAGCTGGGACAGCTTGTAGCAACCCCACAAGAACAAGAGCTTCTGCTCTCGATTCTCAATCTCAACGCTGATCGAGTGGCTCTAGACTACAAACCTTCACGAGCTCCTTCTGAGCGAACCTTCAGTTTATCATTCCTTCTTCCCATGACCGACCTCAATCAACAGCAGATCACGACCTCGAAGCTGCAATTCGATCCAGGATGTCTGCTTTGCGGTAGTGAGGCTACCAAAAGATGTACTGGTTGTTCAGTCGCTGATTATTGTTCTACTGGTGCGCCTCTCCTTCTATCCGCTTATGTCTCTCTGACGACCTTTCCAGACTGCCAAAAGAAACACTGGAAAGCGCACAAACCTCTTTGTACATCTCTCAAGGGTGGAAAGTGGCAAATTGTCAAGCTGTCCAGCAAATCTAAAAACTTGACGCACCAAAGGTTCATGGCGGCAGTGCATTCTTGGTCAAGATTCAGCGCGAACCTAGTGATGGCGCAATGTTATTTCACGATGCCCAGACGTCGTTTCATCTTTACCTACGCCAGGACGAAGATCCTGCAGCATGGTCATTCGCTGAGGAGCAGATGTCGAATGGACTTGAGAAGATATACCGATGGGCGAAGAGGACAGTCGACGATCAATTGACTGTATGCTTTGACAAGCCGCCTTTGAAGGATCCGGAATGGTAATTTTCGCAAGACAAGTGTTTGAGCACATCCCGTAGCTATAGTCCAGCGCGATTACTTCGAGAATGGACTAGAAAGCGGTGTATTCGAGAAAGACTGCTAGAATCAGGAGAACCAGATAATGTCAGACGTTCTCTGGGGGCAGAATCTGATACATAATTATGCAGGCGGGGATTATGGTTCAGAATCACTGAAAGAGGGCTGGGGGAGCCGAAAGTGCGGTATGTTGCTGGATATGATGAGCAAGGTTCAACACGAACATTGCTAAATTTATTCCCATCTAGAGCGCCAGTGACAACAAGCATGCATGTACTTAGGAATCCAGGCCTGAGGTTTCTTTTGAGAGTACCCAAGAGTGTCGAAGCTACACCCATCTCAGGAACATGTCCACGAGAGGTTTATTGAGAGTACGCACCAAGATCATGTCCGCCACAAATGCGAGGAGGAAAAAAATACCATAAGTACAGGGCTAGAGATTTATCCCAGAGCACGGTGAAGACAGTCTCGAGAATCAGACGCAAGGTCATACATCCCAAGAGGAACAGATTCAACCACGTTCTTCTGAACTTCTACAAGTACTGAGCGCTGAATATGTAAAGCCCCAACTAAAAAACTAGCACTTTCATGAAGAATTCCATATGTATCTGTTGATATAAGTACGTACCACATCCAATGAGAATAGTCCTCAGGCTATTAGACACTGCTTGGAAGTAGATTCAACAGGATCATGGCGTCGAGACGAAGGGATATTTCAAGATCAGTTACAGGGTGGAAAAACTTGCTGTCTCATTGGTCGCCATGTGCTTTGAAAACTATGAGACTCAAACGAATGAGGTCTACTACTTCGAGGCATAGTGTAGATGCTCCTTCCGCGGTATGAGTCCCTTAGCTCTGAATCTGCTTGAGAATCGACTCATTTCAGGTCGAGTGTGACAAGTCTTGTTGGTCGCAGACTGCCAGTACATTTGACTGATGCCTGAGATCATTGTGACCGTTCTAAGGAGACCGAGGAACGCCGATATGGCCCTGATCAACATGTGATCGAGCGCCCATCATCCAAGCTGCAATAAATACGATCAAGGGCGCTGATCCAGATTGCCGCCGGACAATGCCGCCGATCCTGTCTTCCTTCGGTATAATTCGAATCGAAACTAGTGCTGGGGATTGAACCCGGATATCATACCAATATGTATAATAAACTGTACCATACGTATCTTACGGGTTCAATACCTGGAGCTCTGGAGGACTTTTATTCAATACTGTATTGAACCGGATGCGAACTGTTGCCTAGAAGCTCGTAACTCCTTGCTTGATGCAATATTCCACTGACACATGGTACAGTAGCCTTGATTTTGGCATTCAAAGGCAAGAAGGAAGATTTTTGCGGCAATTCGAATCGAAACAGACAAGGAAAAAGGTACGTGTAAGTAATATCAGGCGACGGCCAGGAGTTCAGCCATCATTTCATACTCGTGTAGACCCCGTCGAGCACCAAGCTTGGTCTTGGATGAGATTGATATTCCGATATTCCGGTATTTTGAATAAAATGATGCGGAGCACCCTTGATTAATATCGAGAATATATGATGTCGGCTGAGGTATTCAAACTTTCCAGCTTTGTCACTAGCGATATCAACTCTGCTGGCTGCAACATCGTTTTCCATTCATCAGACAGTGGGGTGTGCGTCAACATCCTCGACGGCTAGACGTCCTATTCAGCGTCGGACCTGGCCAAAACTGCTTCTTTGTGTGAGTGACGTGTCCAAAAACCTTGTATTAGTTTTTGACTCAGGTATTCCACGATATCAACTGCAACAGCAGGATCAGGTCCGTCCGGAGTCCTGGTGTTGCTGATTCGACGAAACCCAACTCGCCGATGAACGATGTCATTTCGGCTCTATGGCGTACGTATCCAGAATACAATTTTCATTGCTAAAATTTCCCTATATGCTTCTTCTAAACAACCAGCGACATCACTGAATGAGCGTTAGAAATCCGATGAGCGTGTCTCCTCAATGCGTGGCGTCCGAGCATTCCATCGGTGAATCGAGTAGAGTTCTTTATTTCTGATGCTTTATTGGAATTTTGAGTTATACTTTTGAATTTTTAACTGTCAGAACCCAGTCTTGAGATTTTTGACAACAGAGTACACTGCAGTGGATATTAATCGATATGAAATGATCATGCGATCACCACCTATGTCTCCCGAGGCTGTAAGACTATCAGCACCCCGAGTCGTGAACCGTTCATGACGCTATTCAATGTTTTAGTCTCCTGGGGGTATCAGGGCCCATGGTGCAAAACCATCTAAAAATCTGGAATCAAATGTAAAGCGATATAAATATCTGTTCATTCTAGCGCCTTCATTTTTGTGCCAAAGATTACAACCATGCTATAGTGTTCACCGATTACCAGAAGGCTTCGTTGCAACAAATATGTCTTGAGGAGAAAGGCAAGAGAAGTGAATGGAAAAGTTCTGATATTCCTGAGGTTTTGACGAGTGGAATAGATCTAGATTAGATAGCATACAGGTGCCTCAGCACTTTCCACTATTATTCCAGTATTTAGACTAAAACACAAGTAACAGGCATACAAAAGACTTTTCTGGCTCCTGTCCATTTCGCCCTATACTTCTACAAGCAAATAATGCTCCACAGCCTTCTTTACTTCCTTGTGCCAGAGACCAATGATATCGTAGGAGTATACATTAGCGTCCCAATAAACAATGAGCTGCAACTGCCGCCGCATGGTCAAGGCACCAAGATATACTTCTCCAGGACGGCATCGTAGATGAACATCCGCCGAGAGCAATCGAAGTTTCAGTGAACCTTGAATCGGATATTCCAAAGGTAAGAATCCATCTCTCTGTGGCGGTCAAATCAACCATGGCTCGTCCCACAAGATTGTCACATACCTTTCCAAAGCTTGAACACGCAAATGCAGTCACAGCATTTGGAAACTTCTTGTACACCGCAGAAGATTTGAATCTCTGCAGCAAAGTCACTTTGTTCGCAGCTGTGATCTCTTGAGCTAGCGGATGCTTCAGTTGCTTTGTGATTTGGAGTTGAACCTCTGTGCAACGATGTCGGAATCGTTCGTGGGACAACAGATCTTCGAAACCCAGGACTGTATCGCCTGGTTTCAACTCTGAAGCTTTGTCGAGAGGAATGAAAGGAAGAACACAGCGGGAGAAACTGATGGCAGCAGAAACCATCTCTGAGCCTCCTTGGTTGTACCAGTCCTCGTCGAGATACGGACGAAGGTTAACGGGCCCCCCTGAGTGAACAGGCTCCTTTTTTCTGAAATCCCACTCTTCTGATGACATCTGGTTCTGTACACGTCTTTGGCAAAGAATTCGCGAGAAAGCGATATGAGACAGCACTTGGTATGCAGTATTGAACGTGATTCCAAGATTTCGACAGGTTTGAATAATGCGACTCGATTCCTCGGGCGAAAATGTAGCCACCAGGCGACTTGAAAGAGCCGGTTTCGAGACGGCATCCTTCTTCGGCAATGTTTGTCCTCCCTGTAAACCAAATGAGCGAGCGAATGATAAACAAATCGATCAACTTACTTTGAGGTTCGAGTCAGATAGACCAATCAGAACGCGGGCAATGGCTTTGCGCCATCTTTGTCTCGCAAGGCTCAACTTTGTCGCAGGATTGAGATCTTCAGCGGTGATTGATAGGGCTAGTCTGTCCTCGATATCGGAGTCATGACTCGAATCACATAGAAAGGACAGGAAATTGCGTGCAATTGAGCAATTAGCGACCCCGTCGGTGATGCAATGGGCTGTGAGGAACAAGACGTGGAAACAACAAGGATTATCGGAGCGAGTGACGATAAAGAGCCGGGAAAGGACGGTATCTGAGAGGAGATGAGATTCGTTTTGGATTTCGTGGATCAATTTGTTGATAGCGTCGATGGAAGGAAGAGTTAGAAAGGTGATTTCCTGCTCAGTAGGACGAACAAGCCATTGTTTCTCAACAACGAACACCAAACCTGTCTCGTCTTGCTTTATCTGAGCACCGAGCAATGGAAACTTTTGCTTCAGGGCCACCCAAGCCTGGATAACAGGCGTCTCGGAGAACATTCCTTCATTTTCAGGCAAAACCTCGACGGTGGCATTCTGAAGCATATCAGTCGATGAGCTCTGGTTCTGAAAGAACTGGAAGAGGAGCTCCGTTGGGCCCAAGGGTCGTTGATAGACACCTCGAGAATTAACGGTCCATGAAGGCATAACGGTTCAGAATCAGACCACCTGGACGAACGTACGTGCTTCTAAGTCCGCTTCATCGTCGCGCCCAGGGGATCTCGGACTCGTATCACCAATACTTTGGTTCTTTTGGTCTTGAGTACATATCTAGATTCGTGGCCACCGAAACAGCTCAGGACGTACGTAGAATACAGATGCACATGTACTACTGTAGTCTGTACTGAGAACAGGTTAAATATTAATTAATGATGAAGAAAAGTTGGAGACAACATACGAAGACCAGCCAAGAAATTGTCACTAGTGAATTCTAGACACAGGTCCACCAAGGCTTCAAGGATTGAGGTACATTCTTCAGTATCTGAATGGGTGCGAGCCTCAAGGCGAAAGACGCCGACGGTGAGTTTCGCTTGGCACGTGCTTGTTCGACGTCTTGACTTCGCCTCGACCCAACCTTTGGAAGCGGTATTTTGTGGTCTTTATCGTTGAAATCTGTCCCGATATGCTTTCTCCACACAAGCTGTTAATGGAGAAGCTCTCAACCCAAATCCACAGTGATTCAGATCCAGGGCGACAGACTCACCTTCACAACACCTTCAACAATTTACCAAAAATTTAGCATGCTCTCTGTTCACACTGTTCAGCGATTGGATTCACGACACTATGGATGAAGCATGACGAGAGGCTGTATGCACGAGCTACCTGATTCAGTAAGTTGTCAGCTTCATTCAGTTTTTCTTTTTAACGACACTCAGATTCCAGTTTACCCTTGCCATTGTGAAATTGTCTGCTTCCTTGCATGGCCACCATCCTATTGTTCAAACAGAATTACGAGCCCCAACATCCACCGGGTGATTCCCTTGGCCCCCCCGACTTTGTTCACCTATGTCAGGAACTCGACAAGGAAAAAGACAAAAATCCCGATAATCATAACGGGTTGAGATGCAGACGCAGCTCTGGAAGGGCGATGGTCTCAAAGACAGGCTGGTGATATTGTTCCGGATAAGGCCACAGTCCTACACCGACGACCGTGGCCAATGTCCCTTTTGTCTTGTCTCTTGAGCGGGATCATTAAAAAAGCATGTGAGTTTTTCTGTATCCACTATTGTCTATGATTCTGCGCTGATGAACATTCCAGAGCGTCGTCTGCCTTTTCTCGGGCGCTTTATATGCCCCATCGAGTATCCCTTTTTGAACAATAAACCTCGATCTCCACACCCCAGTCCACCACCATGAATCTTCAAAGTACCCATGCATCTCCCGGAGTATCGAGGTCTTTCTGTCAACGGACCCTCTTCAGGGCTTCTTGATCATATAGCTGTACCAGACATCGATGCAGCTGGCCCTTCAGACGCTATCCCAGCTCCTAGCTGACCGAGCTCTCATGTCTTTCCGCTTCTGGGCAGCAAAAGCACTCCATGGGCGACGCTCAAGGTCTTCAGCAGCACAAAATCACCAAAGAGCATTCCTGTGCTGTACGAGAAGAAGATCTTCGCTGCGAGTTGATCATCGAAGCTAAAGGACAGGTATTCAGGCGATTTCTGCTGCTAGTGACAGGTGGAACGATCACTGAGAATGATGCTGCGACACGATACATATTCTTGACAGTCGAGCTACCTATCTGGGTCAAGAATAATGACCCAGGTGTGCCTTCGTCTTCTCCAGACGCCAATGGTCCCCAATTGACTGCCACTTGCACTTGACAGCGTATCGGTGTCACCATACAATATCAGCTCGCTGTCATCTTAAGCCGGGGAAAGCTCCGGCCTGATAGCCAGTATGTCTTTCTTGCGATTCTCCGATTGCTTTGCTTACTACTTGTCGTTTAGCATCGTGGCTCCTTTTGGCCACGTCCCTATCAGCCGATCTGAACCGGCCTTTGTAGTGTGGCGTACATGGAAACCCAGGAAATGGAGGTCAGTCACTCTACAGCTTCACATCATACTCTATCTCATCCAGTCACCACAGCTTGAGAGCGATAGTGAAGTTGGACTAGGCTCTATCATCGCCACCTTGTCCCTGGGCTCACCCACGATCATGCACTTCCGCCTCCGAGCGAAATACGAGAAAGATGGTGCACTGAATGCCACTTTCAATAGTGCTCCGACATGTCAGCTCCTTAGGCTCGTCACGACTGATATCTGAGGCATCGACAGGGTGATATTTTGGTTATGGCTGGTCACAAGATATAGCTTCAGCTACGAGTAGGTTCAGCAATGACTTGAAACCTTCAACACTGACAATCAGGCAGGCACTCTGTGACTCCGACCAACTTTCACATCTCAGCTGCTGCCCGTCTCGTTGGCGCTCCCAGTGTCCCTTGATAGACGAAGTCGAACATTTTGTGTCAAAAATTGTTGTCCATCTAAAACGATGGCTACACTTGGCTACAGAGGATACTACAATGACCTGCTACCTATTTACATTCTTGGTCAAGTACCTAGATGTATTCTTGACGGAAGACGGGACAAAAGCTTTGTCGACTATCTGGTACTATCGCGAACAGTAAATATGTCTTTTCACCAAACCTAGGTTGGCAATGCATGAGTACCGCCTTTGCCCGCTTGTCGTGATCCTCTTCGCTGGGAAGGGCGAGAAATTTGGCACCGGAATAGACCTTGACTTCTACCGGAGTCTTGCGATAGTCCATGCGAAGGATGGCTGCATGATGGCCTTGAGCTCGATAGATTGCCTTCATCAAGGTGGCGTGGTCGTTTTCGGGCTTGTTTAAGATTGTTGAAATCATGCAAGGCGATTCTGGAAACAAAGTCCCTGTCTAGATTCAAGCCGTGGAGATGATATCCTGTAAATATTGTATGAGCTACTGGCTAGAGAAACAGAGCACAGCCTAGCGTCACCTTCGACTTGCTTGAGACAAATTTCAGAGTGCTCAGAGTCCCAATGGGCTTTCTGGCATAGAGGAGAGCAATAAGCGACTGCATGACAGCAGACGCAATACTGTAAATTCTTGAAAATAACTTGAGGCTGGGGGCGGCACTACATAGAGTGAGTTGAGCCACTGTTTCTCAAAGACAATAATCACGAAAACTGACCTTTCCGTAGTTTCCACATAGCTGGCGCTTTTCCCTCTTCCACTTTGATCTCACCTCGAGGCACTTTTTGATTCCTGCAAGCAAATTGTTCCAGCCAAGGGCTATCTCTTTGGGCACCTTGGAGGAAAATTGATCGTCGGCAAACGCCGAACCGCCACCTTTGACGTACCACCGACGCGCCTCGCGAAGAACCAAAGGGTGCATTATGATGACGCTGGCCAGATTCATGATCTTGGTGTACTCCGGGATGGTGATGGCCATTGTGGCGTCGTCGCTGCTTCCTAGTAATGGAAGAAAAGCCTCGAAAGATGAAGCTATAGCGGAGAATAGCGAGCTGCGAATGGCCTGTTTAACGCATATCGGGCCTTCTCTGATGAAACAAGCGGTGAGATACTTGAGACAGAGACAAAACATTCCGAGTCTGGGCCGAAGATCGCCCAAGTTGGCGTTGGTGACGAGGTCGAACAAAGTACGGCAGATAAGAGGGACGGAACCTCGGGAAGTGAGTTGAAATGCCATGACAGTCAGCACCATGTCTTCGTGGTTGGGAATGTCGGAGGAAATGACGCGATTCAAAAAGTGAATGGCACTGCGAAGCACCACAGGGTCATGGTCAGCTCGAGAAGATTTTCGGACTTCTGCAAGCAGGATATCAATGGAATCTTCGCTGCTCGCCATACATTTGATAAAATCAAATGTTTGGTGGGACATATTGGAGATGACGAGAATGGCAGAACAATTTTCACCGTTGAGGAATCCATCCCTAGAACCCAGGATGAACAGGCGGGATGCAATGAGGACAAACTTTGGCTTATTCAGATTGACATTCAGATAAATTTTGGAAGGTACGAACCTCAGAAGGTGGGTTGAAATCAGGAGCAATGTCGCCCACTTTTTCGCCAACGAGCTGATTGTGGACCGATATGAGGGAGAAAATCAGGATACAATTCGTCGAAGATAGTCTGGTGAAGATCAGGATCCGTAGACCCAAAGACTTTCGCGTCCAAGATTTCAACTGTGATGAAATGAAGCCATTGGCGCAGCACCGACCAATTGGCATTTTCAGTCCAGCATTTTTCAGCCGTGTTCGTCCCTATGAACGTGCGGATTCCATCTGCAAAACTAGTTCCACAATTTAGCCTCTCGTCTCGAGAAAAAAGTAGAACCCGAACCCAGCAAGTGAAGCATGAATCAACGGAAAATTTGGTACGACGCGAGAAACATCCTCTGGCCTATTCAATAATCCACTGTGCTGTGGTGGTGGATCACGAAGATGACCGAATACAATGTCGCGGAAGCGGATGAAAGCCTTCTTATCTGGAAGACGCTGAGCAAGGCTGGCGATCGCGTCTATTGATCCAGCCTTCGCATCTCGGAACTATTCATCAAGTAATCAGTGCTCAATGTACAAACTAATGAAAATTAGTGAGTTTTTGTACCATTTGGGTGGTCATGGCAAGAAAAGAGTGACTGATTCTTCAAGCCTTGGGCGAAGGCGGCGGTTGAAGAAGCGAAGGCTGATGGCCTATCACGTTACTCTATTCGGACCCTCGTTCCTTTGGCAAAATCAGAAATCCCCTGCTAAACCTATCGTCATTGCTACCAGGTTTCAGCTCTGAACAGCATCTCTAAGAGTCGTTGGTATAAAGATATCTTTGGTTTCAGACTGACGCCGTCTCATTTTTTTTTGATACCACCCCGGGCCGGAATAGGACTTTTGAATTGAGTTTGAAAAAGTAATGCTCGGCCTCCGATTGACGCGCTCACGCCTCCGACGTTGGGCGTCCGCAGCTGCGAGCAGTTTTTCGGCTGCTTTCAGGTAGAATTGGTCTTCTACATCCATATAATGCACCTTGCGCTCGAACATTCCATCTGAAGCTTCCACACACTGCCGCGTCCTGGATTTGTCAATCAGTCACTGCCTCCGAGCGTCTGGCTAGTATTTATCAGGTCGTTGCTTCAATCTTTCGCTCCACCATGAAGAATATCCGACGCCGACCTCGTATTTACCCTGATGCGATTCCAGAGGCCACGGCCATGGCTGTCGCTCAGCGAAAAGCACTGCTAGTCGGAATCAATTATGAAAAGCTCTCGACAAGCTAAATGGACCGCACAACGATGTCCGTATTATCATTATTGGTCAAGAATCTATTCATTCTTTTTACCAGGTCCGCAAGATGAAAGAGCTACTGCTCAGTGGGTCCTCGAACAGTCTTTTCTCTCAAGCTGACCCGTAGCCCTAGGTCGCTACGGTTATTTAGAAAAGGATATAGTCACTCTCCTCGACGATGGCGAATCCCCGTCCACAGAACCGACGGAGGAAAATATCGCAAGTCTCTTTTCCTCTGGACATAATGGTCCCGCTGACACAGAACAGCTCCGTGAAATAGATGCTCTCGTACATGGTGCCAAGGCTGGAGACCGCTTTTTCTTTCACTGTGCGTTCTATTGCAACCCTCTGTCTGTTTCCGAACCTCATACATTATCCAGACGCGGGGCATGGAACTCAACAAAGTTGCACCAGTTCATGTTGCAGTGAAGAAGACGGGATGGACGAATGTACGTTTTTTTGCTTCTCTTGTCAAGCGGCGATCCTCATGTAGATCTTGAGACATAATTCCATCGGACGGACATTCATTCCCCTCAAAGTTCATCAAAGACAATGTATGAATGTCGGCCATATCTTTTCCCGAAACTGTTCAAATGTTTTGCCAGACGCTTCGTAAGAAGCTTGTGGATGTCCTGCCCGTCGGAAGTCAATTGGTGGTATGTCGATTTTCCTGTTCTGGTGTTACTCAGTCTGATAGCATGTGCTTTCAGGCAATCTTTGATTGCTGTAATTCAGAGACAATGCTCGATTTGAAGCATTATCGGTGCAACCGGGTTTATGTCCCATGGATTTCGAAGGGTCGGCGCAGGACTAATTCGCTGTGGAACAAGAATGTACGCCGCCTTGGTCTCGACAATGCGGATGCTCGTGAGTACTTTCAGCTCCGTAGACATTGTCTTTATGTTAACTTCCTGAAAGACGTGGTGACGACAAGACGCGTCTATCAAACCAAGCGTGTCACCCTGAGCAGTGTTGTATCCAAGCAGAATTCCATCGACCAAGTCCTTACTGCCACCAATGAACGTGTTCTCTTGCGGCCGAAGGCCCGGTCACTGTCGCTGAAATCAACATTTGTGGACAGGGACATCCTGCTAGATGTGCAGCGCTGCGAGTCTCCTGTGGCTCAGTTCTGTGGTGGTTTCTGTCCTCCGGAAACGAGAGGAAAGGATGCCGACGTTGTACGTCATGGCTTGTTTTGGCTGCTAGTTTCCCCTCCTTACGCTTTCAGATATCACTGGCGTCGTGTAAAGACAGTCAGAGCGCTTGGGAGATTGGGGGAAAGGATTCTATGACTCAGGTATGCAACTTTCGATCCGCAGTTACCCCACAATGACGGCGTCTACATAGATGCTTGTCGAAATTTTGGGTGAGCTCATCATCCAGCGTCAGATCTATTTCTCTGACCTCTGTTTCAGAGAAGGATCCACATCCAACCTTGCAAGATCTCATGACCAAACTCAAGTAAGACCATCAAGAGCTACAAGTTTATCGTGCTCATTTTACAGCTTCGACATGCACAGAGTTTTAACACGTATGCACAAGAAGAATCGCAAATATAAAGACCGCTGGAAAATCTTCCGACAGTCGCACAGTTTTGGAACCCGGGCTGAAGTCGAGACGGACAACTTCCAAGACCCGCAGGTAAGTACAAGTATTACCTCCAGTTTGCAATGCTGAACTTTCGAGCAGATGGCCAGTCTACGCCCTTTGGTATATTTCAATACATTGACAAGTTCTCGAGCTGACATGAAACACAGGACATGAATGCTCCATTCAGCCCATGACTTCACTACTTATTCTCTCCGGAACCATCCCCTATACACCTGCATTGCCTTGACCATGACATTATCGAATCATCCAATAGTCTTACCGTATGCTATCCTTGTTTTTCGTACTGCTTTCCATCCGTACTATGTAGAACTGTTTTAACAGCGTGTTTCACCAGCAATAGCTGTTCGTATCAAATATATGGACAATTATCGCGCATCAGAAGCTGTTTTGGAAAACGTTGGACAGCTTGAATGTTCACATCAGAACGGCATCAATTTATCTATGAGCTGAATTTCTACAATTGATTCCTCTCGACTTTGTGGCCGCTCATGCATCGGATCGGGAAAGACTCGATGGATGATGACAATGTGGCGTCATTAGTCACGTGCCACATCGTCGTCTTCGTCCGGTCATCCGATCTTGATCTTATTGGACGCGTTCTGCTCACACAGAGTGTACTTTTCCTCAATTTTCTTGTCCTGTGACGCGTGAAACGCAATTTTGGTGCCAAAAAGGGCTCTTACTTAATCTGGGGACCGCATTTGCGATTTCAGGTACACAAAGTTTGCATCTGTCAAACCACAAAAAGCCCTTATGGGTCCTTTCACAGCGCTTTTTACTCTACATCGTTCGACCTCCCCGTTATTCTGAGTCGAGTCATTCATAAATTCCTTTTCCTTCCTGACTCGAATGAATATGCCATTTTGGCAGTACTGGTTGGGTCGTCCCTCCGGCCATGTTTCCCGGCGTCCAACAGCCTTTACCGGTGTCTAGCGCTATCCTTTCCTTGCCGTAGCGATTACAGGCTATAAGATTTTCTCTTCAAGTTCGTTTTTTTTCTTCCATCTCCCGATTCTTCGAAACAACTGCGACTCTACAGCGCGACTGCGACAACCAGGACCGCCGATTCCCGACGGTACCCCTTCACAGCCTTGACGAGCCCGCCTCTCTATATAAACTCCTAGTTGACGCCTGATCAGCCGCCTTTCTTTCCCTCTCGTTTGGCACGATGACATGGCTTGAAATTTTGTTTCAAAAACCTTTTGATCATTGTCTCTCCTACTTCTCAGAAGCTCTGCGGAGACCTCCTGCAGAGAAATGGGCATTGCTGGTTGCTCCAGGCTACGGCACCGACAGGCTTCCCACTCTCGATGGCCCACCAGAAGAAGTAAAAACCCTCAAGTCGTTGCTCATTGGTTAGTCCAACATTCATGCTTCTCTTGAGATGCTTGCTGATTTCCTTCATCAGACATCTTGGGGTACAAACCGGAAAATATTGTGGTTTTGACAGACCGTGGCGTCGACCCGGGAGATCCCTTGTATCCTTCAGAGGAAAATGTGGTATGTTTTTGCCACCATCGTCGCTTGCTCGATCCTCATCTGAACCCAGCTGTTCCAACTCGGGCATCTCATAAAGCCCGGAAAATCCACCATCGAATATTTCTTTTTCTGTGAGTAATCACTACGGCAGCCATCCGTCAAATCTTATCGCTTGATAGTTGGAGGTCATGGGGAACAACAAGAAGCAAAAGATGATGACGACACCGAAGAAGATCATAAAGATGAAGGTCAGTAATACACTCCGATATTATTCTTTCTCTCTTCTTATACTTGCTATCAGTGATGCTTCTCCCTGGTGGTGGTCGAATTCTCGATGATGTGTTTGATTTCTTTGGTTCAAGAGGTGCAATGGCTGACGTCTGTGCAGAAGCTGAAGGCCATCTTGGTAGAGCCTCTAAAGAAGACACCCGATTGCAGATTTCTGGTACGTCCGAGTCTTCCATTGCTTCCGAGAGTTCTAACCAGATAACAGGCTCTCGTCGACGCTTGCCACAGCTGCACGATAATGGGTTAGTGCTTGATCTGACTCCAAGATTAGCTGTTGATCGTCCCGCTCTGTAGATCTCCCTCATTTTCGATGCAATCGCGTCTACCACTCGGTGATCTGCATGGTTCGCCGTTTCGGTCGTCGAGGTAAGTTGCCTAATGTTCGCTCGCTGTATAATCCTTTTGATGTTATACAGTCAAGGAGGGATCGTCTCGCTTGGTGAAAACGAAGAGCGGGCCCACTCTACCTGGCACTTCTGTGATCTCAACGATAGCCAGAACCGCCTCCGTCATGACTGAACACGCCATTTCAAGCTCGCATATGGCCACTGTGATCTCAACAATCAAGAGGTGCACTGGATTCTGCTTACGCGGTCCTGAGCATGGACCTCGAGTGATTTGTATATCAGCCTGCAAAGACGGGCAACAAGCATTCGAGCGCCAAGATCTACCTTCGATGACCCAGGTGAGATCCTTCATGCTTCCGGATACTCCAAGAGCTCACCTCCTACTAGGCCTTCATTAACGCGATCAGTAAGTATTCATATCTGTGTGGTATCAGGAAAGATGCTGATGGTTGCTTCAGAAAGGAAACCCAATCTCAGTTTGAAAGAACTGATGCATTCTATTCGGTTCGTAGTTGTGCCCAGAGTTTTGATCTCCTCTGAACTACAATTCAGCCACGACGTGAGGTTCAATCAACAGGCACAGGTAAGCCCAAATGCTTTGTTCACAACTCAATTGACGCATCGTCCAGATATCGAGTTTGAATCCACTTGTCAGTCAATTAACTGAATCTGCACGAGTCCTGTCGCTGATATCTCCTTTTCAGCATATGGATGCGCCTTTATTTCTTGGACTCGAAACTGTATCATAACATCGCTCGCTTCTTTCGTCCTTCACATTTGGTAACCTTCACCTCATCCAGTCCAATTCACATTCGCATTAATCACATCACGCATACTATACCTTATACCTATCTCATCGCAATACCTAGTCTATCATTAGTATCATGTCGCTCTGCCCAGTTTTGTGACGCTGCTATTTGTTTTCAATCTTCGGACTATACTCATGTACTTATGGACTCTATATCCTGGTTTCAACTTTTTTGCATCTCCATGATGCACAGGATGGCACCAAGGCGAAGCACCGTACAGTCACCTTACTGTGGAGCATTGCGTGGGAAGCCGCTGATGGCTCCTTCGGCCCGCAATTGCCGACCGATAAAGTTTCTCCAGTTGGCATTTTGTCTCAATCCCCTTGGCCTGTTTCCGCAATGACAGAGCTCTTTACATGCTATACTACAGAAGAATCGTTTATTCTGCGTAACAAGCCAAGTTAATCGAGGTGAGCCATGTCCTTTAGTCCTTCAATTTTCTTCATCCCCTGATCGTAGCTGTGGCTTGCTCTGGCATTGACTACCATGAATCCAGTGCAAATAACAAGTTAGATGTCAGACGGAGGTCCGGCAGCGGAAAAAGAGTGGCTTTCGGAAAAGCTCTGCAATTCGCATCAGCTTCAACACCATTATCTGCCAGTTATCGGTCCAAATCATTCGGAGGAAACATTGTCCTAGAACTTGACGTCTGGTCCGCGCTACAGCCCATACGAAGACAGTTTACACCTATTCTCCACGAACCTCGACGTGAATAACGACTACAACTCATGTTCTCGGCTTCTTTAACTCCTACCCTCAATGAACGATCAGGTAATCCGCTTTTTTGTAGACATATATTTGGAACCGACAAAGGCTTCCAGGAGAGATACAAGGCGACTTTCTATCGAACAATACCACTCATATCTATATCCATACTGGTGAAGGGTCGCGTACTCGTACAGTGGAAGAAGAAAACCAGGCCGCTGGGGAATCTTCACGCATTCCAGTCAGTGTTATTCTGCAGACACTCGCTCTAGCTGCATGCTCAAGCGCCCGAGACTAGGTTGCCAATGAAAATGACTTGAGATTTGTGCGCTCCCGAGCATATGGGTCAGATATTGTCGTGCGCGATGGCTATCGCATCCATGTCGCTAGATATCTGGGAAAGGTTGTGACTGTGAAGGTTTACCAGGGGCCGAACTCTGTCCAGGTAGGTATCTCTATGTGACCGTGGTGGAAGCGGAATCTAAGCAGTTCTTCAGAGACTCGAGGCAGACCTCGAAATAAATAGTTATTTGCTGTTTGTTCTTGTGCATTTGAAACTCTTACTGTTCGCTCATTGATATAGGCAGTCATCCGGCCATACTTCGGACCGTCGCTGTTTGTAGAGCGTCACGGACGCCATTCCTTGTCCTCAGTATGGAAAGCCACAGCATGCCAACGATTCCCATTTCATTGGACGGATTCAGAAGTTTGGTCTGCTATTTAGCGGATGCTCTCAGTCACAGCGAAACAGAGAGCCTCATTGTAGGAGCTCAAGTGGTATGATCCAGTCCATGTCCCTTGGGGATATGAAACTAACTCCTGCGTCAGATACGTGACGTCTCGGTGAAGCACACTCCTCTGCCGTATGTCCATTCTCTAACTATCCCTTCCCCAGTCTGGTCTCGATTATCTCGGGAGCATTGAGCAGACTTTTGCCATCTCCCGCCTCACTGTATGGTCATAATGTTCGCCTTTTGTCGGAAGCTCATGCACTTCTTTGATGTAGTTTGATCTTCTGGTCGATGAAAACAACAACATATGTATCACTGTCGGACTAGGAGAAGAAAACGTGACTGGAACCCAAGAAGACAGATACATCGATGTCTTTCACAAACTGTGCATAAAGGTACGACTTTCTTCCCGGTGCTGGAATTTTCTTGCGGTGACGTTTCAAGTCCTTTCTAGAATGCCAACAATGAGTGCTACCGTTGGTCTCTCCTCTCCATAATGTCGCTCCTCTGCTGATGGTAGTTGCAGTTGACAATTCGGAAGTGCTCCCAACAGCAACCGAATCAAGATATGACCACTGATCTCCTGTTTTCACAACCTGAAGACGACCCAGAGGCGGAAACACGTCCTTGAATCAGATCTTTCTCCAAATGAGCCACGACGAGAATATGCTTTCATTCCAGACCCTGACCATATCAGTCTGTCCCTGAGACGTATATCTAAAGATTATGCTCGCTTCACTGCGTCGTATCACGAAGAATATCCGACACCTTCGACAGATAGGTAATTCGACCATTGTTGCTCATAGATGCCCAGGATACAGACGTGACGAAGTGACTCTGGGCACTTCTGTTTCGCGAACGGCCGTCATCTCTCATCTTACGCCCTCACTGAGAGAGATATGCCAAATTTGCCACCAGCTGGTGGAAGATGGTATATTTAACTGTTCCTGCGGCCAAGGTAAGAAGCCTTTTGTATCTTTATTCATCGGCGACTTGATTGACGCGACTGTAGGCGATGATGGAATGTCTCCGACGATTCAGTGCTTCCGCTGTTCGGTCTGGTCCCATCGCGCTTGCCAAATAGATGGCGGTGGGCGAAGGTTCTTATGCACTTCCTGCCTTCTGCTGGAGAGCCAATCGCAGCCTGAGTCGGCCCAGATCCAGGATATCGACTCTGCTCTCTCTAGTAGCGGTATGTCTTCTTGGATTCTTCAATCACCACACTCATTATGTTCTTCTACCCAGAGAACGATATGGAGCTCTCCAGTGACCCTCAGAACCATGATACGAACCAGTCTCATGGCTACCCAGTCGAGCTCGAGGCCTCTCCAGACTCCGAAGGGTTGAATCCCTCATACTCCGAGGTAGACTCTATCCCAACCGAGGTCCTTCCCCCTGTTAGGGTTCAGCCTTCGGCTAGGGTTCGTCTCGCAGCAGCTAGAGTTCGTCCCACAACTAGGGTCCCTCCTGCTCGCGGTAAGTTATGAATGACTTTGTTGCCTAAACCTAATGGATATCCTGCCGATTAGAGTATCCCTCAGGACCCCATTATATTCCAAGGCATCCCGTCTATGTCGACGGCACAATCGGAACAGAACTTCATGGCAATCCTTTCTATCGCTCCGATCGGATCCGAGATCTGAGTCGCGAAATTGAATACCAGAGTCACCTGGTCGGAACAGAACTTGAGCCCATTTGGATTTCGACTCTCCTTTGTAAGTCGTTCGAGTCCATCAAGTATTCCACTAAACTGACGATTGACAGTCAAGGGCGTAGAATACGGTCGGGGTCAGAGCTCGGTCAGCAGAACTCATTCTCGTGAGCTGGCAGCTGCTCAAGCTCTCCGTCTTCTTGAGCAACAACATTGGTAGCAGATAAATGAATCGAGGCCCAATGCGGCTTTTTTTTGCTCCACGTCTCGATGCTTCATTTATATGTCAAAGACACAAGTCGAAAATATATTGTCTGTTGAAATTCCAGCAAGCCGAGACATGGTCTCCCCGCATTTCCCCGCATTTCATCGATTATTTCATTGTTACCCGACTTTATAAGTCACTACTGGTCTCAATATAACGATGCCCTGGCATATTCCATGCTCCGTCATGTCGTCGACCACACAGGCAACATCCTTGTAAGCTTCGGGTCTTTCCTCGAGCAGCAGGTCATTGTTTGAACATATCACCTCGGAGCCAAGTTTCGTGGTCGTCAGACTTGCTTTCGAAATCTGTTTTGATCCAGAATGCAAGACATTTCGTCCGAAACGACGTCCTGCGCCGTGTGCAAGTGAATGGACTGTAGAAAGTCAGCGCGAGCTCAGGCCTCATTCTTCCCATTTCACTCACCATTCGTCTGACCATCTCCAGTTGGTCTCAAAAGCCAGCTAAAGTCTCCCCTGCTCCCAGGACACGGGACGATGCCTTTATCAGCAGGAGCAGCGCCTTTCCGATGCACCCACAAATCACGATTCTCACTCGAGTTGGACCAGGAAAGTGGGTGTTTCGTCACAGAATTATGGGTCACGTCGATGATTTTGCCAAGGTCCGCTGATGATCCCTCTTCCCCAAGACATTGCTTGACGCGATGAGCCACCAGGTCTCGGTTCGCGATAGCCCATTTTACTGCGTATTCATGTTCTTGTAGATATGCATCAAGCTCGGAAGAACCTGGCAGCAGATAAGGATTAGAGTCTGTCGCGGTCTGTGAAGCTAGCAAAGACGCTCCGAGTCCACGAGACCCTGTATGCACTGCTCATGATAAGCGTTGGTTTCGTAACATCAAATAGACGCGTACCTAACAGATACAGTGCATCTTGAACAAGTCCCAGGTGAGCTGCAGTCTCTTCATCGACCATTTCCTCGCAAATTAGGATTTCAAGAAAATGATTTCCTTGGCCCAATGTCCCTAAGAAAGTCAGCCTTTGAGCAGTCGGAGAAGGTAAACTAACCTAGACTTGCATCGAAAGATGATACTCGGTCTATACCGTATTTTTTGAGCCATTCGCTGACAGAGCCAGTCCAAGGGTCATCGAGACCGCGGAGTAGAGCTGCCAGTCGCTTGGGATTTGCCTTTGACTTTGACGAAAGATGATAGAGCGCGATTCCACAGCCAGCGTCCGAGCCGATAAGAGCAGGATAAATACCATCACACGCCACAGCGCATCCTGGCGATATTTTAGCGCGAATAGCTTCTTGAATGATGAGAAACATACCTATGGGGAACCTGTTACCGGGATGCAGGTCAGGCATTCCCACTGCAATCTGAACTCCAGGAAGCTTGCTGACTTGCTCGAGCTGCTTTACAGCGCCGCTGTCGATGTAACTTTTCCCTCTGCACAAAGAGATCAGATGTCTTTCAAAGCAACATAGCGCACAAGCTCACCTTATCACGCGCAGCTCACCACCGGCTCCAGAGGACCCAGCACCAGCTGGTCCGGAATATGGCTCTCCTTTGCTGACCCAGACTTGATCCAAATCTGGGATCAGCTGAGAATGCTCCTCATCGAGTACTTGACCACCTGAAAAATGTCATGCGGAGCAATTGAGAAATAGAACTTGGAACCCACCTTTGAGATACACCAACGAAAGCCCCTTGAGACGGAACTTGTTCCGTGATTCATGAAGAATAGCCTCCTTGAGAGCTATAACCGTGGATTCCAAGGAATTTGAAGGTAAAAAGGCAAATCTCTTGCTATTGTTGGAGTTGAGGGAGACTGTTATAGGCTTCCAAGACATTTATTTTTGTGGGCTTGGTGAGAACGGAATGATCGAAGGAAGAATCCGATGAAATGAGTGCTCCACGCAACACAGCGTCCCAAATATGAGCGCTAAGCAGCGATTTTGTTGACCGACCAACGAAACGAGAGCTTTTGAGCATGTATCTGACTGAAGAGAATCACTTTCTGTCACTTTGTGTCACAAGTCGGTGACGTCGAGCCGAGCGGAACCGCTTGGCCTCCGCTGATCTCTGTACGTTCCGACCACGGCTCTATAATAATACATACATACAAAATTGCTTGTATATAGATAACCGATATGTGTTGATTTATTTATGCATTGCCCCTCAAGTTTCCACTGCTCATGCCTTGAGCTTCCCGCTCAACTCTCTTTCAATCTTCACCAAGGCCTGGGTGTCACGATGATTCCACAGCGCTGTGGCAACTGATGGCTCGACAGGAGGCAGTGGTTTCCTAGGAGCACCGCCATATCCATAGAGCTTCTCCAACAAGTACTTTGTGCCCGATATCGAGGTCTTTGCGATGGTGAAATCAGCACGGGCGACGATTCCTTGGAGACGCTGGGCTTCTGGAAGCACAGAAAGATCTTCGGTAGCAGCAGTCGACAGCTCAAACAGTTTGGATACCGTATACTGTCTTTGTGTCAAACCAAGGACAAGAAGATATGGAAAAACACATACAGGCGCCACGTTGGCGAGACCGGTGATGGCACCGTGGCCGTTTGCGAATGTCGATGGTGTGATGAAATCAGTGAAGCCACCGAGAACGAGGAAGGGCGTCTTGGGATTCTTCCGAGGGTAACTGCTCAAGAAGTCGTCGCTCGAAACAGTGGCAGCGATTCGCGTGAGTTTGCCCACGTTACCGCATCTAAGTAAGGAATGAATTCAATGGTCGAGGAGTCAGGAAACAGAAGACGTACGTCAGTTTGACGCCGCATATATTGGGGCATTCAATGGCCAACTCAGTTATCAGGTCAGAGTCGAGATCTATTCCACCAGATGCACCGGGGTCTTTTAGAAGTAAGCAAAGGCAGTGGTCGGTTCCAAACTGGGGCTTACAATTATAGATAATCACTGGGATAGGGCTTTTCTCTGCGACTTCGGTGAAGAAGACCTTCAAAGCTTTGGGATTTCCCGCTAAAACGCCGGCGAAGTAACCACTTGTGATGACGATCGCATAATCAGCACCTGCAGCAGCAGCTTCTATTGAGAGCTCGATAGTTTCGCGAGTTGAGCCAGTTCCTGTACCAACAATGACGGGCGTTTCAGGAAAACCAGCTTTATCAAGAGCATTGCGAGCCGAGTGGATTATCCTCGTCCGCTCCGCATGACTGAGGTGAACGCCTTCGCCCATAGAGCCAGCAATGAGAGGAGAAACTCCAGCAGCAGCACACCGTGCGATGTGGGCCTCAAAAGTCGGCAGATCTGTCGGGAGCTATATCAGGAATCACGGCAAGCAAGGAAAAAGAACAAATACACACCTAGGTCCTCAGACTCGGCCAGGAAAAAAGTAGGGATAGGTGCATAAATTCCAGCTTTGAGAGGGCGGAAAACTTTAGCGTGAGATACCCCGTTGGCGGCCATGATGAAGTGTAAAGCAAGAACAAGATTGCGTTTGCTTGGTTTGCTTTGGGGCCTTTTAAACGACCGGCGGATGTCAACCCGGTCCGCGTGAGCCGCTTC
The DNA here is from genome assembly GCA_029320655.1 of Mycena floridula. Lineage (NCBI taxonomy): Eukaryota > Fungi > Basidiomycota > Agaricomycetes > Agaricales > Mycenaceae > Mycena > Mycena floridula. The sequence continues at coordinate 648,591 of JARIHS010000025.1, forward strand.
ATCAAGATTAGCACGGACCGTTTTCGGATATGAGGGACAGCTTTCTCGGTCCCAGCTCGGTCCAGCATTGTCAGGCGCTGCTGATGATCCCTGGATCTTCTTTAGACAAACCGCAGCCGCTTCGGCCCTGTCGATACTGAACTCCACGGCTCGCAAATCCCAGAGTCACGGTCAGATTCAGGCATAAATCCCAAAGGCCAGATTCATCGCAGTAGGCTCCGAATGGGTGGTGCAGGATCAAGTAAAAACACCTTGCGCCACATTAACAGCTCAATTCCGACAAAACCCAGAATATCCACCGCGAGTCCATTGCTAAATGAAAACTAGAGTTGTCGATGAGAACCTGTGTCGTTTGAATACAGAGAACTCGCCTGACGTTTCCATGCTGAACAAGATAACGGTTCAGCGTGTTCGCCATGGAAAAAATCAGAGCGCCACCGATTTAGACCGACATCCAGTGTGGTCATTTCATTTGCGTAGAATCAAGATACAACCTGAACTTTGCTGATCACCTCATTCTCCCAATTTGTCCATTCATCGTCTTCAGACTGTGTCGGTGGTGGATTCCCAGCCTCCCGCGCTTCTTTCGCCTGCTGAAAAGTGTCCCAGCTTATGCACTCGAATTCTCCCTCTGCCACAGGTTCACCTTCGAGGACATACTCTCCTTGCCGTGTACGGGTCAGAGTAACCACATGTCCGGCACTGCCTAGACTATGGGCCAGATCATGGACAATCGAACGGACATACGTCCCGCCAGAAACCGTCATTTTCAGCACAAACGCTGAACCGGTCTTGGGAGAAGCAGGATTACTAGGCAGCTCTGCTGTGTCATTCAATGTAGAAGACGTCGAGCCAGCTGAGCTCTGTGACGAATCGACTGCTGCCGTTGATGTTGTAATCTCGAGTTTCGCTGCCTTGGCCAACTTCTGCTTCTCTTCTTGAGAAAGCTCCTTATGCGGCCATACGAACTCATGTTCACTGCCTAGCCATTCTACCATCTCGAGGTTATGCACTGTGACGGGCCGGGCTTCGATAGGTCGCGGAAGAGGAATACCCTTCCGGGCATATTCGTACAGAGGCATTCCGTCCATTTTGAGAGCTGAGAATCTGTAGGAAAGTTGAAGAAGGATGTATGATAAAACTGTTCAAGCGTACATCGGGGGTGTTTGCTGTATAGATCCTGTGAACTGGGCAAGTTTGCTCTTCACATCTTCCGGTGTGACATGTTTCCAAGGAGCATGTCGAACAATAGCACCTTCGCTGTCATACGAGTCGGTTTCGCAGCCCAAGAGGCACGTCGTGCGGTATTCCTGCCAAGGTTTTAGATAAAGATAACGCGAAGAAATTGAGGGGCAACTACTTTTGTGCAGTCGAGGAATTTACTCAGTTGTTTTGTGCCTTTGCCTACAGCAACAACTGGAGGACTGATCAGTTAGCAGGCGTCATTATTTGACTGGTTCACTCACCCAGCACGCCGTCTGCCAATGGATCCAAAGTTCCTCCCTGGCCTACTTTTACGAGCTCCCGAAGCCGTTTTCCATTCATTTTCTTTCCTTTAGCCACATCGCTCTCCATTTTGGCGAGCTTTTCAGACCCAACGAAGAGTTTTGATCGCGCGACGAGCTCTTGGATGTCCGAGACGACAGACATGGATGTTGGCCCAGATGGTTTCGCGACGCCAAACAGACCCGATATTGGAAGAGAAGGAAGAGTGATTTTGGGCATTTTGAGGGGTTATAGGATCTGAATTTTGGCTAGGCTAGTAGGCGGACCAGAATCTGGCCGCAATAATTAACTGGAGTGAAGCTGCTGAAGTTTGCCAGAGCGGGGTGGCTGTGCGAGCTTGCTTGTACCAGCTTGCGGATCACGGGCCGCTGTCGGCAATTCAGCAGATTTTTTGTCAACTTCTGTCTTCGACTCATTCTGAATATGACGCAGGCATGAGCCTGTTACCCAGGACTCGGAATAGAAATGCCTTACTCAAGTGGTGGTCATCGGCCAATGGAACCGTATCACACTGCCCGGATGTCAAGCGCTCTGCCTGTACACCCTGAATTCCCAGTGAACGTGCTCTGCTAGTCTGCTTTGCAGTCAGGTAATTTCCGTAGCTCACGTATCAGACGGTCTTTGAGCGCTGAGCGCTGAGCAGCTACGTGAATGCGTGAATAGTACGAGCCAGTGTTAGTTGTCACGGGGCTTTTCTCCGGTTTCGCTTCGTCTCGCGACCGTTTTTCGGAAACCGCATAGTCCGTACCGTCCTATCAGGACCACCTTAACCGCTCAAAGAAAGGTTGCTGCTTGAAGCGCAATCTCGTGAAGCACCAGATAGGAATGAACCCAAATAAAATTCACGATAATGATACAAGCGCGCAAGGCGAGGCGACACGGTCCGATGGTTTGGTATATATCTAGTGTATAAATCAGTTCATCCGCCCAACTTGAACTGGAACAAGACGCACCGATAAAAACCTCGCTATTTCCCAGCCTTTTTGCCTTTCTTCTTCTCTTCCTCTGCCTTTTCCTTGGCAGCCTCCTCTTTTGCAAGCTCGTGAGCTGCATCATTCAGACCCAAACGGTTTCGCGCTATCTGGCCAGCGGTCAGTAATCATCGGTGAGATGTGGAGTTGGGCTCACTTCAATGGCGTAGAACTGTAGTCCCCCGAGTGAGATTAGATCATCGAAGAGCAAACGAGCTCTTACCTGTATACGAGTGACGAAGATTGTGTTCTTCTCGCCGTATTCCAAGCGTCCATCGGTACGAATCAGAGAGCCAAAGTTGTAGTCTTTGACCTTCTTTTCGTAGCTGGGCGTCGCTTCAGTAACCAGCTTCTTATTCAAGTCCTGAAGGAGCTCACCGCATCATAAAGACCCGCCAGCGCTCTTTGCCGTCGGCACTTTTCATCCAATCTTCGTCCAGTTTGACCAGTTTGTCGTGAGGTGGGTCGGCCATCTCCGGAAATGTCGCCATAGTATCCTCGTAGATCTCATCGTCAATCCTACAATAAGCTATTTGAGCCCAGAGAAATTATCAGAGGGCCGAACCCTTACTTGGTTAAGTGGAGATCTTTTGGGTGAACTTTTTCGAGGAGATTCCAGTATGTCTGTCGAGCAATTCACTTTATAGAGAGACAAGGAATTGTGTGGTGCTGACCTGAGCTTGCTCGACAGCCTTTACAGCAAACCTTGGATCCTGGTTTGTTCGGATCTTCGCTGGAAGATGCAGGTACTCACTGTTTCTCAATCTAACCCAATAAGTTCCACCACAGCGCGAGTTGCAGAACCGCAACCCACCTCCATTAGATTTTGCGCATTTTGGGGATCGAATTTGCCAGCCATAATGATAGTTGATGATGTGGCACCTTTCAGGTTTGATGTATCATGGGACCGAGGATATTCGTGTGATCAGGTAGCGGAGACTATTATTATATACAAAATTTGTATGTGCTTCTTATACAATTATTGACCGCCGACATTGAATCGCTTCAGCTTTTCAATATATTTTTGAACACGACTGGCCACCTGTCGTGCAGTTCTGCGACCATTCATTGCCTTGGAGATTTGTGACCACCTGTCATGTCGATTAGAGTCACCAAAATCAAGTCTGAATAGGAAACTCACCGATTCCTGGTTTCTTCAGGATACTGTACCAGTAACTGTTCAAGAAGATGCTGTTCCGACATGGTCCAGGCCTGTTTGAAGGTGTCTGATTTGGGCCTGATGTTCTCGTCTACAGACTGTGTCTCCTGCAAGGGCGAGACCATCATGACATCCTCTCCAGGTGGCTCAACCTCCCGGGCAACCGCGACGACTGGTTTCGGTTTTCGGGCGGGAATAGTGATGATGATGCTTTGGTCGTGGATACGAGCGCGAATTCTATTTTCATCTTCGATACGAGCGAGAATTTTCGGGGCTGGTCGTCGGCTTCTGGCAGACTTCTTCACTGGAGGGGGACGGGACGGTAGAGGTATATCCACGTCCATGGGAGCCACAGAAATGAGATCATCGCTCCTGGGGACGTCCACGTCCATGTCATCCACCTGTTTGACGAAAAGTCCACCGCGACCCCGAGGTCGAGGAGCAGTTAAGCCGCAAGAGTCCTTCCTGGTGCGACATCCTCTTTCCTTCTCCACATTTTCCGTCTCCGACTCCGAGGAGGGTTCAAGGTTGTCGAGTATAGGATCCAGAATGGCACGACGCGCAGCTTGAATAAATGAGGAAAGGTCCGAAGGTTCGGCAGGCTGTGGACGAGGTTGAGGGTGATTCCTTTGTTCATAAGAAGTTCTTGAAAGTCGTGTAAGGGAATGAAAGGGTTGAGGGTCTGAGCGATAGAATGAGATTTTTAACGACTGAAAATGGTCAATGATAATACCGTGTTGGGCATATAGAGACCAGTCGATGCCCGTTGGAGGTCCAGGCTGGCAGCCCTCGTAGTTGCTGATATTAAAGGCGCTGTTATTCAACTTTTTCAAGCATTAACAAAGGTCGACTGTGAAAGGAAGAACAGGAGACAGACTTCGACAGACAAATCCGAGAGCAGAACATTGGGCTCTGATATGGCTCGACTCTTGAGATCTCTCAGTCTTCCGATATCAGCCTGTGTCCGACTGAGAAACGTCCTCTGGTTTTCAATGAATGCCGCAAGCGCCTCCAGGCTGTAAAGCGAAATCAGAGGACGTCCATAGTACAAAGGAGACAGGTCTCACGTTTGGGCGCGTTGGTCTTCCATGAAACGTCGGGAAGATTCATTGACGAACCAACGTCTGAAGTGGCTCAGATATTGGAGGAATCGGGAAGAAAATACTGTCAAAGGGGTCGAATAAATAAAAATTGATCAACGGCAAAGTCACCGGCTCTGTTGCTCGGTTTGGCAAATTATGTGATTATTTTACATTTACACGATGATAATTACTGTAAGCAATAATGCGCTGGACACAAGTAAAACGAAGCAACTAGGGGTGTCGTCGATAATGCTATCTTCCAAATTTAGTACTTGGCAAGTCCAGGTCGGAAGACATCGGCGAAACTGTATTTGAGGTGTTGGAAAGTGTTGACAATGATAACACTGAGGACGATCTCGAGCCTGATGATATGCCGAGCACTCGTGCATTGTCGGGTATACGTGGAGGAGCCTGCTTCCATTTTTCATTCCAGCTGCGGGCAAAAGCACTGGCTTCCAGGACAAGGCTGAGCCGTTTTGGCTGGTGATTGTACCTTTTGGAAAATCATTATAAACAGCACCTGACTTGGAAGAAAAACCTACAGCCATGTGGCATTTAAGACGATAGCCGAGCCAAGGACAAAAGTGAAGGTCATATGGAAGTCGAACAGGGCCATCGAGGCCAAAAATGAAATCACAATGCTGAGTGAAGTCGCGAAGCCCTTGAGAATGTTGTCCGAATACTTGATGACCATGGCTGTCACTAGACCGCCTATCACCTGGATGCCTACGGTCGCCCAAGCCCAAGGTCCAAAGTTTCGGAAGAGTGAGGATATCCAGGCAGGACTGCCGAGTGCTACACCACGCTGCCCCGAGAACAGGACTGGTGTCAGGGCTGGAAGGAGTGAGAATAAGGATAGCTGAACGTTGCGAACCCATAAATCCCCAGCCGAATTTTTCAACACCATCTCAAAGTAGACTCCTGCAAGACCTGACGTGAAACAGGCTGCTGCTACTGCCAGGAATCCCTTCAATGCATCCATCGAATGTTCGTCGGCTGAAGAGACGGAATGGCTTGCCCTGCCGCTCTGTATCTGAACAATACCGACACCAATGGCAAGGAACAGGAGTGAGAGCCATTGTATTGGATTGAGCTTTTTCCGCAGAAGCAGCACAGAGAAAGCGGCAGTGGTCAGGATTTTCATTTGGTAGGTGACCTGAAACGTCGCGGCCTCCAGGTTTGACACTGCTACAAACTGGAGATTGTTTTGAATGACTATTGACGCGTTAGATTATTCAGGACAAGTCTAGAAATATGACGCACCGTATAGAATCGCGGGTACTGACAGCTTCCAACAATCAGGACTAAAGATGTCCTTGCACAACTTTCTAACTCTCATGAAAAACGGTCCTTTTGAGGGTGACAGCTCTGGAGAGAATGATGGTTGAAGCGCTGGGGGAATCTCGATCCGAATAAACGCGATGACGAGCGATATTGCGCCTTTGAGGATTTCGTTCATGAGGACCGCAGTCGCAGCAGAGTATGCACGAGAAGGGGGTGTGGATACTCTCGAATAATGCATAATTATGGTCAATAGGGAATTTTGGATGGCCAGAGTAACCAACCTAGGAATAATTCGTTAAACGAGGTTGATTCAACGTTCAATTCGACAACTCACGAGATATATTTCAATGGAAAACCCCATAATGAAGGCGGATTGGGTGCATTTCCATGTGCATCATTCCCGAGGCCTAATGGTTCGTCGTTGAGGGCATCATCAGAGCTTTCTCTGATGCTGAGCGTGAATGCTGGTACTTGGAGGTTGTGGGACATGACGAGGTGCTGCGCAAGGCTTGATCTACAAGTCTGGAATCGCGACTCCTGGCCGCAGCGGTTATAAGAAGCAAGGCTGTTCTCCTGACTTGGAAACGCGACTCCAGGTTACCGTGGGGACAAAACTTGATCATTCCGACAAAAAATATTTCAAAGTCCAAATCTACTGCGCGGTATACATATACTATACTATACATAGGAAGAAAGGAATGATGTCCGGTTACAATATCTATCTCAGGCTCTTTCTCCCTTCTTCGTACAAATTGTAGATGCTATAGGTCGGACTCCTGTAATCGGCATAAGCCTGCGGATTTGAATGCTCCAAGCCCATTTGTGTAAGCGACGGCAAAGGAGGCGGCGAAGGTACCCGTGGCGGTCGGTCCCTGGTCCCAAATTTAGCGCTTCCCGAGGTGACGATCGTCTTCGACGAAACTGTGCATAATTCTCCTGGCTCGTCGTCGTCACCAAATCTACCCGCCAATGTTGCCAAAGACTTGTTGGTAGTTCCAAAATCCATCAGCATCAAATTACCAAGGTCTGTGGTGTCGAGCGCCGCAGCAGGTGCTAACTCATGCTTCTGAGGTCCTGTAAGCTTCCTTTGATTCCGTTTCTGTGGTCTCCTAGAAGAAACGACGCTCAAAGAGTCATCTGGATATAATGTCGGCTGTGGTGATGAAGGTTGACCAATAGCAGGTGAACCAAAGCCAAGGGCGGCTGCTAGTGCTTTTGTATCGCGTTCTCTGCGAGACTCTGATCGCTCTATGGTCGTCCTGTCGAATTGGGTATCATGTTCGGCTTTGGCTTTAGCGGAAAGAGAAGTTGGAATCGATGAGGTACGTGGATAACAGCCAGGGGTATAATAGGTCGATTTGACCCGACTACGACCACCAAACGTAGAAATTGGCGCATCGACAGATTCAGCAACAAATTTGGGAGAAGGCATTTCTGCGGCTATATAGGCCAGTTCGGAAAAACGTGAAGTCGGAGATTCCTGAATTTTCTTCTCTTCCAGTGTATTACGACGTAAAGCGACCTTGGACGATCTTTTAATGAGAGGATGTCCATCTGCTGTGAGAGGTTGAACAGGTCCCGGCGATTCGGAATAGAGAGATGCAACAGAAATCTTTGACGTTGCACGAGTCAAAGCCTGATGAGCTTGAGCGATAGAAATGCGAGGAGAAGGGCTGACAGAATTGGTGGGCTCGATCTTGCCGGCTCTGCCAATCTCAATGACTGGATTGTAACCCATACCACATGGATTGTGCTCCGGTACCGGCGGTACTGCTGGTTTCGGATGATGATACTGCGACCAAGCCCAGAGACCTGCATTGCCACTAGTCTGCGATGAAAAGCGTTCTATGCCACCGAAAACAGGTGATTCTTTTGGTTCAAACCCATTCCATGAATCTTCGAGTATCGGAAGGGAAGGAGTTGGAAGTGATTTGTGACGAGGTCGCGAGCAAGCTCGAAGGAGGATGAAAATGGCGACGAGAGCGCATGCTGCGCCAACTGATATCAAGGCAATCACCGCTACAGAAATGTTGTGGCTTGGAGGTGGTCGTGGATTAGATAGAGGAAATGAAGGACTTTCTATCGCTGCTGCAACTGTGGTCACCGTCGTCGGATGAGATTTCGCAGATAAAAAGAACGCCGTTGAGGTGACGCTTATGGTGAGAGTACTGGAAGGTTTGGTGGTATAGGAATATGTGAGAACAGGTGCGACATAGGTTGCTCGAAGCCCTGTGTCTGGGATAGGATCCATCTGTGGAACTGTGCTGACCTCTGACGCTACTTTGGAATCAGTCGCTGGCATGCTGTGGGATACAGAATTGTTCTGATGGTCGACCTGAACATCTGTCTGGAATTTCTTGTACTTGCGTACTAGGCGTTTCGAGGAATCAGGCGCTGTTATAGACTTTGGTCGAGTAGAAATTCGTGGAGATTTGCTACCAAAATTGTGCGGTTTTCGGCCGCGTTTCGCAGAACGAGATGCCATGAATAAGGACGAGATATACGAGGCGGCCAGCGCAGCAAAATGAAAGAGAAATGTCGTGTAGCTGGTGAAGAGAGCTGCAGGTCTTTTTTGGACTCGTGCGAATATTTCAATGAAAACGTGAGCGTTACGCAAAGTCTGTCACGCCTTTTTTCTGTCCTCAACTAGACCCTCGACGAGGCACAAAGCCTGACGCGCTGGGGCAACTAGCGGCATCAGATATTCACCATTTACTGCAGCCCATTCCATTCCTCCGTGAATTTCTGTCTCACCGCCTCGCATATCACATTGACCCTGGGCCACAAGAAAAGCTGTAGTTTGGACAATGGACTACAATTGGTGTGTTTATGTCTTATTCCTTTGCCTGTGAACGATCTTTATAATTAATGCAGCGACCCTCCTCAAAAGCTGCCGATTCCAGGTTTAATTCATCCCAGTCAAGGGACCCCCGATGCTTCAAGAGATAACATCCAGAACGATGAAGTAGATGCATCTAAAGAATTCTCCTCGGACTCTTTGATTTCGTCGAAAAATAATTCTATGCCCAAGTATGACATGTTCGGTCTGGCGGAAAGCCAAACTCAGCAGGTTGATGAGGATCTCAACGAGGGCTCGCAGAAAGAGAATTTTAGTGCAGAGATCAATTCATTGCAACCGGTGCAACTTTCAAGACCTTCATCTCCACGAACCCCTTCGAGATTACAGCCCTTGAGCCGAACCCCGGTTGAAAGGGTTTTGAAATCGCCTGCACGCAAGGTCTGTGATTTTCAGCTCCCTTTGTGTCCTTTGAGACTCAAAAGCCACTCCCAAAGCCTTTATCAAAGGCTGCACCGCCAACTTCCAATGTTTCCCCAACCCCCATCTCTCCCAATTGCGATCCTCCAATATCCGTGAATCGCTACAAACAAGTGGCCAAGCGTAGACGTTCTGCATCGCAGGACTCGTTTGCTGGGCCAATTGAAGACAATATCTCCAACTTCCAGATACCTATATCTGAACTCAGAGCCAAAGTTGGAGACGACGACGACGACGACGACGAATCGCAGAACATGTCAGACAAGGCAAAGATTGACTACTCCCTTCGAGTCACCCGCTTCCTTCCTACCTCAGTCGCCAATCCGCCACAGCAGTCGGACGAGAGACAGTCACAAGATTCACAGGATGCGTCTCAGAAACACTCTCAAGAATCTGTTCTAGATCCTGACCTCGCCGCTGAAGCTCAGCCGCGGTCCCAGGACAGTCATACTGGCGGTCAAAGTCAAGGTCCCAGTCAGCCAGATTCCAACTATGCGAGCGACGCCCATTCCTCAGATTATGCCCATTTCGGTGAAGGTGAAGCTGAAGAAGAAATCCAGGAAACCCAGGACATTGCAACCCAGCCGTCCTGGATTCCTTCTGTTCTACCTGCTGAGGATACCCCGCTTCCCATCGTCAATCACATGTTGGACATAAGCTATTTTCCGAGCGCGACTCCTCTGCCCAGCGTCGACCATAATCTGGTGATTGACGACAGTGCTGTTCCCAGTGGCGACATTATCGAAACTCAGCTCACCTTTACGCCACCGACGCCAGCTCTTTCTCGACCACTTCCTGTTATCGCACCACCGTCTTCCGAGGTCATTCCCGACTCTGAGCCACCTCTGGAAGACGCTGACGTTACCATGGGACCACCGCCGCCGCCCAGACCAGCCTCGAAATCCTTTCCAAGGCGTAATCGCGTTGAAGACGATGAGATTATTCCGGATTCATTGGAAATCGAGGAAACCAAGGATATGGAGTCGGAAGATGAACCGATGGATGAGGACGAAGAGAGTATTCCGCTTAGATTGCTGGATGCAGGCTTGACGGGCAAGAAAGACAAGGGAAAGCCAATCGTCCAAGTTACTGTATCGTCCGCCAAGAAGGTCATTCCTCTTCGTCTTCGCTCTATTGTACATTCTTCTGACGTTTCAATAGCCCAGTCGTGGTTCCACTAAAACTCCTGTTCCCGCTCGTCAGACCCGAAAGAAAGCTGCTGAAGAAGTTATACCATCTTCGGTCCCCAACGAGACAGTATCAAGACGACAACCACCACGACGTGGTAATGCTCGTTCAGCTCGGGGCACAGGAAAAGGCAAAGGCAAGGGAGCAACTGGAAAGGCTCGAACCACTCGAAAGACGGTAAAAAAGAGGATTCAGAGGATGATGGTGATTCGGATTCTGATGACCAACTGCGGCTCAGGGATGAAGATGACAGGACGGAACTCGCGGACGAAGAAAAGCCCATGGAGTTCAATCATTCATTAAAGCGACCATATGGCTCTGAGAGCTCTAAATCCAACAAGAAACGCAAAATTTTCGATGAATCGCCGTCGGTTAGGACTCGAGCTTCCTCTTCTCTCCGACCTGCGCGAGTGTTCAGAGTCATTGGATTCTGGAAACAGAACAAGATCTGGTACACTGGATCCGTCATCGGCAAACTGCCAAATGGGCTCTATGTCGTCAAATTCGACGATGACTGTCAAGCAGAGCTTCCACTGGCCCATCTACGACAATACGAGATTCGTCCCAACGATCGAATCTTCATACACGACTTGAACGTGTCTGTACACCAATTCATCAGGCGCCATGACCAAGACATTGTTCAGGTTATCGAGCGCAAAACTATTGTCGAATATCCTGTAAAGGATATTAGCATTGCCGCCCGGGTCATTGAAGAAGATTGGAGCGACCGGATGTTAACCGACGGCTCCATCGAGCTTAATGAGGTATTGCCTTCTCAACGTAGCAGTCGTCGGTCGCCCTCTCGAGGATTCTCTTTGGCCAGCACTCGGTCCTCTAGTTCGAAGCCTCTCTCCGGGTATGGAATAATCCTGACCTTGAGCGAAGGAAACGATGACGACAGAGCGGCCATCAAGGCTCAGATTGTTGCAAAAGGCGCTACCCTTGTCGAGGACTTTGAGAGCGTCATTTCGTTTGCGAGCTCGGCCTCTGTTGACGGGAGCGTCACTTTCTTCAGCAACCAAGTGGAATGGAATGCCGACATTCCCATCCGCCATCTTTTTGTTGTCGCCGACACATATAGCCAGAAGCCCAAATTTTTGACTGGAGTCGGTTTTGGTGTCCCGTGTCTGAACAAGCGGTGGATTGAAGATACGACACTGGTGGTACGCTCTCATTTTTGGACGAGCTCTTTCGTTGATCCTTCTTTTTTAGGCAAGACCTGACTGGCCTCCATATCTCTTGCCGCAAGGACATTCGCATCATTTTGATACTGAGCTCTCCCAATGCGTAGATCTGCGCTGGCTTGAGCGATCACTTGTTCAATATCATGGACAACCCGATTCCGACCAAACTTTTAGCTCACACCTCCGTGTTCTGTGTTGGCAAAGACTTGGCTCACGTACGTCTGTCGTCGAATCATTTTTCTGCATTAATCAGTACGTCACTAGCGCGGTATCTCAATCATTTTGTTGTCGATGGGCGCGAGCAAGGTTCTATCAGCTCCCGAGATCTCGACAGATGCATGGACGGACTATGACTATGTCCTTTTTTATGATAAGAAGAGCTTCCAAGCTTCGCCACGCAAGTCGACCGCCAAAGCAGTGCTCTGGGACTGGATGAAAGAGTCTTTGATCAGCGCCAGACTCATGCCTCTGCCGTAGGATGGAAATGAGTCGGTATTATCCTGTATTTTTCTTGTTGCCCAACCATTGTATCGAAATTGATAAAAATTGCAAATATATTGTACATATACTGTATACTGTAGAGCATTGGTATAGTTTTGGAATAAGTTATTGTTGCATACAGTCTACATTGGAGAGGAGGAAAAAGGTAAAGGAATGTGGCGTCTCTTTACTTGTCGAGACGAATGCCGCAACGAGCGCACTTTTGCTCGGTGTCCATGCTGTGAAGAGAGCAATGAGAAGGAGATTCGAGCGGCAGGATCCGAATGGACGTACAATAGACAGATGAGGCCTATCGGGAAGCAAACGACAGCAGTAATGATACCGCAAACACCATACTTGGTTGTTAGGCTCATGCACGCCTTTTTCGTTTTTCTGTCAGTATTCGAGGCAGAATTGAAAATGGTCACACCTTGCGCACAACGGGCAAACACTGAATTTTCTGTCAGTAATCGAGGCAGAATTGAAAATGGTCGATGGAACATACATTGAGCCCGATATTCTTCACCAATCTGAGAAGCCGACTTGGGCATCTGAGGAGCCTGGGGTGGCTGCAGGTTATTGATAGGTTGCATAGGAACCTGTTGTTGAGAATATTGAGTGTCGTAGGCAGGAGCCTGATGTTGAGGATATTTGGGGTCAGACATTGTGGTAGTAGTTGCTGTCCTTGTTTCGAGTTTGGTAGGGTTATTTTATATGGAAAAAAGTCGAGGCGGTGTCCATCAGATGTACCTTGCATTGCTGTAGTGGCGTGGCGGTATCCTGATGGCGGGTGTCGTGTCGGAAAGCGCTCCATCAATCCTTTTTGATTAATACTATGCTTCCTTCCTTTCCGAATCATCCACACATTTTTCTCTCCCAAGTCCACCGGTATTGTGAAAACCAAATTCCAAACAACGATAATCTTCCAGCACTGTCTCTCATAGCCAAGATGCGGATTGATAAGGATCCAGGATCATTCTGCCGGGGGTCGACATGATCTCAAGGCGGTCCTCCGGGATGTACGGAACCACTACGGAACCCATACTGGTCGGTCAATCTCCCCAGCACGAAAGAGCGCCAAGGACCGCCAGCCTGATGATCGATGTTGAGTGCTGTTCAATTGCAATCGCAATCGCCACTCGATTCGCTTTGAAGCCGGGTTGCCGAAACACGTGTCAGGGCCCATGTCGGAGCTCTTCATTGCCCCGAGCTTTCCGAAGCCCACTCGCTGCCCGCTCAAACCCGTCTTTTCCTATTTAGGGCAAGGCGCTGGCGATCAAGTTTGTATTTGGCCGAAAATAATTGTCAAGAAAATGTATCAAGTGAATTCCGCAAATATAAGTATTCACCTGCATCTGTAACTCCCAGAGCAAGTGATGCGAGAAACCATAGAAGATTGCAGCGCTTCCTGAAAATAATGTCCGAGAGGAAGCTATTACTGTTCCCAAATAGCGACTTGAGGCAACTTCGCGGCAACGGCGTAGATCTACCTGTCGGCATTGTTGTTGGCCGTATTGGCATTTCCCGGCACCACTGTATATGAGCTACCGAAGAATCCGCACATCCCGCGCAACAAAGCTTGGTGTCTGCCCACTCAACTTCCTGGTTAGAATATAAGGGATAAGGCCGGCGAGCGGCAGGGCCCGCTACCAGGCTTCGCGTGATTCGTCACACTGCGTGACATTATCGGCCGGGATCCGGCAAGAAGTTACCCACACCATCCTGGCTCAGTAAAGCATACCGCGAACTCGTAGGATGAGTAGCAGGAGCATGCGGTACAAATCACCTTTATGAGGTTATATTTCACCGTAAATTATTACAGGCTGCTGTGCACCAGTCGTTTGCGGCGAGCCAGTAGCCCGGCTGCCACAATCGGCCGGTGCTACCCCCACAGCCTACACCAGTTCGTTCTTAGTTGAGCCTGTGCTCCCACTAATTCCAGTATTTCATCATGTCATAATTTCTATATATTTATTCAATGAAGCAGCTATATACTACTCTCAGGTCAGTGACTAGAACTCGGGGGTGTGGTGAATGCATTAAGTAGCGGACTGTGGCTCTACCTGTGATGACGATACAAGAAGGCTATCATGACCAAAGGCTTTTGTCCATCAAATCTGAAGTACCCGAGAATCCTCTGTCCCGCCTCTTTCTTTGCTGGCGACGCGCTCGGCACTGCGAGCGGTATTAAGGTGAGTGTCTTCGTGTCCACATGTTCATCAGACCTCTTGATCGTTTCCCAAAGGACTTTGAGAAGAAGGCGCAAGAGAACAATAAAGGAATCTCTTCTATGGTGAACGAGCGGATGTCTCTGAACAACTCACTGGGTAAGCTTCCAATATTTACTCTTGGTAGGATGCTCATCATGCCGCTTTATCATCTAAATATTTCTTGCAGGAACAGGACTCTCAATGATGGTCGATGCCGACTTGGTTTTTGTCAACTTGAACATGATGGACCTCGCCGATATGTTCAAATTTCCCAAAATCTCCACCAGTTCAAGAATAGGCTTCCTGAAATTGACCTGGATAGCATTGTTTAGCATCTACTCTTGCCTTACTTCAGAGGAGTATGATGCACTCAAAGTCAGCCGAGGCCGAATCAGTGTCGAGGTCAAGGGTCTTGATGTGAAACATCGAGAATACCAGTGTGCTCTTGCGAAGAGCGTCTCTCAGTAAGCAGTTCATCTTCTGGTGAGACTTTGTAAAGCTTATGTTGCATCAGATACATGTTCTAGACCAAATGCTGTCCGGATAACCGATGGAAATCATTATCAAACAAACTCGTATGTCATACAACTCATACCAAGCTCTGTGGGTGAGAATGTGCGCTATGAGATGAAGGTTGATGACTTTGTCGTAGTCAAAGTCAGTCTATTATCTTACTCTTGCTATCAGTATTAACAATCCTGATAAGGACACAGCAAAAACCCAGAAAATCAACCCTAAAGTCAAGAGCAACCTCATGTACAAGTCATGTTGGCAATGAAAGCTAAATGTGGTAATGTGAAACCAATGGTCACTTTTTCACTAGCCTGTGGCCTGTAGAGTCAAGACAGTTGAATTTGATGTAGATTGTACAATGTACAGTGAAACCCGACGTTATACACTTTGCTGTCCATTGAATTTGTTAATTCTGACAAGGTCCTCAAAAAAATCCAGAGATGACAACTGCATACACTGTTACTATGCGCTGCTCGTCGTGGACCTTGCGGTCCACTCCTCACAGCGCACTGAACTGGGGCGTTCCCCCCCAGACCCCCCCCCCCCCCCCCCCCCCCCCTATTATAGATGATTTCAGGATAAATGTGGTACTACACTCTTTGCCGAAACGTAGCTTTCAATGGGACAGGATTCAGCCAAATAAAATAAAGAATAAGTGGCAGTAGCTGGGATCGAACGACAGACCGCACGATGAGCAAAGGGGTCACGTGCAATCAAAACACAGCCACCGCCCAAAATCTTTTTTGCCTGCCAAAAAAAAATAGGGCGGTATAAGACCCACACCTAACAAGTTAGGTAGCGGGGATCCCTCCTTGGGACACGTGTCTCGGCAACCCGGCTTCAAAACGATTCGAGTTGCGATTTATAAGCGAACAGCACTTTGCGATGACCATCCTTCATGTTGACAGGTACTAGTTTCAATGACTTTTATATCGTCACAAGTCGCTGAATATAGCATTCAGGTTTCTCCATGAATCCTTTAGGACGCGATTTTCGCGCTACAGGCGCTCCTGAAACTCGGTTCCCCCAGGTTACGGCGGCGGCAAGTTTAATCTCGATTTCAGGAGCTTGGGTTGTTCCGCTGGTGGATCCAACTGAATGGGGACCCTGGGGGCGGAAACCTGTGAATAACGACTTCATATATTAGCGCGCCAGGCGTTTGTGCAAGACCCGATCATCCCAATGTCTGTCGAAACCTTGGAAGAGGCACCTCATTCCAAGCCTGAGATACAAGGAGACGAAAAAAGTCCAGAAGAATCTTCGGATCTGCCAGGGAAAGATGTGGCTCAGGCCTTTCCTGAAGGCGGAATCCAGGCTTGGTGTACGGTTCTCGGAGCGTAAGTGTTCTCAGTGGGCGCAGAGGCTTTTGTTGACTCGTCGAAGATTCCTCATCCAGTTTTCTGCTTTTGGGTGAATCAAAAAAATCAATGTTCAATCTTTCTTGGCTGATTTACCGCGACTTTCAGATACGTGAACATTTACGGAGTCTATGCTGGTTTGTTTTTTCGATATTGATCCACTGCCTGGCTAACCGACAAGAGAGACTTTTATGTTCGCGAGTATCTCACGAATAAAACCTCGGCGCAGATCAGGTACGATTCGCCAAGCTTGATTCTGTCACAATTGAACTGTCTCTATAGTCTGATAGGAAGTACACAAGTCTTCTTTGCGCTATCCATGGGTCTTGTTGCAGGAAAGCTTTTCGACAAGGGCTACTTGTAAGTCTGGCAGCTGGGCTGCCATCCTGCGACTGAAATCCTGGCCAGTCATCATGCTGTTATCGGCGGCAGCTCGCTGTCCGTGTTCAGCTTGTTCATGCTATCACTTTCCAAGCCAGGACAGTATTATCAGGTAAGCCTGCTCATTCACTCTATATGCTATAGCCCCATATCTTCCAGGTTTTCCTCAGCCAAGGCCTGGGTTTGGGAATCGGCATAGGCTTGACGCTGATACCGACCCTAGGAGTCCTGGGCCACTATTTCCAGCGTAAACGTGGTTTCGCTATGGGCATAGTCATTTCCGGAGCCTCGTTGGGAGGTACAGTACATCCACCGATGCTCAACAAACTCTTCTTTGGTCCAGTGGGATTCCATAATGGAGTCCGAGCGAGTGCGGCCCTTCTAACCGGGCTCCTGTTTATCGGAAATCTACTCGTACACACGAGATATCCTCCCCGTCGAATGGCCAAGGCTGTTTCAATAATTTCATTTGCGAAAGATATCCCTTACGTTTTCACAATTTTGGGGTACGTGGCACCACTGCTATAGCGAACCTACCTTGACTTAAACTCGAAGAGTGTTCTGTGTGATAACTGGCTTGTTTTTTCCCCTTTTCTTCCTACAACTAGATGCAGTCCGACACGGAGTCGCTGATAGTCTCGCATTTTACACGGTACGCCACATCTCCGGTTTCAGACGTCTTTCACGAGCGATTCTCTAGTTTGCAATCCTTAATGCAGCGAGTATATTTGGACGAGTGATACCCAGTATGTTCATACCGACATTCGGCGTTTATAATGTCATCATTCCATGTTCGATTGGATGTGGAATCATGCTCTTCAGTCTTTTCGGTCTTACCAACGACGCTGCGACCATTCTCTTCTCCATTCTATATGGCTTCTTCTCTGGAGCATGTGAGTCGGCCGTTTTCAATGATTCCCTCAATCTGAAACTCTGTACAGTCGTCTCCCTGTGCGGACCCATATACGCTTCGACTGCTAAAGACCTATCCGAGATTGGTGTCAGAATGGGATTGGGTTTTGTTTTCAATGGTGAGATTGAGAATACAGCAACAATTGAATGTTGTTGACTGTATTGCAGGAGCCGCTGTCTTACTAGGTTCGCCTTGCTGCATCCTAGCGACCTTCAATGATCTAAACTTGGCACTAGGCAGTCCTGTTGCGGGAGTCTTACTAACCGATGAATTTCTTTGGTGGAGACCGATAGTCTTCTCTGGAGTACGTATCCTGTTTGTACTCAAGCTCTGTACTGATCTGTGCCAAGGCTCTCGTATTCTCCGGCACGTTTTTCCTTATGATTGCAAGAGGACTGGTAGCATCGTCGAAATCCAGTCAGAGGGTATAATTCTAAATATCGTAAGATACTATTAATCAGTGAAAAGATACCAAAGAACGTTCCCACAACATTCTCAATGTGTATTCTCAATGTATTCACGGGCTCGATGCTGTTCAAACTTTACTTACATATTCGTTCGACGCGTTAATATTATAATTCAATCGTAAATAATATCATCATTCAATTCGGGAAAAGTACCCATTGTGTACGAAAATTTGTGAAAACGGTGGGTGTAGAGGGTCATGTGACCGTTCACGTCACACTGTGACATCGATACTTGCACGTTGACCACGATGGTCTCAGTGCTCACCAGCTGGAACAAAACTGAACCTTCATCACACAGTTAATAACCGCCCGCCCGAACACTCTGTCCAATTTTTTCTTTATTTCGCTCTCTCCAACTTCCCGCGCCCCTGCAGACCTTCCAAAGGCCTTCTGTCGCCTCAAATGGAACTTGTTCTGCTTATCCTCGCAGCAACAAAGTTGACTGTAGGCATATTCTAATTCCCGACGACATCCGCTGCCAAGAAACATGCCCTCTAATGAAGTTGCCGCTCTGGCATGTGCGAAATGGACCGCCAGCAGAAAAGACAACGACTGTATAAATACCATCCGTGGCCTCGAACATTCCTCAGCAAACAGTTCATCTATCTGCTACTTTCGGCCTCAAGTTCCCTTCCAGTTCTCTTACAGTAATCAGCATGAAATTCTCCACCATCGCAGCCTATGCAGCAGCCATCGGACTCTCAGGAGCCGCTTTTGCTGCCAAGATGCCTATGACCTCCAACAGCATCGTCAAAGGCATCGACTCGGTGACCGTCATTTCCCAGAACACCAACGTCTTGATCCAGCCTTTGTCGCTCAACTTGGGTTTCGTCCAGATCGTCACTTTGGGCACGGTAACAAATTCCAATTCGACATCTAGTTCCGCTGAATATTTTCGAATAGAGCATGTGCAAACAATTCAGTCTCATCATCGCTGCTTGTACTTCGCTCGCGGCTGGCACAGTTTCTGCGGTCTTCACCGGTGATGCCTCTCATGCCATTGTCGTGGCCCTGGTCAACGCAAGTCAATTCCAGTTTCTCCACATCTTCTTTCTGAACCATTCTTCAGTTCGTCAAGGTCCACCAACTCTTGCTGAGCACTGTTATCGGTAACCTTTTTCATTGTCAAATGTTTTTCAGTGTCTGATTTGTGCCACTAGGCAAACATGGAATCTTTGCGGCTTGCTTCTTCACCGCGCCAGTTGCGGTCGTCTTGAGGGCCCTTGAAGCGGTCGTCGATGCAAGTGAACTTTGTCCGTCTGAATTGTACGACGCAACTGAGCATTATTTTCACAGACTATCGCGTTTTTCCTCATCGGATGCATCGCGCCTTCAGGCCCAGACCACGATATGGTGGTGAAGGCTACGGGTTCACTCAAGATCTCCGTTTCCCAGACCGTCCAGGTCTACAGTAAATAGTTGAGCGCTGCTCGAGCTTTGCCAAGGCTAGAGAGGTCATTTATCCAAGGGATGTAGTCGTTGCGTATAGTTGTGGTTTGTTCTCTGCCAAGTTTCATATACATCTTCATTGTGATTCGAGAATTCCTGAAAGAAAGAGTGCAAGTTGAAAGAATGAGCGGCGGCGCATCATGATGGTTGGTAAGCAACGCACTCAACTTCCTGCCACCAGCCCCAGCCTCTACTGTATTCTTTTACTGGTTATGAACTCCGGAAAATATTTTATGCTCGTCACAAACGCAGCCGAAGTCGCTGGCTGACCAGTGACCTACCCTGAGTGGACCCAACCGCGATGCCTGCGAATTGTACGTGTTTTTTTTGTATTCTGTCTTGCTCCTTTTCACAAAAGTTTCCACGAAGCACGGATATCCAGTGGATATGTTGTGAGCAGATTTCTCGGATCCTATGGGCCTGCGGGATAATCGAGATGTCTTTGGCAGATTGCCTCTCCTGGTAGTCATTGACGTCGGTGTTGGAGGTTGAACTGAAATCGCGCCCTTTGATGTCTACATGGCTATATCTTGGTAATTGTGCTTTCTTCTGTTCAATTCCTTGGCTGAACGTGTCTACAGTTGTACATAGCTTGAACATACCGCTTATATACCCCATTTGCAACGACCGCAGAACGAGGACATCAAGTTTTGATTATCATGAAATAGTCTATGTCCCTTCGCTACCCACGACACAAGCGACATAGAAGCCTGTGGAAGCTGATATATGTAGGTTCTTTTCTTTTTCTCGGGTGTTAATTTATTCTCACCAGATCAATATCTCTTCATCTTCATCTTGCACCAGATAGTATTATGAAGCATTCCCAGGCATAGCAGCCCAAATGACGGCAAAATCCTCGAGGCAAAGACTCGTGTCGAAGGCGCTTCCAGGCTTTTGACACCGCCACGGCGGGATCCCATCCTTTTGGGACTGGGGCATCACAATTTGCGACAGTCGTCTCACGGTCCTGTCTCATCATCGTTCTAGGTCATTCTGATGTGTCGCGGCCTCGTTGCAAGCTTTACGCGTCGCTGTTTATAAAACCGCTGTCTCCGTCGACACCCACAGGATCTTCCATCGCGCTTTGTTTCTTTTCGTCTTCCTTCCATTCCTCAGGCATTATCATGTCCTCCTTGCACCAAGCTGCGATTGATGGAAATTGTGACGAATTTCGCCAGCTGCTGGCTGCAGATGGCACAAACGACGTGAACAGTTTGGACTCAGCCGAGAGAAATATTATGATGTGCGCGGTCGCAGGAAACCAGTAAGTTGTTCAGCTCAGCTTCTTGGTCAAGCTTTGACGCGTCTTTTTCTCAGCTGGAAGAACTTACACGTCCCAGAGACGTCATACATGACCGAGGATCGCCTCTCTCTCATTCGGTTGCTGCTACAAACCTCAAACATCAACCTCTGGACTTTGAATGGCCCTCAAAAGGCATTCAATGGTGTCACGCCTCTGGGAATGGCGTCCTGGCTCAAGATGCTTTCTGTTGTGGTCATGATGCTCGAAGAAAGTGCAGGGAGCATATCCGTCGATGGGCCCGACTGTCATGGAGCGACCGCGCTCATGTGTATGTCACTTTCCGGATTCTCTTTAGGGTTTGTCTGATATCTTTTTCAGATGCCACTCGTGATGGAAGTCTGGACGTGGTAAAGGTTTTGGTGCGTTTCCATGGTTCATTGTTTGACTAATCCTTCTCATGTCTTTGGTTCCAGCTTCGTCACGGGGCCCGCCCAGATTTCAGAGATCTTCATCACCGTAGCCCGATTCAGTACGCTCTCACCGCAGCAACTTCTCATCCTGATGTTCTCTATCTCTGCGAATCCGCTCTAAGGTGGCATCGACTCCGTGAGTGCCAGGTGTGTATTTCGTCTTTCTGCTCTTCGCTCTCGCTAAATTTTCGCAGTCAGCGAAAATCAGACTATCGCCACAGTATGAGTATCAATCAGAGTACTCCAAGCTATCCTTCCCGACGTTGGAAGCTATCAGGCTACCCGTCTTCACCGAAGCGACGACATCGCGTGTAACTGACACCCTTGTCCAGTCCGTCATTTCTTCCAATACAACATTCCTTCAATCATTGCTTTTCTCGTCATCATTACCTTCCACATCGAGCGGTATACCGCTACCTGCCCTCCCGGTTCTGGTAAATCGACCAGATTCCAAGGGATGGAGTCCAGTCCATTATTGCGCCTCAATACCCTCTCCTTCGATTAACATCCTCGACATGCTATACTGCGCTGGAGCAGAAGTCAGCCTTTTCACCTCTACAGAACATTATACTCCTCTTCATATACTGGGGCGCTATGCTCGTTATGCGACTCCGGCTAGTTCTGCCGCGACACTTTACCAATTTACGACTCATCTCGTACATGATTTGCGAGCTCCTTTGTCAGCCCAGGACATGGACGACGAGACATGTATTCATGTTGCTGCAGAACACGGCAACTGTATCGAGGTCTTGATTGCATTTCTGGATTGCGATTTCAGCGGCTCTGTTCGTGAAATACGGAATGCTCGAGGGTGAGTTATTGTGTCACGGTCTGGAGTATACATTCTGATGGCTCTCGTAGACTGACAGCTCTCGAAGTTGCCAAACCCGAGTTTCGTGTTGCTTTTGGCTCGGATGCTGAAAGATTTCGGTCAACTTCAGCGATGTCGTCAAACACAATCCGTCGGGCATCAGATTCTAGCTCATCCCTAGTCTCTCTTACCGATGACACCGGTCTCTCTGCGCCAGAGGACATGTTTCCGTCCGATTTCGATATCTCATCCGCTTCACGACAGTTGATCGCAAACCTGCGGTTCATCACTCCTTCCATTCCAAATCCAACGCCGGCGCATCTCGACCACCTCGAGAATCTCCTACATGACTCCTTTGATCTGTCACGGGTTGTTCTGGCCTATTTTCTTACGAGAACACAAGACCTTACGAGACAAATCAAAGACCTCCGGGCCAAATCTGAACGAGCAGCATCGTTTGTTGACCATGTTTGTCATTTGGCCAACGAGCAGCTTGTTTTGCGAAATCTTCAGCCCATACATCCTCGTAAACTTTACAGAGGTTCAGAGGACTCTCAAGCGACAGCGGTTAGCCTAATCGAGGCTTCAGCTTCCAAGACATCCTTGAATAGCCGGTCATCGACGCCTGCGACGATGGCGAGCTTTCCGCGACCCAGGAAACGGTCGGGAGCCTTGACACAGTGGTTCGACAACTTGAGAATCACCGTCTCTGACCAAACGAAAGATTCAGCGCCGTCAAAAGAGACGACATTACGAGGTTGGTTCAAGCAGAAGCTTGTCGCAGAAAAGACTACAGTTGTCGAGCTCTCGGTCGAGACCCCTCCTGCAGTCGAAAGTGCTCAGACTGTTTCAACCCCTCCCAAATCCATCGATTCTGTCGAATATGCTCTACGAACTGCTCGATTTGTCCTGTCCGCCGCGTCTCAAGATCTTAGAGCGCTCGAGGACTGCATTGATTCGGTGAGCTTTTTTCTGTTCCATGTTAAACCTGATTTTGACTCTTTCTAGGCGCAGGAGGTTCTAGACCGCACAAACTATTCAATATCGCGTGTAGATCGCCTCACCAAGAGAGCTTTGAAGGTGAATTGTGCTGTTATTTTCCATATTATCTTTCAACTCATTGTTATGCAGAAGCGCGCTGTCACCATCAAACAGCTGCGCCAAAACCCCGAGCGACAGGTTCACCACCAATCAAGCTCGAGCTCTCTTTTCTCGATATCATCTACCGCTTCCTCGATCGCGTCTTTCGCGGAAACACTGACTGAAAATGACGACCCAGAGACACGAGCCATACGACGGCTCACTCTACGAAAAATTGAGGCTGGAACTCATGGTGCCATGCAAGAGATTGATAGGATTCAGTCTTGGCTTATTGTTGTAAAAGATGTGGCGCGCGGTGTCAAAAAACGGGCGTATCTGTAGATTTTACTGTTGTTAAAAAGTATTAAAGACGGTTGCATAATGTATATTTTTGTATACTAGCTAAGATGTTGTACATAGTTTTCGCCTCTGATCCATCAGATTGCACGCTACTGTGACGGATTGTGCCACTGACGACCGGACAAGTCCGATGCAGACAAGCGCCGTTAACAGTAAAACAATAGAGAGGCGGCAATGCCTGAAATTAACATCCTTGTTCTTTCCTTCTTATCAGCCACTACATCCATCCCAAAGCTAGAAATGTGGCAATCGACCGACTTGCTCCTTCAGAACTTGTCCAGCTACCCGTTTGTGACTTGTCGAATTCGCCTCGACTCCAGGGATTCCACAACACAGCTTCGGACTGACACTCGGAGAACTAACCTTGAATCTCACTGATAGTCAGCCGAAATTGGAAGAATCAAACTCCGAAAGGTCGGCAAATGTCACAAATTTCAAACTGATAGTACTTATGCGAAGGTTTGAGGTTTGACTTTGAGCAGGCCAGGGCTAGGTCAAGCCAGGCCGAAGCCGTCGGCTTCAGGCCAAGCCGGGGCCGGCAAACTACTAGATACTTTAACTTACTATCGTGGGACTGGATATGCAAATCACCCTGGGAACTCTTGAACCGTGTTAGCTGGGGCTGCGAAACTTGGAATATATGGAATATGGACTGTAAAAACACTGAATATGAAGTCAATTATTTTTTTCCAGTGTTGTAGCCACCTGGAGACGTCGGGACTAGGATATGCAAATGTCGTCACGCAATGTCACACTTGCAAATTTTGCAAATCGCATCACATTTGAGACTCCGACAGGATGCCGATCACAGGCCCACTGTTCGACAGCAGTTTTACAGTGCGCACTGACCCATTTTGGGTGAATCATGAAGGATTCCTGGTTCATTGAGATCTACACTGATTGGGCCTTCTTTTCCGCTTGTTTGCCTAATTCTTTTAGCCTATGTCCATCCCAGTGGGTTTGGCCCCAGAGTGCCACGGTTGAAGCAGAATTATGATCAGAGAGATGGATAAACATATGTTGAATGTAGGAGAACAACAAAATGAATAATATTTACCTCCTTGGGTGACTGGAGATGATGGTAGTGTATGAGAAGAGCCACAAGCCGGCGGTGTTTGAAATCCGGCAGCATCCGTCACGCTGTTTTGCAGAACTATGCTCGAATCTTGATTCCCGGGCCTTTCCTCGGTGCTTTTGCCTGAAAAAAATTCTTGGATCTTTTCAAGGACCATCTCTCAATGATTCTGCCCCCAAAAAGAGCCCCCAAATATCATCAATTCCAAGGCACTCACCAAGGTGTTGGTTTTGCAACTCTGATTCTCAGGATTGTTGCATTTTTAATTCAACCGTCTCTTGAGAATTTCTCCACAGGATTTACATTGCTAGTGCTGAATGGTTTATTTACAGACTCTGATTTCCAGGGCAATTGAAGTACCGCAAGTGCTCGAAAAACGAGCATTTGCATATCTAGACCGGTCGGATCGGATTGCATATCCGGTCCCACGATAGTACGTCTCAGGCCTCCCGGACCAGAGTGTTCTCTCATGATCGTCTGAAGCAGTCTGAAGCACGAGAAAGAATGGCTCCACGGCACTTCTTGCGCAAGACAAAACGATCGACAACTTGTGCCACAAGCTGTACCGTCGTAGACAGGTCGCTGCGCCACAAGTTGGAAAGAGCTAACGCTGTCATTGATGCAAATGCATTCACAAAGACCGGCTTCTCATGCAAAGCGAGAACATTAGGCTCAAGCAGGAAGTAGTAGCTCTCAAGCAGAGCGTGGGCTGTATACCGCTTGTAGAAAGGGAAGATTCAGACAGCGGAACACCATAGTCCGAGTGGAGTATTTCCACCAAAAATTTTGTATTTTTTTTTGGTATCTGCACGTCTTGTTTCGGCGATTGTATTGACATTCTGCATGTGCCTGCGAAATCTCGACGTTTTGAATTGAGGACGCGTCAGATCAGGCCCAAAAAATGATGAAGCAATAATGAGACCCTGGATGACTAAGCCAATTGAACTTCTCTCCCCCACCATGTCGGAAGAGCCGGAATATGAAGTCGGTGAGTGCACGAAATTCTCCGCTTTATATTTCCCAACGGTCTTTCAGAAACTGTCACTCAAGCAAAGCTGGTGAAAAAGCCTGGGAGAGGAAAATCATTAATATGGGTGAGCCCAGCTCAAGTCTGTTGCGATAACTGGTTGACTCGTTTCTCAGAAATACCGAGTCAAGGTATTTATTGCTATTCTCCTTTGTAATTAATTTGAACGCGTTTGTCAGTGGAAGGGCTACAGCACAGACGAGGATACGTGAGCAGATGTTCCTTCCAACCTGACCGCCACTGAACGGGATCTGAGATAGTTGGGAGCCTGAAGAATCCTTTGGAGGCTCAACCAAAATTTTAGATCAATTCTGGGAGCGAGCAAACACGGGTGGTCGCGACTATCGCAACATCAGCTTGTTCAAGTTGAATGAGGAAATTTTGACTATTGGCCCACCTCGTGTGTCCACCGCCTTTTCCGTTTCTTCATCTTCTCAATCAATTACAGGTCGAAAAGCAAAACGAGCTGAACCAAGCAAGTCGCCAGAGGCACCAGACCCCGCAGTACATTCACCCGTCGCAGCCAGTTCGAAACGACGATATGGATCTCTCGAAGTAGTCGACGCCACGGAGGATGAACCTATCAGACCTCCGAAACGTGCTCGAGCCAAATCTCCCGAAGTGGTCGTAATCAGTGAGGAAGCCGTCAATAAGAAACGGGGCCGACCACGAAAACAGCCTGAAAATCCCCCGGTTACACCACGGAGAAATTCCTCACGAAAGTCAGCCAAACCAGCACCAGATCCAACACCTGCTGCTTCTTCATCTCGAAAGAGAGCACGAAAGCCGTCACCCGAAATCGTGCCAGCGACATCTGAGGAAGACGATGATGATTCTGACATCGAGATCACTGGTCCTGTAACCAACGCCAGTATCTCTGCGACACAAGGTTCGAAAGACGTGGCGATGTCCAGCAATGGAGAGAAGGATGCAGCTCCCGCTAGCCGTGTTCTCCCTCTCCATCGCGCTCGAGCTGCGAATCCACGCGTCAAAATGGTCGATGCTTTCGATGCTCTTGGGGATCAGCCTATGCTTTCCGCCAAAGCCAAAGCTATCGGCGGTGCAAATCAGACAAAGAGGCAAAAGCCTGGACCGGGCCGCTCTTCCATGGGGCTCAAGAATGCCGGGTCGCCAGGTAAACGCGCTAGAAAACACAACAAGCAAGAAGAGGAAGAAGAGGAGGAGGAGGAGGAGATAATTAACAATGTCCAGGATCCTGCTCCACCCACAGCTGCAGAGTTGCTTGCCTTAGCAAATCTCAACGAAGAAGATTGTCATGAATTAGTCGACTTTGAAGACGATGTTGGTGCTACTGCAGCTGAAAAGGAACAGTATGTCATCGCTATTTGGCTGCTGCTCGTTTACTGATGAAATTGCGCCAGGGAAGAAAAAATCACTGAAGAAACAATACCCCCAACAACAGAAAGTGCATCCACCGCCCGCCCAAGAATGCCTTGGAGACAATCGACCATATTCGGACCTCTGTTTGTATTTCATTCTCCGATGTGACGCCACCTGACGGAACTTACATCGAATCTAGAGCTTCTGGTTCGGATACCCTCAACCATGGGACTGGTAGTGCCGACTCTATATCATTTGTTCTCAATATCGCCTCTGTATATCTCCCAGTTTTGTTTGTAGATATCTCGCAGGACTCTTCTCCCACTCTTGATTCTGTTCTCAAACCCGGGATCAAAGCTTTATCTGGAATATTTTATTCCGATGATAGAGCCCAAGCTGTACTCAACACAATGCGATTTGCAGGATGCAAGTCGCCTCTTTTCCAGAAATTTCGTATTCTGACCAAGTTACATCAGCTGCCGCCAGAGTCTTGCCTTCGCCCGATGCAACCGACGAACAGAAAGCTCTATTCGAAAACGTTCAATCCAACCTCAAGGGTAATTCTGTGGTAAGTATCTAATTGCATTCCGATATTTCTGCTCATTTCCGCGATAGATGGTCACCACCGTCGAGACGCAAATGCTCGTCCTATGTTCCTCAGACACGGAAGTCGCCCAGCGCTTCAACCTTCCTCAATCACTTTCAAACGCGAAAGGAATCCTTGTATCCCATGCGACCATCTCGAATCACTCAAAGTATATGGCCGCGATCGAGAGTTAAAAATGATTGCTATTTTATGTAGTGCTTGTTTTAACGGACGATAATGTGCAATTTATGTTCATGACTTTAACAACCATATATCGCTTAATACATTCAGACTATAAACTTTCTGTCCCAGGGGCGGCGTCCACGCCAATGCGACTTCTCGCCTGCAAATTGTTAAATTGAGAGTGGAACCGAAAGCAAAATTACGCACCTCCCTGACGATGGTCGCTGATAGGTCTGGTAGCACCTCCTGAGAATCTCCAGACGCCGGTACAACCGCCCATCTCGTTGGCAAATTCCCGACGCACAGACAGATATCTTCAGGAAGATGTAAGCCATGTTCCGTGTTGAAATGCTCTCTGACTAGCCGCTCCTCTGTTTGACCAGGTGAGAAGCGCATTCAAGACGATGACTTAACTGACCTTCAGCCATAGCGTTCAACTGGGCCGTCATCCCTCTAACAATGTTTTCCGCAGATTCTCTGTACAGTTGTCTTCGGGCAATTTCTAGGATTAGTTTGTTAAATGCCGCTTGGTAATAGACAAAGCGTTGGTGGAGGTGCTCTACGGTCAGAAGGTGCTCTTCCAAAGCGGTCAGTCGCTCATCACAGTCCGACTGTTATAGGGAGTGAGTTTCCCGGTCGGTGGATGAAAAAGTGACTTACTTCAACAGACTCTTGAGTTTGAAGCATTTCGGTCATAATTTCACCCAGCTCGTCAAGGTCGTCAAGAGCTGTAGCTAGCTGCTCAAGCTGTTGCTCCCCAGACCGTTTCGTAGCGCTGAGGGATTCACTTTGCAGACCTATTAGCGAAGAAGAAATGTGAGCAATGTTTGACTCACTGGGTCGAATTTATGTTGGCGACGTTTTCGTCCAGCTCAGACATGATAGACGGTAGTTCGTCAGTGTCTCGATTCATGGCTTGTATGTCCTCTTGGCTGAAAGCTTCTCCAGCCTCGCTATCTCGAAGTGCGGTAGCCATCTGATCGTAATGAGACGCTAAACTCTCCAGATGACCGGCCATGGAGGTTAATATACAATCCTGAGACGTCAGGGCAACTTCTATTCCAGGGAATGAAGCATTGTCAGGTAGAGAGTTGCGTATGGATGTGATAGTGTTGTTCAATGTTTCAGGAAACTCGTCAGTCTTGCTGAGGATGTCCTGGGTTTTTTAAAAATCGGTTAAGAAAAGTAATGCATCATGCAACGCACGTCTAGAGTAGCTTTTTCATTCTCCATCCTCTCCAAAACATCATCAATGCCCTGGTCGTCTACAAAATCGCGCAATGTTTTCCAATTATTGCGGTCCTGTCGAGCATTCTGTGCTGAAGATATACGAACAGTATCTGAAGGACTATGTCGGGGCGTGAGGAGCGCTTGTACATTTCTGACCGATTCATCGTCGGAATGCTGACTGCCAAACAATGAAGAATCGTCCGGGGTCTGATAAAAATCTGGGGGCACACGTTGGGCTCCGAGAGCCTCGAGGATGCTATCTAGAGCGTCCGTTTTAGCTGCACGGACCTCGTCCCATTCCTGAACTAATTCAGCTTACGTCCAGAGCTTGAATGGAGGGAGCTCACCTTAGCTTGTTTGGCCAGACGTGAGCGCTTTTCCTCGATATTCTTCGCAATATCAGCAGCAAGCTGGCGACTAGTCAATACTATAGCAGGGCAGCAGAGCAGCAGAGCCAACCTTGAGCTGGTCGATAATAGCCTCTGTGAGCCATCTGACTTTGGCGTCAACGGCCAGGACGTCGACGGCAGACTGCGCAGAAGCAGATGATATGTCCTTTGCTCGGGAACAAAGCTGTTCGCCATATTGGAGGGCCTTTTTCGACTGAAGGGCCAGGGAAGCAAGATGAGGCTGAGATGAAGCCATGGTCATCTGGCATTGAGGTCAAATCACAAGGATACGAAGGGAAACGTTCTGGAAGCCAGCGGAAGGAGAGAGGTTACTGAGACCGACCGAGTCACGAGCACGTGTCTCTTGACGCGCTCTCAGACGACTTTCTAAACCTTGTTTGAGGGGAGGCTCCTTCATCATGCTACGACGAATGCCAACGACAACCGACGGCAAAGTGGTCGATAGACTTCAAGAGAGCACCAGAATCAACAAGCCCTTCAAACCGCCCAGCTTCAATGTTGCTATTGAGCGCGTTCAGCCTCAGCGGAAACGAAAAAGGGTCTCCTACAAGAATCAGCAGGGCGACGACGACGATTCAGACGATGATAGTCGAAAGAAGAAGCGCAAGAAGGAGGAGCAGAGCTATTGCAACGAAGAGGAACTGCTCAATGCAGTGGTGAAATTCCCTGTATTCAAACCAAAGCCCTTTGAACAGGTCTTTGGTGGCGGAAGACGCTTTTCGATGCCAGAAATGCGAAACAAGGATGGTCAGATCGTCCAGAACCTCCCGTCCAACATGTCGCTCGGCACTCGTCCACCAGCCAAAATCATCCCTCGACCACTGCATGATCCTATGGAGGACCATGCCATTGTTCTGTACGACCCCACAATCGATGATAGAGAGACTGACGAAGAGAAGAAAGAGAGAGAAAAGGAAGAGGCCAAGGCCAAGGCTGCTGAAGAAGCCAAAGAGAAATCAGCTGGTCTGTTCAACCCTCACAAGAGCCTCAAGACAATGCTTGGCGAAGGAAAGGAAAAGCAGAAAGCGGCCAAGGTTCCAGTGGTCATCGATCCACGGTTAACCAAAGTCCTTCGTCCTCATCAAGTCGAGGGCGTCAAGGTGAGCTTTCTTATTTTCTTCTTCCTCAAACTCTATTCTTACTGGTTGCTAGTTTTTGTATAAATGCACAACGGGTATGCTGGTCGACAACCAGTACGGCTGTATCATGGCAGATGAGATGGGTCTAGGCAAGACTCTTCAATGCATTGCCCTTCTCTGGACGCTCCTTAAACAATCCCCACATCCCGGAAAATCTTCGATAGAAAAGTGCATCATAGTGTGTCCTTCTAGTCTTGTAAAGAATTGGGCCAACGAGCTCGGTAAGCCCTCCGTCGCGCGATCCTGGCTCCAACTGATTTTGATGCAGTCAAATGGCTCGGAAACGACGCGATTAATGCATTGGCTGCAGACGGCAAAGGAGGGAAAGGTGGTTTGTTGGAAAAGGTGACCCAGTGGGTAGCTGCTCGAGGAAGAAATGTTACTCAGCCAGGTAAACAACCATGTCGACCTCGTTGATCCACAGTTAACGTTTTCGCACAGTTATGATAGTTTCTTATGAGACTTTGCGCTCTCTCTCGGTGTATCTGGCTAACTGCCCTATCGGCCTTTTGCTGTGCGACGAAGGTCATAGGCTGAAGAATTCTGGTCAGTGCAGTCAAAACTATCTCGGCGCTGCTGACTTTGGTCCTAGATTCTCAAACCTTCCAAGCCCTCAATACGTTAGACGTGAAGCGACGCGTGATTCTTACCGGAACTCCCATCCAGGTATGTTTTACGCTTGATACTTTCAATCCCGTCTCATATTCTCTAGAACGACCTTTCCGAATACTTTTCGCTTCTCAATTTCGCGAACCCCAACTTTCTCGGCTCCAAGAATGATTTCAGGAAGAACTTTGAGAATCATATTATCCGTGGTCGTGATGCCATGGCCAGCGATCTTTTCAAAGCTGAGTCCGAGAAGAAGTTGAAAGAGCTCGGTGGCCTTGTCACGAAGTTCATCATCCGGCGAACCAACGACCTGCTCTCTAAATATCGTCAGTGCGCCAAACTGTTCTGCCAAAATGGTACTAAAATCTCACGTAGTGCCTGTAAAGTACGAACATGTCGTCTTTTGCGGGCTCTCGGATTTTCAGCTCTCTCTTTACCGACTTTTCATATCGTCTCCCGAGATCAGATCTCTCTTGCGTGGAACCAATTCTCAGCCTCTGAAAGCTATCAACATTCTCAAGAAGCTCTGCAACCATCCAGAGCTGTTGGACCTTCCCAAAGACCTGCAGGGCTGTGATCATCTCATTCCAGAGGGATTTTGCGGTGCAGGCTCAACGA
Source organism: Mycena floridula (assembly GCA_029320655.1). Classification (NCBI taxonomy): domain Eukaryota; kingdom Fungi; phylum Basidiomycota; class Agaricomycetes; order Agaricales; family Mycenaceae; genus Mycena; species Mycena floridula. Next base: position 680,195 of record JARIHS010000025.1, read on the forward strand.
GCAAAGGTCGCAATCCGGTCGTCCACTGTGACTGGGGCGGCAAGTTTCTTGTGTTGGAGCGGTAAGTTCTCAACGTCGTCGTGATGAGCCTTGCTGAAGATGTATAGCTTCTTACACCAGCTCCGGACCACTACCAATGACAAGATTGTTCTCATCAGCAACTATACCCAAACCCTGGATCTTTTCGAGAAGCTCTGCCGGGCGAAAAAGTAAATTGACTTTCAGTATTCATTTCACTGTGCTAACAGAATCAGATATGGCCACTTTAGACTGGATGGAACAATGTCCATCATCAAACGTCAGAAACTTGTTGATCAGTTCAACAATCCCGAAGGCAAAGAATTCATATTTTTGCTGAGTAGCAAAGCTGGAGGTTGTGGAATCAATTTGATTGGTGCCAACCGACTCATTCTGTTCGATCCTGATTGGAATCCTGCCGCCGACCAACAGGCTCTAGCTCGTGTATGGCGTGACGGACAGAAGAAAGAGTGTACGTCGAGACGGTTTCTTCCTCTTTTATCATCCTGAAGTTCTATATAGGCTTCGTGTACCGCTTTATCTCGACTGGGACGATCGAAGAAAAGATTTTCCAGCGACAAGCCAACAAACAAGCGCTATCTTCGGCCGTGGTAGATGAGAAGGAAGATATTGAGCGACATTTCTCGGTCGATGCGCTGCGTCAGCTGTTCCTGTTCAATGAGAATACCCTCTGCGAGACGCACGAGACCTTCAAGTGCAAGCGCTGCAAGAATGGGAAGCAGACTATCAAGTCCCCAGCCTTGTTATATGGAGACGCCAGCACGTATGTGGTCTTATTGCTTTCCTTTCTGTTCTGACCAGATGTCCAGGTGGAATCACTTTACGAACCAGGAGCTCAAGAACAATCACGACGATTTGCTACGCGCCGAATGTGGCTTACCTGAAGTTTCTTTCGTTTTCCAGTACATCAGCCATTAGTCGCATTCCTTACCATCGGATCGATTCATTTGTATTACTTTTCAATAGATATTGTGGAACAACTACAAAGGGTGCTCAAGTCTAATTGTGCTAGGTAGATGTCCGTCCCCGAGAATGTACAACTGATTCGGCCGCGCTTCGCGGTGGATTATGAGTCGAGTCTCCAGATAATAGACCTGCTTCCTCTTCAACTGTGTCTATTCTGGTACGCTGTCGTCGATGATGTTTTGGTCGATACAAGAATGATTGTGTTAGAATCGTTACGTCGAACATGAGGGTCCCGCCACTGCCCAAAAGATAGCTATCGAGGGTTAGTACAAAATCAAACAAGGCTGACGCGGCACTTACGGGATACTCTCTCTGATAAATTCGGTTGAAGCTGGCGGTGGCGCGAAGAATTTGGGAGATGCAACAATAGATGCTACATAGAATGAGTTGCCAAGAAATGCAAACAGAAATAGATACATGGAAAGCCCTTCGACGGACTTTCTGACGAACTAGATCTGGGTCAGTACGGCAATAGAAAGCATGGTAATTAACGTACGTTTTTCCAGATTTGAGGAAGACGGGATGTTAAATACAATGTTGTGCAGAGCCATGCGAAGAAACGACCGAGGACACGCTGACCAGAAGGTGGATTGCTAGGATGCTCGTGCGGTGGATGGTCTTTCAAGGGGTCATCGACGAACTGCAGCTCTTTCGCGTCCAAATCCTGTGGAACCGAATCCACCAATCGAGGCAGAATGATAGAGTATGATTGCGGTGATACAACTCTGCCGATGTTGGTGACCTCGTCCATCCCTCTTCTACCTCCAGCCAGGCTACCAATGCTGAAAAGAGCAAAGACACCTAGCATAACTAGATTCGCTCCACGACGGCTTGCTCTCGATGCTTTATCCGGTTCAGCCTCTGGAATGAGATCAATGTCTCGGCGAAGAGTACGACCACGGTGTCCAGAGTCGGCTGGAAGCTCCGTACTGAGAGTCATCCTCATAGGGCCCAACGTAGCACTTCTTGGTGGCATTCCAGAATATCTTCCCATGCTTCCGGCTCGACCGTATCGTTCAGTCGAAGTTCGCTTCACACCTTCGGCTCCACGCTCTGAGCGAAAACTCTCGACCATATGCGCGAAAGATTCATCATCGTCTTCTGGTCGAACTCTGCTACGACTAACCGACTCGTCAAAGGCCGGATCACGACTCGAGCGCGGCCAGCGTGAAGGCTCTGCTTCTTGCACTATTAGAGCAGCAGCAGCAGCAACATTTGCCCCGACGACGGAAAGGGTTCGATAACGAGAAGTCGTCCTATCAACGGAATAGCGCCTGGTCACACGAGACTTGACGAAGGCGGGCTTCGGATAATAGTGCTGGTAGTAAAAGTACTGGGTGACGAGTGCACAGTCTACAGTCACGAAATAAGCTGCAAGCCACATCTAAAAACCGTGAGCCGTTGGTTGGAATCAAGTATGCAGAGCTCACCTGGAATGGGAGCTGGTCGGTCAGGATACAGCCAATAAGATTAGATATATCGCCTGGAACATCAGCACAGAGCACTCGATAAGAGATAACAGCGCACCGGCAAGCCAGTTGGCAAGAAATGGGAGAGCCAGGCCCGCGCAAGACTTGAGCCGATGATTTTCAAGGACTTGACTTGATAATTCTACATAAGATTAGATTTATGGATAGAATGGAGAGAAACGGACGGAAATTGAGCACCCAGCCAGCAGGCTATGGAGGCATATCCCAGCAGGTCACTGATAGTGAACTCTACCATGGATGAGGAAGGAAACAAGCGAGCAGCCTTATCAAATACAAATAATAATAATATTTTTACAAGATTTTATCCCAATCGTCCCAATTATTGCTTCCAACAGCTCTTACCTTGACCTTTTCGCCAGCAATACCGAAATACTGTGCTTGGTGCCAGGACTGCATTTCTTCTTCCCCAAATGGACCGAATATCTCGTCGGCCTGACCCGCTTCTGGTGTCGCCCACTTGTATTCGAATTGTCGGTCTGCTGAGGGAGGAATCCAGGCTGAATCAACTGAGCCTGAACCACGTATAGCACGGACAAGTTCTTCATATGTTTTCGAATAAATGTCCGTGTCCCCAAGCGCCATAATCGCCGAAGCCAGATGGGTTACCTGTTCAATGTCCCTGTAGATTCCGTTCAGTTAGAATAACAGGAATAATGAAAGGCTTACGGTTTCGAATGTAGTTTGCCCAGTCGCTGTAGAGCCTCCAATATTGTTTCACCCTTCTTCAGCAATGGTAAAAGCTGCTTTTCCAGAGCAAATTTACCACCACTGGCAGCTAGTTCCTCTTCCTCAGCTTGCATCTTCTCTTGTTGGACTCTTTCCTGCTGTCGTTTCCGTTTCCGTGCTCGTTTCATCTCTCGCTCGTCAACTCCTTCCATCCAGCGGTCGTGAACTCCATGAGGATCAAACGACCGAACGTAGCTGCCGTCCTCTGTGAATTTCCCTTCCTCCATCTCTTCCCGCATGTTGAAGGACGAAAGCTCGAATCCCATCCCAGCCTTCTTTCGTCGTTCAACCTCGTCCTCGTCAAGAGGCTCGTCCTCGGATGATTCTTCAGAGCCAGATCCTCCGAATTCCTGCCCTTCAATATCACCAAGTCGCATGTATTCCGTCTTCTTCTTCTTCTTGGAGGAAGTTTCCTCTGATTTGGCTTCTTCGTCTCCCATCGCAAACATATCATCATCTTCGTCCTTTTCCTCCTTCCTTCTGCTCAGTACAACTCCTTCTCCGTCGTCGCTAGAGTCTGAATCATAGCCAGCAGCATCTTTGACACGCCCTTTCCTCGTCGTCTGCTCAAGCGCAGAGTCCACCTCTTCCGCAAAGTTGGTAGGATCTTCTGAAGGGTCCAAGAATCGCGTTTTTTTTGTCGACAGATTCGGCGTCGATTCGCCTTGTGAACCTGTAGCGGCGCGTTTTTGACTAGATCGAGGTGGCATTTCAAGGCTTCGACTGTCATGTGATAGCAGACGACTTATGACCATGATCTTCCACAATGCACCGAATGTTTACCGTCGACGTTTCCTCTATTAACCAATGCCAGTGAGTGCGCGGATAATTCCCGGATATCCGCTCACAGATTCTTGAATCCGGATCTCGAGCCCAGCGTCCTAGACAACATCAAGATGCTCTGCGATAGGCCGAGGGTCTACCGCGAATCGGCATCTCCATTTCCTCCGTCAGAAGAAGGCAAGAGATAGAATTCGGTTCAAGCGACGACATTATCCACGAAGCCGAAATATGCGACCAACTGAGTTCTACGGGAAGCAAGCAAAACCCAAGATCGAGGATCGGCTGTCTCATCACTGAATTGTGGGGGTCTCAGCTCCAGAGACAGTTTGTGAGCTGGTATTCAAGGCAGAAAAGTACGTCGCGAATCTAGACACATATCCTAGACTGACTCTTCTTCCTAGAGTTATCATCCTTAACAAGCTGAATGGCATTCATGGCGCTGGCATTTCGTATAGTGAAGTTGAACCGCGTGGCTCATAGACCTTGGTGATCTTCAATTCGACCATGTCCTCCGAACCGCACACGATTAGTACAACTCTGCTGAAGGTGAAGAATATCATATCGGCAGGGAGGATGCGGAGCATACAGCCACATCAAAAGTTCCTTCTGCAAAAGACAACTCCCAAAGTAGAAGATCATTCCAACGACTACCCTAGACATCGTCGAAAAAGCTCACTCCCATCCCGATATCCATGACTATGGCGCTGTTGCGACATCTTTCTCGTAGCCTTCTACTTTGATATCGTTCAATCCCAGTTCTTCGTTTTGCTCCCAAGTTCTATCGTATACTTCTATGGTCATGTTGGGATCAGGGTCCGGCGCGTACAAGTTTTGCACATAGGAATTGGAAAGAGGGTCGTCGAGGATCAATGTGAAAGGCCTTTCCGCATTCTTGATCTTTTTGCTCATCTCAGTCACGAATCCAACGACAGTAGAGGACACAAACCTCTTTCAGATTCTCGAGAAAGTCGGAAAAAGTGGTCTTGTCCTCGCTCGTAGAAGACGAATCTCCGGTGAAGACTTTCTCGGAGAGCTCTTCGAAAACCTGTTCGAGGATTCCTTCAACGGTGGTGAAGCGCCCCCCGAGGGTCCCATGGGCCAGTACGAGATCGATTTCGGGGATCGTCAATCCACTTGTCTCGCTCTGTGATTGTGTCAGTCTTCTGATACATAGATTTCGTAGGACGAACTTTGAGGATATCACGGCTGAGATCTTCCCGATCTTCGACTTTGAGGATAATTCGTCTACCCTTTTCAGAGATGGCAGATCCAGACTTGACTTCATTATCTCTGTATCCACATCGGTCACAATTCGTGGACATGATGATGATATCCTGCGAGATCCGTTAGCTTTGAAGAACGTGCGAAGTGAAAAAAAGACATACCTGGAAGTATGGGATGTTGACTTTTTTCATCAGGGTGTCCAGAGGATGACCACAACTAGAGCAAACGCCAGGGAAGACAAATATCTCTTCCTGAGTACCCTTCTCGCCACCACCGATGTCATCCTCGTCCACTTCAGCAACATTGGACAGCTGGCCGGGAACTTCGTCGCGAGAAACCAATCCCAGCTGGATGTTTTGTTCCAATGACCGAGCGTACGTCCTCATGTTCCACTTGGGATCCGCCATATTTTCTATAAACTCGATGAAAGAGTTTCCTGATGGATCGTCGAGCTTGAGGGTGAATGACGGCATCGGGATATGTTCCTTTTCTGATGCTTTCCCAACCTGTACCTCATCCTCGTCTTCTTCATCTGCAAGGATCTCTTTCAGCTTGTCAACAAGACTCTGGATTTTGTTGTACGAGTCCACGTCCTGGATTCGACGCAAAGGTTGATCCATGCTGAGATCTGCCACGATATCCCGTATGAGGCCTTCTACTGTCGTGAGCTGACCACGAGCACAGGGAGGAAGCGTAAGGTCGTATTCTGGAAGGACAATCTCGCAAGTGGGCGACCTGACGATTTGACGGTCCAAGTCAGATCGCGCAAGGATACGGGCAGTATACAAAGTCCCTTCAGCTGTACACAACTTGAATATGACCACCAAAATCAACAATATAAGGAAACGTACGTCTGATGTCCCCAGCTGACTGAATCTCGTTGTTCGTAGCCCCACAATGCTGGCAGCGAAAAGACATTACGACGACTTCGCGGAAATATGGGATTGAGGTGAGTAGCAAGCGGGTTACACCCTACTGAGAATCATCATTCAGGGAAAGAATCATGGAAGAAGAGATGAAAATGAACCTGCTCTCCGCATTCCATGCAAAGTGACTCGATTTCCTGTGTCGCCTTATCTTCAGCATCAGCCTCTTCATCATCTGGCAGTTCAGGTAATTGATCAGTCTGATCTGCTAGCAGCGCCGATAGTTGGAAAAAGGTCAGACATTCGGCGATGTCGAGGGATGAGTAAAAGAGTAGGTGTGGCTGTGTCGTGTGTTTGGCCTACTTTACGCGTCATCTCCTTTGACACGCTTTGACTGATTTTTATTCCTGCGTCAGTGCAGCGTCACAGTGAGTGGATCTCGTCGTCTGTGCTTCCGAATCTGTGTGTCTTTCCAATCAGATTGCTCCCATGACTGCTCGTGGTCTGTACAATAACGTGTTTACGTTCTTGCTCGCTGCCAACCTGCCTCAGAAGGTGTAGAACTGAACTCAGTGGCCCCGAGTCCGGATTCTCTCTTCACCATGGTTCTGACACACCAATCATTCCTCTAGCAAACAAGCCGCGTAACTCTTTCTTTCTTTCTTTGGGCAATCAGGTGAATCCTTAATATGTTGTACATGTGGTGGCCCACCGTGGCGCAATTTGATCCATTTCCACGTGGCTCGGACTTTCAACGGACGTTTGCAGTCGACTGAGGGTACAGGACTGGGCCAGTTTGACCACGACTGGCGAACTCTCTGTGTCGGTTTTGACCCGAGTATAAACTCGGAACTTTCCGGCATCCTTCGCCAATCATCGAAAGACCATTCACCCTGTTCTGGCCTCAAGGCAAGTTGTTCTGAACACCTTGCCCTTTTGTGGAATTCATTGTTCGCCAGCGTATTTAAACTCAAGAAGTTCTAGAATTGAGGGCACTGCTCTCCCTGAGCCTTTCTGAAATCTCTTCTTCTCTCGCTGATTATACGATGTTTGGACTCGGAATCGAGGAAGGACCTCGCTTGCCTATGGAGATTTTCGACCAGATCTGCGATGATATCGTTGAACCCGCTGAGCTCAAGGTAAGTGCTTGCAGCTTGTCTGTGAGCTCATCTCTGATGCAGTGGAACAGATATTGTCAGGTGTCTCAAGCTCGTTCCGTCTCAAAGCTCAAAAAAGACTGTTCGCAGAGTCTGTGACCTTTGCTTTCGCCAATCTGGAAGAGGATCCCGCTCGGCCAGATATCGTTTCTAGAAACCAAAGCGCTGCATTTCCAAGAGATTGTCAAGCCGGAAAATGAAGGTGTGCGATCATACATCCTGAAAGCTAACGCAGTTGGTTCGTATAGATACACCGCAGGAGACAACTGGGTAGCCATAGAGCTCTATTATTCGACTCTTCACCAGTACCTTTCCGCTCTCTCTTCTTTTCCGAACTTATACCATCTGTCTCTCTCAAATGTCGACATTACCGATGAAGTGTGTCAATATTTGACGCACATTCCTAAGCTCAGCTCTCTGAGTCTCACGGATTGCTATGTCTTTGTCACTGGTAATTTCGATCTCAATCTCTCCTCATTCTCATTCAATTTGCAGAACGAAGACATTGAAGTCGACGGTACCATCGCGATAGAGATCTTTTCTCCGAGGAATCTCATGAGTCTCAGTCTTGATACTCCAGTGTCGTGTCTCGACTATGTCACCAACAACATCTCTGCATTCCATCTGCGACTAACTCACCTCTCAATCGACCCATATCTCATTTCAGAAAAACATGTGTACCATTTACTCGGTGGATGTCCTGATTTGCTGAGTCTCACTCTCACAAACACTCCGATGTCATCGCCTAGTGACCTTCCCTAGTTCTTCAATCCCAGCCCTGGCTTCATTCACTGGCCCAGCTGAAATGGTAACGACCATTGTAGCGGGTCGGCCTGTTTCAAGTATCACAATCACGGAGCCATTGAATATTCGAAAAATTCACTGGCTTCAATCGGTGGCACGGAGCCCTTCAGTGCATGTGAGATCATTGGAGTTTACATTGAAGCCCTCGGACGCTCCAGCCGCTTTAATCAAGATCGTGCAATCTTACCAGCACCTGCGCCATCCTTTCGATCAACGTCATTGGGTCCAACAGCTTTGAAGACAAGGTGGCTCCGCTGCTTGCTGCCGTAGTACAATCTTTTGTTGAAGCGGAAAAGCATTCGAACATGTTGGAGCTTGCGCTCTTCGGAGACTCGAGTCGCTATGTCTGATACCCTAGATCGGGATGAAAGTGGGTCTCTTTTGTTCACTTCTTTCTACATGTCCATAACCGTGAACTAGACGATCTGTCGGTCCGTGGAACTCGAGCCAGGGGTCCCTATGGCAGGATCATTCACGGTGAGTACTTGAGTGGAGGAAGAATTGCAAGTTCTGACATTCGTTGCAGCTTCTGATCTTGTCCTTGGTATTTGGGACCTTGGAACTTCCAACCACACTTGAACGACTCAAGTTGGTCGATGCCAGCTCTTCCAAATCTGAAGATGACATTGTCATTCGAGCTCTGGCGAAGATTTGGTTCAAACAACACTGCCCGACGCTTAGATGTTGCATTGGTAGAATAGCTGAAATAGAATTTTTATGGAACCAAGTTTCGGTTTCAAGTGTCCCGTGTTCACGAAATATTTGTGTGATAAAGTATCTGATACAAGTTGTCCTTTAATATCTAAGTATGGTATCTTGGGGTTTTGATCAATGTCGGGTATCGTTGATCTATTTAGAGGCCGATGGACGCGAGAGTCAGGCCGAAGGCAAGGGATGTCAAAAGCGCAGCAACATCGACAAGACTAGAAAATCACACGAATCAGTCAATTTATGACATTAAGAAAGGAAAAAACAGCGTACAGCGTTGCGACGAGGTTCAATACACCAGCGAGCAGAACCTCAACACCTTTGAGAACTTGACTGAGGGCGAGATCGACACCAGACAAAAGTCCACCGAGCCCAGGAATGGTCGCAAGATCTCCGACGAGACCTTCAAGGGCATTGGTGATGTCCTGGATTACACGTTAATATCGAATATGCTGCAGTGGGGATCGAAACTAACCGTGACGATTGTGGCAATCAAGTTGGCAATTTCGTCGTCTGATTGTCTCTTGAGTCCACGACGAGAGGTAGCGCTCAGTCCATCCAAGGATGAAGTCGCGGTCGTTGAGGGCAGTGGTCAAATCGTTGATCAGAGGAGTGAGAGTCTCCTCAGTAGGTCCAGCGGTTACAGCAGAAGCTTTGAATAGTGTAATTAGAAGGTTTTCAGAAATACAAGGAAAAAAAGGCTCACATATTTGAGGAAGGATCGTGTCAGTTGAACCTTTCAACGTGTTAAGGACAGCGAGGACGTCTGCATTGTCGCGTTTAGCAAGAGCAGCATTGTCGAGAGCAGGGCTGGCCACGGCAGAACCGACGGTCAGGGAGAACAAGAAGAACGAAGTGATTTGAGTGAACTTGAAGAGCATCGTTGTATGAGGATGATTGGCTTGGTTCTTGAGCGACGGCTGGGTAATAATTTATTTTCAAAAAACCTTAGGCATTTTATACTTTTCCAAGCTGCGAACATTGGGATTAATTCTGGAGCTCCACCAACAAAGGTCGTCAGAATGACGAGACAGTGACCGCCCATATACGGTGGCTTTTGCTGGACATTATGGCAGTGTGGTACAGCAGATCGCAAGTTCAAATTTGGATGTCCTTCAATGATTTGAGTCGCTCCGTTGAACACAACCTCATAATATTGCTGAAGGCCTGTCCGTGAGCTAAATTTATCCAAGAAATGGTAATTTTGAACCAAACCACCCAATATTCCTCAAAGGTGTGTCGGATGCAAACGGGAACCAGGTGAAAAAACCCTGTAGATAATGATGTCAAGGAAAGATAATAATTACTGCTTTAGCTCCAAGGCACGATGATGAAAATGTATCATTGGGGGTCATGGACGCTCAGGCGTTGGAACGAGCGCTGTATGCGCCATTTGCGATATTAGTGGCGCAACGTTCGAGAATCGGCGGTACTGCGGACGCCGGCGGTTTGCGAAACGTCGCTTGGCTTGACTGATTACGTAGTGACGTTGAATTCAAATTGTTTGACTGCGCGTGACGCAAGCAACTCGTGACTGTTACTCGTCACACTTCATTACATGACTTTGCAAAACCCAAAGCTTCAAAATGCTCCACAGCGCAATTAAGTTGGTTCTCGTCCGGCAGCACGCTGTATTTCACGTCAAATGATGGGCCGTCGTCGGATGCGCAGTTGATTGAAAAATAATCCCTCAACTGTCTTTTCCCTTTGTCCTTGCTTTGTCCTTTTTTCGTCGCATTCTTGCCCTCGGAGCCGCACTTGGAGCCGCATCAGCCTCCTACGTGTCTCGCCCTGACATCGTGCCTGCTGCTTGGAATATCTCATATCTCGCCTCGGACGCAGTTTTGGCTGATGGATATGTCTTTTTTGCGCCCCGAAATGTCGAGCCTGCGGGACTAATGATGTTCGAGGATTCTGGTGAACTGGTGAACTGGTTTATTTGAACAATGATACCTGGGTGACCGGTGAGCCAATCTTTTCGACCAACTCCTTCATATCTGAATCTTTCTCTAGGTGCTTTCGATTTTCGTCCTCAAATATCGGTGGTTATGGCAAGGGTCGCGTCTTTATACTGAACAACGAGTATGAAATCGTCTATAATTTCACTGCTACCAACCAAAGTGACTTTCACAAGGCAAGCTATAGATTTCCCCAGCTTTTAGAGGTCTATTAACTACTATTGACTAGTTCCACATCAATGCCGACGGAAGTGCACTGACAACGGTCTATAACGCTGTCGATGGTGTCGATACCTCTGGCAAGACCTTTGGCCAGGCTATGTCCTGGATGGTTGCTTTCAGGAAACCAATATTACGACAGGTGAAGCGATGTTTACCTTTTGCTCCCTTGAAGGTGGAATATCAATCTGGGACTCGTATGTCGGTGCTGCCGTGTCTCTCAATTCAATGGATAATGCCTGGGACTATTGCCATGTAAGAATCTCAGACTCGTTTTGGTATCCTTACTGAATTATACCAGGTCAATTCGGTAGCAAAGACGCACTGGGCCACTATCTTCTGTCTGCGCGTCATACACATACGATTTGCTACATCGACGGAGGCTCGGGAGAAATCTTATGGCGTACGTTATATCATTAGACCTTTTGATTGATTATTTTCCGACTTGGGTTCTATAAGTCTTGGTGGCAAGAACTCGACCTTCACTGGAGACGGAACAAATTTCTCGTGGCAGCACGATGCCCGCTGGGTCAATGAAGTCAACTCTACAGCCCACTATCGCGGATTCCAACACCAAGACGGACAAATCAGTCTGTACGACAATGCTGCGACGAGCTGGGTTTCCGATGGCACTCAAAGTCGCGGACTTGTCATCCAAGTGGACTTTCAAAACATGACCACCACGATTGTTACCCAATTCTAGGCTCCTAGCGGCGAAGTATTGTTATCCTCGAGTCAAGGGAATCTGCAACTTCTTTCAGATGCATCATATACCATTTCCGACAATGTCATCATGGGATATGGACAGCTTCCGGTATTCGCAGAGTACACCAGCACCGGAACTCCGCTTCGTGTCGTCCATTATGGCGCAGCCGAAGCCCAGGGATATCGAGTTTTCAAAAACTCGTGGGTTGGGACGCCTAGAACTGCTCCCGATGTCGCTATTTCGGAAAACAAGGTCTATGTTAGCTGGAATGGGGCGACAGAGGTCATTCAGTGGTCTCTCATGCAAGGCGACGCGATGGACTCTTGGTCAAATGTGACCAATGTTACGCGCTCGGGATTCGAGACTTCGATTACCATGGGGTCATACAAGGTCGTTCAACTTGCAGCGCTGGATGTCAGCGGCGCTGTTTTATCGAAGAGCAATGCATTGTCGTTGGATGGAAAGAGCTTGGGAGGCGCTGTCAATGGTTTGGGTAGCTCAAATGCAACCACTGCGAAAACTTCGTCATTATCAAATTCGAGTGCTCATGAATGGGACCGTAATCGTGCCTTCATTTATGCTCTTTCTGCTGTAACATTGCTTTCGAATATTTTCTAATTGTTTATGCCTCCACCTCGTTGTTAAATCAAGTCATTCAATTGTTAAATATTCAATATTCAGAAAAAACTATGTGTCGGGGTAATTAAGCCGACCCTATAGCGATCTCGGGCCGGAGTTGCGGAACGCAATTTTTTTTGGTCTGCTCTCTCAGACTTGTTTCCCCGTTAACAGACCTTTTTACCTACTATCCTGAAGAACTATGGTATCTTCTGCTTGGCTGATCACAGCCAAGCCGAGCACTGAGGTGAGCTGTCTTGTGACTTTGGATTATCGTTCTCGTTAGTTTCTCGTTCTGGTCCACTGCTCACAGCCGTCTCCTAGAGAATGTTAATGAATTCTAAACCCAGTCCGATTTTGGTGGACTATTGGCAGCAAGATAATGGTGGTTTCCGGCTTTCGAACGCGTCAAAATGATTCAGCAAGCTTTGGGTGTCTGCTTCCATACAAAATTATATGTGCATCAATTTTTTGTATCGAGTCTGGCTCCGAGAGAACAATGTCTGCTCGTAGCCTCGTCTAGCCCACTCCTGTCAGCTACCGTCTCAATACTGCTATTGCTCGGAACGATCCATCGAATCAACGTCAACTGTGTTACAGAAGTTATAGCCACACAACACCTTTTCTGCTGACGGTATTCGACTTGCATTCGATGACCATGTTGCCCGCCTTGATAGCACACAACCTCAGCGAAAACACTATCAGTAACTCTCCTTTTGCCTTGACATAGACCTGATGGACCTGACAAAGATTTACAGGAGACATCCAGGGCGACTTTCTATCAAACAACACTACTCACATATCTATCTATACCAGTGAAGGGGCGAGTATTCCTACGGTGGAAGAAGGCCAGCTCCCGAGAGAATCACCACGAATTCCAGTCAGTATTTCTGCAGACGTTTGCTTTGCATTCCTAAGCGCCCGAGACTAGATCACCCACAAAAACGACTTGAGCTTTGTGCGCTCCCCAGCATATGGATCGGATCTCGTCGCGCGCGATGGCTATCGCATTCATGCTGCCACTTATCGAGGAAAAGTCGTGGCTGTCAAGGTTTACCAAGGCTCGGACGCTATACAGGCAAGCTCTCAAGATAATCCACGGGAGGCTAATCTGAACCATTGTTTCAGAAACTCGAGGCAGACCTCGAGATAAACATTTCGCTATTGTTTGTCCCTTGATGTCGAATCTCTTGCTTGTCGCTGATGAACTTCCAACAGCCATCCGACCATCTTCAAAACTGTCGCTGTGTGCAAAGCGACACAGGCACCATTCGTTGTACTCAGTAGCGACAGTCTTTCAGCGATCCCTCTGTCATTGGGCGGTTTCAAAAGCTTGGCGTGTCGTCTGGCCGATGCTCTCAATCATAGCGAGAAAGAAAGCGTCGTCCTCGGAGCTCAATTGGTGTGCTGTTGACACTGATGTCTTGGGGTGATATGGAACTAACTCTTGCACCAGATACGCAACATTTCAGTGAGACAAACTCTGTCGTCTGGTCATTCCTCAATTCATTCATTCTCTAGTCTGGCCTTGATTATCTAGCGAGCATTGAGCAAACCTTGGCTGTCTCTCGACTCACGGTATGCTAATAACAAATACTGTCCTCAATGCTCACGGAGTGGTTCAATGTAGTTTGATCTTCTGGTCGATGAAAGCAACAACATATGCATCACTGTCGGCCTAGGGGAAGGAGATGCGGGCAGAATCCAAGAAGACGGATATCCTCGACGTCTTTACAAACTATGCGTCAAGGTATCAATTTCTCTCCCATGCTAACAGGTTCGCAGCGCTGACGACTTTGCAAGGGCTTTCTGGAAGCTAACAATGAGTGTCACCGTTGGTCTCTTCTCTCGACAATATTGCTTCACTAGCTGAATACTTGTTGCAGTTGACAAACCGCAAGTGCTCACGACAGCCGCCGAATCAGGATATGACCCAGATCTCGTGTTTTCACAATCCGTAGACGAGCGAACGATGGAAACAAGCTTTGAATCAGATTGCTCGCCACGACGGGAATATGCTTTCATTCCAGATCGTACCATTGGCAGTCTTTCATTGAGACGTATATCTACCGAGTATGCAAGCTTCTTGCGGCGTATCAACAACAATGTCCAGCGCTTGCAACATAAAGGCCGCAGTAATTCAACGGCTGTCGCCCATAGGTGTCCTGGATATAGACGCGACGAGGTAACTTTGGGCACTTCTGTCCTTCGAACAGCAATCATCCAGCATCTGACCCCTTCGCCGAGAGAGATATGCCCGGTTTGTCAACAGTTGGTGGAAGATGGGACCTTCCACTGCTCTTGCGGCCAAGGTATGATCTCCTCTGTATTGACAGGATCCTGGTGACTTGACTGTCCGGATAGACGACGACGGGAAATCCCCCACGATTCAATGCTCCCATTGTAGGGTATGGTCTCATCGCACTTGCAGCGATGCGAACAAACCTCTGTGCGCTTCTTGTCTTCTGTCTTCATTGACACGAATTAGGATCTATGTAGCGTGTTTGCAGTGGCAAGTCTACCCTTTTCATCCAAGAGCACAAATTGACTTGGGGATTTTTTACAGTCGCACCAGCAAAATCCTGTGTGATGGTACGAGACCAGTCTGTAACAACTGCTGGCGTCGTGGCGGCTCCGACTGCAGGTATGATCCCATTCCCAAACGACGAGGTCCAGACAGGACTCGACGCTCGTCAACCGGGACTCGGTGATTCACGCGACGATAGAGAACATACTGGTCCAGTTCGTCGCTGAACAAGGAAAAGGAAACAAATGGACACTCAGCGAACGAGTACTCTATTTCTCCGACTCATCCTCATCCCACGGCATCCCTTGCCGTCCATCACAATTTAACTTTGATGATATCTCCAAGCGAGTATTTGTATTCACCCGTTACTCCAGTTTACATGGAGTACTGTCCCTGCCACGGTTTATGCCCTTGTCTATTTATCCCTTCATCCAGCGTCATCACCCAGCCTATTTTGAATAACTCGGCTACACGACTGAGGTCACTCGAAGACAAGGTCGTTCAACTTGTAGTGCTGGATGCTAGCGGCGCAGTTTTGTTCAAGAGCAATGCATTGCCGTCTGATGGAAAGAGCTTGGGAGCGCGCTATAAACGGTTCGGGTAGCTCGGCAACCACTGCGAAAACCTCGTCATCGTCGAATTCAAGTGCTCATGAATGGGACCGTAATGTCTTACTGCTATGACATTGCTTTCGAATATTTTCTAATTGTCTAATCCTCTAATGTAGCTTGTTAATGCACGAAAAGTACTAAAGATTCTCGATTCTCGAAACGAAAGAGTCCGCAGTCACGCGTGTCAGGTCCACTTATCCCTGGTCCCAGCGAAATTTTCGGAATGCTGCTGGATTTACTTTTACTCGCTCTTCCCCTTGCCCTTACTCGAAACACCGCTCGGGCCAATCCCGTAGCTTCCCAAGATAAGCCCTGCACCCTCGTAGAGGCCGGCAAGATCTACGACCTGCAGCCTTTGAGCAGCGCCAGGTCCGTCATGCCAAAAATGCGCAATGTTGTATAACTCATGGCTCTTGCGACATTCTCTTTTATTCCTGCTTCGCTTTAATTCGTCTTTGCTCGGTGCATCACTCGACCGTTCAGCAAGGACTATGGGCTTCGTACGTCTGGCGACCGTATTCTTGGTCTCAATGTCTGCAAGAGCGTCAACTGGAAGGTCGATGTTGTTCAAGAACCGTGGGCCTTGAAAGATGTGGATCAAAGCAAAGTCGGTGCGTTTATTCGGAGAGAGCATGGCGACTTTTCTATCGGGTGCGTCTCCATTCATATTGGCATATTCACTTGCTCATGCATTATTATTTATTCAGAGAAACGAATACAAACTTGACGCTGAAGGACGGACATGTCCAGATGTTCCTGACTGGCGGCTCGAAATGTCCCAGCAATGAACGAGCGTCGACCGTGATTGATTTCGTTTGCGACCCTTCTGTCTCGGACAATGGAAAACCCAGGCTGGTTGCGCAGCTTCCAATAGAGGAAAAGGACTCTTGTGCATTCTTCATCGAATGGCGAACCCATGTCAGTCTCAGTTCTCCTGGCGTTGTTGTTTCGCTGACCTCTTGCAGGTTGCATGTTCGAAAAACGTTGGAGGAGGATTTGGCGGATTCTTAGCATCAGTGATAACATTGTACGTCTGATCTCTTGCCCTTCTACATGGTCTTTTACCCTTCCACGTCTCTTTTCCCTTCTCAATCTAACCATATTCGCAGCATCCTGATCCTCATGATACTCTACATCGTCCTGGGGACACTATACAACCGCTTCATCCTGAATCTCCGCGGCTTCGACCAAATCCCTCAGTTCTCCTTCGAGTCAATGAAATATCACAGCATGGACGCGTGGACATGGTGTAAAGAGACGTACGAGAAGTGGTCGAGCGGGCAGAATGTACGACTAGGCCAGCAGGCTCCAGATCGAGTACCAAATCGACGTGGAGGTGGCGTCAATTCATATAGTCATCAAGCCACAGTCAACGCTGAACCCATTGCCGCTGAGACCTTTGCCGAACCACCTGAGGATGTGGAAGAAGGCGGCTTTGTACGTCCAACAGCAGGAGGCTTCGTACGTCCAACTCAAGGCGACTTTGTTCGTCCAACACCGAAAAACTTGAAAATCAACCCAATATCGCATCAATCGCAGTTTCAGCGTCTTTCCACGACGAGTGGTTCTGCTGCTTCGACGTTGGCTTCGACGACATTGAACAATTCTACTTCGACATTCAATAGTTCAGCTTCGAAGCTACAGCCAACGCCGCCGAAAAAGGTTGAAGCAGAAGCGACTCGGGAAGAGCGCGAATTCATGCTAGGAGATGATGATGATGATGACGAGGAGGGACAAGAGATGGGTGCTATTGTGACAAGTACGAACAATAGTACAGCAGAGGCGACACCACCAAATGTCGAGAGCGTACCACCAAATCCGGCGTCAACCTCTAGCTCGGCCCCCGCTGCGCCGGCGACGAAACAGTGACGAAACAGTATATATTGGAATTTCAACGCAGACGATATTCTTTGGAGGAGCCAATTATGTAGTATCTTTCTCCAACTTTTTCTGTTGTTTGGGCTAGGCCTTACAGATAGTACGCTGATAGTACGAAGGATAAAAATACAAGATAATCAAGTCTGACCAGAGTCAGTAAAACCATGGGCCCTCGAGGGTACCGATAGCTTTTGCGGCTGCCCTCTCGCGAGCATGAGCTTTGTGGCTTCGACTCTTGCCTCTGCCCCGTTCGACGCCGTTGACTAAGAATCATTGGATCAGTTTTGACTTGGGCTCTGGAAACCGAGCGACTCACCAAAGACAACAGAGGTCCACGATGGCGGGTATGCTCGATGGGTGTTATTGACGTATTTGATCTTTAGGGCATGGTTTTGAGCGTATCCAGCGAGCCGCGAACGATATTCTAATCAAAATAAATGAGAGTTAAATTCAGGGCATTCGTAACATACTTTTAGGAGAATGAACTTGATCTGCTTCTGAGCTCGTGATGTTAACTTCCTCCAACTCGGCCGGGTAGCTCTGGACTGACGGAGAGTTGACCTCGTCGACGTGTGATTGGTTTTCTGACACAAGGCAGGAAGGACACAGAGGTCTGTCCACATCACTGTTGACTTGACAAGCAAGATGAGACCATACTGAACAGCGGTAGCACTGAATCGTCGGGGACATCCCATTGTCGCCTACGATGACGTCAATCAAGTTGTCAGAAATCGAAGGACTCTGTATTACCTTGGCCACAATAGCAGTTGAAGATACCATTTTCAACCAGCTGCTGACAAACTTGGCATATCTCTCTCGGAGAAGGGGTGAGATGCTGGATGATTGCTGTTCGCAGGACAGAAGGGCTCGAAGTCACTTCATCACGTCTGTATCCTGGGCATCTATGGGCCACAGCGGTTGAATTACTATGGCGTTTGCGTCGAAGGTGTCGAATATTCTTGGTGATATTCCGCATGAAGCGAGCGTAATCTGTATATATACGTCTCAATGATAGACTGCCAAGGGTGCGGCCTGGAATAAAAGCATATTCTCGTCGTGGCTCAATCGGAAGGCAGTCTGATTCGAAGCTTGGTTCCATCGCTGGATCGCCTTGAGGTTCCGAAAACAGGAGATCGGGTTCATATCTCGATTCGGGTGCTGCTACTGTGGGCGCTTGCGATTTGTCAACTACAGCTATCATCAGAGGAGCAACGTTATGAACTGGAGCGACCAACTGTGGCACTCATTGTTGGCTTCTAGAAAGGTCTTGAAACGTCACCGCAAGTTCCAGTGTCAGGAAGAAAGTCGCACCTTCAAGCATAGTTTATGAAAAACATCGAGGTATCCGTCTTCTTGGATACCAGTCTCGTTTTCCCCTACTCCAACAGTGATACAGATGTTGTTGCTTTCATCGACCAGAAGATCAAACTATGTTGAAGAATTCAGTGAGCTTCAAACCCAGTGTTCTGTATTGTTACATACCGTGAGTCGAGAGACAGAAAAGGACTGTTCAATGCCACCCAAATAATCAAGACCAGCCTAGACGGACAATCAATTGGCGACTGGAAGGTGGAGGCACTGCGCTTCACCGAGACGTCGCGTATCTGACACAAGAGTCAGAGTCATATTTCCGAGTACTTAATATGGACAAAAAACGCACCAGTTGAGCTCCTACAATAACACTCTCTTTCTCGCTGTGACTGAGAGCGTCCGCTAAGTAGCAGACCAAAGTCTTGAAACTGCCCAGAGAGATGGGGATGTCGCTTTCCATGCTGAAGACAAGGAATGGTGTCTGTGACGCTCTACAAACAGCGACAGCCTGAAGTACAGTCGGATGACTGTCCTGGAATGATCAGCGACCATTAACAGCTTCAAGATTCAAGAACAAACAGTAGAGATCTGTTTATCTTGAGGTCGGCCTCCAGTCTCTGAAAATAGTTCAAAAACATGGTTCCAGGATAGACGGAGACATACCTGGGCAGAGTTTAGGCCTCGATAAATCTTGACAGCCACGACTTTTCCCTGATATTTGGCGACATGGATGCGATAGCCATTGCACGCGACAAGGTCTGATCCATATCCTGGGGAGCGCACGAAGCTCAAGTCCATCATGTCGGCAATCTACTCTCCGGCGCTTAAGAATGGAGACACAATGTCTGAAGCAAGACTGACCCGGATTCGTGGAGATTCTCCCTCAAGTGCGGCTGATGGCTTGCTACGAGCCTTCAGGGTGCGCTTGCGGCCGCATCCTACACGGATAGAAATTCGCGTTTTGTTATTCGAGAGCAGGTCGCCCTGTATATCTCCTGGAATCCTTTATTAGTCCAACCGAACATATGTCAAGAAAGTCAGAATACTGCACCAAAAGTGTTTCCATTCAGGGTATGAGCCAACGAAGCAGGGAACATGGTCATGGTGCAAGTCGAGGTCAATTCGTGGGTATGAAGCTTGGAAAGGTGCGAACTGTCTTTGCATGGCTGTTCATTCGGAGGTCAGCTGTAATTTAGCCACTTATCTGGCAGCTCCAAAAGCGGCTATATTTCTGCTGATAGAATTCTGACATATGGCCTATCGAATTGCGCAATTATAGAGCAATCCACATCCGCGAAGAGGATGAAAAAAATAATAATTAAAAGACAGGACCCGCTCACCTCGGTGCCAAGTTGCCTGTGGTTCGTCTAGCAGAAAAGACCGTACTTGGTTTTTCAGACCATAGCAGGTAAAGAAAGGGCTGTTATCGAGGAAACAAGTGGGGGAAATTGAGAGCAAGAGTCAGACAAAATATTTGCAACAAACATGGTTGTTGCATTCAGGAACACCGGGCCGAGCATGCAGATCCATTGTCTGCGGAGCCTAAAATTCATTTTCTGCTTGTTCTCCACCACACCGAGTCGGAATTGAATATCATTTCTTCACTGGTCTCGCCGGAATAGGTCATCAAGAATGTCGGATTGGAGCTTGGCTGGAGCCCTTGCTGTTCAAGGTCGGATTCCTGGTGCTTTGGCTAGACTGACTCGGACGCGTTTGCAAGCCTCGACAAGGGAGCAATTCTTCTTCTTCCGAATTCCGGACAAGCGCAAGGCCTTCTGCTTATTGATTCCAAATTGTATCAGTGTCAAGAAAAAGCAGGATTTGTGTTCATATTAGCAAGCTGAACACTCGAGTCATTGAACCTAACCTCCTGGTATAAAATCCTGACGCGACATTCTCAGACATTCCCTTCCTTTCCTTCGACTCCCATGTCGATTCTCGAAGCTTCTTTTTTCCTTCGACCGTCATCAAGGATTCGTCGCCGAGGACAGGACAACAGCAGCAAGGTCAGAGATTAGTCTCGTCAACGATGGAGAGTACCGGTGTACTCGTCGTTTGATGGGCTGGTGCAGGATGTCGTCAAGTGCAGCAGGATCTTTCAAATACGTCGACGGGCGTCTGATTCTCCACGAGCACATCTTCCATAATCGAGTACCTCGACTTGCTCCGTCGGTCCTTTTTCTCGTCGTCGTCGTCGTCGACCTTGCTCACCATCTTTTCATTCCAGCTGTTCGTGACCAGTGTATATACCCGATGGCACATTTCTTCCACTTCTTTTTGCGTCCGTTTTGGTCAGTCGCGTCGTCGCCGCCGCCCCTATTTTCTTTGTTGATCCTCATTCCAGACTTCACGTACCATTCTTGGTCACGGAATTTCTCGTTCATCCAGCGCCCAGGGATGCAAGGATGCGTACACAAACTATTCATACGGTCATTACCGCTCTTATTTCTTCTTTTTCTTTGGTATGTCGCGTCGTCCCTGTCTCCTATCTCGCGTCGTTGATTGTTTAGCCGATGCATGTGCCGCTTTTCCCTCTTCCATGTTCATCCAAGCGCCCCAGGAAGCAAGATGTTCACGCCATCACCACGGTCTTTACTTGCCCTTATTGTAAGTCATTGACCTTCTTTGTTGTTCACCTTGCTGACATTCTCGCCAGTCTCCGACACTGTCTTGTCAGGATCCCCTCAAGTTCATCCAGCGCCAACGAGGACAGACAGTTCCGACCATCCGATATCCCCCCTCCAGTACCCAGCTGTCGTCTCGTCAACGACCAGCTGCAGCACACCTCCCGATCTTTCCTTTTTCCTTTACATTCGCCGCGCCTGGTTATCCGCAGTGTCGCAGGAGCCGCCTTTCCCAGCATCTTTTGACATCGGGCTGGTACCGATCTCGGGGTCTACCTGCTGGATGAGCTCCTTTGCCTCCCTTGTCCCACCATCAGGTATGGCAATTCATGGTTCATTCACTATCACAAGCTGACCAGTTTTTTTAGAGCCACATTCCCCAGCTTCCTGAGTCCTAGTGATGTGCCGGCCCGGCTTGGCTCGGCTTTTGGCGGCTTCGGCCTGGCCTGAGTCGGCTTTGGCCTGGTCAAATCCCAAGCCAGGCCGCAGGCCGCCAACATTGGCTTGGCCTGGCCTGGCTTGGGCTCAGGCCGCGGCTTTTGATGCAGTTTTCGCACGCTTTCAGAGGATGAAATTCAGGAATAGAAGTCATGAAATTTAGTTGAATACTCACCAGTCCATGCTAATTTGCCTCACAGTCCACTGCAAGCGCAACCTGACTTGAAAAATGGAGTCGAGTGATCATGTCATTTGGCTTTGTCATCGATCCCGATGTGGACGAGTGGTTTGAACTGCAATGGAGTGCAATAGCCGGACAGTGTACCACTATCAAATTGAATCCAATGAAAGTGAGAGAATAAATGCATAATATGGGAACAGTGTTTGACCCTAATGCTTACCCTCTCACCAATATCAGCAAAGCCGCGGCTCAGGCCGCGGCCTGGGGCTTTCAAAATCTCAAGCCGAGCCAAAAGCCGCCTCAGGCCGCCGACCACGGCCCGGCTTGGCTTTGGCTTTTGGCGGCTCGGCTTGGCCCGGCCTGCGGCTCGAGGCCGAGGCCGGCACATCACTATTCCTGACGATTTCGTGCCGATTTCGAGGACAACTAGCTGGACGAGCTCTTTGCTCCGTTTTGATTTTTTCTTATTTTGTACGTCCTTTCCTCTTTTCTCCCTCATTACAGGCTAACCGTCTCGCAGTCATCGTTTCGTCTATTCTGGATACTGTCCTAGTCTATTCCGTCTGTTCTGAATACCGCTTCACCATTTCCGAATTCCCACTCCCATTCGGCACTGGTCGTCTTCGTCAAGGATGTCCTCAAGTTCATCAGCGCCCTGAGGGCTAGATTCCCAGTTCACGATACATTCCGACACGTTTCATATGCTCGCTGCGTCGTCTTCTTCACGATCCCTTCCTTGTTCATTCAGCGCCAGGGGAAGACAAGACGCCGTGGATTTTCACCGAGCATGTTTTGGAGGAGAGAGAGAGATAGAGCGGTAGAAAATCCGAAAAATGCAGGGGTGGCCAGTGGAGATGGATTGGTATAAGGGGTGGTAGATGGAAAAATAGAAAAAAAATGTGTACAGTAAAATGTCGAGAGCAAATTGTCACAGTCACTACTCGGCACACTTCGTTTACTGCACCATCATGGCCTCGACGAAACTTGATCGTCAAGGCCGATTTACGCACCAAATCATGAAGAACTGTCATCTGGCGTCAATTATTCGCGTTGTGACCACCCTTTGTGAAGAGCCTCATAATCTGCTACTCATTTTTCTCTCAAGCTTTTTTTGAGACTTGCTGTCACTGGCGGCCACTGGCTGACGGATTTATACCGGGCCATCCGACCGATTCAGTTATCGCGTCATTTGGCACTGGTAAGTCACCTTGCTCTTACTAGAGCTCGTCGCGGGTATGTGGAGTTTCTTAACAGCATTCTGGCATATATCTGTGTACAAAGATCACCTGGTCTATTTTGGACAGCGGCCCTGACCGTACAGCCACGCGAAGACAGTTCACACCTTTCAATCTGGGCCAATACATTAAGTACCCACGAACCTCGACTTGAGCCACAACTATGTTCCCTGCGTCGTTGGCTCATACCTTGACTGGAAACACGTTTGGTATTCTTGCTTCTCTCGATATCAAGCCTGATTGGAACTGACAAAGGCTTCCAGGGGATATAGAAGGCGGCTTTCTTTCGAACAACACGACTCATAATATATGTATCAATACCGGTGAAGGGACATGTATTCATACAGTACAAGAAGACGGCCAAGTCCCCGGGATATCGATATCTTCGGGAATTCCAGTCAGTGATTCTCTGCACTCGCTCGCTATATATCCTTAAGCGCCCAAATTAGATTGCCCACAAACATGACCTGAGATTTTCGCGCTCTCCACAGTATGGATCAGATCTTGTCAGGCGAGATGGATATCGCATCCATGTCGCCAAATATCGGGGAAAAGTCGTGGCTGTCAAGATCTACCAAGGCGCGAACTCTAACCAGGTAGGTATCTATATATGATCGCTGTGGAAAGATAATTTGTAACTATTTCACAGAGACTCGAGACAGACCTCGAGATAAACAGTTCGCTATTGTTTGTCTTCCAATTTTGAGTCTCTTGCTTGTCGCTGATCAGCTTCCGGCAGCCACCCGACCATCCTTCAGACCGTCGCTGTTTGTAGAGCGCCACGGACACCATTCCTTGTCTTCAGCATGGAAAGCGACAGCTTGTCAACAATCCCCATTTCATTGGGTGGTTTCAAGAGCTTGGTGTACTATTTAGCGGATGCTCTCAGTCGCAGCGAGCAAGAGAGCCTCGTCGCTGGAGCTCAACTCGTATGTTGCTCTCCTTTTCCTTACGGGATGTGGACTGACTCCTGCGTCAGATACGTGATGTCTCGGTGAAGCACAGTACCCAACCAGTTTGCCAGTTGTCAATTAATTGCTCGTCTAGGCTGGCCTGGATCATCTGAGCAGCATTGAACAGACTCCTGCTCTCTCTCGATTCATAGTAGGCTGACAACACGTGCTTGGTATCAACGCTGATGGTCCTTTAGTTTGATCTCTTGGTCGATGAGAACGATAACATATGTATTGCTGTTGGTTTATCGGACCGAGCGGACACAGGTGTGCAAGTAAATGGATATCTCGGTGTCTTCCAAAGCCTCATCTTGAAGGTACGCCCCACCAATCTATCGGCTGAACGAATGTGACTCGTTTGACAGAGCTTCCTAGAAGCTAATAACCAATACCATAGTTGGTCTCTGCTTTCATAATGTCACTCCGCAACTGAACGGCTTCCCGACACAGTTGACAAGGAATGGGCTATCACAGCCGGAGATTTGGGCGAAGCTCTTCATGTTTCAAGCTATGATGACGGTGATTTTCTCGTGCAGCTTGAATCCGAGGTCACAGAGATCATAGACCTAGCTTCCATAGAGATCCCAAGTCGGGAATATGTCTTCATTCCAGATCGCGCTTCCGACAGCTTCTCTTTGAGCGCTATATCTACAGATTACACCAACTTTATTCGCCGTATCAACCCAAACAATATTGCTCCATCCAACAATTTCCAACGCTGGCGGCATAAAGGTCCTAGCAATTCGAAGACTGTGGCTCACAGATGTCCAGGATATAGACGTGATGAAGTTACTTTGGGCACTTCTGTCTCACGAACTGCCGTCATTCAGCATATGACACCTGCGCTGAGAGAGATATGTCCAGTATGCAAACAGTTGGTGGAAGACGGCATGTTCAACTGCTCCTGCGGCCAAGGTATGAATCCTTCTACATCTGTGTGCACTAGCGGTTTCATTGTTGTTGTTGGACTTGTAGAGGACGATGGATCGTCTCCCACTATTCAATGCTCTCGCTGTTTGGTCTGGTCTCATCACAGGTGCCAACGCAATGACAGTGGAAGCGATCACCAGCCATTTACATGTTTTTCCTGTCAAGCCAACAATCTCATCGCAACAGAGACGGCGGACGATGCGGCCCTTCCCGATGGTTCATCGCAACATCTATCTGAAAACAATGATACTTCACCGCGAGAGCATACCTTTGTGAAGACGACATTCACTAAACGTAAGAGACCAGACTGATTTTGATATTCATTTATTGATTCCTTGGCTTCAGCGATGGTATGCCGAGTCTGCCTACTGAATGTCCGGAAGAGTGCTGTTTTTTGTTCTCAGTGCAGCTTCATTACACACTCACAATGTGCAAGAAATGCACCATCTCCTTGTGATCTGCGCGCTCAGCTCTTGCTGTATGCCCAATATGCTGAAAGGGGAAAGACTCAGGGCACATCCGCACCTCGAAAATTTCCACTAATCAAGGGCCAGCCACTCTCCAATGAAAGCAATCACAAGGTAAGAATAATATGTCACATTTGAATCGAGGTACTTATGCCCAATATGTTGAAAGGGAGATTCAACAATCACGTATCCGAAGTCATTGCATCGGATTTCGCGCCCCATGTCCAAAGTTTCCTATGTTCTTCACAGTTCACAAGCCAGCATAGAAGCCAATCGAACTCGTGTTAAGGCTCCTAGTTTGGATAATCCAATGCTTGTACGATACCATACACCAACTCTTCCAAAACTTGCAGTCATCAACGCAGATGGACATTTGTTGGATAGAAGTGTGGTCTACAAGGATATTTCCACCGCATCATTGTCGTCACCATCAAATCCTGAGCATCGAGAGCTCATCCGGACTGCTGCCTCGATGCTCTGCAAGGAGATTATCAAGCCACCGGTTCATATAAGTCGTAGCGAAGCAGCTCTCAGAGATTGGGAAGAAGTCGAGGTTCGGACACGGGCTCTTATCCGACATGAACGAGTCTGGAGTAAATCTGGGTTTTCTGGGACCTCGGGAGTTGAAGAGAGAGGGCGCCGGTTATTCTGTGAAGCTCTTCGAGATGGTCTAGTGCTGTGCCAGTATGTTTCCATTATTGTCGCTCCTTGTGATTGCATTAATCATTTCATAGGCTCATGAACAAGCTGCGATCGAGCTCCATTGTGAAACCAGATCCACGCGAAGATGGCTTTGTGCGCATTGCCAACGTCACAAGATTCCTGGCTTCATGTGCATCGTATGGCTTGCCCAACGAAGATTTGTTCCAACGAGATGATTTAATCGAAGGCACTGGGGAATCACTGGCTCGTGTCGCCAAAACGATAATCGCCTTGATCAAGTTTGTCGACGCCCCTGTCGTTGAAAGATCGAAACATGTCTCTGGTCAGAACAAGAAGCCCGTGGAGACAACGGCGGACAGCGGTCATCCTTA
This sequence comes from Mycena floridula, assembly GCA_029320655.1. Taxonomy (NCBI): domain Eukaryota; kingdom Fungi; phylum Basidiomycota; class Agaricomycetes; order Agaricales; family Mycenaceae; genus Mycena; species Mycena floridula. Next base: position 706,648 of record JARIHS010000025.1, read on the forward strand.
CGGACAAGGGGGATCCAGTCGAACTGGGTCAACTTCTTCTCCGAATCTGTTGCAGCACCGAGCGACCTCTCCTGCACCTGCATCTCCAGCTCGGAAGCGTTTCAGCCCTTCAGGTCTGCCTACTGTTCGCTCCGATAGTCCTGATGAAACTGGCTTTATAGCCGGCGGACAAATACCCAATACCAAATGCAGCGATCCCTCTGGCAACATTGATCGAGTTGCAAAGGAGATTCGAATAATTCCGCCGCCTCCTAAATCTCCCCTCCGCTCTCGTCCTTCACAGGCTGAAGATGGAAATGGCCTTTTTGAAGAGCTTTCCAGGAAAAGAAGCATGTACAACGATGCCTCTGCCGTTGATCTATCCAGGGTGGTCGAAGAAGCTGAAGAGATTGGTAGCTCTAGGGGACACCCACGGGACAAAGCGAAAGCTCAGTCATCGCCGCCACCGCCGCCAGAAAAGCCAGATAAGGTGCCGGCTATTCGGCTTGGAAAGAGAATATGGCCAGATGATTTCATGGACGCTCTTCAGACGCATAATAAGACTCGCGGCAAAGCTCCTGATTCGGATGAACCGCCGCTTCCACCGTCCCAGATATCAGCTCCTCGAAAGCTTGCAATAGTTGGAGGTCAGCCGCGACGAAATGAAACCATTGAACCACTTCACCAATTCCCTCGACGACCTTCATATCGAGCTCGTCACAGCGTCGATACCCCGACATTGATCCCGAAAGATCCGGGCCTTCGACGAGACTCGAGTCCTGACGGTCTACCATCTAGCAGAGTTATGCTTCGACGGCACAGTACAAAGCCAGCTCCTAGAAATGGTGTTTACTTACCTCGGGGAAACCTTGATGATCCTCGGGGCTCTGACAGCGATGTAGCTGTCCCCTTTCCTCGTACTCCCTCTGCAGAACATGTCCCTCCTTCACCAAGGGAAGATCATCATCCATCAGAGCTGGAGAGGCCGCGAATTCGGGGTCGATTTCAGAGCGACATTGAAACCTCGAAAAGACGACCCAGGCCAAGTTCATACGATGAACTGGGTGCGAAACCTACTCGGTCCAGATTCGAGAGCATGGTCAACCTTGGAGCTGCTTCAAGTAGCAATGCTAGTGCGAGTGACTTGATCAACAAGGATAGAGATTCGTCGGATGGAAGTGTGGTTCGAAAAACCCTTATCATCAAGGAGGAAGGGAAGCCACCAACACACTTTGTAAGTAATCCGCCTTCATATCCTTCTACTTCAGGCGCTTATGACCGCTTCTCCTTTCTTTTCAGCAACTTGGCAACTGTATCGGACGGGGACAGTTTGGTTCCGTCTATCGAGCGCTCAATCTGAATACTGGCCAGATGGTAGCGGTTAAGCGAATTCGTCTTGAAGGGCTCAAGGAAGAAGAAGTTACAACACTAATGCGAGAGGTAGACTTGGTCAAGAGCTTGTCTCATCCTAGCATTGTCAAGTATGAAGGGATGGCCAGAGATGTCGACACTTTAAGCATTGTTCTCGAGTTCGTCTCTTCTTTTCATCCCGCTTTTTCTTCTTGGCTGATCTCTTCTCAGATACGCCGAGAATGGATCTCTTGGCCAAACACTCAAGGCCTTTGGAAAGCTGAACGAACGTCTTGTCGCTAGCTATGTCGTCAAGATTCTCGAAGGACTTCATTACCTACATCGATCTGACGTCGTCCACTGCGACCTTAAAGCGGCCAATATCTTGACGACCAAGAATGGAAATGTCAAACTTTCCGACTTTGGTGTCTCGCTGAACATGCGTGCCGTCGAGCGAGATATCAAGGATGTAGCAGGTACACTGAATTGGATGGCTCCTGAAGTCATCGAGCTCAAAGGCGCTTCACCTAAATCTGACATTTGGTCTTTGGCCTGTACAGTCATCGAACTCTTGACTGGAAAGCCGCCATATGCCGATATTGCCAACAGCATGTCAGGTCAGTTTTTTCTATTTTTTGTTGGAATCCTTTCTCATCGCAGCAACAGTGATGTTCTGGATCGTCGAGGATGACATGCCTCCGATTCCAGAAGGCTGTTCAGAGCCTCTTCGAGACTTTCTCATTCAATGTTTCGACAAAGATCCCACCAAGCGTCCAACCGCCGAGCTTCTCTGCGAACATCCTTGGCTCAAAAAGAATTGGGGTGCTCACAAGGTAAGAATAAAGCATGTTCCGTCCGAATCGAGATACTTATTCGACCGTAGGAGCTTCGTCCACAGGATAGCATTTCATTTCTGCAACGAATCAGTGCCGACTTGCACAAATCGGACGTCACTCGCGATCTGCCTCAATTCAAGCTTTCCGAGACCCCGATGACTGAGGAGTTTGTCAGTGGATCTCCGCCTAACCATCGCCTTTCCAGTGGTTCATTGCGACCTTTATCTGACAACCATGATATTTCGCCGCGAGAGCATAGCTTTGTGAAGACGACATTCAGTAAACGTAAGTGACCAGGCTGTTTTTATATTCATTTATTAATTTCTTGGCTTCAGCGATGGTATGCCGAGTATGCCTACTGAATGTAAAGAAGAGTGCTGTCCTTTGTGCTCAGTGCAGCCTCATTGCACATTCAAAATGTGCGAGCAGTGCACCACCGACTTGCGATTTGCGAGCTCGGCTCTTGCTGTACGCCCAATATGCTCAAAAGGCAAATCCAGGAAGCGCCTATTCGAATCCAATGGATCTCTTGGACGACAATAATCATCCCAAAAGTCCCATGTCCGATGTTTCCTATGTCGCTCACAGTCCTCGAACCAGCACACCTTGGTCTCCAAAGCTTGCTCCGATAGACGACGAAAATCGCTCTGTACAGTGGCATATCCCAGGAGAGCTTCCTGACAATTCTCGAGCTCACACGAAGATCAAGTCTTCTGAAAACTGCGTCGTTCAGTAACCGTTTCTCTACTTGTAGATAGTAATCTCGTCCTTTACTGTAGTTATACCTATTCGTCACCTATGGAATTGTTGCTTTCCTTGAGGTTATATGCTACTAAGGAGGATACCATGGTGTGTCGAACAGTGCAGGTGGAATGTCTTCAGCAGAAGAGCTGTTGTGTGGCTGTAACTTCTGTAATACAGTGCAGGTTGATCCTTGGATGATCCGTTGGACGGTCCAACTGAGAAATGACATTATCGAGCCGGCTAACTTGCAGACGAACGCGACAAGGTCAGAGCAGCCTGAGCTGAATATTGATCATTTTGACGCAGGGACCAACATCATTATTTCGCTGCTCGCAATTAGACCGAATTTTCACGAGTCAAACTTGGTGGTTCTAGAGACGGCGAGTAAGTAGAGGATGGGATGTATGAAAAGCAAACTTCATAAAATATTTCAGATCCAGCACATATGCTGAGATGCAGCACATTTATTCAGAATGTGTTGATTTTGAGTTCTTGGTCCCCTGCACTTGCGCCAAATATATATTTCACTCAGGGATCTCTACAGATGTCTTGCGACTCGGTCATAGTGAAACTCGGCTCAATTTATGACATGAATCAATGGATACAGTTAACGGAAGACTGTCCTTGTAGGCTGCTCCAGTATCAAGAGTGTGCTGTGATTTCATCCTGGATTATTCCCGAGCCCTGGAGCTTCAGAATGGATTATTGCTCATACATAGCCTGTAGTTTGGCTCCAGGGCTATTCTATACTGAATTTGATGGATCACAGACATGTTCACTGACTCGTTAGGCTGTACTTCAGCATAGACTGCTGTAGAGGCATAATCTTTTGCGGATCCTAGATCTTGCCACTCATATAAGGAAACTAGGGTGTAACATCCTTTTGCCAGGTGATCTTGTGGGCCTGTAGCAATCTGACGAAGTCCCTGAAGGAAGAAACATCGAGATCTAGTCAGGTGTCCTGTAATATACTAGGTACAGGACTTGATCTTGTGACTCTGCGAGTCTGTAGTGATTTTAGTATTATATGATCTGTATGCGAGCTCAGGCAGAGACTGAGTGCAACATTGTGGATTCTCAGGCTTTTCTAGTGAGGCAACGTGAAGGTACCATGCTCGGCCTAGAATATCCGCCATCCGAGGAGATCAAACAAGATCTGAGCGTGTTTGGGCAGGATTACAGCGGATCCTGAAAATAATGTCCTCGGGACAAGTGTTGTTCTCAAAGAGGAATATCCTAACCAGGAAGTTATTGTCGTAGATTCAGGACTCCAAGAGAGATGAAATAAAACAATGAATTGTGTTTGGACCCGAGAGCTTGTGGGCGGTCAAACGAATGAAGAACAAGTACACGAGGGCCTGGTATATAAGAGAAATAACCGAAGGCTGTACGTGATGGCAACTGATAATCAAAGATGAGTACGAATGGGGCCATGAGAAATGGGAGATTTTTTGGGAGATGTGGGAAATCTCCCAAAATCTCCCAAAATCTCCCATGGCTTCGGTGATATTATGTCATCAGTTTGACCGATTTCATTGAGCTTGTTCATTGCATTAAACAGTTTCTCCAGTTGTATTATACAATCAAGTAGTGTTTATCAATGTCTTTTACTCACTCAAGTCCAGTTCTGACCATTTTCATATGCCTTTCATGAGTAAGCCAGTCTCAAATTCAAGTCACCAGTCCTTATATTGGGTCCGCAAGCAAAACAGAGCTTAAGTAGTGTGAATTTCACTTGAAATGGCTCATTCAGGTCCAAGGAATATGCTCATAAACTTAGTTGAGACTTGATAAGTTGATCTCCCAGTCATCTCCCAACATCTCCCACGCATCTCCCAAAATCTCCCAACATCTCCCACGCAGCTCCCAAAATCTCCCATTAGCTCCCACGCATCTCCCCAAATCTCCCATGCATCTCCCGTTATCCCAATGCTTCAAGTGATGGGACTTCTCCTCATTGGGATATGTTCAATGAGTTATTACAGGCCACTGTTGATGTAAATCATCTTTCAATGCCACTAAGTTCATCAACTCATTCACTGTTGGATGTTTCTCAAAGCTCTCCTTTCTCCTGCGGCTGTCAAGTTAATGTGACAGTCTGGTCACACTGAATCAAAGTGTGTTGGACACTATATCTTGGTCTGTAATCCACTTCTTGCAATAAAATCAGTGTCAATGAGTTCACTATGAGCTTGTATTACTCCTCCAGACTTTCTGAGATTTTCTCCCACAAATCTCCCATCATCTCTCATATGCTCCCATAAAATCTCCCAAATCTCCCACATCTCCCATCAAATCTCCCAAATACCAATGCCCGTACGAATGGGGCTTGATTAGCAATCCAACTCCAATAGAAGTTGAGTGGGCGGACGCCTGCGTGAGGTGTGCGGATTCCTCGGCAGCGGTGGGTGTTTGGCGGGTCGAGGGAGGTTAGCCCATACACAGTGGTGCCGAGAAATGCCGAGACGGCCAACAACAATGCCGACATGTCTACGCTGTTGCCGCGAAGTCGCCTCAAGTCGCCAACACATCCGCACACTTTGTGCCGAGGGCCCAGTTTCAATTTGCTAGTTGAGAACAGTAGTAGTTTCCCCCCGGACATTATTTTTGGGAAACACTGTAACATCTATAATTGTATCACAGCAAGTCTTGAAGCATATTTCTGCCTGCAGAGTTTGCAGCCATCATGGAACATCTAACGCAAAAGGAGTTCCGACGAGACCCCTCCAATTCCGCCAAAATCAAATGTAAGTCGACACCTCAGCATGCGAACATCTCCTCTCTCTGAGTCTGAATCTGGTGTGGAACCGTTCAATAATCAAAAATCCTGATGCTGTCTTATGGAATGAACACTCCACGACCAACGTTAAACACTTTAAATTCCCTCAGATGTATTAAGAGTCATTTATTTGTGGTGAAGGGATCTGATGCCCAACCTTTCCAAATTGACTGCTTCAGGGAGCTTATTCCATGAACATGACAGTATGAACACCTCAAGACTCCCATCCAAGGCAGTCTTTCAACCTCAACAGATGTCATTCACACAGGATATGCAGTCGATGGAGGACTTGGTGCGATTATGTCTCGAGTTTTCGAGTCTTCCCATCTTTCAAGTCACTGTGTATTGTTAGTACCTTTTCAAAAAGCAAAAAGGGATGCTCAATGTGGTTTGTGAGAGACCTCAGTCGCACAACCGAGTATATCAAGTTGGGACGGCAACATGGAATTGCGGAACAAGGGCCCGACTGTTGAGGTTGCCAGTGACTGAATTAGATTGGCTTTCTGCATGGATCTGACCGTCGGTTTGCTACAATAAGCATGCCGCAATCCAAGTCCGAATGCAGTGATTCTGTATGGAAGAGGATGTTGGGGCGGCGACAACAAAATAAACGCAAGGTCCCGCCAGAACCCAAAGACACAAACAACCGCTTTTTGAATTGCTGCATTGGAATAATCTCAGAAGGTACTTCTTTTATAAAGGACCAAATATTCAAAAGTCCGCCACCAGAAGACTTGAATTTTGATTAAATATGAAGAATATGAAAAGTCATGTTCTACATAGGCACTGGCACGCCGGTGGTTCCCAGTCTACCTTCCCCTCGAGGCTCGAGCTCCCCTGGAATTTTGACGCGTTGCACCGGCTGTTACGTGTAATACGTAGGGACTGCTACGGCCTTTCGGTGTTGGAGATTCTTTCTTTCTCTCTTTCTTGCCGGTCTTATCCTTTATTTTTGATCGAGCCTGATCATCCCAGAGCTTTTCGATCAGTGCCAAAGCTTGAACAGCTGCCCTCTCACTGGCAAGATGTTTGCTGCTCGTACTTTCGCCTCTACCAAATTGTTTGCCGTCAACTGAGAATTCTTGGATCAGTGGAATGCTTGGACTTGAAGCGAGCAACTACTAACGAAAGATGGTAGAGACCCAGGAAGGCGAATCTTCCGTCCCGACATTCCAAAAACAGTATTCAATGCTCATGTGATGTCTCTGCGCATGATCAGCTAGCGCTGAATGATATCCTAACCAGCAGAAGTGAGTGTTGAATTCAGGATTGGAAAAATGTACTTACTTGTCAACGTAGGAGGAGCGGGGGCCGAAATCTGGCTTGTTGTATTTGGGAGAATGTCTGGTAGATGAGGGCATTAGATATTGTAATTGTGAATCAATGAAACCTACCGGGAGAAGGCGGAGAGTTAACCTGGACTGGTGAGGAGCTAATCTCCTCCTCGGAGTCCTCGACCCTGATCGAGTCTGAGCGAAGCTCCAAGGTAAGACAGGAAGGGCAGGTAAACGGGAGACGACCATTTCTATCGCCATTAGCTTGGCAAGTCCCATGAGACCATACCCGACACCTGGAGCACTAGATGGTTGAAGATATCCCATCGTCGCCTATGACACAATCAAGTCATCGTTAAACAGATAATAAGATGCTTACCTTGGCCGCAGGAGCAGTTGAATATGCCATCTTCAACCAATTGTTTACATACTGGGCATACCTCTCTCAGTGAAGGCGTGAGATGCTGGATGACGGCCGTCCGTGAGACCGAAGTGCCCAAAGTCACTTCATCACGTCTATATCCCGGACATCTATGGACCACAGTCTTCGAATTACTGTGGCCTTTATGTCGCAGGCGTTGGATATTGTTGGGTGATGAATTGGTTGGGTTGATACGGCGAATGAAGTTGGTGTAATCTGTGGATATAGCTCTCAAAGAGAAGCTGCCAGATGCGCGATTTGGGATGAAGGCATATTCCCGACTTGGGCTCTCTGTTAAAGCTAGATCCACGATCTCGATGGCCTCGGATTCAAGCTGCACGAGAAAATCACCATCGTCGTAGCTTGAATCATCAAGTGCTTCGCCCAAATCTCCGGCCGTGATAGCCCATTCCTTGTCAACTGTATCAGGAAGCCGTTCAATCAAAAAGTGATGGCATTATGAACATAAAAGACCAACGATGGTATTGGTTGTTGGCTTCTAGGAAGCTCTGTCGAACAGATCACCATATGTTCGGCTCAGAGGATAGGGCAGAGACATACCTTCAAGCATAGTCTCTGAAAGATATTGAGGTATCCGTCTGCTTGCACGTCCATCCTGGTTTCGTCTGATAATCCAATACCAATGCGGATGTTGTTGTTTTCATCGACCAGGAGATCAAACTGCAGTAAACAAGTCAGTGAGCTTTCAGACCAAGTGCGTGACTTATGATCGTACCATGAGCCGGGAGATAGCAAATGTCTGCTCAATGCTCCCTAGATAGTCGAGACCAGACTAGAGAAAGAATGATTGAGGAATGGCCAACGACAGAGTAATGTCTTTACCGAAACGTCGCGGATCTGCTGTCACATTTAGTTTCATATCGTCAAGGCAGGGTCAGAAACATACGAGTTGAGCTCCTGCGATGAGGCTCTCTTGCTCGCTGTGACTAAGAGCATCCGCTAAATAGTACACCAAGCTCTTGAAACCACCCAATGAAATGGGGACCGATGACAAGCTGTCGCTTTCCATGCTGGAGACAAGGAATGGTGTCCGTGTTGCTCTACAAACAGCGACTGTCTGAAGGATGGTCGGGTGGCTATGAGAAGCTGATCAGCGACGAGCAAGACATTCAAAATCAAAGGACAAACAATAGAGAACTGTTTATCTCAAGGTCCGCCTCAAGTCTCTGAGTAATAATTACAGATCATTTTTCCACAGCTATCATATAGACACCTACCTGGGCAGAGTTTGTGCCTTGGTAGACCTTGACAGCCACGACTTTGCGCCGATATCTGGCGAGATGGATACGATATCCATCTCGCACAACAAGGTCTGATCCATACAGTGGAGAGCGCAAAAATCTCAGGTCATGCGTGTGGGCAATCTACTCTCCGGCGCTTGAGGATCAAAACACAACGTCTGAAGCAAGACTGACCGGAATTGGTGGAGATTCTCCCAAAAGGGAGGTTGATGGTTTGCTACGAGCCTTCAGCGTGCGCTTCCGGTTGCATCCTAGACGGATAGAAATTCGTGTTTTGTTGTTCGAGAGAAAGTTGCCTTGTAGATCTCCTATGATTCTTCATCAATACAACAGAACATATGCCAAGAAAACAAGAATACCAAACGTGTTTCCAGTCAGGGTATGGCCTAGGGAAGTGGGGAACATGGTCATAGTTCACCTATCCTGGGTGGGTTCGTGGGTATGAATCCTGGAAGAGGTGTGAACTGTCAGTCTGTCTTCGATGGCTGTACCACAAGTTCTGAGGCAATGTTCCTCTCCAAAGTAGACCAATGATTCGGACAGATATCTGGCAGATAATGGTGTGCAGAAACCAACATCGGCTGAGGGCTGTCGTCCAGGATGTAGAGCTTTCTGAAAGCCACGTTTTTGTGCTGATAGAACTCTGACATGTGGATTGTTGCACTGCCCATCTCGGTACTCAGCTTGACCGTGATTTGTTGCGGAGGAGACCATACTTGTTTAAAGGATAGCAGGGGAAAGTTCTGTTATTGAGCAGACTAGGTAGTAAGGTAAACATGCGAGGTCGACAAATATTGATGAAAAATAATTATTGCACACTGCAGCTCCGGGCCGCACCTCGGTTCATATTACCGTAAAACGTGAATTCATTTCTCTGCTCGTTCCACCACCTCAGAATTTCATTTCCTTCTTACTTTGCCTCGTCCATACCAATCAACCCGAATGCCCACACCAATCAATCCGAATGACAGACTGTTATGGTGGTTCACCTTGGTTATTGAAGGAGCCAGAGTCGTCGTATTTTCGATTGACTAGGAGGCGTCTACAAGCTCGAATCTCAGCGTTTACAAGGTCAAGTCTCAACAAGGGCTCTGCTCCTGGACAAGCGTCCAACATGTATCAATGTCAAGACAGGCCTCAATATCGTCAGCAATAGAGTCGGAGCTTTCGGACAACGAAGACATGGATCTCAGTGAACAATGGCATTTTTAAAAGCAGTAATGGCACTATTGGAATAGAGCTAGACGAGATGCAATCATATAGCTACTGGAGAACCTATTCACGAAGGTCTCGCAAAGCTCTTCATCGCCGTGCGTGCTCTCTTTCGTTGATCTTTCGGTGGAGCTGATGATATATGGATAGGAATGAGCGCTGCTGCGGACATTTGGGAGGTCCCAAAAGCAACCATCTCCCGCAAAATCATAATGATGCCTACCGGAAAACCCATAATGATGCCTGCCGGAAAACCATATTGCTTACAGGCTTGCTCGAATTCGGACGTCTTGCCGGTGACCTCTTTCCGCCTCTCTCTTTGTCGCCCTCGATGCTTCTTCAACCAGCCCGCGGCCCGCTTCCATAGCGCCTACAAGGAAGTTTCCATGACGCTTACAGGAAGTTTCCGACGCCTACCATGATATATACCAAGGTCCGACATCCAGAAGAATTCAAGAATGACTGGGCCATTGACAATGCGAGAAGGTGTTCAAGGTGCGTCGACTTTTTCTTCGTCCCGATAATTTGAATGACCGTGACTTTTGACAGCAGACCTTGAGTCCATTCAGTATTCAATCCTCGAGATGCGACAGTTTCCTCAGTCAACACCTTCAACACGCTCGAGCATTCATTGCACTTTTCACATGGCCTGCAATCCCGCCGCCATTTCACTTCGATAATTCCCGACGTCGTTCATCTCTTCCATTTCTGCCGGACGTGATCCCATACTTTCCTCGCTCGATCCTCTTCCTTCCTCTTTCCAACCCGCAACAGCTCTACCATTCCATGTGTCTTGAAACTACTACAAATACCGAGAGAATTAGCCAGTAAAGCATTCAGAGTTTTCACAATGCACTCAAAACTTGTTCTTGCAACTCTTCTCCTGGCCATAACCGCTTTCGGCGCACCAGCAGCTGAACTGGTCGGATCTGACATGGGAGGTGGTGCTGGACCCAACTTGAAGTTACTCGGAGGTGGTGGTGGACTCGGAGGCTTGGGCGGTCTTCTCAGCGGGCTGTTGGCTCCCGTAACCGGAATCTTGGGTGGTCTTGGTGGTCTTCTCTGAGTCGTTGTAAGTGCAAGCGCAATTCCGACGTTGATTTTGCCTGACTTTGGTCCTCGACTTGTTCAGTCGTACAATGATCAGATCTCTGCTTTATCTTTACATTTGTGGCGCAATGGATATTTTGCTCAGTATCCTGTAACATTGATGGGTCTGCTCAACCCCGATTATGAAAAGTATGGAAAGTAGCACACAGGTTGCGCTATTTCAAACATGGAATTGGAACAAAATTGCTTGATCGTTTTGGGTGGCAGCGCCTCATCCTGCAATGTCAATGAGCACGAAATGTCACAAGTGTGACGAAAATATTCTCCCCCTTTCTTCTCTTCGTCGTCCAGGCTTCCAGGCTCTCTTTTCTTCCTCTATTCCCAGTCTGCCTTGTCCTATATTGGAACCTCTATATTAATCGTCGATGCTGTTAAACCAGCCCTGTTAAATAGTGAAACAAAGAGGCACAATCGTACCTGCGAATCGCTGTTTCACGGCATCCAATGTCGCGAGAGGTCAACTGCAGAATTCGGCCCCGAGGAGGCTTCAAGTCGTCGCCCAGGTCGAGCTCCTCGTCGATATATTCGTCACCGACAGAGCTTGTGCCATTGCCAGCCTTGGAGCTCTTGCAACAGAATTCAGCAAGCCATAGATCCTGAACAATGACATTATTCAAGGCGGTCCGAGCCATAGACTCGATTCTAGGAAAAGCAGACTTTGTGCGTAGTGTTTTTCGTTCAACGTTTCTGTGGAACTGACGATGTGGATGAACAGTGACGGGAGGACGTCTTTTCTTGGTCCGATTTGCTTTTCGACCCTCGCTTTGTCAGAACTGGATTTCCGCTCTCACCTTGTCAGAAATGCTCTTTGGCCATCTTTTTGTCACAAATTGCATGACCAGGACCTTTTTTTTCGCGTTCACCGGCATGTGAAAAGACGTACGAAGGGAAGGTAGCTGCGAAAGACGTACGAAGGAAAAATATAGGCGAGCCAGGGTTTGATATTCAAGGTGCGTCAGTTCATTCTGTTTAGCTTGTTCATCCGTTGACCTTGGACCAGAACATTTGTCAATCAAATTTGTTTCTCATTCTTCGATATCAGCGAGACGCGACAGCTTCCACAGTATCATCCAACCATTCAGCGCACTTTATATAGCTTCAGAATGCCGCCGTCATCTCGCCTCGACGTCGTTGATCTTTTCCTGCATTTCTGGCGTCCGTTTCCTCTATACATCCTCTCTTCCTTCCCTCGCTAGATCCTCCAGCTCCACCATTCTCTATGTCTCGAAATATCCACAGAAATTGGGCAGTAAATCATTCGAACGATCATTCAACCTTCTCCCCTCGATCAGTGGTGATATCTTGGACGCTCGATCACTGCCATAGCTTGAGAAGCTGCCCTCTCCATAGAACGACCTTTGCTGGCATTACTCTGGCCCCTGCCATATTCTGTACCGTAACCCGTTAAACTGAATATCCTTGGATCAGTTGAATGCTTGTGCTTGAAAAGAGCGACTAACGAAAGACGGCAGAGACCCAGGAAGGCGGACTTTTCGTCCCTGTGTTCCAACTAGGGTATTCAATGCTCATGCGATGTCTCTGCGCATATGCAGCTAGCTCCGGCCGAGACACTAACCACCAGATATGAGCGTTAAATTCAGGTTCGACGCAAGCACTGACCTCTAGGAGGAGGAGGAGGAAGCGAAGGCGGAGGTGAAGGCGGACGCGAACGCGGACGTGAACACGAAGCACATGTAAACGGAAGGTCACCCATGGAATCACCATTGACCTGGCAAGTCCGATGAGACCATACCCGACACCAAGAGCACTGGATGGTCGATGATCTCCCATCGTCGCCTATGACACAATGAGATCACCATTAGACGTACGATCGATGCCTACCTTGGCCACAGAAACAGTTGAACGTCCCATCTTCCACCAGCTGCTTGCATACTGGACATATCTCTCTCGGAGAAGGGGTGAGATGCTGGATGATTGCTGTTCGCAGCACAGAAGTGCCTAAAGTCACCTCGTCCCGTCTGTATCCTGGACATCTATGGGCCACAATGGTCGAATTACCGTGGCTCTTGCGTCGAAAGTGTTGAATCTTCTTGGTGATACTCCGCATGAAGCGAGCATAACTGGTGGATATCTCTCTTAATGACTGATGGCTACGGTCCGGCACAAAAGCATATTCGCGTCGCGCCGGAGTAGGCAGGCAATCTGATTGCAAGTCTGTTTCTGCTATTGGTTCATCCTCAGCGGGTGAGAACTTTAGATCACGTTGAGAGCTGGAACCAGATGCTGATTTATTCGTTGTCGGCGTCTGCGACTTGTCAGCTGTATCAGTTTATCCATCAGCATAGCAAAAGCATCAAGAGGAGGGACGGACAGTGGCATTCATTGTTGGCTTCCAGGAAGCTCTATCAAACCGGTGACTACGTTGGAGTGAATCAGAGGAAAAGATATACCTTCGAGCATAGGTTGTGAAAGACCTCCAGGTATCCCTGATCGCCGGTCTCGTCTTCTTCTCCTACTCCGACAGTGATACATATATTATCGTTTTCATCAACGAGGAGATCGAACTAGAGGGTGATGAGCTTCCAGACAGAGGGCACTGTTATAACCTTACCGTGAGTTGGGATACACCAATAGTCTGTTGAATGTTACTGATATAATCCAAACCAGACTAGACGGAGGCTTAATCGAGGAATGATAGCACCGGAGAGGAATGTGCTTCACTGAAACGTCTCGTAACTGTTTTAGAAGTACTTTAGATTCCCCGAGGAACAGGCTAAGCAATAATAACATACCAATTGAGCTCCCAACATCAGGCTCTCTACCTCGCTATTATCGAGAGCATCGGCTAAGCAACACCTCAAACTCTTGAAGCCCCCCAATGAACTGGGAATCATTGGTGAGCTGTCGCCACCGAGAACAATGAATGGTGTCGCTGTTGCTGTGAAAACAGCGACGGGCCTAAGCATGGTCGGATGACTGGGCAAACACTGAGTGATGAATAAAACATTCAGAAAAGCAAGGACAGACATTAATGAACTGGCTAAATTGAGGTCTGCCTCCAACCGCTGATCAGTGATGAATAGGTCAATAATGACGATGCACCGAAAATATGTCGCGAACTTGCCTTTGCAGAGTCCATGCCTTGGTAAACCTTGACAGCCACAACTTTTCCCTGATATTTGGCGGCGTGAATGTGAAAGCCATCGCCCGCGACAAGGTCTGATCCATATATTCGGGAGCGCACAAAGTTCAATTCGTTGATGTGGGCAATCTAGTCGTGGGCACTTAAAAATGTGGACACCATGTCTGAAGAAGGAAGGACTGACCGGAATTCGTGGAAATTCTCTGAGAGGTGCAGCTGATGGTTTGCTACAAGCCTTCCGGGTACGCTTGCCGCTGCATCCTACACGGATAGAAATTCTTGTCTTGTTATTCGAGAGAAAGTCGCCCTGTGTATCTCCTAGAATCTTCCATCAGTCCAACAGAATATATCAAGAAAAATAAGAATACCAAACGTGTTTCCATTCAGGGTATGGCCCAGGGAAGGGGGAAACATGGTCGTGGTTCACCTCTCCTGGGTGGGTTCGTGGGTATGAATACTGGAAGAGGTGTGAACTGTCAGTCTGTCTTCGATGGCTGTACCACAAGTTCTGAGGCAATGTTCCTCTCCAAAGTAGACCAATGATTCGGACAGATATCTGGCAGATAATGGTGTGCAGAAACCAACATCGGCTGAGGGCTGTCCAGGATGTAGAGCTTTCTGAAAGCCACGTTTTTGTGCTGATAGAACTCTGACATGTGGATTGTTGCACTGCCCATCTCGGTACTCAGCTTGACCGTGATTTGTTGCGGAGGAGACCATACTTGTTCAAAGGATAGCAGGGGAAAGTTCTGTTATTGAGCAGACTAGGTACTAGTAAGGTAAACATGCGAGGTCGACAAATATTGATGAAAATAATTATTGCACACTGCTGGCAGCTCCGGGCCGCACCTCGGTTCATATTACCGTAAAACATGAATTCATTTCTCTGCTCGTTCCACCACCTCAGAATTTCATTTCCTTCTTACTTTGCCTCGTCCATACCAATCAACCCGAATGCCCACACCAATCAATCCGAATGACAGACTGCTATGCTGGTTCACCTTGGTTATTGAAGGAGCCAGAGTCGGCGTCTACAAGCTCGAATCTCAGCGTTTACAAGGTCAAGTCTCAACAAGGGCTCTGCTCCTGGACAAGCGTCCAACATGTATCAATGTCAAGACAGGCCTCAATATCGTCAGCAATAGAGTCGGAGCTTTCGGACAACGAAGACATGGATCTCAGTGAACAATGGCATTTTTAAAAGCAGTAATGGCACTATTGGAATAGAGCTAGACGAGATGCAATCATATAGCTACTGGAGAACCTATTCACGAAGGTCTCGCAAAGCTCTTCATCGCCGTGCGTGCTCTCTTTCGTTGATCTTTCGGTGGAGCTGATGATATATGGATAGGAATGAGCGCTGCTGCGGACATTTGGGAGGTCCCAAAAGCAACCATCTCCCGCAAAATCATAATGATGCCTACCGGAAAACCCATAATGCCTTTTTCTGCAATCTCAGATTTGGATATCTTGCCACGTCTTTCCGCCTCTCTCTTTGTCACCCTCGATGCCTCTTCAACCAGCCCGCGGCCCGCTTCCATAGCGCCTACAAGGAAGTTTCTCCATGACGCCTACAGGAAGTTTCCGACGCCAACCATGATATATACCAAGGTCCGACATCCAGAAGAATTCAAGAATGACTGGGCCATTGACAATGCGAGAAGGTGTTCAAGGTGCGTCGATTTTTTCTTCGTCCCGATAATTTTGAATGACCGTGACTTGTGACAGCAGACCTTGAGTCCATTCAGTACTCAATCCTCGAGATGCGACAGTTTCCTCAGTCAACACCTTCAACACGCTCGAGCATTCATTGCACTTTTCACATGGCCTGCAATCCCGCCGCCATTTCGCCTCGACAATTCCCGACGCCGTTCATCTCTTTCATTTCTGCCGGATGTGATCCCATATTTTCCCCGCTCGATCCTCTTCCTTTCTCTTTCCAACCCGCAACAGCTCTACCATTCCATGTGTCTCGAAACTACTACAAATACCGAGAGAATTAGCCAGTAAATCATTCAGAGTTTACAATGCACTCAAAACTTGTTCTTCCAACTCTTCTCCTGGCCATAACCGCTTTCGGCGCACCAGCAGCTGAACTTGTCAGATCTGACATGGGAGGTGGTGCTGGACCCAACTTGAAGTTACTCGGAGGTGGTGGTGGACTCGGAGGCTTGGGCGGTCTTCTCAGCGGGCTATTGGCTCCCGTAACCGGAATCTTGGGTGGTCTAGGGCTTGGTGGTCTTTTGGGTGGAGGTGGTGTCGGTGGTCTTGGTGGTCTTCTCTGAGTCGTTGTAAGTGCAAGCGCAACTCCGACGTTGATTTTGCCTGACTTTGGTATCATCCCAGTCCTCAACTTGTTCAGTCGTACAATGATCAGATCTATGCTTTATGTTTACATTTGTGGCGCAATGGATATTTTGCTCAGTGTCCTGTAACATTGATGGGTCTGCTCAACCCCCGAGACAACGATTATGAAAAGTATGGTAGAAATTAGCACACAGGTTGCGCTATTTCCAACATGGAATTGGAACAAAATTGCTTAATTGTTTTGAGTGGCGGCGCCTCTCTCCGCCTCCTGTAACGTAAATGGCACGAGATGTCACAAGTGTGACGAAGATATTCCTTCTCTTCTCGCTGTCCCTATCCCGCCTTTCTTCTCTTCGTCATCCAGGCTCCCTTTCTTCCTCTAGTCCCAGCCTGCCTTGTCTTATCTCAGAACTTCCACATTGATGGTCGATGCTGTTAGGCCCTGTTAAACAGTGAAACAAAGAGGCACAATTGTACCTGCGAATTGCTGTTTCACGGCATCCAATGTCGCGAGAGGTCAACTGCAGAATTCGGCCCCGAGGAGGCTTCAAGTCGTCGCTCATGTCGAGTTCCTCGTCGATACATTCGTCACCGACAGAGCTTATGCCATTGCCAGCCTTGGAGCTCTCGCAGCAGAATTCAGCAAGCCATAGATCCTGAACAATGACATTATTCAAGGTGGTCCGAGCCCATAGAGATCCTCGGAGAAGCAGACTTTGTGCGTAGTGTTTTTCGTTCAACGTTTCTGTGGAACTGACGATGTGGATGAACAGTGGCGGGAGGACTTCCTTTCTTGGTCCGATTTTGCTTTTCGACCCTCGCTTTGTCAAAACTGGATTTCCGCTCTCACCTTGTCAGAATTGCTCTTTGGCCATCTTTTTATCACAAATTGCATGACCAGGACCTTTTTTCGCGTTCACCGGCATGTGAAAAGACGTACGAAGGGAAGATAGCTGCGAAAGACGTACGAAGGAAAAGTATATGCGAGCTGGGGTTTGTCATTCAAGGTGCGTCAGTTCACTCTGTTTAGCTTGTTCATCCGTTGACCTTGGACCAGAACATTTGACAATCAAAGTTGTTTCTCATTCTTCGATATCAGCGAGTATCATCCGACCATCCAGCGTACATTATATATAGCTTCAGAATGCCGCCGTCATCTCGCCTCGACTATTCCCGACGTCGTTGATCTTTTCCCGGATTTCTGGCGTCCGTTTCCTCTATACATCCTCTCTTCCTTCCCTCGCTAGATCCTCCAGCTCCACCATTCTCTATGTCTCGAAATATCCACAGAAATTGGGCAGTAAATCATTCGAACGATCATTCAACCTTCTCCCCTCGATCAGTGGTGATATCTTGGACGCTCGATCACTGCCATAGCTTGAGAAGCTGCCCTCTCCATAGAACTAGCTTTGGTGGTATTACTCTGGCCCCTGCCATATTCTATACCGTTAACTGAATATCCTTGGATCAGTTGAATACTTGTGCTTGAAAAGAGCGACTGACGAAAGACGGCAGAGACCCAGGAAGGCCGATCTTCCTCCCCTACGTTCCAACTACGGTATTCAATGCTCTTGCTATGTCTGTGCGCATATCCGGCCAGCTCCGGCCGAGACACTAACCACCATATATGAGCGTTAAATTCAGGTTCGACGAAAGCACTGACCTCTAGGAGAAATGTGATGGACGGGAGGGGTTGGAAAATTAAACGAAGACGAACGTGGAAGACGAAGCGAAGCCGAAGCCGAAGGTGGAGGTGGAGGTGAAGGCGGACGCGAACACGAAGCGCATGTAAACGGAAGGTGATCCACGGAATGGCCATTGACCTGACAAGTCCGATGAGACCATAACCCACACTGGGAGCACTCGATGGTCGAAGATATCCCGTCGTCGCCTATGACACAATGAGATCACCATTAGACGTATAATCGATTCTTACCTTGGCCACAAAAACAGTTGAACGTCCCATCTTCCACCAGCTGTTGACAAATCGGGCATATCTCTCTTGGCGAAGGGGTGAGATGCTGGATGATTGCCGTTCGCAGGACAGAAGTGCTCAAAGTCACCTCGTCCCGTCTGTATCCTGGACATCTGTGCGCCACAATGGTTGATTTACGTTGGCCTTTGCGTCGAAGATGTCGAATCCTCTTGGCAATAATACTCCGCATGAAGCGAGCATAACTTGTAGATATCTCTCTCAATGACTGATGACCACGATCCGGGACAAAAGCATATTCGCGTCGTGGTGGAGTTAGCGGGGAATCTGATTGCGAATCAGTTTCTGCTATTGGTTCACCATCGGGCGATGAGAACGGTAGATCAGGGTGAGAGCTGGAACCAGATGCTGAATTGTCGGCTGTAGGCGCCTGCGACTTGTCAACTGTGTCAGTCTGTGCATCAGTATCGTAAAACCATCAAGAGGAGAGATAGACGAACGATGACACTCATTGTTGGCTTCCAAGAAGCTCTATCAAAGCGTTGACTACATTAGAGTGAAATCAGGGAAAAGACATACCTTGGAGCACAGGTTGTGAAACACGTCGAGGTGTCCATCTTCTTGGGTTCCGGTCGCAGCTCCTTCTCCTAGTCCGACAGTGATACATATGTTGTTGCTTTCATCGACCAGAAGATCAAACTACATTGAACAACTCCGTGAGCATTGAGGTCAAGTATATGTTATCAACATACCATGAGTCGAGAGACAGCCAAAGTTTGCTCAATGCTCGCTAGATAATCAAGGCCAGACTAGAGAATGATCAATCGGGAAATGGCCAGACGACAGAGTTTGTCTCACTGAAATGTCACGTATCTGGCGCAAAAGTTAGTTTCATCTGTATCTCCCGAGAACATCAGCATCAACAGCGTACCAACTGAGCTCCAACGACGAGGCTGTCTTGCTCGCTGCGACTGAGAGCATCCGCTAAATAGTACACCAAGCTCTTGAAACCACCCAATGAAATGGGGATTGGTGACAAGCTGTCACTTTCCATGCTGAAGACAAGGAATGGTGTCTGTGTCGCTCTACATACAGCGACGGTCTGAAGGATGGTCGGGTGGCTTTTGCAAGTTAATGAGTGACGAGCAAGAGATTCGAAATCAAAGGACAAACAATAGTGAACTGTTTATCTCGAGGTCTGCCTCGAGTCTCTGAGAAATAGCTCAAATTATGCTCCCACAGCGATCATATATCGATACCTACCTGGGCAGAGTTCGCGCCTTGGTAAACCTTGACAGCCACAACTTTCCCCCGATACTGGGCGACATGGATGCGATATCCATCTCGAATGACAAGGTCCGATCCATACGGCGGATAGCGTAAAAATCTCAGGTCATGCTTGTGGGCAATCTAATCTGGGCGCTCGAGAATGTAAAGCGAGCGACCGCAGAGAATCACTGACTGGAATTCCTGAAGATATCGACATCCCGGGGACTTGGCCTTCTTGTACCGTATGAATACATGTCCCTTCGCCGGTATGGATACATATATGAGTGGTGTTGTTCGAGAGAAAGCCGCCTTCTATATTCCCTGGAAGCCTTTGTCAGTTCCAATCAAGTCCGATATCGAGAAAAGCAAGAATACCAAACGTGTTTCCAGTCAAAGTATGAGCCAGCGACGCGGGGAACATAATTGTGGCTCAGGTCGACGCTCGTGGTTACTGTATTAAGTACAACTGTGAAAAGGTGTGAACTGTCTTCGCGTGGCTGTACGGTCAGGCCCGAGCTTGTCTCTGTCTAAAATAGACCAGGTGATTCTTGTACACAGATATCTGTCAGAGAATGCTGTCAAGAAATTCTACATACCCCATGACGAGCTCTAGTGTGGTGCTGATTCCTTCTTTGATCATTTACGCTGAATCTTGACGCTGACGCCTATTCCCTTCCCAGTTCGCGATCCGTCCAGTAGCGGGACAGTGTATGACGGTACTCAATCCTCCACGCAAGGAATATTGACGCCACAAATATCCATTCAACGAAACATATCAACGACACCCGATGTCTCTCTGCCCCAGAGCCCATTCGTTCGCCCACCTCTCCCTAAAGCCCCAACGATCCCAGCAAACCCGATAGCAAGCCTCCAACGAGCGGAAGACCTCCAAGAAGACCTCCAAGAGGACCTCCGCTAGCGCCACCTCCGCCACCGAGAAGACCGCCGAGCCCACCTGCGCCGATTAAGTTACGGTCATTTTCTGAATAAGGCACCGCCACCACCAACTAAGCCGCCGACGACCGGAAGACTTCCGACGATAGGCAATCCACCGCCAGAGCTATCTGCGACGACAGCTGGCTTGTGTCGTTCGCCTGCTGGGGCTGCGAAGGCGGGGATGATGATGAGGAGAGTATTTGGGGTGCATTGTTCCAAGAGAAGATGTTTATTCGAAGAGATTTCGAGAGAGAAGATATTGGTTCGAGGTTCGAATGATCTACTGCCCAATTTCTCGATGTATTTGTAGGAATTTCGAGACGTAGAGGATAGTGGAACTGTCGCGGTTCGGGAAGAGAATCGAGCTAAGAAAAGAAGAGGATGCAGGGAGAAAACGGATAGGACGACATCGCCGGAAATGAGGGCGACGTCGGGAATGAATGACGGTGGCATTCAGAGGCTATGTGAAAAGTTTGCTGTATCTCAATATCATTGGACGTGTCTCGGAAATCGAAGAAGAATGGGCAACAAAGTCTGCTGTGAAATGTTCTGGTCAGAAGAAGTCAAGGGAACGAAGAGCGAACTGACGCACCTTCAGCTTGTCTCGCATTGTCAATGACTCTCCCAGAGTCTCCGTCACGGCCCGGTCATTTTGAACCGTTTTCTGGGGATTTCGATGCTTTGTATAATCGTGGTAGGTGTCGTGGAAGGGGCTGGTTGAAGAAGCATCGAGGGTGACAAAGAGGCGGAAAAGACGGGGAGAGGGAGAGAGGGAAAAAGTAGCAAGATGTCCAAATCTGAGATTGCGAGCAGGGCGACAATGACTTCTTGAGCACGTTTTCCGTTTCACCTGCCGTCCAGAGATTTCGAAACGGAGCGGGTGACGGCGAAAAGAAATTTCGGGACGTGTATCAACGAAATACAGTCGTAAATGACAAGCTCCAAAAGGAAATGCTCTCATATATTCCGGCGCTGAAAAAGTACATTCCGGCGCTAGAAATGGTGGATCAATGGTCTCAAAGAAACAGTGCCAAAACATACCCTGCTGAAACATACCTTGGAACTTAACAGGCTGAATAATGCCTTGAGAAATGGGAGCACGGAAAATGCCTTTAGGAATGAAATGCATCGTGAAGGAGCGGCAAATATCCACCTGAAGAATACATGCCAGTTCTTTCGCCATGCATTTTGTTCCTAAAGGTAATTTCTAGGCTGCCAATGTCTGTTTTCTGGGTTTTCTGTCTCGTCTGCCGGGTAATCACAACCAAGCAACCAAGCGCGCAGATTGCTCTGGTCGATCTTGGTTAGGTCCTTAGGATATATTGCAAACGCGCCCGAGTCAGTCCAGAGCACGAGGAATCTGACCTTAGCAGCAAGGTCTCCAGCCAAGATCAATTATTCGAGCGAGACCAGCGAAGGTGGGAAGAAAGTGACATGGTGGTCGTTCAGAAAATGAATTTCGGGCTCCGCAGACAGGATCTATACACACTCGGCCCGCCAAGCGTGACGTTTTTCAATGTTGTCTGTACTTGTCTGCGGTTTGTCTGCTCTCTAGAATTCCCTTGCTTGTCAATAGCAGCCCTAAAAGATCAAATATGGTCTTTTCTGCTCGACGAGCCCACCCAGGCTGAGCGCTGATGTGAGCCTTGTCCTTTTTTGTTTTGATTCATTTTTCCCAAAATTTTTCCTCATCCATCTTGATTGCAGCCGCTCTGTAACTGCTCAACTCGACGAATTCTGAATCCAGTACCATAACACGCCATATGTCAGAATCCTATCAGCGGAAACACGGCGGCTTTGGGAAGATTATCTGCTAAATCACTCGTCTGCTGTGACAGGGAACATCGCGGTTATACAGCAGTTTACACCTTTCCTAAGCCTCACGCCCACGAATCTTAAACCTCGAATTGAACCACGGGTCCAGTCTTTGACCCCCAAAAGTCAAAACGCTGGTAAGCCCGATTCATGTTACGCTAAGGCACTTTTATGACATTGAACCTCGCAGCAGAAACGGAGGATTGGGCTAGAGAATAGAGCTGACATGGATCTCGAACAATGCCATTCTCAAAAGACGTCAAGGTCGTAATGGAGGGTCCATGAAGGTCTCGGAACAGGCTTTTGAAGAAAGCTGTTTGTTGTACGTGCTCTTTTTCATTACTATTTCGGTGGAGTTGACGATAGGAATAGGCATGGACGATCTGGATAGGAATCAGTGCCATTGTGGATATTGGGATGTCCCAAAAACAACAATCACGGTCCTGCAAGGTGAGCTTTCCTTTCATCTTTTTGAGAACTTGATGATTTTGGTTCCCTATTATACGAATTATTTCATGAGATCGTACACTGGGTTTCCTGACTCTTTCTCAACTGGCGCTGTTTCTTTCAGACCACTGATCCATCCACCTTTTCTAGCGCCGGAATGTACTTTCTCGCGTCAGCATGTATGATGCACGGCCTTGGCCACCCTTTGTGCTTGTCATTTACGACTGTATTTCGTTGATACACGTCCCGAAATTTCTTTTCGCCATCACCCGCTGCGTTTCGAAATCTCTGGACGGCAGATGAAACGAAAAACGTGGTCAAGAAGTCATCGTCACCCTTGGTCGCAGCCGCTTGCAATCTCAAATTTGGACGTCTTGCCACGTCTTTTCCGCTTCTCTTTGTCACCCTGGCGCTTCAACCAGCCGCTTCTGCAACACCTACAAGAAATCTTCACGACGCCTACCACGATTGATACAAAGGTCCGACATGAAGAATTCAAAAATGACTGGGCCCACTATCATTGATAATGCGAGACAAGGTCAGTTCTCTTTCTTCTGTTAACTTTGACCGACCAAGCCATTTGACAGTAAACTTTGTTTCTCTTTCTCGGTCAGCGAGACGCGACGGCTTCCGCAGTATCAGCAAAATCGGGCACTTTCCGCGAGCTCGAGTGCTTTTCACATAGCGTCACAATCTGGCCGCCATTTCGCCTGAACCATTCCCGACGTCCTTGATCTTTCCCGCTCATTTCCGGCGATGTCGTCCTATCCGTTTCCTCCCTGCATCCTCTTTTCCTCGTTCGAATATCTTTTCGGCCCGCACCTTCTCCACCATTCACTACGTCTCGAAATTCCTATAAATACCTTGGAGAAATTTGATCAAGTCTTCACTCGAAAACACTCGAATAAACCTCTTCTCGTTTTCACAATGCACCCCAAATTCCTTCTCCCAAGTCTCCTCATCATCATCCCCGCCTTCGCAGCCCCAGCAGCTGAGCGCCACCACCCCGCCGTCGTCGCCGATGGCTCTGACGGTGTCCTTGGAGGTCTTCCGGTCGTCGGAGGTCTAGCCGGATCCCTTCCGGTCGTCGGAGGTCTTGTCGGGGGAGGTGACGGTGGCAGCGGAGGTGCCTTAGGTGGACTCGGCGGTCTTCTCGGCGGCGGAGGTGGCGCTAGCGGAGGTCTTGTCGGAGGTCTTGTTGGAGGTCTTCCGATCGTCGGACCTTTGCTAGGGGGTTTGTTGGGGCCATTGGGCCTTTAGGGTGAGGTGGGCGAACGAACGGGCTCTAGGGGAGAAAGACATGGAGAGAGACATTGGGTGTCGTTAGATATGCCATGTCGTTGAATGGATATTTGTGGCGTCGATATTCCTTGCGTGGTGGATTGAGTACCGTCATACAGTGTCCCGCTACTGGACGGATCGCGAACTGGGAGGGGAATAGGCGTCAGCGTCAAGAATCAGCGTAAATGATCAAAGAAGGAATCAGCACCACACTAGAGCTCGTCCCGGGGTATGTAGAATTTCTTAACAGCATTCTCTGGCAGATATCTGTGTACAAGAATTACCTGGTCTATTCCGGACAGAACATCCCTGACCATCGTACAGCCACGCAGTTGACACCTTTTTCAGGGCCAATACAGTATTTAAGGCCCACGAGCCTCGACTTGAACCACAGCTATGTTCCCCGCGTCGCTGGCTCATACTTTGACTGGAAACACGTTTGGTATTCTTGCTTTTCTTGATATCAGACCTGATTGGATCTGACAGTCGCCTCCAGCGAATATAGAAGGGGACATTCTATCCCACAACACCACTCATATATCTATCCATACCGGCGATGGGACATGTATTCATACGCTACAAGAAGGCCAAGTCCCCGGGATATCGATATATTCAGGAATTCCAGTCAGTGATTCTCTGCGGTCGCTCGCTTTACATTCTTGAGCGCCCAGAGTAGATTGCCCACAAGCATGACCTGAGATTTTTACGCTATCCGCCGTATGGATCGGACCTTGTCATTCAAGATGGATATCGCATCCATGTCGCCAAATATCAGGGAAAAGTTGTGGCTGTCAAGGTCTACCAAGGCGCAAACTCTAACAAGGTAGGTATCTATATATGATTGCCGGTAAGATAATTTGTAACTATTTCACAGAGACTCGAGGCAGACCTCGAGATAAACAGTTCGCTATTGTTTGTCCTTTGATTTCGAATCTCTTGTTTGTCGCTGATCAGCTTCCGGCAGCCACCCGACCATCCTTCAGACCGTCGCTGTTTGTAGAGCGACACAGACATCATTCCTTGTCTTCAGCATGGAAAGTGACAGCTTGTCACCAATCCCCATTTCATTGGGTGGTTTCAAGAGCTTGGTGTACTATTTAGCGGATGCTCTCAGTCGCAGCGAGCAAGACAGCCTCGTCGCTGGAGCTCAACTCGTATGTTGCTCTTTGGTTCCTCTCTCTTTCCTTACGGGATATGGACTGACTCCTGCGTCAGATACGTGACGTCTCGGTGAAGCACAGCCAACCAGTTTGCCAGGTGTCAATTAATTGCTCGTCTAGGCTGGCCTGGATCATCTGAGCAGCATTGAACAGACTCCTGCTCTCTCTCGATTCATAGTAGGCTGACAACACGTGCTTGGTATCAACGCTGATAGACCTTCAGTTTGATCTCTTGGTCGATGAAAACAATAACATATGTATCATTGTTGGCTTATCGGACCGAGCGGACACATATGCAAGTGAATGGATATCTCGGTGTCTTTCAAAGACTCTGCTTGAAGGTATGTCCCACCAATCTGTCGGGCCGAACGAATGTGACCCGTTGGACAGAGCTTCCTCGCAGCCAATAATCAATATCATAGTCGGTCTCTGCTTTCCATAATGTCATTCTGAGACTGAACAGCTGCCCGATACAGTTGACAGGGAATGGGTTATCACGGCTGGAGATTCGGGCCAAGCACTTGATGATACAAGCTATGATGACGGCGACGTTTTCGTACATCTTGAATCTGAGGCCACAGAGATCATAGACCTAGATTTGATAGAGATCCCAAGTCGGGAATATGTCTTCATTCCAGATCGCGCTTCCGACAGCTTCTCTTTGAGCGCTATATCTACAGATTACACCAACTTTATTCGCCGCATCAACCCAAACAATGCTCCATCCAACAATTTCCAACGCTGGCGGCATAAAGGTCCCAGCAATTCGAAGACTGTGGCTCATAGATGTCCAGGATATAGACGTGATGAAGTGACTTTGGGGACTTCTGTTTCACGGACGGCCGTCATTCAACATCTGACACCTTTGCTGAGAGAGATATGTCCAGTATGCAAACAATTGGTGGAAGATGGCATGTTTAACTGTGACTGCGACCAAGGTAAGAATCCTTCTACATTGTGTGCACTAGCGGTTTCATTGTTGTTGTTGCACTTGTAGAGGACGATGGGTCGTCTCCCACCATTCAATGCTCTCGCTGTTTGGTCTGGTCTCATCACAAGTGCCAACGCAACGGCAGTGGAAACGACCGCCAGCCATTTACATGTTTTTCTTGTCAAAAATCCAAAAACCTTGTCGCAACAGAGATAGCAGATGATGCGGCCCTTTCCGATGGTTCATCACTGCCTCTATCTGACGACAATGATACTTCTTCGTCTATTGATTCCTTGGCTTCAACGATGGTCCCGAACCATGCGGAAGTACAAGAGCTTCAGTCTGCAGGCGACTTTCAGTATCAGCATCCTCCAATATCCAACTGGAAATCAAACATTAGCGTTCTGATACCCAACAGACTCTACCTGGGCAAGTCAGTACTTGTAATGATTTTTATAACTAAGCATTGAGATCAAATCTTGTAGCATCACAGCAGGGCGATCTTCTCGTTCATTGACTGAACACAGAATCACACATATATTATCCGTCTGTGCTGATGATATCCCTGCGCAGGGCCCCAACTCTGGGATACATCATATGCGAATTGACGTCCCAGATTTCGACTATGCTGATCTTTTGATCCATTTGCCTTCTGCAGTCCGGTTTATTGACCAGGCACTGAAGAATGGTGGCGTAGTCCTAGTACATTGTGTCCAAGGGACCTCACGAAGTGCAGCTGTAGTGGCGGCCTATGGTATGTGATCTTTTATCAAGCTCTGCCCAGAAACTCACTTTTGGCCAGTCATGTGGTCTCGAAGGATGAACGCGACCCAGGCGCTAGATTTCGTAAGATCAGGTCAGTGTTTTTTTCTCGTTTTGTTTCCGTATTTTGAGTATATTTTACACAGTACGAGATACTATCTGGCCTAACCCTGGATTTCAAGAGCAGCTTGTTTTGTACGAGCTCTGCCAATATCAGCCGAGTCCACGCAATGGCATATATGCCACTTGGAGGACGCTACTGGATCGTCGACTTGCGGCTGCTATCCAGTATTGATCTTTGGCTCTTTTTCGCGTTTCCTCTGTCCAAGACAGTCTTTCAACTTCAACAGATAGCATTTGCAAAGGAATGCAGTCGATGGAGGACTTAGTGATCATGTTGAGAATCAACATGAGACATTCGATGTTGAAAGTTATCGAGTCTTTTCATCTTTCAAGCTATTGCATCTTGGTATCTGGCATCAGTGTCATCTTTCCCGCAAACCACCCAAAAATCATCACAACATGAAACCTTTCATCCTTCCGGGCCCGTAACAGATATATAACTCTCTATTTGATACAATATTCAACTTGAGCAATGAAAAAATAACCAATGGAGAGAGCCTGACAGAATACGCATAGAGAACACAGCCCATCAGATATACAAATTAAAATCACTCCGTCTTTGTGCATGCTGTATTAGAATGAGGGAGGAGGGGGTGGCGCAGGTATGTAGCCTACTCAAAATGGTGACAGTGGCCTAGTTGGCCCAGATGGACTCGAAGGCTTGACTGACGGTCTTCTCGGTGGCGCAGGTGGCGCTAGCGGTCTTCTTGGAGGTCCGAGCGAGTGAGCGAAGTGAACGATGAGTAGAGAAAGGGAGAGAGAGGGAAAGAGGAGAGCAAAGCAAAACGACGAGCAGAGAGAAGGAGGCAAGGAAGAAGAAGAGGAGAGGGAAAGAGAGCAAGAGAAGAAGAGGAGAGAGCAAGAGAGGGAAAGAGAGAGCAAGAGAGAGTAAGAGAGAGGGGTTAGGGTTAGAGCACCGCCGCCTCCGCCAACAGCATATTACATTGACCCGGCATGCGTTCCGCTACTGGGGCATGCACCGTATCCTCAATCGTCGTCTTTGTAATCGTACCCTCGATCTTGTGTTCGGCGGGGGCAGCAGGAGCGCCGATACCGCCGGAGAGGACGTTGGGAAGGGAGCGGTTCATCGCTATGCACTAGTCGATGAAGATAAAAGGAAGAGGTAGTTTGAGTTGGAGAATGAAACCGAATGAATCAAACTCGCAGTCGAAAGAATCAAAGTCAAACAGAAACCTCGAACTCACCATAACATACAGCAAGATCGACCCACTGAGTCCAATGAGCGATCCACGGTCGTGAGGAGCGAGTTGTCGAGCATGAATCTTTCAGCCACGAACGCGAATCCCGAACAGGCGTTGAGGACACATATGACGACGACTGGAGATCAAATCAGTTCAGAACAGAAAAGACTCGAAGGACTGAAAAGAAAAGACGCTCGAGCGAAAAAGCCCTTGAGACTCACACATATCAGCGCCCCAATCGTCGCAGTCATCGTAAACCCCTGCACAAAGCTCAAAACGGTCGATAGGGTCGAGGTAGTAGAAGGCAGTGTTCATGCAGAGGAAGCTGGACTTTGCGGGGATTGAGCGAGTCAAGGAAGGAAGGAAAATCGAGTCAAGGGAGAAAAACTGTACCTAGTAAAACCTCGTTAAAATAGATTCACGCCTTACACTCTTTGTTGTTACGAGTCCGACCTCGAACTGCGTTAGGTCCAGCTTCAATCCTGGGCATTATGATGGCTGAAGCGCTGAAGTCTGACGTCTCTTGCTCTACAATCGACGGCTTAGGTGCGAATTACGATGAGTAAACGAGTTGATTGCTGTTTAATAGCTGAAGGAAGTACATAAGTAGCCAGGGAGAGAACTGAAACAATGCTAACAGCGCCACTGGCGTCAAACAGCATTCAAATCCCCATCAGGTAGAAAAGCCTTGAATTCGGCCAGAAGATCTGGGGCATCTTCGAAGAGTTGCTGCACTTGCGAGTATAACTGATTCTGCAAACACAGTCAGAAGACGGACCAGTAGGACAGGTTTGATGGAACTCACGTCTCCAATCAGTTCCTTCTGATAGCCCTGCAGAATGTCGAGGAACTGTTTATAGATGTCGGGGTTGTTGAAATATCGCGTTTTGATCTTGTTAAGATAACGAATAGCGTGATTGTACCCT
Source organism: Mycena floridula (assembly GCA_029320655.1). NCBI lineage: Eukaryota > Fungi > Basidiomycota > Agaricomycetes > Agaricales > Mycenaceae > Mycena > Mycena floridula. The sequence continues at coordinate 735,810 of JARIHS010000025.1, forward strand.
CCACTCCCAATACAATCAGCGCAGAGAGGTCTATTTGCATCGCTGTCGACTTGGCAGGCGCGATGAGACCATACTGAACATCGGGAGCATTGAACCGTAGGAGACATCCCGTCGTCGTCTATCCGAGACGGTCAAGTCACAGTATATCAACTTGGAGAGGATTCTTACTTTGGCCACAGGAACATTTGAAGGTTCCGTCTTCCACCAACTCTTGACAAACCGGGCATATCTCTCTCGGCAAAGGGGTCAGATGCTGGATGATTGCTGTGCGCGAAACCAAGCTGCCCAAAGTCACCTCGTCACGCCTATATCCTGCACATCTATGGGCAACAATGGTTGAATTGCTGTGACCCTTATGTCGAAGGCGCCTAATATTTTTGGTGATACTTGGGGTGATACGGCGCATGAAGCTCGCGTAATCTGCAGAGATATGTCTCAATGACAGACTGCCACGGTTAGGGTCTGGAATGAAAGTGTATTCCCGTCGTGGCTCAGTTGAAGGATATTCCGATTCAAAGCTAGTTTTTATCACTGGGTCGCCTTCAAGTTGTGAAAACACGAGATCTGGTTCATATCTTGATTCGGTTACTGTCGCGAGCACCTGCGCATGATCAACTGCAGCTACTATCAGCAGAGAAGCAACATTATCAAAAGGAAAGACCAACGATGACACTCATTGTTAGCTTCTAGAAAGGTCTTCGAATCATCAGCACCAGTTTCTTGTATGGCGGAGAAAGTGGTACCTTCAAGCACAGTTTGTGAAAGACATCGAGGTATCCGTCTTCATGGGTTCCAGTCTTGTCTTCGTCTCCTAGTCCGACGGTGATACATATGTTGTTGTTTTGATCGACCAGGAGATCAAACTGCAGTGAACATCAGCTTTCAGACCAAGTGCTTGTTGTGAACATACAATGAGTCGAGAGACAGCAAATGTCTGTTCAATGCTCCCTAGATAGTCAAGACCAGACTGGAGAATGAATCAATTGAGGAATGGCCAGACGACGGAGTTGTCTCACTGAGATGTCGCGTATCTGACGCAAGAGTCAGGTTCATATCTTCCAGGAAACTGTCCAACGACGACGTACAAGTTGGGCTCCAGCGACAAGGCTCTCTGTCTCGCTGTGACTGAGAGCATCTGCCAAGTAGCACGCTAAACTTTTGAAGCCGCCGAATGAAATGGGGATTGTTTGTGAGCTGTCGCTTTCCATACCGAGGACAAGAAATGGTGTCTGTGACGCTTTGAAAACAGCAATGGTCTGAAAGATGGTCGGATGACTGTCGAAAACTGAGTAACGAGGAAGAAATTCCAAAGCTAATGACGAACAGCAATGATCTGTTGAGCTCGAGATCTGCCTCTAGGCGCTGAGGAATAGTTCAAATTATGCAGCCACCAGAAACATGTCGGCTTACCTCCGCAGAGTTCTCGCCTTGGTAAACCTTCACAGCCACGACTTTTCCCAGATATTTGGCGAGATGGATGCGATAATCATCTTGTGCGACAAGATCTGATTGGTATTCTCGAGAGCGCAGAAAGGTCAAGTCCTTTCTGTCAGAAATTATCTGTTTGGGCGCTTAAGAATCTGAACACAGTGTCTGAAGCAAGACTGACCGGAATTTGTGGAGATTCTTGACAAGGTGCGGCTGAGGGTCTTCTTCGAGCTTTGTGGGCGCGCTTGGAGCCGCTGCCCACATGGATAGAAATTCGTGTTTTGTTATTGGAGAGAAAGCCGCCTTTTATATCTCCTGAAAGATTTTGTCAGTTCTGAATATATATCAGGAAAAAGGAAGACTACCAAACGTGTTCCCAGTCAACGAAGCTGGGAACATATAAAACGAGGGTCACAAATAGTGGTTGCTGTATGAACCCAGAAAAAGCAGCTGCTTTCGTGGTATACGGCGACCACGACAAGCAAGGCAATGTCATTCTCCAAATCGGGCTAATGCCGTGAAAAACCAGGAAAACCCCGACAGAGGGCCGTGCCTGAACAGAGAGATGTCGACAATCCCCTTTTCCCACCGGAAATCTGACACATAGTGTATTTAGTTGCACTGGATTCAGAATTGTGCAGAGATGGCTGCGCTGTTTCAGGGTAAGGCAAGGCTGCAACCAAACTAGAAATTGAAGCAAAAAAGGACAACGCTTACTCCGGAGTCCGGCCATACCAGTCCTTCAGAGAATAGCAATTTCAAAAAAGTCTGTTATTGAGCAAGCAAGTATCAGACAAGAGACGATCACAAAATATTTTGCGGCAACTCCGGGCCGATAATGAGAGGTCGGCTTACGTGCGCGAACCCACTCATTCCAAACTTCGATGTTCACCATTGTGGACGCGAATCGGCGACAGCAAGGCCCTCTTGAACAAGGTCTCAGATAATCCATCTGGTCTGAATGCGGTACTCCTGCGGTTCTTGTTAATTTTGGGTTGAGGTTGGTTTTCAGACTGCTGCTTATTTTTGCTGGCCTGTTTCTGAATTTCGGAGTACCTGAGGTGAGAAAGCTTCGCATTTTATGTTTTATATTTTATGTTTATTGTCGACACAGGTGTCTTTGAAAACCGACTTGTCCACTAGAAAGGATTGTCGCTTCCCTGTGCAACTTGATGAGTACAATATTTTCTGTCCTGTCTGCTTGCGGAGAACCCATGGAAATTCCAGATTTGTAAATGACGGCAGGGAATTCCTTTGTTCGTGATTACAGCAGCCTTGCAGTTCTATCGGTATCTTAATGCTCGCCTTCAACAAGTTTCGACATACTCGGTATTTCCCTCCTGTCGCCGACTTTCGCAAAGAGAATTTAAAAATGTGCCCATATCTGTTTCCATAATAACAGTGCTTTCTCCCCGCTGTAGTCCAAGGAACCATGATCTCTGGGACGTTGAACCAAACAACCTAGCTCAGTGCCGAGGTGAGCCAAGAGGTGAGCTGTGTCCTATATCGGTGCTCTTTCTCGTCCAGTGCTTACGGCAGCCGTGGTTTGCTGAATTCGGTGCAATAATCAGCCAGACGTCAGAGCTGTATGAGCAAAAAAAAAAGATAGATTCTGGAAAGCTCTCTGCATGCTCGAGTTCGTCACGGTTTTGAACATCATTATCCGGCAGATACTAGACAGCGTGACACCAAACAGTTGATACCTTGTCCAGTGCCAAGCCAATACCCACGAACCTCGCCTTGAACCACAACTATGTTCCACGCTTCAAGTTTGTCTAATACCCTGACTGAGAACACAATTGGTAGTTTGTATTTGCTTGTTTATCGGCTTCATTAGAACTGACAGGGTTCCAGGAGATATACAAGGCGGCCTTTTCTCCAATAACAAAACACGAATTTCTATCCGTGTGGGATGCAGCGGCAAGCGCACTTTCAAGGGTTGTAGAAAGCCATCAGCCATGCCGCTTAGAGAATCTCTACCAATTCCGGTCAGTCTTTCTACAGCCATCGATTCATCATGATGTCCCCATTTTTAAGCGCCCGTGACTAGATTGCCCACATCAACGAATTGAGCTTCGTGCGCTCCCGAGTATATGGATCGGAGCTTGTCGCGAGCGATGGCTATCACATTCACACCGCAAAATATCAGAGAAAGGTTGTGGCTGTCAAAGTTTACCAAGGCATGGACTCTGCAAAGGTAAGTTCGCGACATATTTCCGGTGCATCGTCATTATTGACTTATTCATCAGCGACTAGAAGCAGACCTCAAGATAACCAGTTCGTTACTGTTCGTTCTTGCGTTTTTGAATGTTTTATTCGCCACTTAGTGTTCGCCCAGTCATCCGACCATGCTTAGGCCCGTCGCTGTTTTCAGAGCAACAGCGACACCATTCATTGTTCTCGGTGGCGACAGCTCACCAATGATTCCCAGTTCATTGGGAGGCTTCAAGAGTTTGAGGTGTTGCTTAGCCGATGCTCTCAATAATAGCGAGATAGAGAGCATGATGTTGGGAGCTCAATTGGTATGTCACTGTTGCTGTAGCCTGCCCTCAGGGATACTCAAGAAACTCCCAAAACAGATACGCGACGTTTCAGTGAAGACAATCCTCTGCTATGTTTTCTTTCCTCGATTAAGCCTTTGTCTAGTCTGGTTTGGATTATATCAGCAGCATTCAACAAACCATTGGTGTATCCCAACTCACAGTAAGGTCATAGCATTGCTCTCGGTCTGAAAGCTCATGGCCTCTTTGATGTAGTTTGATCTCCTCGTCGATGAAAACAATAATATATGTATCACTGTTGGATCAGGAGAAGAAAATGAGACCGGCGGTCAAGGATACCTGGATATCTTTCACAACCTGTGCTCTAAGGTATGTCTCTGCCTCTGATTTCACTCCATTGTAGTCACCGGTTTGACAGAGCCTTCTGGAAGCGAACAATGAATGCCATTGTTTGTCTCTCCTCTTGATGGTTTTACGATGCTGATAGACTGTCTGACACAGTTGACAAGTCGCAGGCCCCCACAACTAAAGATTCAGCATCTGATTCCAGCTCTCACCCATATCTACGGTTCTCACCCTCTGAGGATGAGCCAATAGCAGAAACAGACTTGCAATCAGATTCCCCGCCTGCTCCGCCGCGACGCGAATATGCTTTTGTCCCAGATTATAGTCATCAGTCATTGTCAGAGATATCTACAAGTTATGCTCGCTTCATGCGGAGCATCACCAAGAAGATTCGACATCTCCGACGCAAGGGCCACGGTAATTTAACCCTTGTTGCCCACAGATGTCCAGGATACAGACGGGATGAGGTGACTTTGAGCACTTCTGTCTTGCAAACAGCAATCATCCAGCATCTCACCCCTTCGCCAAGAGAGATATGCCCGATTTGTCAACAGTTGGTAGAAGATGGAACCTTCAACTGTTCCTGTGGCCAAGGTAAGAAACACTCTAATAAAATCATACGACCTGACCGGATTCTAGGCGACGACGGCATTTCCTCCACGATCCAGTGCTTCCGCTGTTCAGCATGGTTTCATCGCGCTTGCCAAATTGACAGTGATGCGAACAGACCTCTCTGTGCTTCTTGTCATGAGCCCTCTGAGATCAGTCCAGAAGAGCCTGAATCCACTCCAGAAGACGAATCATTGATGCTCGATTTGGAGCATTGTCGGTCCAACCAGGTTTACGTCCCGTGGATCTCTAGGTTGATGGCCCGATCAGCTGGGTTCCCACGGTGAGTTATCTACCAGTAGTTATCTGCCATCACGTCAATATCTCGAGCTCTACTATGGCTGGAGTTCTCAGAAATTCAGACAAATATTGACATAACAGAAAGACAATATCTTGAGACTTTCATAATATTTGGAGCCCTACGAAGCTACAAGTATCTGCCATCCAAAACCAATCCAAAACAGGAAGGTGATTTGCCACAAGCATCATTCATCATTTTCGTTGGCCTACATAAGCCTACATAGTTATGAGGGTTCGGTCCCGGTGCCATTATTGATAGTAGAACAGGCAGCAATGCAAAGCAGGAAAAATAAATGGGCCATTCTTCAAGGTTCGTCACTGACTTTTCTACTCCGTGGTGCCTATTGACCAAAATCTGTTTCTCAGTTCACATTTTCCATTCCGCTGCTTGCCTCTTTTGCAGCTTGGAACTCTTTGATTGAATCCCTCACACAGTCCATCCACGATTTACACGCATTATCGTCCCTCTCGAGCCCATTCCTCGTACCACGATGTGCCAGCCATTACTCACATCGTCGCTCAATCATCTTCAGACTCGTCGTCAGATCATTTTATCAAGTTTATAGACCTCGGTTCGATCCTCTTCAGGCCTTGGGTTCGATCCTCTTTACGCACCTTTTAGCCACTGGAGCTCCCGCCAAAGACCCAGTCCACGAGATATTGGATACCACTCGACCAAATATTGGATAGGGGGTTTTGGTGGTTCGCTTTGGACGTCTTTTGTCCATGCTCGATACTCTTGATTTTGTCGCTTGAACCCTCTGTCTCAACATTCATACAGTTTCGGAAATCGTGCCATTCATCCAGCCTCGAAATCCTTACACGTACCACGCCATCGTGGCGAACTTGTTTAATGCTTCTTCCAAGGTTTACCTGCGTCAATTGGGTTTGCTTAATATCGGGTATGTTAAATTAGGACAGGACCGAAGACACAGAGGCGCACTTGGCTGATTCGCCTTATTACTGTACTTGTCGCGCGTGGTGTCTATATCGAGCCGTGTATTGACATGGTCCATTGAATACCAAAACCGGTACCTGCCGTCGGTCAAATACTTTGAAACGGATTTCGCTCAGAGCCAGATACCTAATCGACACAGTACCCAAAAAAACATATCGATCGATAAAGAAAAGAGCGCGCTATTGATCGATAAAGAAAAAGTGCGGGGAAATTGCGGGGAAGGCGTATACGAACGCGTCCGGTGAAGCGAACATTTCTGAAGAATGAGCTGCGACTTTGACTGGTAAATCAGATTCGTCTTGAGGGGGAGCTTGTATTGCAGAGGTCGGATCCTGACCGCGCGGAGACCATTGCAGCGTGTCACGCAGGCCGTGACCGTTGCCGACGAACGATGGACCCCCTCGATGAGAAGAAACAGCGTGAGCCTGACGAGTCTGCAGACAATGAGAACAAGCAGAAGAAGGGCGGTGGGAGACAGCCAGCCAGTGAGTAATGTTATCTTCCGCCTCTTCTCGCTGCTGACAGTAGTCAGACACTGCTTTCAAGCAGCAGCGGCTCAAGGGCTGGCAACCGATTCTGACGCCAAAAACAGTCTTACCCACCTTGTTCATCATTGGACTTCTTTTCGGTCCCATTGGTGCTTTTCTGATATGGGGCTCCTCCAAGGTTATCAGAGATGATCTTTGACTATACCGAATGCGAAAACCTGGCGCCTTCACCGAGCAATTTCAGCCTCAACTTTGTCCCCATACCCTCTAACAAATATTCTTACCGTCTACGGTCAAAAGACGCGAAAGCAATACCATCTACTCCTCGGTATGCTTTCCTCGACAACAGCGACACTGTCACGGATGTTTCTATGAAGTCGAATTCAACGTCCCAGCACCCCTTGACCACTCTGTCTTCCTCTACTACAAGCTCAGCAACTTTTTCCAGAATCATAGACGATACGTGAAGAGCTTCAACTCTGACCAGCTCCAAGGCAAGCTCGTCACTCCACAGGACCTTGATAACAGCGACTGCAAACCGCTTGCTACGGATGCTGCTGGAAGAGCCATATACCCTTGTGGCCTCATCGCCAACTCGATCTTCAATGGTACGTGAAACAACCTTGGCTTACGCTTTGCCAGACACTTTCAGTTCCCCAATTCTGTTGGGTTCCGACAATCAAACCTATCAGTTCTCTTCTCGAAATATTGCCTGGCCCGGCGAGAAGAAGAAGTATGTGTCGAACCCGATTGGGGGCAAAGGATATGCCTCTGTGAAAGATATCGTGCCGCCTCCCAACTGGTAGCTGCGCTTCCCGAATGGATACACGACCGAGAATATGCCAGACCTTGCAGCGGATGAGCATTTCCAAAATTGGATGCGAACTGCAGGTCTCCCTACTTTCACCAAACTATATGGGCGCAATGATCATGACCAAATGGTTGCGGGCACATATCGAATCATCATCGGATTGAGTGAGTTGCGTTGTTTTCGTCATCTTGGTTCAAAAATCTTTACAGAGTTGTTTTTCAGATTTTCCCATACAACGTTACAAGGGCACTAAATCTATTGTTATATCTACTGTGTCCTGGATTGGAGGAAAGGATCCATTCCTCGGATGGGCCTATGTCGCAGCAGCCGCCGTAGTTGTCCTTCTCGCTGTCGCTGGGACTGCCCGGCATATGATCAAACCTAGGTCAGTTGCTCAAAATTTATGACTCCACTGCACTGTATGCTGACTGTGGTTTGTAGACGACTGGGAGACATGTCATTGCTCTCATGGAACCGATGATTTCTGTGGATGCGATGACTTTCTTTAGATGCGATGATTTCTGTGGATGTAGACTTTTTAAATCGTAAGAATGTAATAGTAGATTATCGATTATTTATGCCAGTTGCCCGTATGAGGTTTCGCCAATTCACCTGATATGCAGTGTGCAGCTGCTCACACGATCGATGTTTTGTCTCCTTCATGCTCTCTAAAACGAAAACAACACAAGTCTAACCGATTGTTCGGCCAGGCCCGTCGAATGGGTGCGCGAGGAAACAGGTAGTCGTGGGGGGTAGAGTTTATTGAGGTGCAAGGTGGGTCTGGAACTCTTGTTTCTTTATTTTATGTCTTCTTCTTCCTCTCTTTCGCCTCGTCGTCTCGCTCTCTTCCTCTTCATTCTTCTGCTGTTCCTCCTTCACTCGCCTCTTCCTCTCTTTCATTCACTCTCGCTCCGCGTCCTAATACGTCAAGGTCATGTCCAAAGAATTCATCGAGGCCGAGATGAAGCTGTTTGTGGAGCAGTGTAAGGAGGTCGATATTGTTATTACTACGGCGAGCGTGACGCCTTTGTTGAGGGTCTTCGGTATTCATTGTCTACGCGAGTCGAGTCCACCGAGTCCTCCGAGTAAATCACCGACCTGCTCTGTCCACGGGCGCGCCGAAGGCGGTTATGGCCAGGAGAAGAGTTGAATTTATGAGTGATAAGATTCGTTGGTAGAAGTGAGAGAGAATTCTGGTTCGAGGACTTTGAATGATTTACTCGCTAATTCCTACAAGGGATTTCGAGACGTAGAGAATGGTGGAGCTGTTGTCGTTCGGAAAGAGGATGTAGAGAGGAAAGGAAGAGGATCTCGTCATTACATGCGACTGAAATGAGTGGTAAATATGATCGACATCGAGATTTGTCGAGGCGAAATGGGCGGGATTGCAGGCTATGTCAAAGGTGTGATGCATGTTCGACCGTGTTGAAGGTATTGACTGAGGAAACTGTCACGTCTCGCTGATATCGAGGATTGAATATTGAATGGGCTCAAGGTTTGCTGTCAAAAGTCATGGTCATTCAAAATTGTCGGAACGAAGAACAAGCTGACGCACCTTGGATTCCTTGGCTCGCATTGTCAACAACTTTCCGTCGTGGCCCAGTCATTCTTCAGTGCTGTTCTTACTGTGGGATATCGGACCTTTGTATAAATTGTGGTAGTAGGCGTCGGCGTCATGGAGGCGGAAAAACGTCCCGGGATATCCAAATTTGAGATTGCGGAAAAAGGCATTATGGTTTTGCGGGAGATGGTCGCTTTTAGGACATTCCATTGACCGCAGCATCGCTCATTCCTATCTATATCGTCCATTCATCTCTATCCATATCATCAGCTTCACGGGAAGATTAACGAAAAAGAGCACGCACGATGAATAGCTTGGCGGGACCTTCCTGAATAGATTCTCCAGCAGCTGTATGATATCGGCGCTGTGCATCCCGTCTAGCTCCATTCCAGTAGGGTCATGGCTGCTTTTGAAAATGCCATTGTTCAAGATCTATGTCTTCCTTGTTCGAGAGCTCTATTGCTGATGATATTGGAGGATTGTCTCGACATTGATACGTGTCGGACGCTTGTCTAGGATCTGGGCCCTTGTTGAGATTCGACCTTGTATACGTCTCCCAGTCAATCGAAAATACGAGAACTCTAATCCTTCAATAACAAGGTCTCCAGTCGCTGAGTATCATAGCAGTCTGTCATTCGGATTGATTTGTGTGGACGAGCAAAGTAAGAAGGAAGTGAAATTCTGAGGTGGTGGAACGAGCAGAGAAATGAATCTAACATTTTACCGAGTGCGCGGCCCGGAGCTACCGTGCGCATCAAATATTTTTCATCAATTTTTGTCCTCGGATAGTCTGCCCAATAACAGACATTTTCCCTTTGCTATCCTGAAGAAATATTGTCTCTTCTGCGTGACAAATCACGGTCAAGCTGAGTACCGAGGTGAGCAGTGCAACAGTCCACATGTCAGAGTTCTATCACCGGAAAAACGTGGCTTTTGGAAGCTCTGCATCGTGGACGACAGCCCTCAGCCAATGTTCGCCTATGCACGCCATTATCTGCCAGATATCTGTCCAGATCGCTGGTTCACGTGGGAGAGAAACATTACCTCAGGACTTGCTGTACAGCCATCGAAGACAGTTTACACCTCTTCCAGGACTCATACCCACGAACCCACCCAGGAGAGGTGAACCACGACCATGTTTCCCCCTTCCCTAGGCCATACCCTGAATGGAAACACGTTTGGTATTCTTATTCTTCTTGATATATTCTGTTGGACTGATGGAAGATTCTAGGAGATACACAAGGCGACTTTCTCTCGAATAACAAGACAAGAATTTCTATACGTGTAGGCAGCGCCTCCAAGCGCGCTCTCAAGGCTCGTAGACGACCATCAGCTGCACCTTGTCGAGAATCTCCACAAATTCCGGTCAGTCTTGCTCCAGACATTGTGTCCTCGTTTTTAAGCGCCCGCGACTAGATTGCCCACATCAACGAATTGAGCTTCGTGCGCTCCCGAATATATGGATCAGAGCTTGTCGCGAGCGATGATTATCACATTCACGCTGCCACATATCGGGGAAAGGTTGTGGTAGTCAAGGTTTACCAAGGCATGGACTCTGCGAAGGCAAGTTCGCGACATATCTTCGGTGCAGTGTCATTTATTGACCTATCCATCAGCGACTAGAAGCAGACCTCAAGATAACCAGTTCGTTAATGTCTGATACCTTTTTGAATGTTTCATTCGTCACTCAGTGTTTGCCCAGTCATCCGACCATGCTTAGGCCCGCCGCTGTTTTCACGGCAACAGAAACACCATTCGTTATTCTTGGTGGCAACAGCTCACCAATGGTCCCCAATTCATTGGGCGGTTTCAAAAGTTTGACGTGTTGCTTAGCCGATGCTCTCGGTAATAGCGAGCTAGAGAGCCTGATGTTGGGAGCTCAATTGGTATGTCATTATCGCTTTAGTCTGTTCCTCCGGGATTCTCAAGTACTTCCAAAATAGTTACGAGACATTTCAGTGAAGCACATTCCTCTTCGGTGCTATCATTCCTCGATTAAGCCTTCGTCTAGTCTGGTTTGGATCATATCAGTAGCATTCAACAAACCATTGGTGTATCCCGACTCACGGTAATGTCATAGTAACATTGCTCTCTGCCTGAAAGCTCATCGCCCTCTTTGATGTAGTTCGATCTCCTCGTCGATGAAAACGGTAATATATGTATCACTGTCGGATCAGGAGAAGAAGACGAAACTGGGGGTCAAGGATACCTGGATGTCTTTCACAACTTGTGCACCAAGGTATGTCTCTGCCTCTGATTACACTCTAACATAGTCATCGGTTTGATAGAGCTTCCTGGAAGCCAACAATGAGTGCCACTGTTCGTCCCTCCTCTTGATGGTTTAACTATGCTGACAGACTGTCACAGTTGACAAGTCGCAGGCGCCCACAACCGAATATTCTGCGTCTGGTTCCAGCTCTCAACGTGATCTACAGTTCTCACCCGCTGAGGATGAGGCAATAGCAGAAACAGACCTACCATCAGACTTGCCACCTACTCCGCCGCGACGCGAATATGTTTTTGTGCCGGACCCTAGTCATCAGTCATTGAGAGAGATATCTACAAGTTATGCTCGCTTTATGCGGAGTCTCACCAAGCAGGAACGATACCTTCGACGCAAAGGCCGCAGTAATTCAACCATTGTGGCCCATAGATGTCCAGGATACAGACGTGATGAAGTGACTTTGAGCCCTTCTGTCCTGCGAACAGCCATCATTCAGCATCTCACCCCTTCTCTGAGAGAGATATGCCAAGTTTGTCACCAGCTGGTGGAAGATGGGACCTTCGACTGTTTCTGCGGCCAAGGTAAGAATGCTTCTGCATTTGTGTGCATTAGCAGGTTCATTGTTGTTGCACTCGTAGAGGACGATGGATCGTCTCCCACCATTCAATGCTCTCGCTGTTTGGTCTGGTCTCATCACAGGTGCCAACGCAACGACAATGAAAGCGGTCACCAGCCATTTACATGTTTTTCCTGTCAAGAATCCATAAACCTCGCAACGGAGACAGCAGATGATGCGGCCCTTTCCAATGGACGACGTCGAGCTCTCGGTAAATGCCAGTCGTGCAATATAAGAGAAACTCCTGAATGGAGACGAGGGCCAAACGGGGCCAGAACTTTGTGTAATGTCTGTGGTCTTCGTAAGTTCCCTTTGGTATGAACCAGCTCCTGATTTTTGATGGCGGCTTGGCAGACTATGCGATGCTTATGCGAAAGCGCATGGAGCTCAATGCCAGACTTCCAGCTCACATCGATTTGGATACTCTACGAGCGTCAGCCCGAGCAGCTGACCAGGAAAAGAATAGTTTCAGTAATAATCACGCGAAACAAACCTTTGCCTGGGAAGATGTGACATTGCCGATGGGTCAGGAGCCGACGCCTGGAGTAACAACAGTTATTGTGCCGCCCGCTACTCGAGGTCAGGAGCTGACCGCAGCTCAGCAGAACAAGCTCACCAGAGACAGAGAATATCTAAGACGCAAGGTTAGCCGAATTCTTCTTGTGTCGCTCCCATTTGACCTGGTTTAGCGCGCCGCCACGAACAGGAGTAGTCGGATTGGAAGTACCGGCAGTTTGAGCGAGGACGAGGTCATCCCTACATCCTCAAGAAGATCCACTAATGCTGCGGCTAGGCGAGATCGCGGCTCAGACCCGTAGCTGAGCCTGTCAGGAGGAATATTTATTCCTGCCTTGTTTCGGAGCGAGCTCAAGCCTCGTGTTTCTTCGGGCATCTTATTACAGGATCCGCGGTACTTATTCACATGGTTTCTCGTACATAAAGCCATAGTTATGCATGTCGTACCTTACCTTTTTGCCCTTTTGCAATAAACTCTAATCGGTCTTTTCTTCACGGAACTGCTTGCACTTGGGAACCTGGTTGAATCCTAACAGAGCCAACTTTCTACAGCTACGGCCACGATGGGATACCGGCTGTGGCGAACAAAGAGTGAGCGCGAAAGAGGTGAGCAGTGCCAACGAGGTAAGGGGAAAGAGAAAATTGAGGAGAAAGAGAGAAAGCAAAAGAGGCAAGGAAGAAATGAAATGAGCCACACGAAGGAGGCCAGATAATACAGTACTTGACTTGGGTGACCATGATGATGAAGTCGGATATAGCATTTTCCGGGCCTGAAGCGGCCCATGTAACCTTGGTACAGTGTGTCTCGCGCTACTAATTAGAAATAATCCTTCCCAGCCTCCCCGTATCGGTACCCCTTATCGTCAAAGAACAAAGACAAAAAGACACTAATAACTTGAATGGGAGAGTGTTACGCTGTTAATGATTATTTTATCTTATCACGTAACAATCGGAACGAACAATCGGACAAATCATGATACGATTAGATTAGATGGTGGATGTGTTATCTTATCGATCACTTTTCTCATGTGTCTGAGCTGAGATTTGTTCCGATGCAAACGACGGCAGTCGCTCCTTTCGGCTTACCACTTATGTGTGTGTATAATCAAGATAATCAAGTTGTGGTTAACCAGAGACTCTCAGGACTTACCAGGGGGGATAGGTAATAAATTGATGAATTTTGACGGTAAGCCAGGTGGAGTACGTGAGAATGATTACATGATGCAGTAATGGCTTCATTTGGATCGCCGATGAAGAACTGAAATCAAATTATGGCCAGCATAACTTCAATCCAGTTGTCTGAATGGATACCAGTCTGATTTGAGGTATTTTGGCTCTTCTCATCCCTCATTTATTGAATTTTCTTCACACCTGGGGGTGAAGTGCATGTGCTCTCATCTCAAACTAGCTGAAGTCAATGCTAACAATGATAGAATATGAAATATCTACTGTGAGGCTACTAAATATTGTGAATGTACCATTTTTCTGTGCCTGCGGCGCTTAATTATGCGCCACATATGCAGAGCTTTGTAATCACCCAAGGTTGGCGTTTTCGGCAGTGTTTCACCTTCCAAATAATTGGGCATTTGTTGAGGATATCATCCCTGCCCATGTGAGTATCCAAGAGACCACAGTGGACCTGTTCTCAGTGTTCTGATCTGTTTTTGCTGTTACAGTATTTCTCAACCTTGTGGCTCTGTCTGGTATTGTCAGTAGGCAAGAATAGATCCTATGGTGGGTTACAATATTGAATAATCATTCCAAGCAGGGCTGCAAGTTTGAGGTGACTTGATCCCATGAAATTTGCATTTTTCAGGCCTGCGGCGCTGAGTTTGCGCCACATTTGCATCTTTCTTGCAATAAACTGGTTTCATTGCTCATTAGAATGTGTATCAATCATATTTGCTCTGCCCAATCTTTCTCTGCTCAAGAGTTTGCCCAGAACCCGAGGTTTCCTTTCAAAATGTGAGAGAATCATGCGCAAGGAATGGCTGAAAATCCCATGTGAACATATATTAGTGCCTACTTAGTTACTGGAACAGCTTCCTGGGTCTCAGCCTTGAACTTAAAATTCCAAATGAGCTGTTAAGAGCGAGCCACTCGGAAGAAACTAGACCATGGAAAGATTTTCCGAAATAGGCAGGTGCACATGACCGGTAACTGGGTTAACCATACACAGGCATAAGCAGTGAGCCCTCCTTTCCTTCTGCCGCCATCCTGACATCAGCGTGCCGCCTGTCAATTCTCACGGGCCTGTACGGCAGCTGAATATCGCCTAGTAAGTAGCCGGTGTCTGTTTTCACTTTCACCATGCATCTGCAATGGAATCAACCGTCCAGGCCATGATTCTATAGAAAAGCCTGTGATCACAGACCCCCCATTCTACAGAAATGGCCTGTGAGCTCTCAGACATTTCTATAGAATTGTACTAATTTCACAGGGCAATCTATAGTATATGCCGCCGCCTTTGGTCTCTAATTGGGAACAGGGCGCTCTCTGGCGCTCTCTAATTTGGGAACAGGGCGCTCTCGGGCGCTCTCGATGGATCTCATATATTAAATCTCAGATTTGCTCAGATTCATGAGATACATGATGGCGCATCAGCATCAAGAGCGCATTAGCACCAGGAGCGCATCATTATAATCATAATAAAAAGTTTAAAACTAAAACTGAGAATTTGATTTCAACGAGGAGATAGCAAGATAACTACCACGAATACAAATGACGACACAACAAGAAAACACAACTACGGTGGGTACATGGGGATAGGGCGATATGGGGGTCTTGCACCTGACTTGAAGCACGCGAGGAAGGCTTTGCCTCGTTGAGACTTTGTCGGGTTTCAGAAAGGGAGGAGGTTGTGCCTGTGGGATTTTAGGTCAGAATACCAACAAAGATGAGCGTAAAAAGATCTTTCGTACCACTCAAGCGCACGATGTTCGTGTATCAAAGAATGAAAATGTTGTGACGGTGATTTGGGGTCAAAGGAAGCCATAGATTCTCCGTATCTGGAGATCTTGGTCAGAATGGAAAGGAATAGGAGCCAGAGACTGCTAGCCACATATTATTCAAGGCTCCAGTTCTGGTATAAACGCCCGGGGACAGGCTTTTCCGGCAATTTAACCTCGACCCCAACGCATAATCACCAGGAATCAATGTAGCAGCAATGGAGCCAGTCCTGCTGGTGTCGCTCATCTCCATATCACCGCCACCTGTCCTATAACCCAATAAACCTGAAAGGGATTTGTTGGCCTGGGACATTCCATAGAAAGGGTTTGGCCTCGTACCTCGCAAACGGAATATTGCTCTTGAACAGCTCTCGGGGTATCCCGGAGTACCAATTTTTCATTGACAGCCCAATTTGACCACCGTACCTGCTGAACAGTGGCGGCCTGGACTGGACAATAAGGACAGAAAAAGCCTGGGACTCGACCCAGGTTTACGCCGAGCATCACCCTAGGTCCCGGCTAAACCAGTTGGCATCGTAGCCCAAAATGAAAGGTGCGACATGGAAGGGAGAAAACCGCTTGCTGTCTCACGGTTCTAAGTACAAACAGCGTCCCAACATGGACAAAGCTGTCAAAGCAGACCACGTGGCCAGCGGTGATGCGAGGCTGCGCGTCATTTTTGTTTTTTCTTGCTTTTTTCGTGCCCTTTGGTTTTTCGAAAGAATAGAGCTAGTTTTTCGACAATTAAAAGTACAAAATGAGAACAATTACAGCATAAAGTAAGCGACGAGAGAGATGTATGTAATGAAAATCAGTCAGCACGGAAGAGGTTTTGGGTAAGCATGGCGTCGACGATGAAGGTGCAATGGGAAAAGGTCGCAAGGCGTCCCTGAGTGCTGGCCAGCTTGTACTGCATCAATGAGTCCAGGAGATATTTAGCCATCTTCTTCTGCATTCTCGCCAGAGCCTCATCACTGTCAAAACCAAAATTTTGCTCGAGTTCCGATTTGTAAACCCAAAGGTCGATCCCTGGTCCTGATCCGATCTTCAGGACCTCGTCAAGGGTTTTCGGGAGTCGCTTCTGCAAAGCATTAGATGGGTCGAGTCAGTCGAAGGCTGACTTACGATCCATTTCTTTGAGGAATTGGTGCGCTTCGGACCAGTGACGACCGCCCTAACAAATTGCTTGGGCACAGCCTGCTGGCGATTGTTGGTGCTGGCAGGAGAATATGTCTGTGAAATCATGAGCAATGTGTTGATTGCTGAGTTGATTTGCCTGCCTCACGAGTACAGGTGCTGACTCTTGAAGCTTTGGTGAATGGCTCGTGGCCATCGTCGGTGGGCTTTCTCTTGAGCCGGAGACGGTCTTCTTGGCGGTCTTCTTTGGCAGCACCCTGAATGAAGAGTGAGACATTTGGGGCCCTTGCAAGCTCATTGGTACTCACCAAGTGCGCTCCAGCGATGAAAGGCTTTCTGATATCTTGGAACTTGTTGAGAGCGAAAGCGCGGACTGAGTCCAAAGTCTCTTCATTGTTGATTCTGTGGTTGATGAGGTGCTGTTTGAAGCTAGCCGTGATCTGCGAGAGCTATGAGATGGGTCGTGAGAGTGGCGGTGGAGCTCACCGCTTGCATTGCCAAGCTGAATTGTTCCTTTTGCTCTCCCACCGTTTTCCTTCCGTCCATGTGCTTGGAAAGGTGAAAGGTGATGACACGCTGCAATGGTCTGAGCTGATGTGAGATGGAGGGATAGCGGGAAAATGCACGACTTTGTTGTCGTAATCAGCTTGCGACAAGGGCTGAATAGCCTGAATTAACTTTTTGGAGCCATACTATGCGATGAATAGTCAGTAAGGTCAGTCGGTGGTCAGTGCTAGGTCAGTCGTCGTCGTCGTCAGTGGCTCATCGTCAGTCGTCCAGTCGTCACCACCTCTCCTTTCTTTCATCGGGACTGGAAGAGGTGGCTGATGACTTACAATTTTAACATGGGCTCGGGTTTCAGTCATTGCGCGAGGCATGTTCACGTTTTCGATTGAGGTGGTAGAAAGAGAAAGCGATTAGATTACTAAGCTACAGTCATGTGACTGCTATGACTGTTTTAGCCTGACGATCAGACTTGCAGGTGGTTTTCGGTCGCCGATGCAGGATAAAAATTCATAGCTCGCATTTGAGCCTGTTGACTGGCTTTGGTTCTGGACATGGTCGTTCACGGTTCGGAGAAATTTTGGGCGTCACACGGTACAATCACGCTCACACTGTCACAGTTCACGAGGTGGCCAAGCCTTTTACAGCTTGATCAAAGTCAGCCAGATGGGAAGGAAGCGTAAACGCACCACCGGTGTCCAAATAGATGTCTATGACTCGGACGACGACTTTGGCCCAGCCACTGCCCAGTCTTTCACGGTGATTCCTGACTGGACCATTCGACCCGATGGGTCTGTCTCGCATTCGCATACCAAGCACAGTGAATGTGTTACAATACCAGTCCTCCCGCTCTCCCACCAAACCTTTGCTGGAGAAGATATGGATAATGAGGAACATTGGATAGGAGACGCGCAAGAGGAAGCAGCAGAAGAGGCGACAAAAGAGGTCAGTTTTCAAACGCTGTTCCTCGACTGTTGATGGAATTAAGCTTTTTAGCGCGTTCGACTGGATGTAATGTTGCGATGGAAGACCGAGGTTCCCAATTTTCTAGACGAGGCATGTCGATGGGACGGCCGCGGGGACTTCATAGGCCAGGCGAAATGTACCTCCTGCTACATCTTTGAAGCCTGTTTTCGATGCAATGACTGCTTCAATCATGGTCTTCTCTGTCAGACTTGCATTGTAAATCAGCATCATGGCAGACCGCTGCATATTGTTGAGGTAGGACGACCGTTAAATCATCGCCATGCCGAAACTGATCAGTTCGCCAGTACTGGGATGCTCAGCTTGGTTTTTTCCACAGGGTCTCGTTAAAGTCCCTCGGATTGACGCTCCAGCTCGGTCACAGCGATAGCTCTCCCTGCTTCATGTCTCAACCCACCAAATCATTCATCATTCTGCATTCCAATGGGATTCACGAAGTACAAGTCAACTTTTGTGGCTGTAACGGCGCACTGGGTCACGTCGCCCAGCTCATGCGGCAGCGTCTCTACCCAGCCACTGTCGATCAGCCCAATACCACAGCCACATTTGCCTGCTTGGACGAGGGTCTTGCACACAGCTACTCCTCTCAGGAAACGTCGTACGAATATTATAAGGTCCTGGAGAACCTGACCGATAACACAGGATTGAAAAATCTCTGGGTGAGTTATTATTTCACTCGCAGTCCTTTCTTTGCCAACCTTGCATAACAGAGCCGTCAAGATGAGCTCCGACGAATGATGCGACAATGGAGATGGTTACTCATGCTCAAACGAGCCGGACGAGCCCACGACCCTGAAGGAGTCGATAAGACTGCGCTCGGAGCCTGTGCGGTAATTTGTCCGGCTTGCCCTCAAGTCGGAATAAATCTGCCCAATGGTTGGGACACCTTGGAGCAAGAAGACGGGTTCGTGCCAACCTTTTCTTTTTGGTTACGTGACAATGCTGAATTGTCGCTCTAGCTGGATCTATCGTCTATTTGTAGGCAACGATGCCGATTTCAAAATCAAAAGGCGGGACGTCTCATCGGAAGAAAAAGACCCCGGGCTATGTCAGGGTCACGCATATTTTGTTGAGCAGCGCAGCTATGACACCTATTTGGAGCGAAACAAAGGCGTCAAACAGCCTGTAAGCGCTGTTCTATATCACCTCCTCCCTCTAACAGCACTCATTTATCAGCCCAGCAAATGTGTTTCCCATGACGCTGTGAACAGGGCAGATCGCAAGGAGGTTCACGGTCTCAAAGTCACCGGCCTTGCCACCGTAGACTGTACTCGTCATGAGATGAAGCGACCCAATGGAATTGCGGCGCTTCAACAGGGAGAAAGGCACGTTTCCAATGCCTCCTCGTATAATAAATCTGACAAAAATCACCGCTAGATATCTGAATATCGACTTCATCGTCTGGATGAGCCTCTGGATGACGCTTCTGAATTGGATTGTCATGTCCTATGACATCATGTGTCAGTACAGCATCAATTTCTACAAGCGCATGGAGGCCCAATTTCCCGATAAACCTTCTCGAATACGCACCAAGGAAGTTCGATTTACGTGGACCGTGCCGAAATTCCATCTTCCAGCGCATGTTCAATCCTGCTGGCAGTCCTTCAACTTCAACTATACGCGATGGACGGGTCGTTCGGACGAAGCCGTTGAACGTGGGTGGTCATGGCTCAATCGCCTCGGAAGGAGCATCAAAGAGATGGGGCCGGGCTCTTGGCAGGACACAATCGAGGATCATATCGGCTTTCATAACTGGCAAAAGGTGACAGGAATGGGTGAGTGAGACCTTGCTACGATTTTCTGTTCATCGCTAAATCCCAGCCAGGAAGATCCTTGTTGAGAAAGCTTCATCAGGCGGTGCCTAGAGCGCAGGCTGCTGCAGTCGAGCTAGCCGAGACTGAACTGGGAATCCTACCGGAAACTCTACATCAGTGGAAGAAGGAAGTTAAGGTGTATGAGGAGGACAACACCACTCCAAATCCATATGCTCCCCGGGCTAGACGTGAGTTGATTTCTCCTCTCTGAATCCACGAAATCCCCTGAAAGATGCAAAGCCCCGACCATGGAAGCTGTACAGCTCACACTTTTGGAAGAGGAGGCAGAGTCGCTTCAAAACGATCTCGGACTGGTCTGCAGCGACATCTCGCCTAGTTCTATGATCAAAATGGGTCTTGATTTCGAAGAACAACAGTATGCGGCCGCTCTCGCCTTGTCTTCTATCTAATCTTATTCGTATTCTAATCAGGCTCCGAATCAGGGAGGAAGCCACCGCTCTTGGCCCCCATGCGACCGCACAGCAACGAGGTCTTGTTCAAGGACGAGCCAATTCTCTTCAGCGCAAGATTGTCTCGTGGTTCAACGTCCAGGTTCTTTATATCCCCGGAGCGAACCTCCTACGTACTCACGACCAAGAGCAAAAAGGTGCCATGGATAACAAAATGTTCGACATGGGTCTTTGGCTTCCTTCCAACATCGGAAGGCAAATCTTTTGCAGTTCCGACTTGCAGGAATTCGAATGGAAACTTCGAACCGCTCAGGCCAATGATGCTTTAGACGCCGTCAGGACCTGCCTACGACTGAAGGGTTACCTGTTCCGCGAGCGCCGAACCAATGTGTCAGGGGTCTCGGCCAATACACGATCACAGAAAGCGGTCGCCAACGCCCAGCAGAAAATTCTTCGCTTTCAAAAGCGATATAACGTTGCATTCCAGGCATTGGCGTCGTTGGCACCGCTTTTGGAGAAGGACCCTACCTGGAAACTCTTTTTCCGGCCCCTGGTTGACGAAGATGTCCAGCCACTGCCTGCTGATCGTCTCACGGGAGAAAAAGACATCTCTCTTTCGTGGATCTGGAAAATGCCAGGAGTTGCAGATACTGATGATGCAGCAGTCCATGACGGTGAGTTTTTATCACAGTGACGACTACACCACTGAAACTCTGCCAGAGATTCGGCTACAGTGGCTTCGCGCAAGAGCTAGGGCGAATCGTTGGAGCGAGGAGCTGCTTCTCCTGATCGAAGAAATGCGCCGTGTTCTCGAGACTTTTTCATGGCAGGCCAATTGGTGGAAGCAGCAACAAAACCGCCGAAATGTCGAACCCTCTCTATCAGAGGGTTTGAACGCTTATGCCAAAAGACAGGCTGCTCTGAAGGAAGAACTGAGCAGGCGCTTCCAGTACCTGTGGCGCTTTAACTCGCTCTGGCTTGCCTCGGGCAAAGTCCCTACTCAACGACGATGGTTTGATGAGATAGTGAAACCCCGAGATGCTCAACCCACCGTCTTCGATGGGATTCTCTGAATTGTATTCGCATATGTGTATGACAGCAGGAGATTTTCCCAAAATAGCTGTTTCGGCCGAGGCATGTGAATCTGTCATTACGAGTTCTTTGCAGATCCGAACCCTGAATACGTCCCACAGGATTTTCTATAGATGTAGACCCATGTGATTCCATCTCACAGGATATTCTACAGAATGGCTTCCCTCAAGGAAACAATAAGAGCAGATATTTGACTGGAAGTATCCCTCTTTTCCTCCCTCGCTATTCATGACTATTTATCAGAGTCCATATAGGTTTCATGGGCATCTACATCCGCTCCGGCACGAGGTCATAAACCTCCTCGGCGACATGGATACCGAGAGCATGAACGAAGTCTTCGGAGGCAGCGACCACCTTTTAGAGCTCACCGAAGAAGCCGACGACTGCGGCCTCATGTTGCAAAGTCTAACATTGCTGCCATACCCGGTTTGCTTCACCGTGCATCGTACACCCACAATTCTGGTTCGCTTTCCACATGATCCGTCGGTAAGTACCCTCCTGTCCTTGGCGATTAGCGTTCAATAAATCTCCAGCAATTTGTTCAGCAAGAGGTTACGATTTCTGGACAGGAGTGGTGCTATGCATATTGGAAACAGGTCATCACCCTCGCTCCTCGTTCCATCTTGCTGGAAGCGCATCCATCCCAGTATTTCGAGCTCATTGAAGGGTCCATCAAACCCGTCATCGTCGTAGTCGATTAATCGTAGTAGACTTGTGTAGTGGCCTGAATATACTTGATTCAATCACTTTTCTCAAATTATACAATTCGTCAGAGACTATTTACTCCTGGCTCCATTAAAATGAGGAGAAGGAATGACTCGGGAGCATTTGACGTGGGAGATTTTGCGTCATGGCGTCACAGTCACCTTGCATTAAGCCTACAACAATGACCATCGATACGCCAGGCTTGGTCGAGACGCTAAGCCGGGTCATCCAGGTCACTGAGGAATCAATCCTGGCTAATACGGAGCTCACCAATGTGCTACGTGGTGTGTGTTAACCTCTTTTTCAGCATCGAGACCAACTTTTCCTTTCATGACAGAGATTCTTGCACAACAGGCGCCTTCCTCCGCCCCTGGTATTTTCTTTCCTGCTCTCACGAACATTGTTGATGTAAAATTTCTATTTCAGTGACCTCCACGTCTTCCGACTGCAGGTCTTTACTCTCGAGCCTAAGCTCTCTTTCAATGTCCGAAGAACCACCACAGCGCCACTCGTTTGCTCCTCTTCGAGTCGGTTCGCCCAGGAAAGAGATTCCTTGGCGTTGGAAATACGGCCCTGAAATTCCAACGCCGCAGGCCATTGAGATGCAGGTCAAAGGATTTCCTGAAGGACCGCTGTATGTAGTCACGGTGGGCACCGCCGTTGGTGTATTTGCAACCTGGTGAGCATTGATTTTCGTCTCATCTCGACACCTTTCTGAAATTGACATTAGGGCCCTCGCCAGTCCCTATGTCACCGGGGTCTCATGCAATTCCCATAAGAGCGTCGCTTCTCGACGTGCCGCCATCGATTTCTGGACCTCTGCATACAACGATGTAGCATTACAGCCAGCCATTAGAATCGTGCCAAGCGCAAATGTATCTATGTGAAAATAATCTATGTAGCGCAAGGTGGACTGTTCTTTGGTATCTTCGTCCTCAGAGCAATTGAAATAAAAAGAATTCACTAGAAGCATACTCAAAAGTGTCGGCCCAGTGGGGTTCGAACCAATGCGAGCAAAAAGGGGGACAGACACTGTAGATACGAAGAAGCTCAATACTAAATGACGCGGAGACCACTACACCACAAGGCTTTAAAGATCTCCTCTTTTTACTTGAATCTATTTCCTTTTCAGTTGCAAAGAATTCTAAGGTGACGCTGGTCACGAAGCCCTGTGACCTCGTGACCAGCATCACGTCTGCATTCGAAACAGAAACTAAACAGAATATTATGTTTATTTAGTCGTCACCGCCCCAGCCCCCTTCCGCAACGCCTTCAAGACTGTATCTTTGGAGCCATTGTTTGTGATCGACAGAGCCTCGCTCGGTTTCCTAACTCTCTTAGACAGAACCTCAGCTTGCACGGGATCTGTATCCGGCTTTTTTCGTTTCGCCTTCGTTGTCACCACCGCCGACGCTTCGACACCCCCTGCCTGTTTGTCTCCCTTCTTCTTATTCGACCCCTGTTTTCCAATCGTGGCACCTGGCGGGGATTCGACCTCTACCTGCGGTGATTTCGTCCAGTCTGGCGCATTCTCCTGAGAACTCGGGGAAGCCGGTGAGTCTGATGAATTGTGCTCAGTTGGTACCGCACCTGGCAACTTGTGCTGAAGATTAGAAGCTCTAGCGCCCTGATTCTGTGATTCGATTGTCCCCTGTAACGCTGGTCCCAACAATGTTTGACGCTCTGGCTCAACTCCCTGCTGATTCGTCGGTAGCAGCGGCAGCAGCGGCTGCGCTCTGGGTGCTGGTGGCTGAAGGTACTGCTGCTTTTGACGCTCTGGCTGAAACCCCTGCTGATTCGTCGGTAGCAGTGGCAGCAGCGGCTGCTGCAACGGTGCTCCGGGCGTCGGTGGCTGAAGGTACTGCTGCTGTGGAATATACTGATCTTGTTGAAGGTACTGCTGAAGGTGCTGCTGTTGTTGAAGGTACCGCTGGTGCTGAACGTACTGTTGTTGCTGAACGTACTTCTCCTGTAACAGCGCTTGCTGTTGCAGCAGCTGTTGCTGCTGGAGCTGTTGATCGAGAAGATATATCTGCCCCATTCCCTCCTCATCAAACGACGTCTGGTCCCTAGTTTCTTCAAATGGAGGACCATAATGACAGTCTGCTGCGTACGTCATGGGCTACCGGTGCGAATTCCCGTCAAACGACAGCTGTTGAGAGATAATTGGCTCCTGTTCCAACGACGCCGGGGACAAATAGAACTGGCTCTCAGGAGATGAAGTTGGGCGAGGTGAATAGCTTTGAAACGGATGAGTCAATTCGGACTGGGACGGCGGCAGCGTTGGATTTTGGAATGAAGCCTGGGAGTGCTGGGACAACTGTTGCATATCTGCGTCAGACATCCCCAGAAGACCGCATTGCTGGATCTGCTCTGAACCCAATTGCGACAACGGCATATTTCCGTCTGGCAATAACCCAAAATGCTGACCAATTCCAGTTTCGTCACCAAGACCAAGTGATTCCTGGCCAACGGCGAACACTTCAACCCCTCGACCAGGTTCCACCGCTTCGTCGTCGTCTTCATCATTGTCGTCGTCATCTTTCGCGTCCCTCCCCTCTTCGCCGACCTCTTCTTTGCCTTGCTCAACAGGCTCGACGTCATCCACTGGGAACTTGTCGACCATTGTATCGGTCACGATATGCTCCAAGACGTCTGGACCGAAGCACTCCGAGACAAACTTCTTGTATGCGCCCGAGACGGCCTGACCGTAACTGGGGTTATGCTCTTTGAAGCTTTTCCCATCACGGGTGAGGCCGTAGTGGACGCTAGAAGCATAGGGAAGGATCAGCAACCTAGAAGTTGAACGCAAAAAGGATACTGACCCGCGAATGAACTTCTTACCAGACTGGTCGACGGCCCCCATGATCACGGTACAATGCACGCCTGCTTTCTCCCCGAAATACCTCAAAATGTCTGCGATAACCGCTGGCAAGCCTGCCAGGTATCTGCGTCCAAGGGATTTTTGTCAGCGAAGGAAGTTTGATAGTGATGAAGCTCAACTGACTGGTCCCGGTCCTCGGGCGCAACTGGAACCACTTGCTTGGTTTTCCTCTCAAGTTTTCGCTGCTTCCTTTGGGCAGCCGACTTCTGCAATCCCTCTCGGTGCATCTTGTGCAGTCTGTCCTTGGCCGCCGCATCCAGCTGTAGGACACCTTTGGCCCACCAATCTTTGGACATATTCAGACGCAGCCTAGCGAATTTGTCTCCAGGAAAGTTCTCTAAAGCCTTCGTCAATTTGACTTTGTCATCTTGCGACTGAAAATGTGCAGGATAGTATTCGACTGCTCGCAGGGCTCGAGTCGCATTGCTACCCATAGCCTCCGTACAGGCCTTGACGAACTTGGCTCCATTCAAAGGGCCTCGGGCGATGCCCCTCCTCTTGCTGTGAAAGTTATTCCATGACTTCAGCATGGCCTGGAGGATTCGGTCAGTCTCCAGCTCCTGTGAAATCTGCTGCAGACTTACTTCCCGCTGTTTTCCCTCGACTTCTGCACAGTGGCGTCTTTGATCCTCTGTCAGCGAGTCGTAGGTGCAATCTGGAAAAAGCTCCTTGTGAACAGGATAGATCGCATAATATCACTTCGCCTCCTGCTCATAAAAGGCCTTGTGCTCCCCCTTGTCTTTCGCTTCAATATAGGCGTCGATGAGATCGCTAATATGCTCAATCCTGTCGTATGAGGACGGCCACCGAACTTTCTCCTTTTTTTTCGGCGGCATGGGTTTCATCTGGCGTCTTCCAAGGTCGGGAAATAATATCGCTAAACGAGCTAACAATGAGCTTGGCACGGTACGGGTCCTGTCTCCTCAATACCTTTGTCAATGAACTAAATAACAGAGCAAAATTCGGGGGCGAACGAGGATGGGTTGGAGAAATTTTTCGGTCTCGTATCCTCTCGGACCTTGCCGAATTTGGTTAACCGACAAAGTATCGAGATGGCAGACCACCTCGCGACATCTCATTTCTTTCCGTTAATGGTAGGCGCAGAATCACAGGACTACTGATATCAGTCCAATATCTCACAATCATAATTCAGGGCGGACCGAGGTGGAAGATCCGTGGGTCTCAAACATTAGCTGCAGACTTTTCTATAGATTCGTCCGTGGACCCGGGACCTTTTTTATCCACTGATTTTCATCACAGACATTTCTATAGCATGAGCCTCATGCACCGATCGCTTGTGGCTCGTTCACAAGTCTTTCTGTAGAATTCAGCGGTACGCCATTGCTCACCTCGCGGCTGCTTCTGTAGAACATAAGGCACCTGCTATCTGGCTGACAGCCTTTTCTATAGACTTTATCTGCTCCCGTCCTATTCCCGTGGAAACAGAAATGCGGGGCCATCCCAAATAAATATCCTTATGCCCCGCCAAATCTCTCGACAAAATCCTCCATCTTCTTCTCCAATTCATCCCACTGTTCAATATCCATGGCACAACACAGCGGTATACCATCCCCTGATCGGATTCAGGAGGTTCTCGAGTATTTCCAGCGAAGCGGAAGTAGGTTTTTTTCCCTGATTGATTCTACAGTCGATTTACTCCATCCCTCAGTTTCCTTGGATATGATATTGGGACCAAGTGGACAAGGGACCTCCGCCAATGTTCCTGTTCAAAATATTCCAACGGGCAAGTTTATCCTCTTTTCTTCTAGCCAGAATCGTCCAGCTTATCGTCGACGTCTTCAGGGAATCAGGGAGACGCTCATCAGGTTCCGACCGCCGCCACTGAAGCTGCGGATGGTCTGACTGAGGCAGGCAAGTGACATATAAATGCTTCAATGAACCCCCAGACTTACGCCTGATTTTGTAGGCAACCATGGACCTGGGCTTGCTCAATCCCAGCTACTCATAGCTACTCCCGCAGCGGCTGCTATGCCCGCCGTCGCTGGGATTGTCTACCAGGCCCCAGCGGTAATTATCGCCAATGCAACCCACCCGCCCTTGATCGGTCGTGAAATCGACATGAACCCCGTTTTCAGTCCGCCGCCTCATCCTCATACCCTTGCCTTGCATTTTCATGGCGCTCCAGAGAACCAAACCTACTATGTCGTCAGTCGTGGTAACCGCTGCGGCATCTATCGCTCCTGGTCCGTTTTCCCTGTGTCTCAGTTGTTCATGCTTGCTAATATTATCTTCAAATACAGTTCTCTGGCTGAAGGCTATACTCAAGGCATCCCCCACAATATGCGTCGTGCTCGCCGGTCATTCAGTGCTGCCCTAGAAGAATACAGCACCGCCTGGAATTCTGGCTTGGTCCGGGAGATCTGAGGGTCGCGGTGAATCTACTCAGTCGTAGCAAATTCACGCTGGCGCCATCGCCAGCGTGAAGTATCTTTTTCTGTAGAAACTCCCGTTAAATGAAGAAAATTCGGCTCCGCTTTTTGATGTGACCTCGTGACAATGATGGCGACAGGCAATAAAAGCCAACGTTGAATGAACGCATGCCCTCGATCTCCCACTATCTTCATGTTCCTTTTACTCCTTGATGTCGTTAAAGAACATCCTGAACCACGACATACCTCTCACAAAGTCTCAAAGGAGCTATGCTCGGTGCGTCAATATTCTAACATCAGGCTAGATGCTAACTTTTTCCGTTAGACATGCAGAGCAGCGGAGAGCTGCTTCCAATAAATACTACCATGAGAAAAGAAAGTTTATTCTCAAGGACAGACGACGGGAAGACAGGGAGAACAAGCTTCGGGCGATGCTTGCGCCCTTGGTTCCCCCTCCTCCTCCTAATCTTGCTCTCGTTTCTCCCGCTGCAGCTAGCTCGCCACTGCCTCCATCAACGCCCCCTTCTGTCCAATCCGACGACTCGGACAACGATGACGAACCGACTCTCAACAAAGAACAAAAAGCCCTCATGCTCGATCTCGATGCGTTTGAGAAACGGCTCGAAGGCTGGGAATCCCAATGGGGTGGGCGTCGTCTCTGGACCTTGATTGCAGATCAGCTCCATGCAACATCTTCACCTCCGCTCTCAGACTGCCTGTACGAGCAGCTTCGCTTCGAACACGATACCCAGGTGTCTGACGGTCGGGATCTTATGCAGGAGATTTGGCGATTGGCACAGCGCTGTGACAACATTCTGTCCAAGTCGCAGTCTGGCAAGGCCTTTAGAACATTGCTTTGGTGCGCCCAGTGTGTAGGCGACGGTATGGGTCGATTGCGAGCAGAGAGCGGCGTATAGCTTTTTTAGCTGTAGCATTTTTTTTGTCGAACCTATGTATTCCAATGGATTTTTTGCCCCTTCAACCGTCTATTTCAATGGCCCAAGTTAGGGCACCGTCCTGGTATTTAATAGCCCACGAGCTGTGATGCATTCAACCGTCCAATGAGTGCTGATTGAACTTTTACCGCTGGCCCGGTTCAAATCAGAGCCCTGTAAGATGTTGTGAGACGTCTCGTTATGGTATCAAGATGATGCGAGACATGTTACAAGACGTGTCTTGCAACGGTAAACGTGACATCTTTTCACCTCGGCTTCTGCCGGTACGTCTCGCTACCCAGTCTCGAGAGCTCTACAGTGTCACACAGCTACACAGAAGCCACGATAACTCTGAGACATAGTCATAGACCTTGTTTGCAATGTTTCAGCAGCCCGAGTTAGTCGAATTCAATTTTTTTAACAGTTTCAACTTTTGTTCAGAAACCCATACTGACATCCTATACGACTCTCGAATTGCTCTCTGTCTGTTTTCTGTGCTTCTCAGAAAATTGGCGGTTAAGATTTATATTGCATAGAGACTCTAGTGGCACCATTATAGGGTGCAACAAGATGTCTCCTGGCCTTGGAAACCCATATTTCTTCGAAAATACGGTCTTCAATGGAAGTGCTCTTTCCTTGATTTCAGAGTTGAAGAATCAGACGATAAAGGTCTAAACGATCAGATGCAGGTATCTATGTGCTGTCTCTTTGTTTTGGGTTGTTCAGACGCTCCAAATGGCGTCGTCCATCGGGCGCGCAGGCCCACATTCATCAGAATGGCTCTTCCCCAGCGTTATGCATCGTGGGAAGCTCCACTCAACGTATTATGGACCACTGGATACCACTAATCTCTGGTCGTCGATTTATAACGCGCTCAAAAATCGATACACTCTAGTAATATATCTGCTGTATCAGAGCGCGATGTGACCACGTGCTGGGAATGTGCACGAGCTTCAGCAACATGTGATCCTGGAGCAACCTTTTTTTCACCGCGTACCAGCTGTCACTCTTTTTTCCTGCTGCTCTCGGTTAACAGGCAGGTTCTTCCTGCCCATCCACTGTACGTTCATTTCAGCTTTATCGCTCCATCATTCCACTTCCTACTGCCGGCTGCTCTCTCAGGGTGAAGAAAACGTTGCAGAGGTTTACCCACAGCCTCACGACAGATTACGCCTTCGAGAAAAGCACCTGGCCACAGGATCCGCGACCCCAATGCTCACCCTTCACGACCTTTCATGCTCTTCACGCTGACCCTTGCATTTCAGATCATTTATGGCCATGGGCTCTGGCGACGAGCTGATTCGCTCGCATCGTCACCGACTTTGATATAGCGCCCGAACAGGAGGAGGCGTTTGAGAAAAGTGACCACCGTCATTTTTGCCTCCAAAAAACAGCCATGCCCCAGAACCTGCCTATCGAGCTGAACAATTTCTGCCAGCATCAGAGCTTACAAAAAATCGGTTATAAGTGGACCGCTGGTATGGCTGCGTAGCGCTGTTAATTATTGCTGCCCCATCTGACGAATGCTTCAGTACCCTGACCTCATTCTCGACAGCAGCGAACAAGTGATCATGGTTTTGGTGGCCGTCTCGACGGTGATGAAGGAGACGAGGTCATCAGACAGGTGGGAAACCTCTTCAAGATTTGTCGGCTCAGCGAAAAATATATGGTATTGCTGCCAAAGTCCTTTGCCACTGATGAGGAAACTTCTTGGCGGTGGCTTACGGTGTAAGCTACAGTGCATCGGGGTGATTTAACGTTCAAAAACTTTACTGACCAAGTCTGACAGAAACCGGGCCATCTGGTATATTCGGCATAACGAGTCCGTCGTATCTTCAGTGTCAATGACAGTATCAAGCGCATCGCAGGATTCCAAAGCGGTCTGTTTGCTTTCTCAAAATGTTTTGGCCAAGGGAAGCTCACGCACATTTTCATAGCTGCATTCGCGACCTTTACTCCCAAATCCTTTCAGTGCACTAGAACAACTCTCGCCGAGCTCTATGCCAGCGATTCACGGCTCTTTAGTGCTTTATTGGACGTTTACCTTAATCCGAAGCCCGTCGAGCGCTTTTTGCAAGTGCAGGGCTGACACGAACATAGTTACGTAAACATCTTTTCATTAGTGATGTATTCGGCAAATAATAATCCTGTATCTTTGTCTCCGCCAACACAGCATCATCTCATGGAAGTCATTCGCGATGACGCTCTCTTTACTGCGACGCCTGAAGAGCAAGGCTTAATCAAAGGATTGGCTCATCAATTCCTTCTCACGCGTCTGTATGGGCACCTCGAGACATTCAAAAGGCTACTTCATGCCGAATGGGTGCTCGTATACCCCTCGATCAATCGTCTTCCCGCATTTGAACGACAAAGGTATCTCGGCCAGGTTTGGGAGGTCTGTCCCGTGTAAAACAATCGCTTCATTGTTCTGAAATACCGCTGACAGTTTGCTACCAAATACCTCGACATGTATAATCGTTTGGCGATTTCCAAAATGTCGCAGGGCCTCCACCCTGAAGCAGAGCCGTTGCTGCAACTCTCGGCCTTTCCTAATGCCCTACAACAGCGATTTCTCAACCTTTCCCTCAATCAACTGTCCGTCTTGGAATTCATGCAGGCTGAGGATCAGGCGACTCATGAACATGAGCTGCGACGGGCTGCAGAAGGTCTTTTACATTTTACCATCGCGATATCGCCCTCATATTGTTACAGTGAAAGAGATCGAAAGCATGGACGGGATCTATGTTGGAGTCAATCTCATGCTACACAAAGCGGGATTCTCAATGCGACAGATTAGAGGGGTGGGGAAGGAAAACGAGTCGCCCGAAGACTGGGGCGAATATGACGACGACAACGACGACAACGGTGACGACGAACCGCCATTGGAATTTATTCTGTCGTAGATTCTTTCGCTCTACCAAGGAAAGTCGAGCTCGTCAATCAATCTTTTCAGCATCGTGGCTTCTTCAGACGGATTTCTGCTGTACTTTTCTGCAGCTTTCTCCAGAAAATCCTGCGAGTCTTCGATCACATTTTGATGTTCACTTTGGCCAAGCTGTAGAAAGGTCTGTGGGCAGATTTTTTCACATGTTTAGTCTCACAATTTCTACAGAAAGCTCTCTGAAGCAGCGTTTCGAGAAGTTTCAAGACGCTCCGGGGTTTCACTTATCACTAGCTCATCTGTAGAAAGGTCCGTCGGCGATCTTTTTCACATGGTTACTCTCACAATTTCTACAGAAAGCTCTGTGAAGCAGCGTTTCAAGAAGTTTCAAGACGCTCCGGGTTTTCGCTTATCACTAGCTCATCTGTAGAAAGGTCCGTCGGCGAACTTTTTCATATAGTTACTCTCACATCTTCTACAGAAAGCTCTGGGAAGCACCATTTTGAGAAGTTTCGAGACGCTCAGCTGATTCGCTTAGCACTAGCCCAGCTGTAGAAAGGTCTGTGGTCGGATTTTTTCACATAGTTGCACTGATACTTTCTGCAGAAAGCTCTGTGAGGCAATGTTGCGAGATCTGCCACTCAAAAGGCCGCTTTTCCAATAGTCGCTCCTCTTCCAGCTCATTTCCATAGCCATGGTTCTCGTCTCATGTCTACCTCAGCTTGCTCGCCCCCATGCCATCCTTGGCTCTGTTGCCAGGTTCGTCTTCGAGGAGCAGTACCTCCCTCGAATCACTCCACCGCCGGACGATGGGACCGTCGACCCTCACGCGCTTTACAACTTTTCACTCAACTGCCAGCAAGCGAAGTGGGTGCTCGAGAACTGGTTTATCAAATACGTCGCTGCCAGGGGTCACAATGCCCTCGATCCTCTCACCGACGCTCTCGTAGCTCAATTCAACGCTGAATATCCGCCCTTGGCTAGCTTCAACAGGAATCAGCGACGCATTTGGGACGTCCGCTTGGCCCGCGTATGTGGTTATCCCCACCTCCTTTCCTTTTTTCATTGACTGACTCCCTGTGTGCAGACGCTGAAGGATTTATTGGATACCTTCAACAAGTGGCGAAAAAAGGAGCTCAAGTTCAAGCTGATTCATCGTCGACGCCAAATGGAAGTCAGTCGTCACTTGCCTGAGCTTCAGACGCTCTTCTTTCGAACTCAGATCAGCTTGGACGCGGTCTCTGCTTTGCTGGCTTCCGAGGAAAAGCTGCAAGAGGAGAAGGAAAGACTGGAGGATATGATTGGTGAGTTCTTATTGGATTCGACTGCTCGTGCAGTGATTGATTCAAATTTTCAAGCATCCAAGGTCGAGGACGCCAAAGAAAGGACTCGCGATGCGACCCGCGCGCAAGTTATGCATGAATTGCAGATCAAGGAGCATTCTTCCGACGAGGAGCTCTCGGAAGAAGACGATCAGGCTCAGGTCGCCGGGGCGATTTTGGCGTCGGACTCGGATTTAGACCCAGCGGATGCTGATTTGGGTCCTGAATCCGAGGAGGAGGTTGTTCCGTCATCGCAGCCCGACGAGGACTATTACAACTACACAGCTCCTGTCATGGTCAAGCGTGAGCTTCGTCGCTCCCCCCGTCTGCCAAAGCCTACATCCAGGTTTTCTTTCTAGACATCCAAAAAGTCCAGGTCCTTACTTTACTCGACCCGTCGATATATCCCTTCTTGTCTATTTCCTATGCTCCAAAACTGTACCTGACGCGTCGATATATCCCTCCTTTTCTATCTTCTTGTTTTTTACCGCCTCGTTGATTCGTATGATCTGTCTCTTAAGATCTTGCCTTAGCTTACAGAGTAGCTCCCATGGGGCTTGTCTTAGCCAGTAAATTAGTCGTGAAGCCCCATGAGAGCTCCTCTCCCTTAAAATT
This sequence comes from Mycena floridula, assembly GCA_029320655.1. Lineage (NCBI taxonomy): Eukaryota > Fungi > Basidiomycota > Agaricomycetes > Agaricales > Mycenaceae > Mycena > Mycena floridula. The sequence continues at coordinate 768,788 of JARIHS010000025.1, forward strand.
GACCTGCATTCGGTTGGAATTGAAAGGCTTGGTGCTCCGAGCAAATGATACGAACACCTTGATAAAACAAGGATATTTAGTAGATAAACAAGGATATTTCGTGGTCGCTGCCCTCTTTATTCCTTACTGCTCATCCATCATGGCGAACCCCTCAGCAATGGCTGGAGTACGGGTCCCCCTGGAGCTCTTTCGTCCTATCGCCTTGCTTTGCGATTGTCCTCTAGCCATATCCAGCTTCAGTCGTTGCAATAAGACACTTTATCGCGAAGCAGCTCCGGCGCTGTATCGCGAGATCCATTTCACCTCAGCTTCCCGTGGACGAGGTGATGCGAACGAGTATGAGGAATTCATTGCAAAGGCTTCACCGTGGTGCTCGAAATTCGTGCTCAATGGATGCCTCATGAACCAATGGATGGTGGACCTATTGCTACGATTGGAAAATGTGGTCGAGCTGCATTTAATACATTGCTGCGTCCCTGAGACGTGGCCCATTCGGGTTTTCGATCGCGTCGAGGTTCTCCAGGTCACCGAGTTGAAGTGGGACTGCTCGACTATTACCTGGGCGCTAAAGTCCTGCCCCAGAATCCAGGAAGCGACTTTGATATACGTTGGAGCCACGATGCTGCTTGGTCGGCATTCTTTGTGGACGGCAGATTCGCCAGAGACGGAGCCAGGTGCTCCACGACGACCAGAAGGAGCAGGACTGGCTTTGCTTCACGTCAAGGTCCACGTCGACTTTGAGGAGATGCTTTGTGACTGCATTTTGGCGGCGGGAATTGCGTTAGAGGGCATAGAGCGGCTGGAGATGGACGTATGGGGACCGTGCGCTGCCACTTTGGGATCCGGTATCCCCAGCATCGTGCTAGCACCACGTCTTTTCCAAGCCCTTCCGAATCTCTCATATCTCTCCATCGTCGGAAATTGTGAGTGGGGAAAAAAAGAAAGACTTTGCGCTCACATTTTGAACCTAGATACATTCGTATTATCCAGCCTCCAGATGCTCCATACTTTGGTAATATCAGCCAGGCCCGACCAGATCACCCAGCTCGTTGGGACTCTGCGAGACGTCCCTTTGTTACCCCGAATCGAGCAATACCTTATCAAGGTTCTGGTATACGAGTTGGGGATACAATGCCCGATCGCTTGGAGCCTGTTGGACAATCAGATATCTAATGACAAGGAAAAGCATGCTGCTCCTTGTCGACGAGGAATCATCTTTCGCCACGCGGTCCCGGGACGAAAGCTTGATCGTTTTACGCAGGACCACTGGCGGTGGTTTTTCCATAATAGAGGGATTCGCTGGAGCTCTCAACACGAGCGTATCGTGGGATATCCATTGTGAAACAAGCATTTTTGGAATTCTAGATAGGTTTTGAAGACATAAAGATTGAAATTAAAATAGCCGTTCATATTGCAACCCGTCGTTAAGTAAGGACTGCATTCGATCATTCTGTGCAGTCGTGAGCGCGATTGAAATCGCGGCAAACTGGAGCTTCCCTATGCTTGCACATCTGCTCGACGACACCCGAAATTCCAAGAAGTCCAAGAGCTCGTCCATGTTCCAAAATAAATCTGTCCACCATTTCTCCCAATCCAGAGCCACGGATTGACCAAAGCGTCGGACAAAATGATCCTGAATTATGCTGACAGAGTCAAGCTTTGGTAGATCAGGGGTGTCGATGAGAAATAGCAGGAGGCCGGCACTGGAGTTGCAAATAGTGAGGTCCGTGACGCTGGTGAGTTTGTCGTCATGAAGTATGTCCTCCAAAGCGTCGCTGATTGATGGGAAGCAGGCAAGAAAACCGACTGAGGTCAGGTCGCATCCCGATTTTTCTATGAAACAGCCGATAGACGCTTGGTCGTCGTCGAGAAACTCTTCGAGACAGTCGATGGCGAGCTGCGTCAGGGCAGGGGCCTTCAGCTTGTCCAGAAGGAGAGCCAGGACACCGGGATCGATAGTCATTATAGACAAAGAGATGAGACTGGGCAAGACGATAGTTTGAAGGACCGCTTGTGCGGCGAATTTGCTGATGCCAAATAAATTGGCGCTGACGAGATTGACAGAAAGGGAAAGCGGTTGGAGCTGGACGATGAGCTCGTCGTCACCGAGCTGAGAATCTGTCGTATAATGGGTGATGGTCGACCAGGGCAGCTCCAGCTCCAGCTTTTCGCCTTCAGGGATGACCTCCGGCTGGAAAATAGTGACCTTTCGTAAGGCCGGTGCAATCTCGAACATGGTCAATGGGGCCAGGTAGCAACTCGCGTTGGTGCAATCGATGTGAAGCTCTTCGAGCATAGGTAGATTGCTACGAATGGCATCGAGACCTTTGAGGTCCTGAACCATGTTGAGATGGAGAGTTTTCCATCGGGGCGCTGAGGGGAGAAGCACTGAAACGTTGGGCTGGAGTTTCATGGTGCCGACCCCATAGGATATTTCGGGGTCGCCGATGTAGATGTCCAGAGGTGCTGGCCCCGCTCTCTCTAGCATGATCTGGAGTTGGAATTCAGGCGGGACACCGGCATAGATATTGATAAGGGACCATAGATATGGGAAATGAATGCAGGTCTGTCGCCAGGACTGGCAGACGAGGCCGAGATTCCATGGGGAATCGGGTCGTTTGGGAAGATAGATGTGCTGGTGACCCATGGATTGCCAAATATTCCTGCATGCAATGAAGATTTCGCGAAGGAGTTCGGTGGGAAATTGTCGCAGGGGGTGAAGGAGACCCTGAAGATCCTGGATAGCAGCTTGAGCTTCACATTTCCGCTGTTCCATTGTCTCCAGATCTCGTGTATGTTGGAATACCTCTTCCGTCAAGATCAGCAGCTCTTCCTGCAACCGGCGGCTATTCTCGTCTGAAGCCTCGGCTTGTGGTGAAGGTGGAGAAATAAGCGGTGCAGTAATCTGGATTGGATGAGAATACAGTGGTGATTAAGAGGGGAAAATTCACCTGTTTGATGCGAGCCATTTCGACGATCGCTGTCAGAGTTTTTGCTCGCATGAGCAATGGCTGGATGGACTGTTCTTTGCGAACTATAGCTCCCTGCAGGGTTCGGACGTCGTTCTCCTTGATACGTATGGATTCCTTGATAGCAATGATGTCTCGCCGCAGCGGAGGATCATTGTTGGTAAAAAGCTGAAGAAAAGGCATTGACCGTGTATGCCCTGTTGCGACAACAGATGGGACCTGAATTCAATTTGATTAAGGGGACTGTATTCAACAAAGGCGAAAGAGGCTTACCTGGCGAAGGAGGTTTGCCTCGAGCGGCATAGAAGACGAAACCTAGCGTAGGGTCGTTCCAAAATGAGCGGTCGAGGGCGTAGCCAGTCCTGGCCGACGAAGAAGATTTAAGACGAAAGAGAAAGCCTTATCCCTGCGACGAGTCCCGAAATATGAGAGCGGCCCCATTTGACCACAGACTTTTCTACAGAGACCGTTTGCTGGGCGATTCTTACAGGCTTTTCTGTAGCGGATGGGATGACGTAGGATGCCGAGAGGAACCGTTCTGTGTCCACGAATTGTGACAGATTCTCAAGGTCTCGTGGTGTAGCACCGAAGGGCAATGGGCGCTATCTCACCATCAAGCGCATCAGGGCGGTCTGATGCGATTATCTAAATCCTGATGGGAGTGCCGCATTCGGGTTTATATCCAGACCAAGATGTCGAGCCCCTTGTAGCCGTCATATCTCCAAAGGCTCTGACGCGCCATTTCTACAATCTCCATCTGTCAGTTCATGGCGGGTGCCTTCTGTGCAGTCTCCATGTGGCTATTGATGGCACGCGAGATTTCGCTTACGTAGCATCATTTCTATAGAAAAGGTCTGTGATAAAGTACGATATTCTGTAGAAAACCCTGTTATCGTTCAAATTCTATAGAAATCGCCGCAGCCTGAGTCGCTGAAAATAACAGAACTTTCTATATCTTGCTTGGTCTGTGATCACAATGTTTTTCTATAGATTTATGACTCCAGGGGCTGATGGAATTCAGTGAGTGGTTCATTATTCTATCTCTGGCATACCCTGATCTTATTCAAGAGAGCTCGACTGTCTTTCTTGGCGGCTCTGATGGACCAGCGAAGACGGACCACAGCGACAGGATATGAATGCCATGATGTGATGGAAAGACGGTAGAAGCGGAGACGGCAGTCAGATACAGAGAGGTTGAACCTGTATGACCTGAGTATGCAAAACAGAGAAAAAGATTGTTAGACTCACTCCTCTCACGTGTCATAAATGTCGATGATGAACTTGGGATTGAGAGCACCTGTTGCAAGAGTTTCTCGAGTTGCATTTTCTATGTCGGACTTGAAGAATTGGAGAGCTTCCAAGTTCTTGGTCAAAGAGCTGTATTGACCAAGCAAGGCGACCCCAACAGCAGCAAGGATCGTCCCGATCAAGGTGAACTTTGGTGAAAGGAAGTCCGTGATATTTGCTGTGTTCGCTGAGACGAGGGGAGCAATATTAAGTTTCATTTAAGTAGTCCTAGGTCGTTCGAACGATGACCTCTTGCTCAATTGGCAACGTGCAAACAATCCCAACTTTGTCGAACGCGTCAAGCGAGAGAGCAAAGCTGAGAAAGAAGGAGAAACGTGACAAGGAAAAGTTGGAGAAGAAGAGGCTTGCGGAACACGCTGCTGCGGCTCTTGGGCTGGATCCTACTAAAAAGAGCAACCTCAATATATCCAAAAAGTCGGGAAAGCAGCCGCAGCCGCATCAGCTGTCCGGTTTGGAGATACATTGAACATGGATATGGAGGAAAACTTTGACGACGTTGACTCTGATCTCAAAGTTGATAGAAACTTGATTCGGGGTCTGGCTGATGTTTTGGTATTCTAGTCCTTCGTGTAATCAAGTATGTGGTTTTGCAGGGCATTGGATGATTTGGTCAGCCGAGTACGCTATGAATATGTGAATACACGACCACCCTTGAATCTTGCTGATTGAGTTGGTCGACGCATAAGGCTAACGGTCCCGTATTGGATCTTGACTTGCGACACGTTAATTGAATCTTGACTCGCGACGCGTTAAAAGTCGTCTATTGCCATTGTCGGTTGAATACATTCAAGTCGGTCGAAAGTCAAAGACCTCATCGAAAGCAACTAACCTGATCCCAAAATAACAATCGATACCTTTAATTATCTGGTAATTATCTGGTCGATAACCCAAAAGTGCGGGGAAATTGCGGGGAAGCGGTATATAAGGGTATATAGCAACCATCGGGCCGGGGTAGCCGAACCCATATCGGTGTCGTCCACTGCGGTCTTTATCAAATTCCCTGCGACTACTGCGATCGCGAGTTCTCTCGTGCCGATATGCAAAAGGCTCATATGGAGTCTTCAAGTTGTGGGAGGAGGGGAAACTGAAACTTTGTCAGAGTTTTCTGTACATCCATTCTATTCGTAGAGTAGCAATAGATGGCCTTCCATCCTTACCGACACTGGCGGTCAAAGAAACGAGGGGAAAAAGTGGGTCCATGCCTTCCCTCATGCATACGCTGTTGTGTTTGTCGCTTCGTTATGCGGGGACAAGGAAGAGTTGCTTGAAGTAGCTGATATGGTGCTTTTCTTGGCCCGAGAACACCATTGAACTTGTGTTCATCCATTTCCGACCGAGTCTTTAACCGTATGACAAATACTTCTGTGCTCCCAAAATTTCTTTGATTCTACGGACTCTGTACGCCATCTGCTTGTCATTCGATGGAGGATCGACTGACACTTTTTGATAGCAGATCCTGGTTCTGATGAAAGCGGATATATTCTTCCACTGGGCGCAACATGATGCATATGGGGGAGACAGTCTCGAAAAGAGGATCAAGACTATTATACACCTATACATCCGAGTTTGGGATGTTCAGACGAGGACTGAATCGCTCATTGCATACACAGTCAATCAAAAATACGACTCTGACTCCTTCAATAACAAGGTCTCCAGTCACTGAGTACCATAGCAGTCTGTCATTCGGATTGATTTGTGTGAGCGAGCAAAGTAAGAAGGAAGTGAAATTCTGAGGTGGTGGAACGAGCAGAGAAATGAATCCAACATTTTACCGAGTGCGCGGCCCGGAGCTACCGTGCGCATCAAATATTTTTCATCAATTTTTGTCCCTTTCGTCTGACCTCGGATATCACCTTACTACCTAGTCTGCCCAATAACAGACATTTTCCTTTTGCTATCCTGAAGAAATATGGTCTTTCTGCGTGACAAATCACGGTCAAGCTGAGTACCGAGGTGAGCAGTGCAACAGTTTGGCAACAGTCCACATATCAAAGTTCTATCACTAGAAAAACGTGGCTTTTGGAAGCTCTGCATCGTGGACGACAGACCTCAGCCAATGTTCGCCTCTGCACACCATTATCTGCCAGATACCTGTCCAGATCGCTGGTCCACGTGGGAGAGAAACATTGCCTCAGACAGCCATCGAAGACAGTTTACACCTCTTCCAGTATTCATACCCACGAACCCACCCAGGAGAGGTGAACCACGACCATGTTTCCCCATTCCCTAGGCCATAACCTGAATGGAAACACGTTTGGTATTCTTATTCTTCTTGATATACTGTATTCTGTGGGACTGATGGAAGATTCTAGGAGATACACAAGGCGACTTTCTCTCGAATAACAAGACAAGAATCTCTATACGTGTAGGCAGCGCCTCCAAGCGCGCTCTCAAGGCTCGTAGAAGACCATCAGCTGCACCTTGTCGAGAATCTCCACAAATTCCGGTCAGTCTTGCTCCAGACATTGTCACCTATGGGCGGAGGTAATCTGTTACATAAAGACCTATCAGGTGGGTATTTTGTACCTAAAAAACCCACCGAATAGATGATTCCGCTGGCTTACCGCTCTACCAATTCCATTTTGGGCTGAGTGGACGTCGGCTCAGCGGACGTCTGCTCCAGCTCGAACATCAACTTTACATGTGACAGTCAGCGCTCCTCAAGCTCTGCTGTGGCGGTTGCTAGCAGATCTCTGCTGGTCGGAGTGACGAAGAGAATGGAATTCTGCGCATATGCTTCAAATATGTGGAATATGATTCTTACCTGTCGTCGAGGGCAACTCATTACTGTTGGCGACGTCAATGCTGATCGCAAAAGCAGGTGAATTGAGGTTGTATCCCGGGTATTCAATGTATTCTGAGGCATCAATTATGTGGCGCATTCGCCGTGCTGAATACTGAGAGCCCCAACTGCCTCGGATGTAGGTGAGCGACCGGCGAAAATGTAGTAATGAAACTTTCCAGGGCAAAAAACTGGGGAAAATCTGGGATTCAGGATGACGATAAAGATTCCTCCTCTGAATATAAATTAGAGGAACAATCGAGACATTCAGGAGGAAGAAAGTTATTGATATAGTGCGGTCCGGGCACTGCGCCACAGCTAGGGTGGCCTAACATTGCGACGAGCGACATACCATCATAGAAATGAAGAGGAATCGCTCGTCAGCCTGGGCAGGGTAGTAAATTGCGGTGACAACGAGCTGCGCTCCAGCGGACATGCGGCAGAAACTGACCTTCGGACCGCACTGACAGGAGAGAAAAATGTCACATTAGCATGAGATCCTTATCTGATTTAAATGACAGTTTCTTCGCTGCAGCGTCCGTAGTAGCAGCCTATATGTCGGTACTTTGACTGCAAAGACCAATGAATGTTTCCTTCGGTTGCGGAGCATGGCGAATCTGAGGGGTTGGGATCTGTTTGGATAAGAGAACTGTTTCCGAGTGTTCAGAATACCTTGTTACCATCGTCAAGACATCGAACGAGGCCGAGATGACGGCAGAAAGAAAGACCTGATTGGCCGGAAGTTGCCGGATGTCATTGATAGCATCGGAACATCATCGGACGAACATTGAAAAGCATTTTCCATCTGACCCAGAGGACGGATTGCTTAGTTTATCGAGCAATGACATCACGTATACTGAAATTTCTCGAATGTAAAAATTTGGACATATTGGACTAGAAATGAAAAAGTCGTAAAATTCTCACAGCGCAGGCCATCAACTTCAGTGCTCCATAGCATCTTGGCGGTCATCCGGTCACTCTTTCAATCTGGGGGCGGAGATTTTTCTTGTAAGTGGAACTGTATCTGGATATTCGGCATCTCAATGCATTTCTGGCACTCTGGCGCTATACATCGGCATGTGGGAGCCATCGGAAGCAAGTCCATTTTTGTTGAATAGTAATGTCAAGTACACTCATATCGCTCGGTGATTATTCATTAGAGTCTTTATGATAGATTAACAGTTTCTTTGAGCCTTTTTGCGCTGCTCCGAGTTGTACAGCTGCCCTAAAGTGTATATTCGGCAATTGCGCCACGTTTCACTTGTGGGAACATGTTTGTAAATAGGCAAGATGATTAGCAGATGGTATTTGGCGTATAGAAGCTCTATAACTGTTCTGGAGCAATAATTCATTGATTTATATAACTCTATGCCTGAACAGAGGACAAATTAGCAGTTTGCGCCACAATCAACATAAAGAAATGATCATTGCTTTGGGTTGAGTAGTTTGAGTTTCGAGGACGAAGAGCCTAACTCCGATTTGCGAACAATGACTCCAGTACTCAGTGGGGTGTGTTTATCAGCACCAAGCAATGCGAGAAATGCGGTGCGAGTGAGATCTAGCGGACCTCCATTACTGTATATATATATGATAGAATGATATTATCAGTGCTGAAAAATACAATTATCATAATTTTGTAATGCTAGGAATTGCTGCAATGCGCCTTGTCACCGGGCGATGCATATGAATTAAGTAAATGAACCAGCGGACTGCCACCAGAAGTACCTGGATGACGGTATTCTTATTCAAACAAGGATAGCCTTCATTAACATTGCGCTTCGAATTAGACCGGCTTGTCTGTGTTGGATGTAGTTCGCAGCATCGCGTCTTCGTACCGCGTCGATGACACGTGCTGTGAATTCAGCCACCTACAGACTGTGTGCGATCCAGGGCTGCTATTCAAATCCAGTGGTGCAACATGGTTTGAGCTACAATCTCCACCTGATTCTGCTCTTGCCACTGTAGAAGTTGTGTACAGGCACCAGCGGACGCGGCGGACGATCTGGAGATCCGACTAAATCCGATTCAGACTAATCAGCTACGTACTTCAATGGACTCGCCTGTCAGGCAGGTTGTTTAGGTACAAAAAACCTGTCTAAGAGGTCTATTTCCGTCGGATCAGCTACGGCCAGCTCTGGACATTGTATCCTCATTTTTAAGCGCCCGCGACTAGATTGCCCACATCAATGAATTGAGCTTCGTGCGCTCCCGAATATACGGATCAGACCTTGTCGCGAGCGATGGTTATCACATTCACGCCGCCACATATCGGGGAAAGGTTGTAGTAGTCAAGGTTTACCAAGGCATGGACTCTGCAAAGGCAAGTTCGCGACATATCTTCGATGCAGTGTCATTTATTGACCTATCCATCAGCGACTAGAAGCAGACCTCAAGATAACCAGTTCGTTAATGTCTGATGCCTTTTTGAATGTTTCATTTGTCACTCACTGTTCGCCCAGTCATCCGACCATGCTTAGGCCCGCCGCTGTTTTCACGGCAACAGAAACACCATTCGTTATTCTTGGTGGCAACAGCTCACCAATGGTCCCCAATTCATTGGGCGGTTTCAAAAGTTTGACGTGTTGCTTAGCCGATGCTCTCGGTAATAGCGAGCTAGAGAGCCTGATGTTGGGAGCTCAATTGGTATGTCATTATCGCTTTAGTCTGTTCCTCCGGGATTCTCAAGTACTTCCAAAATAGTTACGAGACATTTCAGTGAAGCACATTCCTCTTCGGTGCTATCATTCCTCGATTAAGCCTTCGTCTAGTCTGGTTTGGATCATATCAGTAGCATTCAACAAACCATTGGTGTATCCCGACTCACGGTAAGATCATACTAACATTGCTCTCTGCCTGAAAGCTCATCGCCCTCTTTGATGTAGTTCGATCTCCTCGTCGATGAAAACAGTAATATATGTATCACTGTCGGATCAGGAGAAGAAGACGAGACTTGCGGTCAAGGATACCTGGATGTCATCGGTTTGACAGAGCTTCCTGGAAGCCAACAATGAGTGCCACTGTTCGTCCCTCCTCTTGATGGTTTAACTATGCTGACAGACTGTCACAGTTGACAAGTCGCAGGCGCCCACAACCGAATATTCTGCGTCTGGTTCCAGCTCTCAACGTGATCTACAGTTCTCACCCGCTGAGGATGAGGCAATAGCAGAAACAGACCTACCATCAGACTTGCCACCTACTCCGCCGCGACGCGAATATGTTTTTGTGCCGGACCCTAGTCATCAGTCATTGAGAGAGATATCTACCAGTTATGCTCGCTTTATGCGGAGTCTCACCAAGCAGGAACGATACCTTCGACGCAAAGGCCGCAGTAATTCAACCATTGTGGCTCATAGATGTCCAGGATACAGACGCGATGAAGTGACTTTGAGCCCTTCTGTCCTGCGAACAGCAATCATTCAGCATCTCACCCCTTCTCTGAGAGAGATATGCCAAGTTTGTCACCAGCTGGTGGAAGATGGGACCTTCGACTGTTTCTGCGGCCAAGGTAAGAATGCTTCTACATTTGTGTGCATTAGCAGCTTCATTGTTGTTGAACTTGTAGAGGACGATGGATCGTCTCCTACCATTCAATGCTCTGGCTGTTTGGTCTGGTCTCATCACCGGTGCCAACGCAACAACAGTGGAACTGATCACCAGTCATTTACATGTTTTTCCTGTCAAGAATCCGATCTGGATGCTCTACGAGCAGCAGTCCGAGCAGCCTTTGCCCCGACATTGCCGATGGATGATGCTGCGGAGAAAGAGAGAAAGCAAAAGAAGGAAGGAAGAAATGAAATGAGCCAGGCGAAGGAGGCCAGATAATACTGTACTTATCTTTGGTGACCAAGAAATAAGGTTAACCCAAGAAATGCGGACCTTGGATAAGTAAGTACTCCAGCCAAGGTCAAAACCCAGTGTCAGCACTACTTGGTGCGGTCAACTCAACTCAGTGTGCGGCCGTGGTCAAGAAAATGTACTATGGATAGGAATGAGCTCACGCAGGCGCCTGGTATGACCGCATATTTGGCGAAAATACATTTCAGGTCTGTTATCAGTTCTCAGTGCGCACTTTTACACCATGAATCACAATCTGACAACTCACCTTACAGTTTTCACTCACCACTTTTCCAGCGTTAATCAAAATCTCACGGCTCAGCTTCACAGTGCGCCCACCCCAAATGGAGTATTGTCCACTTTGGGAAGCGAGATTGATCCCGCCCTCGGCCCCTCGCTTTCAATGCCATGAGCAAGAGGGTTGTTCAAGGCAGCCCAAGTGGAAATCATATACCATCCACAAAATGGGGTGATACAGTTCCAAGGAGATATTTAACACTGTTATTTCGTTGGGCAACAGGATTGGGCAATGGTGACCGATTTTGCCTTCTCGGACTGATCTAGATGTGCAGTGTCTCACAGGAAAAAATTTAACTGAGACCTTGAATGATTGACACCCTTGAGAATACCAGGCCTGACCTCGGCCGGGATGAAAGAACATATGCGTCCAAGAAAGGCAGCACCGCCATCATCGGGGCTCGGCATCAATCTACATTTAGTGTGGCGGGGACCTGACATGGTTTTCGAAAAGTGGTTTGCATCAAATTGATGTACCTTCCGGGGTCTTTCCCAGCACTGCATTGTGAAATTCAAAAGTGGTAATTTTTCGCAAAAAACAGCGTCATAGCCTGGGCATGTCTCGGTTCTGGTTGAGAGCCTGGACACCCGGGCCATCTCGGTCGTGGCGAGAGTCGGGTTGTCTTGTTACATCTAGGCGCATTGTCTTGCTACATCTGCAGTCATGTACGGTAGTCATACCTTTAATTATCTGATCGATAACCCAAGAGTGCGGGGAAATTGCGGGGAAGGCGTCGATAGCAACCATCGGGCCGAGGTGGTATCGATGCAATCGGGCCGAGGTAGCCGAATCAACGAACTGTCGAGTCACACGAATCAACAGGCTTCTGGACCAACTGTACAGTCTCCCATCCAGCCGGCGGTTTTCCCATCGAGCAAGAGACGAGCACATGCTCTGATTGTTCGCTGTCATTCGATTGTTGCTCTGGACTGTTCGCTGGCATATTGCGCCGACGAATCGCTGTCATTATTGTTCCGCCGACGAAACGCTGTTGTGCGCTGTCACATCTCTCACTCTATCTACACCGTCAGCATTCACAGGCTCGACGACCGAATAGTTATTTCACCAATAGCCAATCCACGAGCTATAAAGTCAGTCTCGCGATGAGGGCGATTCCGACAGTGGTGAGCCTGACACGGGGACAATATTGGCGCTTTTTGCATTCTAGTCGTGTTTGTTCGAATTCTGGCGCTCCAGGGTCTTCTAGCCCGTCGTCTGGCGCCTCGGCTCCTTCGTCGCCGACACCTTTGTCTGCAGGAATTGGATATTCGTCTCTAACCGTCGGCATACCCCGCGAAACCTTTCCCAATGAGCGCCGAGTGGCTGTTACACCCGCCAATGTCGCGCTGTTGAAGAAGAAGGGGTTTGGAAGGGTGTTGGTGGAGAAGGGGGCTGGGAGGGAGGCGATGTTTTTGGATGAAGGGTATAGGGAGGCTGGGGCTGAGGTTGTTGATTCCAATGGTCAGTTCTTATTACATTCTATTATATTATATTATATCTGATTCGTTTGCAGACCTCTTCGCCAACTCAGATATAACCCTCAAAGTCCGCCCGCCGTCGGAAGAAGAAGTGGCGCAGTATAAATCTGGGAGCACGCTTATTAGTTTTTTGTATCCGGCGCAGAATAAGGGTGTTGTGGAAGAGTTGAAGAAGAGGGGGGTAGATGCATTTGCTGTACGTCTTTCGTATTCGCGTATTATCTCGCTGACCTCGTCTCCCAGATGGATATGATTCCCCGAATATCGAGGGCACAGGTTTTCGATGCTCTTAGGTGCGTCCGACGACATTGCAATCCCATCGACGTCAATCTCTCCATTGATGCCTTTCTTCCGTCCCCACAGCTCAATGGCCAATATATCCGGATACAAGGCCGTCCTGGAAGCTTCGAACCATTTCGGAAGGTTTTTGACGGGTCAGGTTACTGCTGCTGGGTGAGCCGCTGCATTGCTTGCTCTGCCAGTCATCATTCGCTAACCTATTCACAGAAAAGTATCCCAAATTCTCTTCCAAGTTTCGCCTCTGACACCTCAACAGATCCCACCTGGAAAAGTACTGGTTATCGGAGCTGGGGTGGCAGGGCTGAGCGCTATTGCTACGGCCCGTCGAATGGGGGCTATAGTTCGGGGATTCGATACACGGTCTGCCGCGAGGGAACAGGTTCAGTCATTGGGGGCAGAGTTTATTGAGGTCCAAGGTACGTGATTGCTCTCTTGTCGGCGTTCCATGTCTTGTTTTTATTTTCTTCTCGTCCTTCTTTCTCGTCTCACTCACTTTGTTCGTTCGTCGTCGTCGTTCCCAGGCATCCAAGAAGAAGGCGGCGGCGGCGGCGGATACGCAAAGGTCATGTCCAAGGAATTCATAGAGGCAGAGATGAAGCTGTTTATGGAGCAGTGTAAAGAGGTTGATATTGTTATTACTACGGTGAGTGCGACGACGACGACGATGACGATGACGATTCATCTTTGATTCTCTATTAATCCTTGCAGGCCCTCATCCCAGGCCAACCTGCACCGAAACTCATCACCAACGCTATGGTCGCGGCTATGAAGCAAGGGTCGGTTATTGTCGATTTGGCTGCTGAGGCTGGCGGCAACTGCGAAGCAACCATCCCCGGTAAGCTCTCCCTCAAAGACGGCGTCACCATCATCGGATACACCGACCTGCCCTCAAGATTACCCACCCAATCCTCGACGCTCTATTCGAACAACATTACAAAGTTTTTGTTGAGTATCGGCGACTCTACCCAAGCCAAATTCAACATCGACCTCACGGATGAAGTCACGCGCGGTTCCCTCATCGTGCACAAATCGGCCATTCTCCCCGCCGTACCACGGGCGATGCCGGTGACTGCGCCGTCTGCGCCGCCGGTCCAGGATACGGTCGAGGTGAAAGCGTTGACGCCGTTCGCGAAAGGCCTCGCGTGAGGTCGCGCTTGTTACAGCTGGTATGGGGGGCCTGGTTGCTGTGGGAAAAGGCACAGGGGCCGCCTTTATGGATAATTTCTTTACTTTTGGATTGTGAGTCTCTTCTTTCTTCAAAGGTGGAGATATACTGAAAGATATTGCAGAGCCGGACTGGTTGGGTATAGAGTCGTTTGGAACGTCGCCCCAGCGCTGCATTCCCCACTCATGTCGGTGACGAACGCGATATCGGGCATGGTCGGCGTCGGCGGGCTCTTCGTCATGGGGGGCGGTTATTTCCCCGGCACGATCCCGCAATTCCTCGGCGCTCTGTCCGTTTTGCTGGCGAGCGTCAACGTGTCCGGGGGTTTCATCATTACGAAGAGGATGCTGGATATGTTTAAGCGCCCGACGGACCCGAAAGAGTATTCGTGGTTGTATGGCGTGCCGGCCGTGGTCTTTACCGGCGGTTTCTTGGCGGCGGCGTCGACGGGGATGGCGGGGCTCGTGCAGGCCGGGTATCTCGCTTCTTCGGTCCTGTGTATCGGATCACTCTCCGGTCTCGGATCACAGGCGACGGCGAGACAAGGTAATGCGTTGGGCGTTTTAGGTGTTTCGTCCGGGATATTGGCGTCGCTCGCCGCTGTTGGGTTTCCCACGGAGGTGCCTTGTCCAGTTTGCGGGACTGGCCGCGATGGGCGGAACCGTGGGTACGGTTATTGGGAGGAGGATTACGGCGACAGAGTTGCCTCAGACGGTCGCCTCTCTACACTCCGTCGTCGGTCTAGCAGCGGTGCTGACCAGCATTGCGAGTGTCATGGCGGATTTGGATCATGTGACGACGTTGCATTTGGTTACGGCGTATTTGGGGGTCGTTATTGGTGGGTCGACCTTTATTCTTTCTCTCGCTTGCTCACTCGCTCGCTCTTTTCTCTCGCTTGCTCACTCGCTCGTCCTAGGCGGAATAACATTCACCGGCTCAATCGTCGCATTCCTCAAGCTCGCAGGCCGCATGTCATCAAAGGCCTTTGTGGTACCAGGGAGACACTTTACCAATAGCGCGATTTTGGGGGCGAATGTTTTGGGGATGGTGCGTGCGATGTTCTAGTTTGTTATTGGGCTACGAGCTTTTTCTTGGCTCGCTACGGGTTTTTCTTGGCTCGCTACGAGTTTTTTTTCTTGGCCTCGTCGATCTTTTGTTGTTGATCGGTTTCTTCTTGGCTTTCTTGGCTCCTCGTCGATCTTCTCTTGTTGATCCCTCGTTTGATCGAGTCTTGTTGATCGAGTCATGTTGATCGATCGTTGATTGTTGATCGATCCTCTGATCGGTTGATCTTCTGATCTTCCTGGCTTGGTTTCGTTTCGCTCCTTCGTTTCTCTCTTCGTTTCGCTCTTCCACACTCGCTAACCCACCCCCGTCCAGTCCGGCTTCCTCACCATGGGCGCCGCCACCCCCGTCGTCGCCGCCTCCTACCTCGGCCTCAGCACCGCTTTGAGCTTTGTGCAGGGTTTTACGACGACTGCGGCGATTGGGGGGGCTGATATGCGTGAGTCTTTTAGGTTGATTTTGAGCGTTTCGGCTTGCTTTGTATTTTTCTGTTCTTCGGTCCTCTCGTGTCTTTTCGGTCCTTTTTCTTTTCGCCCTTGATTCGCTCTTCCCTTTGCTCGTACTAACATTATATCCCCTCTTCCAGCCGTCGTCATATGTGTCCTCAACGCCTATTCGGGATTCGCGCTCGTCGCTGAAGGATTCATGCTCGACAACTCGCTCCTCACGACCGTGGGATCGCTCATTGGAGTTAGTGGGTCGATTTTGTCGTATATTATGGTGAGTGCGAGGTTTCTATTTTCTTTCGACTGGTCTTCTATACGTCTCTTTCTGTTCTTCCTGCCTGGCATCTCCATATTCATCAACTAACCTCTCTGTGATTTCTCATATAACTGAAAACTCTTTCCTGAACTAACCTCTTATCCCCCAGTGTGTAGCGATGAACCGCTCTCTTCCCAACGTCCTCTTTGGCGGTATCGGCGCTCCTGCCGCGGCTGCTGAACACAAGATCGAGGGCACGATTACAAAGACGACGATTGAGGATACGGTGGATGCGCTGGGGAATGCGGAGAATGTGATTTTGGTGGTTGGATATGGTGAACAATCTTTTCTAGCTATTCTTCCTTCGGTCTTGTGGCCAAGTTCTCTGTTAGTTCTATACTGACCCTTTCATTCCAGGAATGGCGGTAGCGAAGGCGCAGTATGCTATTTCGGAGATTTGCACGATATTGAGGGCGAGGGGGGTTAATGTTAGGGTAAGTCACTGGGCTCTGTCTCTCTTCTGATCTCCCCACTTTGTGGCGTCGAATATCTCTCCCTCGCGACGCTGAATATCCTTCTCATTTTCCCCTCACAGTTCGCGATCCACCCAGTAGCGGGACGCATGCCGGGACAGTGTAATGTGCTGTTGGCGGAGGCGGCGGTGCCGTATGATAGTACGTTCATTTCGTTTCTTTCGTTGTTTCCTTTCATTATTATTTCTTCCTTTTTTCTACCCTAACCCTAACCCATCTGCTCTCCACTTATTCCTTGCCTTTTCTTCTCGTGGTTCGCTTCGCTCCCCTCTATTTCTTATTCATCGTCCTCCTCTTTCCCTCTCTCTTCCCCTTCTCTCTACCCCTCGTTCGCTTCTCTCACTAACCTTTACCCTCCCTCCCCAGTCGTCCTCGAAATGGACGAAATCAACGACGATTTCAAGGATACGGACGTTTGTCTGGTCATTGGGGCGAATGATACCGTGAACCCGATTGCGATGGAGGCGGGGAGTGCTATCGCTGTGAGTGCGATTCTGCTATTATTATCAGTCTAGGGATTGTTTTCTTCATTTGAGACTGTTTTCTTCATTTGGGACTGTTTTCTTCATTCGAGACTGTTTTCTTCATTCGAGACTGTTTCCTTGTTCGCTTTGCTCGTTTTCTTGTTCGCTTTGCTCACTGAATCTTCGACAGGGCATGCCGGTGCTGCACGCGTGGAAGAGCAAGCAGGTTATTGTGATGAAGCGGGGGATGGCGAGTGGATATGGTGCGTCTTCTTCGTTTCATTTCTTACCTCTTTTGCGCTGACTCTACCTCTTTCACGCTCACTCTACCTCTTTCACGCTCACTCACTTCGTTCGCCCCAGCCGACGTCCACAACCCGATGTTCTACTATCCAACTACCAAGATGCTGTTTGGAGATGCGAAGGATAGCTGTGATGGTGCGTCATTCGCTACTCTATGTTCTGGGCTTTTACTGATTGTTCTTCTCTTCTCTTCTTTCTTATGCTCTTCTCTTCTTTCTTCCTTTCGCATCGCACCTTTGCTAATCCCATCGCGCACCTTCGCTAATCTCATCGCTCACGCTCGCTAATCCCATCGCTCACGCTCGCTTATCCGCTCGACGCTCACTTCTTTCGCTCGACGCCCACTTCTTTCACTCGACGCTCACTTCTTTCACTCGACGCTGACTTATTTCACTCGCGCTCAGCAATCAAACGAGGCCTCGAATCTAGGACATGATCCATAGATATTCGGAACCCTGATATAAGATAAATTGTAATGTATTTATATGTGAATATACTTGAGGGAAAACCTTTGTGGTAAATCGTAGGACCATTGGGGAGTGAAGTAGGATTAGTGTAGGGAATGAAGTAGGATTAGCCTAGGGAATGAGGTAGGATTAGCATAGGGAATGAAGTAGGATTAACATAGGGCAACCGTTCAGGCTGGCCCTGTGCATGAAAGACCTCTGATTAGAGAACCATAAATATGCACAAAGGTCTTCTAATGTCAGAAGACAATGATGCGTGTCAGCCCCACGGAGATATCAAGATTGGTTCAAGTGCAATCGGCCTTTTACAGCGCTTTCGGAAAACCATGTCAAACGCCATCTTTTTTTTATGAAATAAAAATATATCCCCGAAAGGGAGTTTCGGCCGAGTGCTGTGTTTTTCTGTCCCGTACGACTGTACGACAATGGACCTTCGGAATATCCTTGCTGGGACCGCACCAGAGCCCAAATCTCACAATAAAACACCTGTCATAGAGTCCTGGCACTGCTGGGACGTCGAGGAAGAAATATCCTGTGCTTCCAGAGCCACTTCTATTGAGTCAATGCCCGACCCGAATACTCTGCCTCTGGAAAGCAATAGTCCAATAGAGCTTTGTACGCAATATCGTCTGAGATGTAGCCATTGTTAAGAAGCCAGAGCGCTCGTTCCTTGAGGTCTGTACTCAGTGCTGATGTGACGGTACACCATGCTTGGCGTGGTTCGAGTGCTTACATAGCATATTGCGTCAGAGTTCGGAGCTATTTTTTTTCGGGGATATATTTTTATTTCATAAAAAAAAGATGGCGTTTGACATGGTTTTCCGAAAGCGCTGTAATGCTACTAAGGTGCACACTGTCTTAGCAATGCTGGTCCATCAGCTTCCATCACAAATTCCTGCTCTTCCACTGCGCCCAAGCTTTGGAGCACAGAAACTCACTCCCAGTAGTATATTTGGAGTAAACACCCAGCAGGAAGGAAGGAATCAGGAGAAGCTGCTACCTGTCCGCGACACGGACACCGGCGTAAAGATATCACTGAACTACCGAGGTACCACATGGATCCTTATCAACTGACAGCCTGATGTGTTGGCGGTAAAAGCGGCCGCCGAGAAGCGTGGCGCACTGTCTGAGGCTCTCTCGGTCTCTCCGTAGCTCCAGGTTGGTTTAGGTAGAGCTCTCTAGGCCCCCTGAAGATAAGTGGAGAGTCATGTATAATTCTGTCCAAATGGATGCCTTTTGTTTGAATTGATCCCTCAAATCAGCTGCATTGCTACCTCTGAATGATGCTTGTGTTGTTGTAAAATGAATGCTGTCAGTAAAGAATCAACATAACTGGTCAATAATTGACCAAAATTGCTTTGGGAGAGATAAGCGGCTGAACATGGACCCGCGGCCGCCGGAAATTGTGGCGTAACCCATTCTGATTGCTGCGGTCGAATCATGAATGGTATATTGGTTCAATTGTGGCCTTGGATGATCATTGAAACTACCTCAATATGTGAAAATGAGCTGAACACCTTCCGAGGAGATGATGAACATAAAGCAATAGAAATATGAAACTTGAGCAGTACTGCCTGTGGACCTTATTATAGAGATGACTGCTGCTTCTCTGGGGAGCATATATATCTTTGGATGATAAGGATCTTATCGCAGAGAGGTCCCGATTTCT
Organism: Mycena floridula; assembly: GCA_029320655.1. Taxonomy (NCBI): domain Eukaryota; kingdom Fungi; phylum Basidiomycota; class Agaricomycetes; order Agaricales; family Mycenaceae; genus Mycena; species Mycena floridula. Next base: position 788,125 of record JARIHS010000025.1, read on the forward strand.
TGCTACTGATATGCTGTGTTTTGTGCCCTGCTGCTTACTGTAGCTGGTCCATGCTGCGGAATTGAATCGATATTTGTCCACACTAAGTCTAGACCCAGAATTCGAATCAATTCGCCCTCCAGTGGCCCTCGTAGACATGCCAAACGCAGCTCTGAACGCGTGTCAGTCACATCATGTGCTGATTATCTCCATTCTCAACTTGCTATAGATTCTGTTCATGATTTTCTGGGAGATATGGTCCCGCATTATAGATATACATACCTTTGAGCCATCCCAAACTAATCTAGGAGTGGGGACAGTGTGAATGTTCACCATTTCACTTGCAGCTTTGTCGCGTCTTGAAATGAGACTCACCTCATTTAGAGGGCCATCGTGAGTGGGAGATGTGATATATTGTATTCTTTGATGTTAAAAAATGTTGGCACGTCTCACAGCTACTATTGGATGTTGAGCATAGATATACCAACTGAAAGTAAATCGACTCTGGGACTTGTTTGATGCCTAGGATGTCCAATTTGAATGATGAAAAGTGAACAGTATGTATCAAGACATAATCCCACCAATTTTTGTGAAGGTGCCGGAAAATGGACACAGAGAATTCCATTTCTGCTATAGAGGTATGTATGGACTAGAATTCCGGAAAACCTGAAATGCAAATATTTTTACTATTGGTCAGAAAAATGGTACTGGACAGTGCTATTGGATGCAAGGAAACTATTCTCAGCCTCAGAACTCACTCGATATCCATAACGGACGCGGTAGGTCGTCGACAACATGTCGCCAGACGTCCGGAACATGCCGATCATCGCAAAAAAGTCGTCTAGCAATTGTGAGAACTTCGCAAAAACGTCGCAAAATGTCGCAAGAACATCGTAAGGGAGTCCTGCGAGTTCTTGTACCTTCTTGAGATTTGGTTTCGCATATACATGACCAAGTTGATATTTCAAATCTCTACCTCCAGTGTTGCATGAAGAATACGAGCAGCAGAACCAAAATAAGCAATCGTCGGTCGCGGCCATCCAAATTAGGACGTCGGGATCCCGCAGCGTCGGCATTTCAAGTGGGTCGGCGGCTGGCTAGATGATGGAGGATGGAAGCGGTTCCCTCATGTGTCCACAATCACAGGACAGTAGCCGCTGGACCTGATGCCTCCTGATGCAGCTTGATGGAACATGATAGCCGAAACATTTGTGCACGATCCTCCTCTAAGCACCAGGGTGAAACAGTAGTGAAACAGTCTCAATGCGGTACAATTGTGCACAATCCGTCTTCTAATTCTGATTAAACCAGGGATAACTCAAGATGATTGTGCACGCCTCTCTTCTGGCATTGTTGGAAGAGCCCATGCACAATTATTGTGCTCTGATCAGAGGACTTTTTGCATGATTATGACTCCAAGGGCTGCATAGGGAATGAAGTAGGATTAACCTAGGGAGTGAGATTTCCTCTATATAGCCAGCTGCAATTCCTCCGCAAAGCTTTGGAGAAGACACAGACTCGGATAGCTCGATCATTTACATGTTCAATGATTATCTGTGATACTTAGTCTTTGACTTCTTCTTGGGTCTTACACTGTCGTCGCCGACCTTTGGTTGTCTGGAACTTTGTTGAGGATTTCCTCTATAATGAGGCCACTGTTCCTCGACGGGATCAACAGAGTCGTCACGCTGACGAGCTGCTGCTTCCAGAAGTTTATGATCTGGTTCAACAGATGGCAGTGGTGGCAATGAGGTTGCTGGAGGTGGAAGAGCAGGTGGAAGAGCAGATGCCCTTCGTGATCGTCTGCTCTGTAGAGATACGATCTGGTTCAACGGCACTGGCGGCAAAGAGTTTGCTGGAGGTGGAAGAGCAGGTGGAAGAGCGCCGCGTGATCGTCTGCTCTGTCGAGAAGGGTGATTTGAGTTCGACATTTGTGGAGACATCTGGAGCTGACTGATAGTGCTAGCATACAGATGCGACGATGACCGAGCTTGGCCTGATGATGTTGGATAAGGTATCGGAATACTATAAGCAATGCAGAGAATATACATTCTGTCTGCATATGTATCATGCTACAGGACCATTAGCTGAAGAAGCAGATAAGTATCTGTTTGTGCTCACTATATTCTGGAGTCTTCGCAGTCTTCGCAGTTCAGCTTCTTGGGCAATGCCACTTCTTGGTCGACCGTTTCGTTTCTTGGAGGAAACTCCACTGCTTCTCCCTCGAACACCTTCCATCACTTTATTCAGTAGAAAGACACTTCTACCATAGGCCATTACTGCTTCTTCTGGATGACCGGTCAAATCTAGTTGCACTGCTTCCCTGGCCAACTCTAAGACTTGTGTCAGGGTGCGCCTTGAAGATGAACGACGATGCTGGCGAGCCGTATTGTTCGCCGTCTCTGTTGCGATGAGGATTGGTGGCTTCCCCTCCTCCCTGATGATAAGATCCTTGCAAACCACACTTCTATCCAACAAATGTCCATCTGCGTTGATGACTGCAAGTTTTGGAAGAATCGATGTATGGTATCGTGCAAGCAGTGAATTATCCGAAGTAGAAACCTTAACACGAGTTGGATTCGCTTCTGTGCTAGCTTGTGGATTGTGAAGAACATAGGAAACATTAGACATGGGAATAGAGCGCAAAAGATGCAATGGCTTCGGATACATGATTGTTGGATCTCCCTTTCAACATATTGGGCATGAGTACCTCGATTCAGATGTGACATATTATTCTTACCTTGTGATTGCTTTCATTGGAAAGTGGCTGGCCCTCAACTAGTGAAGATTTTCGAAGTGCGGATGTGCCCTGAGTCTTTCCTCTGTCAGCATATTGGGCATACAGCAAGAGCTGAGCACGCCGATCACAAGGAGGTGGTGCATTTCTTGCACATTGTGAGTGTGTAATGAAGCTGCACTGAGAACAAAGAACAGCACTCTTCCTCGTCTTCAGGAGGCAGACTCGGCACACCATCGCTGAAGCCAAGGAATCAATAAATGAATATCAAAATCAGTCTGGTCGCTTACGTTTAGTGAATGTTGCCTCCACAAAGCTATGCTCTCGCGGTGAAGTATCATTGCTATCAGATAGAGGTTGTGATGAACCATCGAAAAGGGCCGCATTATCTGTCGTCTCCGTTGCGACGAAGTTGTTGGATTCTTGACAGGAAAAACATGTAAATGGCTGATGATTGCTTCCACTGTCATTGGGTTGGTGGCACTTGTGATGAGACCAGACCAAACAGCGAGAGCATTGAATGGTGGGAGACGATCCATCGTCCTCTATAAGTCCGACAACAACAATAAAGCCGCAGTGCACACAAATGTAGAAGGATTCATACCTTGGCCGCAGGAGCACTTGAACATGCCATCTTCCACTAATTGTTTGCATACTGGGCATATCTCTCTCAGTGAAGGTGTCAGATGCTGAATGATGGCCGTTCGTGAGACAGAAGTGCCCAAAGTCACTTCATCACGTCTATATCCTGGACATCTATGAGCCACAGTCTTCGATTTGTTGGGACCTTTATGCCGACAGCGCTGGAAATTGGTGGATGAAGCATTATTTGGGTTGATACGGCGAATGAAATGGGTGTAATCTGTAGATATAGCGCTCAAAGAAAAGCTGTCGGAAGCGCGATCTGGAATGAAGACATATTCCCGACTTGCGATCTCTATGGAGGTTAGGTCTACAATCTCTGTGGGTTCAGATTCAAGCTGCACGAGAAAATCGCGGTCATCGGAGCTTGAATCATCAAGTGCTTGACCAAAATCTCCAGCGGTGATAGCCCATTCTTTGTCAACTGTATCGGGAAGCCGTTCAGAGTCGCGGAGTGACATTATGAAAATAGAGACTGACTATGGTGTTGATTATTGGCTTCTAGGAAGCTCTGTCAAACGGGTCAGATTCGTTCAAACGACAGAATTGGTGGGACATACCTTCAAGATGAGGCTTTGAAAGACACTGAGGTATCCATCCACTTGCACATCTGTGTCCACTTGCTCCGATAAACCGACAGCGATACATATGTTATTGTTTTCATCGACCAGGAGATCAAACTAAAGAAGTCCATCAGCGTCGACACCAAGCGCGGGTTCTCAGCCTACTATGAATCGAGAGAGAGCAGGACTCTGTTCAATGCTGCTCAGATGATCCAGTCCAGCCTAGACGAGCAATTAAATAACAACTGGAAAACTAGTTGGGTACTGTGCTTCACCGAGACGTCACGTATCTGATGCAGGAGTCAGTCCATATCCTGTAAGGAAAAGACAGTGCCCAAAGCGCAACATACGAGTTGAGCTCCAGCGACGAGGCTCTCTTGCTCGCTGCGACTGAGAGCATCCGCTAAATAGTACACCAAGCTCTTGAAACCACCCAATGAAATGGGGATTATTGACAAGCTGTCGCTTTCCATGCTGAAGACAAGGAATGGTGTCCGTGGTGCTCTACAAACAGCGACGGTCTGAAGGATGGTCGGGTGGCTGCCGGAAGCTGATCAGCGACAAATAAGAGATTCGACACCAAAGGACAAACAATAGTGAACTATTTATCTCAAGATCTGCCTCGAGTCTCTGAGAAATAGCTCAAATTATGCTCCCACAGCGATCATATATCGATACCTACCTGGACAGAGTTCGCGCCTTGGTAGACCTTGACAGCCACGACTTTTCCCCGATATTTGGCGACATGGATGCGATATCCATCTCGCGCGCGACAAGGTCAGATCCATTCGATGGAGAGCGCAAAAACCTCAGGTCATGTTTATGGGCAATCTAATTTGGGCGCTTAAGAATATAAAGCGAACAACTGCAGAGAATGACTGACTGGAATACCCGCAGGTATCGATATCCCGGGGCCTTGGCCTTCTTGTACTGTATGAATGCATGTCCTTTCGCCGGTATGGATACATATATGAGTGTTGTGCGATAGAAGGTCGCCTTCTATATCCCCTGGAAGCCTTTTCAGTTCCAATCAGGTCTGATATCAAGAAAAGCAAGAATACCAAAGGTGTTTCCAGTCAAGGTATGAGCCAACGATGCAGGGAACATAGTGGTCGGCTTTGAAAAAGGTGTAAACTGTCTTCGCGTGGCTGTACAGTCATGCTCTGTCACGTCCAAAATAGATCCTTAACGGCGCAAGCGCCAATCCCCTCACTCTCCCTAAGTATTATCCAAGATAAAGTCAAATAATCTAGTCTTTATTTCAGAGATCCATGCAATATATTTCTAGTCTTGAATGTTTCTGTAATTTGTATCCGGATTGCTTTTCAGAGCGGACAGAGCAGGTTCACCGAGAATGGTTATTCGCGCCATCTTTTGCTGTTGGCATCCAGACTATCTTTGTTCGCTATCAAGGTTAAATATTTGAATGGTATCTTCAATGTACAATACTAAAAAATACACATATGTACATAAATTAGCAGTTGAAAATATATGTACAGCAGCAATTAACGACATTCAACTGAAAAAAAATTCAATACATGTCGTGAAGATTGTGAGCGACATACGAGATAGTGATAAAACTGTTTATTCCTCTTCATTTGTTGACGTCTCTGATTCCTCATCTGATTCTGCATTGGGGGTGAAATATTGAGTGCAATAGTGATTGAGGAAGCAAAGAGAGACGAGCTTGCAGGGCAGAACTTTCCAGAGATAACCAAGAAGGCTTTGAAGTGCAGACTGAGTTGAAAATTTGAGACAGCATAGACATTTGCTGAGTAGATGACAAGCAGAGGAAAGCACCGTCCCGCGTTACAAAAAAGGATAAATTAAGTACTTATGGAGATATGGGGAATCACTGGTGCATCCGAAGTTGCTCCGTTGCCTACATATTACCCTCTCTCGTCCTTTCGGAGAGTTCGGGGACGTGATCTATCCGAAAGGGTGTCAAAACATATGCCGTGAATAGGGCTTCCAACTGGCCCCGTATAGGTACAGATGTACGGGTACGGACCCGTACCGGTTGAGATTTCACGCCACTGCGGGTGTGACAACTTAGACTCAAATCTAATCTCGTCCTTAACCACACGAAGCCTGCAAGGGCAAAGTGGCCGCTCGGTATGAAGAGCGTTAGACTAAGAGTTCGAAAGAGAATGTAAATTCAAGAGGATCGAAAAACTAAAGTACAATCTGTAAACTACTGTCCTTTTATACTGTACAATACAATAACGCGTGTATAATTGTCTGTTCAACACCGTATCATTACCATGCCGCTTATTGTCTGTCTTTGTGTCTGTAAACGCATGTTTTCTCACGTCATGTCAACGTCAATGTCAAACTGTCATAATGTGTGATCGTCGCCTGTTTTGTTCGGTTTCTTGTTGTCCGATCATACCCGATCGGTCCGTTGTTCCATGATGCAATCGCGATAAAAATAAAAGATTGTTACAAGCGTAACATTACCCCCCCTCTAAGGTTGACGTCCTCGTCAACTAGGAAGAGATCCGGTTTTCGCTTTTCATCTAGGTCGTGATCATAAATACGATCAAACACACCAGTTGATGCATTAAAAAGGTGTCGACGGTGGTATGGCATTGCCTTTTGCTTGTGTACAAAGCGTTTGAGGTCTTCGTCCCAACTGTCTGCGGGTAAAATCGGAGGTGAAATATGGATTTGAATGGCCCGGGTAGGAATGCCGTTTTTTCGTTTGAACTCCGATAATAATTCAGAAGCGTTTGTGAGATTACGCTCTGGTTCCCATGTGTTTTCAGAGTTTGGATAGCCTTTCCATTTGATAAGGAATTGATATCCCTTACCACGTCGTCGGGAGTCTAAAACAGACTCAACCTCGTGTTCCTCCGCATCATCAATGATCTCTGGCGGTGGTCGTTCATCCCTTCTGTGAGCGGGGGGCTCATGATATGGCGTAAGTAACGCCTCATTAAATACGTTGTACTTCTGGGTATTACCCGGAAGTAACACTCTATAACTTGAAGGGCCCACTTTTTCTACTACTTCGTAGGGGCCAAGACGCTTGTCTGAGAGTTTCCGAGAAGGCCGACCTGTGTCAAGGTTTGTGGCCTCTATGTATACTTTGTCTCCGGCTTTGAATTCCGGCGCAGGCTTTCGATGTTTGTCGTAGTTTCGTTTCATATTAGCCTGCGCTTTTTCTAATGCCTTCGACGTTTCTTCCCGAACCTTTTTCATTCGGTCGGCAAACTCTTGGGCGGACTCATTTCGATTGTCCGATTTTCCCTCGTGACCCTTCCACGGATGTCGTCCCGTGTTTGCGAAGAATGGTGTCACCTTTGTTGAAGCGCTAGTTTTGTCATTGTGACTAAACTCTGCTAACGCCAGCCATTCGGCCCAATCTGACTGATGAAAATTGACATATAACCGGAGATATTGTTCTATCTCTTGGTTCATTCGTTCAGTCTGGCCGTCTGTTTGAGGTCGATACGCCGTACTCGGGTTCATTTCTATCCCGAGGAGCTTGTTAAGCTCTCGCATAAACTTGGACACGTAACGAGGATCGCGATCCGAAATTATCTTTCGGGGAACACCATGATATCTTATTATACGATCACGTGTTAAGCGTGCGATTCCCTCGCTCGTTACTTCCATGTTTGTGGGTTCTACGTGGATCATCTTCGAGAATGTATCCACCCATACTTGGATGGCATCAAAGCCATTGCTTTCTGGAAGGGGACCGATAAGGTCCATTGACACCTCCTCCCAAGGCTCCTTAGCTATTTTATGAGGGTTAAGCATCCCTTGTCTCGACCGCTTGACTCGAGTTCGTTGACAGTCTTCACATGTGCGAACGTACTCCCGTACTTGGTTTCCCAATCGGGGCCAAAAGAAGTTTCTTTCGATCTTCTCTTGCGTACTTGTTTCGCCTGGGTGTCCTGTAAGCGGAGTGTCGTGATGAAGCTTAATGATACGCTCCCGCAATTCTTCATTTCTCGGTACGTAAATGCATTCCCGATAGAAAATCAAATTGCCTTCTCTCTTCCAACCTGGTAGGGATTTCTCAAGAGCCAGCTTAACCGAGGTGTCAATAGATGTGACAGATTCGATTCGACCGATTAGGTCTTTATCGACTCCCTCGATTTCAAACTCTGTAGCTCGGAAGTACTCCGGCTTTAGGAGTGTGACGTCCTTGTTGTCATCTTTTCCTTGATCATGATCAGCGCGTCTAGATAGCAGATCTGCTTTTCTATTAAGCGCCCCGGGTCGGTGTGCAAGAGTGAAGTCATATTCTGACAATTCCGTTACCCAACGTGCTTGACGACGATTAAGCTTCTGGGGCTTCTTGAAGTATTGTAGGTTTTGGTGATCCGTAAATACTTCAAAAGTTTCATCAGCGCCCATAAGCAATGCTCGCCATTCGTCAAGAGCAAGCATTATAGCGAGCATCTCTTTGTCATAGATCTCGTAGTTTCGTTTGGTCTCTGTCAGACCATGAGACATGAAAGCAACTGGTCGCCATAGACCTTCTTGTAACTGACTTAAGACAGCTCCAGTTGCTCCTTCGGATGCATCGGCTTCGAGTCGGTACTTTCCATGATCGTTTGGAAGTGCGAGCACAGCATCTTCAGCAATACGATCCTTTATCTTTTGGAAAGCTACACGTTGCTCTTCGCCCCATGTCCATCCGGATTTTCCCGTAAGTCGCGTTAGTGGCTTGGCCACTTCGCTATACCCGCGCACGAATCTACGGTAGAAATTCGCGAAGCCCAAGAAAGCTTGGACTTGTTTCATGGTCCTTGGTTCAGGCCATTCCATGACACCTTTAATCTTGATTGGATCCATTTTCATCGAATTATGTGAAATTAGGACTCCCAAGTATTCTATCTCAGTGCGTTCGAACTCGCACTTTTCTGGTTTGAGATATAACTTGTGTGTTTGTAATACATCTAACACACGTTTCACTATTCGACGATGTTCTTCCATGGAATCCGTGAATATCAAGATATCATCCAGATAAACAATGACGTGTCCCTCATTGATTAGATCTCTGAGTATATCGTTCATCATTGTCTGGAATGTGGTCGGCGAGTTGGTTAACCCGAAAAACATGACTAGAGGTTCGAATAGACCTCGGTTGGTTCTAAATGCCGCCTTCCATTCATCACCTTCCTTGATCCGTACGTTATTATAACCCCATCGGATGTCAAGTTTTGTAAAAATCTTAGCCCCTCGGAGCTTATTGACAAGCTCAGAAATGAGAGGCAATGGATAACGGTTTTTAATCGTCATCTCATTCAGCTTCCGGTAATCTTGTACCGGGCGTAGGGATCCATCTTTTTTCTTTACGAAGAAGAACGCAGATGCCATCGGTGATTTCGATGGTCGGATTCGTCCACTGGACAAGTTCTCTTCCAGGAATTCTTTTAATTTTTCCTGCTCAATTAAAGACAATGGATACACTTTGCAATCTACCGATTTAGCTTCTGGCTTTAATTCGATTGCATGATCCCACGGCCGTTTTTCCGGGAGTGAATCGAAAGATTCTTTTGCAAAAACTTTAACATAATCCCGATATTGTTCAGGGATCTTGTCCTCAGTCATACGCTCTTTGCTCGATTCGGCATTTTCTGCCATCCGTTGAGCGGACGTAGATTTGAGTCGGATGTCAATGGCCTCTCCGAAATCAACAAGGAGAATAGATTCTCCTTCTTGAAGTGGTACGTCTTCTCCCACTCCGTTGAACTCATGACCCTTCATCCCGCAGGTATCAGGGCAACGACTGAACTTAATCTTTTCATTTCGCCAATCAATTTCAGGATTGTGTTCATTCAGCCAGTCATAGCCTATGAATACACGTGCTTTTCCTAGATTGGTGACGAGGAATCGTCGTTTTTCTTCATGTGCCCCAATGGCCATTCGTAAATCGACGTAATGAGTAATACGCCCACCAGCGTTCTCAGTTTCGTCTGCATTTCGTGCCAAAATGGGGGATCCGAGTTCATGCATCTCGAAGTTTTCTGCCTTAGCGAACGCACGGTCGATGCAAGTGATTGAACAACCACTATCCATGAGCGCTTTTACGGCACGAGTCTTTCCAGTGTCTAAAGCAGTAAGCTTTATTGGAACTGACATTTCTCGGGATTTGCGCATTCTTTGTAATTCACGCAATTCCGATGTCAGTTTTTCCGCTTTTGGCTGACCCTGTTTTTCTGCACTTTCCCGACGTTTTACGTTGTCAGGAATGCGAGACACCTTAGGCGCTTCCTCCGGCTTTCCGGATTGAGCCTCTGCAGCAGAGCTGCCCTTTTCAGTCTTTGTTGACGAGGTTTTTTCTCCCCGAGCCGATTTAAATAACTTCTTGAAAGCACCCCACTCCTCATTCTGAGTGTTGGTGCGACGATTCTTCTCCTTAGTTTTAAATTTTCGTTTTAATAAAATAACTCGATTTTTTGCCTCAGTGGAGGACTTGGAAAGGAAATCTACAATGTTTTGTCGTAAAGAAGTGTCATATTTATTTACAAACTCCTCGGGCTCGGCCTCGAGGGTTCCCAACACAGTATAAGAATTCTTCGAAGGGGAAGAGGACCCGGAGAGAGACGGACTGGTCGTTGACCCCTTGGCTAGAGGAGGCGACCGCTTTAAAAACCCTTTGCTCGGAGTTCCTCGACGAGCGTCTTGAGCTCGGCATCGTCTGCCGGAAGCTCCTTGATTTGGGCCAAGACGGCCCGGGCGATAAACTTCCTCGGCTTTTTAGGCTCCGGACAGTCTCGGGACATATGTCCCTCCTTGTTACAGTTGTAACAAAGGAAAGAGGGTGTTACCCTCGTCTTCGTCTTATCAACGTCCATTGGAGCGGGCGTCGATTTGCTCAGGTTTGGGGCCGTCCCCAGCGATCCCCACGATCCTGTGGCGGCAGTTTTAGAACCTGCCTGGGTTCCCGTCTTTTGAGCCCCGGCGGGCTTCCAGAATGGGTTTTGGCCGGAAGTCATGGCCTTCCCGACCTGGTTGTTACCGTCGATCCTGATTAACCGATCGCGGTAGTCCATGTACGTATGAGGGATGATAGTCCCTCCGACGTAGATCTGGCTCACAATGGATCTGTGAACCGAACCAGCAAGAATGCTGATTAGATATCTGTCCCATTGACGAGTTGCATCGTAGGGACTATAGCCGGCTTTCTCGGCTAGGAGTTCGAATCTGGTGACAAAGTCACCAAGGGCCTCTCCCTGACCCTGCCGAATGGCGTTGAGTTTTTGCTGGGCCACCTCGGCCACAGCCCGATCTTCGAATGCCATTTTTAGTTCCTCGAAGAAGGAACCATAGGTGTCATTGTCAACATATGAAAAGTTGACAATCCGGTTGTTCTGCCAGCTCCGGGCCCAATCCGAAGCGGCACAGTCCGATCCGTCCTCCGTTCTTAGGAGCGACAGCGTATAAAATATTCTGGACTTGTCGTCCAGAAAGTCGTTTTCGTAGGCCACCATATAGGTGACCAGACATCGGGAGAAGTTCTCCCACTTCGTTTTGTCGCCGCTAAAGTTCGGCGGCTCTTTTGCGAGGGCTACTCGCGATCTGCTCGTTGACGCCTGAGCTGGCGTTGGGACCGGCATGTAAGTCGGTTGAGGCCTGGGTTGGGGCGATCCTCTTCTCAAGAGTTCCCTTGCCTCATTCAATTGTCTCTGTAGGTCACTATTTAACGCCAAGACCTCGGCGAGGGAAAAAGGTGGGTTTGACCCGCTAGGGCCGTCGGTTGGTTGATCCTGATCCATAACGGGAATCAGGGGCGGGGAATGAAAAGTGGCGTCGGTGGTATGTTCCGACAGTGGTGATGGCGGGGGTGACGGTGTATTCGCAAGGAATTTTATTCCGTATCTTCCTCCGGAATACGTGGTGAATGAAGTTTATAGTCCGGTGCTCTCGGACTGTAACGACCTGGTCTTTGAACCTCCAGGCAGGGAGCTGAGTTTTATGAGCAGCTACTCAAAAGTGCGTCTCTCGGAACGCGGAGGTGAAAATAAGGGGAGGGGAATTCCAAGACTCTTTTTGCGTGTGAAACCTGATTGCCGCTGCTACTTTCGTGCAACTCAGGCGACGGTGCCTCTCCGAAGATTAGCTACCTGTCCTTATCGCTCCCACCCAAGAGTCGGACTCAACGTTACTCTATGAGGGTATTGGGGCTGTTCACAATAGTGAGAGTCTCGGTGGTGCTAACAGCTATAATCCGCTGCGGGGGATGGGAGTTGAAAGGACGATGAACGTGTCCTGGAAGGGAAGGGCGAGGTACATCTCTCAAAGGATCGCCTGTGACTTTGGCTTTCCGAGCGACGGTAGAGTTGTCCACGGTACGAAGTGGAAAAGAGACGAGATGGGTAAAAAAGATAAAAGAAAACAGAAAAAATCCTAAAACAAAATTCCGAACGTGTGTTCTCCAGTAATCGGCGGCTTCAATAGCCTCGCCTCTTTCCAGAAATTTTTCGGTGCCCCGGAACCCGGCACCAAGAGCGGAGCGATCACGTTCTTACGACCTGGTCTCAGAACTCAATTCCGAATCTCGATCAATTCCACTCGATGTCGAGAGGCGATGGAGCGGTAGAGTCGTCTGACCAGGAGTTGGGAAAATGAAGAAGGAAGAGAAAATGTAAAGTAAAAAAGGGTAGAGGGTTTGTTGAGGTATGAAGCAGAGGTACGATGGTATGAGGTAGTTTTTCGATTATGTGACAACTTAGACTCAAATCTAATCTCGTCCTTAACCACACGAAGCCTGCAAGGGCAAAGTGGCCGCTCAGTATGAAGAGCGTTAGACTAAGAGTTCGAAAGAGAATGTAAATTCAAGAGGATCGAAAAACTAAAGTACAATCTGTAAACTACTGTCCTTTTATACTGTACAATACAATAACGCGTGTATAATTGTCTGTTCAACACCGTATCATTACCATGCCGCTTATTGTCTGTCTTTGTGTCTGTAAACGCATGTTTTCTCACGTCATGTCAACGTCAATGTCAAACTGTCATAATGTGTGATCGTCGCCTGTTTTGTTCGGTTTCTTGTTGTCCGATCATACCCGATCGGTCCGTTGTTCCATGATGCAATCGCGATAAAAATAAAAGATTGTTACAAGCGTAACAGCGGGACGGGTACGGTACGGGTTCCCCATAACCGTCCGTTTACGGGTGTACAGGTAACCCCTCGAGTTGAAATTATGAGGAGGGGAGGTACCACTCATTTGGATGACTGCCGGTACATTCGAGAACCCTGCCCTCGCTTGTCTACGTGTCACATTGCTCTCTAACTGTAACCCTCCTCTCTTAACCCTAACCCCTCTTCTCCCCTCTCCTGGTTCTTCCTTGCCTTCTTATCACTTCCTTATCCAACGCTCACGCTCGCCATTCGTCCTCTAAATGGACCGAATCAACGACGATTTCAAGGAGGGATGTTTGTTTCGTGATTGGGACGAATGATACTGTGAACCCCGATTGCGATGGAGGCGGGGAGTGCTGCTATGGCTGTGAGTGGCGTCTCTGTTGTTGTCTTATTACAGGAATTGTTTTATGATCTCACTGAATCACTCACTTCCTTCATTTGCTCTCTCACTTTTTCCTTCGTTAACTCACCCAAGTTCTGTTGTCGTGGGACAATGATGGAATCATTTCTTGCCGGTTACTTCCACAATCCGGCGTTTTACTAGGATCTCGTCAATTATCTATCTATTTATCTATGGTGCAGGTCACTTAAAGACCGCCTCTTGATGTGCAAACATGGGAAAGTGATGTGACTCTCATCACAGTCACTCAAATAACTATTCCTCTTGCCAAATACATTCTTTTTACAAACAGATCATTTTGTCAAGAGGAATTTCCAATTGAGGCAAAACTGGCCGAGATGCATCAGTTCTCACATCAATTGAGTTGGCCAATTCCGGAGATAGCACCTAATATAGCAATTTGTGATGTCACATCCGTGACCCCAGCCTTTTTTTCTCATCGGAAATGAACATTTAAGACAAATCTAATTTTTGAAGAGTGCCATGAGTAATTTGGCCACTGCACATCAGGAGGTGGTGTTTACCTGACCTGCACCATATCAGGGTCTGGCAATGATCACAAGTGACAGCATGAGGCGCAGCGGCGGCAGTAGAGTGCTAGATCAGTGCTAAATCAGTGACAGGCGACAACCTATGGATCATCGAGTGAACTCGAGAGTTAGAGGAGCTGTGACCTATCTGAATATAGACACAAGGACCTACTTAGATCTACTCATGGCTTACTAGGGTTTACTTGGACCTGAGGTACAGACCACGAATAGCCACATGTTCACACGCTGTCAGATATATTTTGATCTATTTACATCCTCCAAATGTCGAGCCAACACGCAGTGACGCAACACGTTTTCAGGATATTCGACTGGTATTCGATATACCATGTTGCCCGCCTTGGCAGCACACAACCTCGGCGAAAACACTATCAGTACCTCTCCTTTTGCCTTAGGAGACTTGATTGGCCTGACAAAGAACTCCAGGAGACATCCAAGGCGACTTTCTTTCAAACAACACGACTCATATATCCATCCATACCAGTGAAGGGTCACGTATTCCTACGGTGGAAGAAAGCCAGCATCCAGGGGAATCACCACGAATTCCGGTCAGTATTTCTGCAAACGTTTGCTCTACATTCTTACAGCGCCCGAGACTAGATTACCCACGAAAACGACTTGAGCTTTGTGCGCTCCCCAGCACATGGATTAGACCTCGTCGTGCGCGATGGCTATCGCATTCATACCGCCACCTATCGAGGAAGAGTCGTGGCTGTCAAGGTTTATCAAGGCCCAGACTCTGTACAGGCAAGTCTCAAGATAATCTACGAGAGCCTAATCTGAACCATTTTTTCAGAGGCTCGAAGCAGACCTCGAGATAAACAATTCATTACTGTCTGTCTTTGTGTTTTGAAAGCCTTGCTCGTCACTTATCAGGATTCAATGTTCAATAGCCATCCGACCATCCTCAGAACCGTCGCTGTTTGCAAAGCGACACAGGCACCATTCGTTGTACTCAGTAGCGACAGTCTTTCAGCGATCCCTCTGTCATTGGGTGGTTTCAAAAGCTTGGCGTGTCGTCTGGCCGATGCTCTGAATCATAGCGAGAAAGAAAGCGTCGTCCTCGGAGCTCAATTGGTATGCTGTTCAAGACACTGATGTCCTCGGGAGATATGAAACTAACTCTTGCGCCAGATACGCGACGTTTCAGTGGGACAAACTCCGTCGTCTGGTCATTCCTCAATTCATTCATTCTCTAGTCTGGCCTTGATTATCTAGCGAGCATTCAACAAACCTCGGCTGTCTCTCGACTCATGGTAAGTAGGCTGGTTTGAACAGATACTTGTCTTCAATGCTCATGGGGTGGTTCGATGTAGTTTGATCTTCTGGTCGATGAAAGCAACAACATATGTATCACTGTTGGACTAGGAGAAGGAGATGCGACCGGAACCCAAGGAGACGGATACCTCGATGTCTTTCACAAACTATGTGTCAAGGTACTCATTTCTCTCCAATGCTACAGATTCGCAGCGCTGACGACTTTGCAAGGGCTTTCTGGAAGCTAACAATGAGTGTCACCGTTGGTCTCTTCTCTTGACAATGTCGCTTCACTAGCTGAATACTTGTTGCAGTTGACAAACCGCAAGTGCTCACGACAGCGACCGAATCAGGATATGACCCAGATCTCGTGTTTTCACAATCCGAAGGCGAGCGAACGATGCAAATGGAAACAAGCTTTGAATCAGACTGCCCGCCACGACGGGAATATGTTTTCATTCCAGATCGTACCATTGGGAGTCTTTCATTGAGACGTATATCTACCGAGTATGCAAGCTTCTTGCGGCGTACCAACAATAATGTCCAACGCTTGCAACATAAAGGCCGCAGTAGTTCAAGGGCTGTTCCCCATAGATGTCCTGGATATAGACGCGATGAGGTAACTTTGGGCACTTCTGTCCTTCGAACAGCAATCATCCAGCATATGACCCCTTCGCCGAGAGAGATATGTCCAGTATGCAAACAACTGGTGGAAGATGGCATGTTTTACTGCTCCTGCGGCCAAGGTAATAATCAGTTATTTGTCTAACGGTGATCTCATTGTGTCATAGGCGATGATGGGATGTCTCCCACAATTCAGTGCCTCCGATGTCGCGTGTGGTCTCATCGCACTTGCCAGTCCAATGGTGATTCTATCGGTCACCCCCTGTTTACATGCGCTTCGTGCAGGCCTATCTTGGAGCATAATTCAGGCTCACTGAGAGGCCACCTGCCTGTCGACCAGGGTGGACGCACTGTGCTGCCTCCTATTTCAGCACTTCCGAACACACATTTTCCAGGCATGTTTATTTCTAGCATTTAATTCATGCAACACTCAACCGTTGTTCGTGCAGTTCCATCATCTTATTCTAACCACTATACCCAGCCGCGATCTTCTCCACGATATGACTATACTGGAGCTGTTTATAACCAATGGCCTGTTGGTACAAATCCTGGTTCGTCTTTTTCCTTTCAGATTCCTTTCAACTAGCGAAATCTTTCCAGCTTCATCGTCACAGTCGGCTTTGTACCCTTATTATGAGAATCACGAAAATCGGGCACTGCAGCAAAACTACAACTCGTACCAGTTGGGATTATCCCATCAGGATAACACTGTCGACTCGAGAAGGCTTCCGCCATTGGCGACGTCTCAGGCTCATGGTCGAGATAACAGATGGCAAAGTCATGATGGGTCATCTTATCCCATGTTTTCGAGTGGTCTTGGTGCCAGTGGGGTTCACATTCGTTCGCCAACTGCTTCATATCCAACTTCATATCCTGCTTCATTTTCTAATGGACCCAATCATGGATACAGTATGCCAACCAGCACACCTTATGGCCGAAGCTCTGGCCATGTCTCAGCGTCTTACAGTCAACCTCCTGTTTCTCCAACTTCCTCCGAGGAGCCAACTATCAAAAAGAAGCGAAAGCGCGCGGATGCCAATCAGCTTAAAATCTTGGTAGAAACGTACAATCGTACAGCTTTTCCCTCGACAGAAGAGCGTCTAGAGCTGGCAAAAGTCTTGGATATGACCCCGAGAAGTGTACAAATCTGGTACGCCCTGTTTCGTGCTATTTTCTTTTCTTTTCAGCAATTGACTAAAATCTGGCCCTTGTTACTAGGTTCCAGAATAAGAGACAATCTATGCGCCAAACGAGGCAAGCTTCTACAAATTCAAGTACCCAGCAAGCCTTCACAATGTCTTCGTTGCTTGAAGCCATCACATCGATAGAGTCTGACTCTGGTTACAACATGCATAAGGCCCGGGTCTCTCCGACATTCACTTTCGCCCATCCGAGACATGCTCGCAGTCAAGAAGCTGACATCGTTAATCCTAGAAAATGGTCTAGGGCATATTGAAAATCTACTTGATCGTCCTGAATAATATTCCAGATGGTAGATATCGCTCATTTCTTTATTTCTTCTTTACTTGCCGCTTTCACTAGAAACCTTTCAACTTTATACCCTATGATACCATTCCGTCCCTTGATGTCCCAATTCATTAATCTTACGCCCGATCCCAATGGACTTCACACATATCATCGTTTCACTGTAGCAACCAATGTTTCTCTTACATTACTGTAGAACTCTCTTGATTGTAGTATCAAGAATATGTACTTTGAGTCTTTTTATTCCTCAAGCCATAGAAAGACCACTAGATTCCTCTGTGAAAAACGAGTAGAAGGAAAGTGACTTGGTACAGATATCATCACCCTCTCTCAGAATCAGCTTCTGCGAACCAAGAAATCAGTCATTCTGAAGGCAGCGACTCGGTTACCTTATTCCACGACTTGGATAACTCGTTCATTCCCTTCGGAAACTGAGTATACCGCAGTCTGTTCACAATAGAAAGGGTCGGAAGGAAGAAACCGAGTCTGATGGATATTTCCCTTTTGAGATTTCTCGATGTTTTATCCTTCAACCCCGTCCCTCGTCTCGTCGGCACCATATCGACGGCTGGTTTTAGGAGCCTGTTTCCTATAGATCATTACTAGTCCGAGTATAATTATTTTATGCTTCACTGAGCACTTGATAGTCGAAGATGATACTGATTTCTTTTGTAGCATCGTTGACTGCATGCAACCATAGGACGAATAAATTGGTGATGGTGACGAACACCATAGGGGCCGATTGTCGTTCAACTCTCACGGTTGTCCTGGAAAGGTGCTCCAATTCAGAAAAGAAAATAGGGCTGGTAGGAAATAACGCACTACATCGCCGCTGAGTGACGAACAGTCTGAGGCAGAGAATCCAGACCGATGGTGAATGAAAGAAGGCAACGACATAAACTTGATAGAGAAGCGCATCCAACTGGAATCCAATGAGTGGGGTCGGAAGCTAAGTAATCGGAGGTAGACTTGCAGAACCAATAATGTGCTTCCGTTGCGCCTGGATGTCGCACGAACTCATATGAACTTTGAATGGTCTCCGGTGCAAGTGGTGGACGGAGGAGGTGATCCCCTTGAATGTCTACAGACTCAGCCTACCTACACTCATTCCTCAGCAACAGAGATACCGACGCCACAAATATAACCATTCAGCAATATATATCCCATAACCAAAAGCCAACTAGCTCTCTTTTGAGCTCACTGCGATCACCTCTCCCTAAAGCAAGCCACCCAACCCCAACGAGCGGAAGACCTTCAAGAAGACCTCCGCCGCCGAGAAGTCCACCCGTCAACCCTCCGATTCCACCCAGGGCAGCTCCGGTGCCACCGTCACCCCCGACGAGACTTCCCACGACAGGAAGGGATCCAGCAGACCTCGAACGATGGCGAGGAGAAGAGTTGGAAGAAGAGTTTCGGGTGCATTTGTTTGAAAGAGAGCTTTATTCGAGTAAAGAGAGAGAGAGAAGATATTGGTTCGGAATTGAATGATTTACTACCCAATTTCTGTGGGTATTAACTTTGACTTGCGGTGCGGGTCGGAAGAGGAAGAGGATACAGGGAGAACAGATAGCATGACATGCCGCAGAAATGAGCGGGACAAAGCTCAACGACGTTAGAAATGGTCGAGGTGAAATGGCGGCCGGATTGTGAGGCTATGCGAAAAGTGCTCGAGCTGCTGGAAGATACCCGATTTTGCTGATATGCGGAAGCCGTTGCGTCTCGCTGACCGAGAAAAAGAGAAACAAAAGTTTACTGTCAAATGGTTTGGTCAGTCAAAGTCGATAGAAGAAAGAGAGAACTGACGCACCTTGAATACCTTGTCTCGCATTGTCAGAGCCAAATAGGCCCAGTCATCATCTTCGAATTGTTCATGTCGGACTTGTGTGGTTGGCGTCGTGAAGATTTGTTGTAGGTGTCGCGGAAACGGCTGAATCTGGTGAATCTGATGGCGGGAGGAGATGCTGGGACATGTATCAACGAGATACAGTCAAACGACGCGCTCATTTCGACGCTAGAAAAGGTGAATGGATCAGTGGTGTGAAAGAAACAGTGCCAGTTGAGGAGAAAGAGTCAGGAAACCCGGTGTACGATCTCATGAAATAATTCGTATAATAGGGAACCAAAATCATTATTCTCAAAGAGATGAAAGAAAAGCTCACCTTGCAGGAACGAGATGGTTGCTTTTGGGACATCCCAATGTCCACAGCGTTTGCTATCCACATCGTCAACTCTACCGAAACATCAATGAAAAGAGCACGCACGACGAACACCTGTTCCAAGACCTTCATGGACCCTCCAATACGACATTTGAGGTCCTTTAAAATGGCATTGTTCGAGATCCACGTCTTCCTTGTCCGAGAGCTTCATTGCTGACGATATCGGAGGGCCTGGTGATGGTGATGACGAGTCATGTTTCTGAACTGGCAGTGACGATGAGGTAGACATGCAGAGGCATCGACTAGAGCCTCCTCTAGCGAGATTCAATATTAGGGAAGTGCCTTTAGCGTAACATGATCAGGCTTACCAGCGTTTGGCTTTGGGGTGATGAGACTGCATTGAATTATCATCTGTGGTGAGCCCGCCCTCTTTAAAAGGGCAGTGGGCCCGAGTGGTGCATCGAGGCTGAGGTTGCGACGTCAACGAAAATTTCCAACAAGTGAGGTGAGAGCAAGACGAGAGGAGAAAGATGTCACATTGACTGTAAGAAGACAGGTAAATTATGAGGTGGTGGAACGTTCAACGAGCAGAGAAATGGATTCGTGAAGCTGGGTGCTCGGGCCAAACTTTTGCCGGGCGCAACAAATATTTTTCATCAATTTTTTGTCCCTTCGTCTGCTCTCATTTACCTTACTAGTACTACTAGTCTCCTCAATAACAGACCTTGCTATCCTCTGAAAAAATATGGACTCTTCTGTGTGACAAAAACCACAGTCAAGCTGAGCGTCTTGAAGGTGAGCCTTGTCTTTTGTGACTTTGGATTATTGTTTCTCATCCACTGCTCAAGCGCTCACAGCCGCCTCCAGAGAATTTTAACGGAATCTTGAATACCAGTCTAATTTTGGAGGACTGTCAGCAGCAAAATGATGTTGATTTCCAGTTCTCGAACGCGTCAAAATGCTTGAGCAAGCTTCGGGTGTCTGCTCGTAGGGCTCGTCTGGCCTGCGTTTGCCACTTATCCTTGTTGATACTGCTATTGCTTGGTTGGACTGTTCAACGGATCCTTGGATCAACGAGTCCTCCGTATTATAGAAGTCACAGCCACACAACACGTTTTTTTCTGACAGTTCTGCTTGCATTCGACATGCCATGTTGCCCCCCTCAGTAGCGCATAACCTGAAGCAAAACAACATCGGTACCTCTCCTTTTGCTCGACATAGACCTGGTTGGCCTGACAAAGATTACAGGAGACATCCGAGGCGACTGTCTCTCGAATAACACCACTCATATCTATATCCATAACGGTGAAGGATCACGTATTCCCACTGTGGAAGAAGGCCAGCTCCCGAGGGAATCACCACGAATTCCAGTCAGTATTTCTGCAGATGTTTGTTTTGCATTCCTAAGCGCCGAGACTAGATTGCCCGCATAGGCGAATTGAGCTTTGTGCGCTCTCGAGTATATGGATCAGACCTTGTCGCAGGCGATGTTTATCACATTCATGCCGCCACATATCAGGGAAAGATTGTGGTCGTCAAGACTTACCAAGGCATGGACTCTGCCGAGGCAAGTTCGCGACATATCTTTGGTGCAGCGTCATTATTGACCTATTCATCAGAGATTGGAGGCAGACCTCAAGATAACCAGTTCATTAATGTCTGTCCTTGCGTTTTTGAATGCTTTTTTCGTCACTCAGTGTTCGCCCAGTCATCCGACCATGCTTAGGCCCGTCGCTGTTTTCACAGCGACAGCGACACCATTCATTATTCTTGGTGGCAACAGCTCACCAATGATCCCCAGTTCATTGGGCAGTTTTAAGAGTTTGACGTGTTGCTTAGCCGATGCTCTCGATAATAGCAAGGTAGAGAGCCTGATGTTGGGAGCTCAATTGGTATGTTATTATTGCTTAGCCTGTTCCTCGGGGAATCTCAAGTACTTCCAAAACAGTTACGAGACGTTTCAGTGAAGCACATTCCTCTTCGGTGCTATCATTCCTCGATTAAGCCTTCGTTTAGTCGGGTTTGGATTATTTCAGCAGCGTTCAACAGACTATTGGTGTATCCCGACTCACGGTAAGGCCATAACATTGCCCTCTGCCTGAAAGCTCATCACCCTCTAGTTTGATCTCCTCGTCGATGAAAACGATAACATATGTATCACTGTCGGAGTAGGAGAAGAAGACGAGACCGGCGGTCAAGGATACCTAGATATCTTTCACAACCTGTGCTACAAGGTATGTCTCTGCCTCTGATTTTGCTCTAACGTAGTCACCAGTTTGACAGAGCCTCCTGGAAGCTAACAATGAGTGCCATTGTTCGTGCCTCCTTTTTCACGGTTTTACGATGCTGATGGACTGACTAACACAGTTGACAAGTCGCAGGCGCCCACAACCAAAGATTCAGTATCTGGTTCCAGCTCACACCCTGATCTCCGGTTCTCGCCGCCTGAGGATGAGCCAATAGCAGACCTGCAATCAGATTGTCCGCCTACTCCGCCACGACGCGAATATGCTTTTGTCCCGGATCGTAGTCATCAATCATTGGGAGATATATCTACAAGTTATGCTCGCTTCGTGCGGAGTATCACCAAGAAGATTCGACACTTTCGACGTAAAGGCGACGGTAATTCGACCATTGTGGCCCACAGATGTCCAGGTTATAGACGGGACATGGTGACTTTGGGCACTTCTGTTCTGCGAACAGCAATCATCCAGCATCTCACTCCTTCGCCGAGAGAGATATGCCCGATCTGCCAACAGCTGGTGGAAGATGGGACCTTCAACTGTTTCTGTGGCCAAGGTAAGAATTACTCTAATAAATTCATATAATCTGATCAGATTCTAGGCGACGACGGCATTTCCCCCACGATTCAGTGCTTCCGCTGTTCAGCATGGTCCCATCGCGCTTGCCAAGTTGACAGCAATGCGAACAGACCTGTGTGTGCTGTTTGTCTTTCATCTTCCCAGTTACCTCCTGCTGTATCCAAGAAGAATTCAATCGACCAGAACCTTGCTGCCATCAGTGGAAACGGGACCACGCTTTTTGCTAAAACCGCATCAGAGCGCTTTGTATGCAACTTATGTGGAAAAGACTTTTCGAGGTCGTACGACCGAAAGCGCCACTACAGTACCTCGCATGACCCTAGAGGAGAAAAACATGTCTGTGAAATTTGTCGGAAATCATTTTCCAGGTAATACCTCTTAACTTGTCGAAAGACGCCACGGCTGAACTTTTATCGCTAGAGGTGACACCGTGATCATGGATGTATGAGTGGCGATTCTTGAACGTGTTTCAAGGCTGGAAAAGGAAGGACGGACACTGCACATAATTATTCTCTTGATATCATTCCTTAGTTATCCAGCTATTCCCATTGTACAGTCTCATCATCGGCTTGTAGTTTGGGCATCTCCGAGCGGCGACGGCGGGTGGTGGCGCTCAGCTGCTGGGGCGTCGAAGGCGGGGATGGCGAGGAGGAGAGTTGGAAGGATGAATTTGGAGTGCATAGTGAATGATTTATATTTGTTTGAAGAGGTTTGGGTGAATTACTCGTTCGACGACTTCGAATGATATACTGTTCAATTTCTCAAGGTTTTGCGGGAATTCTGAGACGTAGAGAACGGTGGGACTGAACATCTATGAAAAAGAGCACGCACAAGGAACAGCTTTTTCCAAAAGCTTGTTCCAAGACCTTCATGAACCCTCCAATACAGCAATGACTTCCTCTCAAATGCCATCGTGGAGATATACGTCTTGCTTGTCTGATACCTCTATTGCTGACGATATTGGAGGGCCTGGCAACGAGTTCGGATGAACTGGCAATGGCCATGAGCTCGACTTGAAACCTCCTCTAGACATCACTTGTGATCGTAACGAGTCTGTCTAGGAGAGACTAGGTTCTGCTGCGAGATTCAATATCATGAAAAAGTGCCTACTTCAGCGTAACGTGAATCGGGCTTACCAGCCGCGTTTTGACTTCTGGGGGTCAAAGACTGGAGAAAGAACCCGAATGGTGAACTTGTCCTCTGTAAAAGGGCAGTGGCCTGCCAGAGTGATGCATCGAGGCTGAGGTTGCGACGTCAATGAAAATTTCCAACAAGTGAGGTGGGAGTCGAGCACATATGATGGACCATGGATATAATAGGATATTATATTGACCACTGAAATACATCAGTGGGCCCTCAAGAACCTATTAGTTTAACTTCCGACTCCGGGAATACTTCCAAGCATACCGCCAGAGCATCTGCCACGGCGGCGGGGTGGTGGCGCTGAGCTGCAGGTACGGCGAAGGCGGGGATGGCGAGGAGGAGAGCTGGGAGAACGAATTTGGAGTGCATTGTGAAAATGAGAAGAGATATATTTGAAGAGAGAATAAAGAGCTCTTTGTTCGAGTGAAAAGATATTCGTTCGAATGATTTACTGCCCAATTTCTCTCGGTATTTGTAGGAATATCAAGACGTAGAGAGCGGCAACAAACCTCTAAAGAAGACCTCCGCTTCCGCCACTGCCACCGCCAGTTCAGCCTCCGAGTCCACCGAGGGCACCACCGCTGAAACCGTCACCTCACCCGACGAGACCTCCGACGACCGGAAGACTTCCAAGGATCGGCCTGGACCCTTGAGGACTCGTACTACCTACCATCCTTGGAATGGCTATCCATTCAACTTGTACGACTCTTCTTCCACCCATGCTAGCTGAGGCGGACTTGGGAGACTATAACTTTGGGGGAGAATTTCAAGCTTGAAGGCGGTCTCAGTGTCGTTACAGGCCCGCCTTAAAGCTTTGAAGTGTACGGTACCGAAAATGTCGGTAAGGGCACTCTCATTGGCGTTTATCCAGGATACCGGCGGAAGGCCTCGAGTGGTTCTGTATACCCCTTGTGGTAGATGTTCGTCAAACACCAGAGTGACCAGGCCAGTTAACAAGCACTGAACCAAACTGAGAATGTCATTGATTGGTGGACATATTTCTCGGACCGACGCGAAAATGTCGCTGTGGAAAACCATCTGCCACTGTACGCGTCTTTCTGGCGAGAAGAAGGAACTGGCATGAACAGGAAGCTGAAGCCTCAGAGTGGGACCAGCTGGTAAGCCGACCGAGGATATCCGAATTGACAAAGTCTCGAGGGCGAAGAGCATATGTTGGTCAGATGGGTAGCTGTCCTTCCAGTTATGTTGATGAATAAGTTGCATTCTGAGATTCTGAAGCCAACGGTGAGCTCTGGCATATGTGACATGGAGAGCTTCTGCTGTGGTTAACGGAATCCGAGTCCGTCTAGCCCATTCATCTATGTCTCTCACATCGCTAGAGAAGACGACCTCAGCTTGAGGCTTTGCTTGCGACATGGATTCCTCGTCTGGACTCATCTCCGAGGACCCAAGACAATCAGCGCAGAGAGGTCTGTTGGCACCGCTGTCGACTTGGCAATCGCGATGAGACCATACCGAACAGAGGGAGCACTGAATCGTCGGGGACAGCCCATCATCGCCTACAATGGATGATGTCAATTGAGTTGCCAGAAACAGTAGAATTATTACCTTGGCCACAAGAGCAGTTGAAGATACCATTTTCCACCAGCTGGTGACAAACTGGACATATCTCTCTCAGTGAAGGCGTGAGATGCTGGATAATCGCCGTTCGCGAGACCAAAGTGCTCAAAGTCACTTCGTCACGCCTATATCCTGCACATCTATGGGCAACAGCAGATTCTGAATTATTGAGCCCTTTATGTCGGAGGCGCCGGATAGCCTTGCTCGGTGAATTCAGAGAATTCAAGCGGCGCATCAAGCGAGCATAATCTGCAGATATTTGCCTCAATGAGGATCTTCCACTGGAGCTTGGATCTGGAATGAAAGCATATTCCCGTCGTGGTGGAGTTGGAGGGAGCATGGGCTGGAGGACTATTTCCGTCCCTAGGTCCATCATCTCGTCTCGTCTTCCCGTTGGGAAGGAAGCAGGACCTCAATATCATCGCTTGAATCAGGGACCTCCGGTAAGTCTGCCGGCAAGTCTGCAATCGTGGGCATTTGCGAATCATCACCTATGTCAATAAAGCATTCAGCAGAGTGAAACCGTGAAAAGAATGCACGAACAGTAGCATTCATTGTTAGCTTCCAGAAAGCCCTGCCAGACGGTCAATATTAGTGTCCAGAATGAAAGGGGAAGACGTGCCCTGATGCATAGGTTGTGAAAGACATCCAGGTATTCGTTTTCTTGGGTCCCAGTCTCGTCTTCTTCCCGTAGTCCAACACTGATACATACATTGTTATTTTCGTCCACCAGAAGGTCAAACTACATCGAGGAAATTGGTGAGCATCAATGAGAAGTATCTGTTATCAGCATACCGTGAGTCGAGAAACAGCGACGATCTGCTCAATGCTCGCTAGATAATCAAGGCCAGACTAGAGAGCATGAATCGACTGAGGAATGGCCAGACGACGGAGTTGTCTCACTGAGATGTCGCGTATCTGACGCAAGAGTTAGGTTCATATCTTCCAGGAAACTGTACAACGACGTACAAGTTGGGCTCCAGCGACGAGGCTCTCTGTCTCGCTGTGGCTAAGAGCATCTGCCAAGTAGCACACTAGACTTTTGAAGCCACCGAATGAAATGGGGATTGTTTGTGAGCTGTTGCTTTCCATACTGAGGACCAGGAATGGTGTCTGTGACGCTTTGGAAACAGCGATGGTCTGAAAGATGGTCGGATGACTGCCGAAAACTGAGTGACGAGGAAGGAATTTCAAAGCCAACGACGAACAGCAATGATCTGTTAAGCTCGAGATCTGCCTCTAGTCGCTGAGGAATAGTTCAAATTACGCAGCCACCAGAAGCATGTCGGCTTACCTCTGCAGAGTTCTTGCCTTGGTAAACCTTCACAGCCACGACTTTTCCCAGATATTTGGCGAGATGGATCCAATAACCATCGTGTGCGACAAGATCTGATTGGTATTCTCGAGAGCGCACAAAGCTCAATTCGCTTGGGTGGGCAATCTACTCTCCGGCGCTTAAGAATCGAAACACGATGTCTGGAGCAAGACTGACCGGAATTTGTGGAGATTCTCGACAAGGTGCGGCTGATGGTCTTCTACGAGCCTTGAGAGCGCGCTTTGGGGCGCTGCCTACACGTATAGAGATTCTTGTCTTGTTATTCGAGAGAAAGTCGCCTTGTATATCTCCTGGATTCTGGGTCAGTCAAATCGAGTCTCGGTAGAGCAAAAGGAGAAATACTGATGGTGTTTTCGCTGAGATTGTGTGCTACCAAGGCGGGTAACATGCTGTGTTGAATGCAAGTGGAATGTCGTCAGCAGAAAAGCTGTCGCGTGGCTGTACTCCTGTAATACGGAGCAGGTTGATCTAATGATCCGCTGAACGGTCCAACTGAGAAATGTCATTATTGAGACGGCTAACTTGCAGCCATCGAGTCCGATACGCATTCTATGACAATGTATGATTAGAGCTAGATCTTTAATGGTAGCAATAAACAAAGATATAAACATCCGCACGCTGCGCTGAAGATTTGCGAAGAAGCTTTCTAACGTATGTACTGTCCTACCGGGCTTCCGTTCTTCGTTGGTCTGCACCTAGAGCAAGCTACCCAACTAAAGGCGCCAACAAACCGGATACCAAAGGCATGACGAGGGGGATCCCTGCAAGAAGAACTCCACCGCTGTCGGCTGCAACCAAGACTTCCAAGGATAGAGCCATCTGCGACGACGACTGGCTTGTGTCGCTCAGCTGCTGGGGCGGCAAAGGCGGGGATGGCGAGAAGGAGAGTTGGGAGGAGGAATTTGGGGTGCATTATTCGAAGAGAGAAGGTTCATTCCAAGAGATTTCGAGGGAGAAGATATTGGTTCGAGGTTCGAATGATTTGCTGCCCAAATTCCTCGAGGTATTTTTAATCGAGTGAGGAAAGCAAGGGAAAACGACGTCGGCCACAAAGAGGATGCAGCGAGAGGAAACAGATGTATCAACTTGGGGCAGAAATGAGCGCGATATTTGGATGAACGACGTTGAGATTTGTCGAGGTGAAATGACGGCGGCATTCTGAGACTATATAAAAGCTGTACTGATTCCTGAACGCTCGAGCCTGATGAAAGGGTCGGGTCTCGCTGCCCAAGGTAGTTTTCTGTCAAAAGTTGTGGTCAAAAGTTAATAGAAGAGCGAACTGACGCACCTCCAATAGCCTTCCCGACGACTTTCCATATACTTCTTGACGACTTTCCATAGCCTTCTCATGTCTTTCCATAAAACAAAGCCTATCTCATGCCTTAGAATGAGCACGAAAATTGTCCTGGTGGAGCAAATCTGGCAAAAAATAAGGCCCAAAAGCAATTCTGACAAAGGGAGGGCCGAAAAGCAATTCGGACCCAGAGAGGGCGTCCTCACATCACTGTTCATCTACATCATCAGTTCCACAGAAACGTTGAACGAAAAACTACGCACCAAGCTTTCCTGGGGTCTCTATGGGCTCGGACTGCCTTGAATAATGTCATTGTTCAGGATCTATGGCTTGCTGAATTCTGTTGCCAGAGCTCCAAGACTGGCAATGGCATAAGCTCCGGTGACGAATGGTATCATTCCTGGCAAGAACCAGCACCGAACTGGTATTGACGAGGAGCTCGACGGCTTAAAGCCTCCTCGCGGCCGAATCCTGCAGTTGAGCTCTGCTACGAGACTCGCGACATTGGATGTCCTGAAACAGCGAAAGTTCGCACTGGGTACGATTGTGCCTTCTTTGTTTCGCTGTTTAGCAGGGCCGCTTCAACAGTATCGACTGTCAATGTGGTTCTGAGATAAGACGAGGCAGGCTGGGACTCGAGGAAGAGAAGAGAGCCTGGGACGACGAAGCGAAGAAGACAGGACAGAAGGAATATTTTAGTCACATTTGTGACATTTCGCGTCATCTTCCTGGAAAGAAACGCTGCCACTCAAAACAATCAAGCAATTTTCTTCCAATTCCGTGTTGGAAATAATAGCGCAACCTGTGTGCTACTTTCTACCATACTTTTCATTGTCGGTGTCCCAGATCCATTAATTGAGCAGATCAACGTGGTCGCCGCGACTATCGGAGCCTGCGAACCGATGCTACTACGTACCTGACTGTGCTTCCCTTTTCAAATGTCCCTCTCCTTTCCTTTTTGCCTTCGACGATCGTCGTTGGACAATCTGGGTCTGTTCGCTGACGGGTCATTGACAGCAGTCCACCCCGAAGGCCGGAAAGACGGGCGTGACGGTTTAGATACAGAGGAAGATGGATCGAGGGGTTTCGAGGACGACCTGGATGAAGATGGATTGACAGGTTTCGAGGACGACCTGGATGGAGAGGAAGATGGATTGACAAGTTCCGAGGATCTGGATGTCTCAACCTCCTTGCCTTTGATAGAAGAAGATGCTCTGGTGGTTGAATGATCCCTATGAACCTTTTAGCTTTTACCCCCCGTTGAAGACTTGTCCGAGGCAGTCCTTTTCGTCGAAGGTCCTGGATCGCTTGTCGAAGCCTTTCCCTCCGTCTCAGATTCCTGCTCCTTCCTTTTCATAACTGGATAACAACGGCAATTTCCACAACGCGATGAGTCGCTCCAGCCTGGACCAGTTGGCATGCATCTTGTTTGTCCGGGCGATGGGAGTGAGCAAGAGGTACCATCTTTGCCCTGACACGCCTTGGCGTCACATCTCTCAGAGGCGAGCGACGTGGGACCTCTCATTCTACAAAAAGCGCTGGAGAACAAATAAGAGTCGACTTGATAGATCATCTCGTGGACTCACATTTCCTCTGGATTCGGTGTGGGCGAGTGTAACGCATATAGTTTTTGGACTTTCGATGAGACTTCAAGTTTGCACTTCACGGTGTCGCCCGGCGTTTGAGGAGGCACTTTTTCGCAGAATCTAGCATGGGCACAAGCTTCTGTGTCACAGGTGTCTCTTTAGTACAGCATTGACCATTGATGCAGTGGAGATTCCAAGGCAAGACAAGAGAGACTGAGGACTGGTTCGAGTCTATCATCTGCCTTCTTTGCTCGGCTATGACAGGGAAGGAAGGAAGTGTATTCGGCTTGGTCCATGTCCTGAACGCCCTGGGAGAGGGAACCTCTGGAACAATGGAATATTCTACTATAGCTCAACGATGCACGTCAGGTATATCTTGACCGAGTTCATCCAACGCTTCGTTGATTCAAACTAGATTTTGCCTAGGGGGTCCTGGTGATTGATTATGTAATCCTGGGTGGGCTATTAGTCTAGCCCGCGCTACCGGAAAAAAATTTGGATCCGAGTTTTTTGAGGGTGGTCTCTGGATTTTTGGATGATTTTCACCATCATTACTTATTGATTGGCCCAAAAGAGGGTCAAGGGCCACTTGAGCTCTCAAATGAGGAATATTCTTTTGTGCTGCCCGCTATCCGGGTACTTATCCCGGCGGCGATGCCTCCAAGCACCGCTCACTAGAAATGATGAATCATGTGAACTTCTCAATGAATACAGGGAGAGCACAAAAGCACTGGAGCAGACATTAGTTAACTTGAAAAGGGAGAGAAAAAGGGATATCCTCCTGCTGTCGGGAAAAGATGTTATCTTATCTGCAGTATTACTATATCGGGGCGTGAGAATTAACTCCAAAGTCAGGCCGGGAACCGGTCTGACCCTGTTTGGCTTTGTTTGGTTTTCAAATGTTTAGAATTGCCAAATTTAGAAAACGTTATTCACCCCAAGAGGCGTGCGGCCGTAAAGTCCGATACACTGACCTATCTCCGACCCCCCCAAAAGGGGAATTAACCGGTCATCAAAAGAAAATTGGCTTGATTGCTCAATAAGAGCTATAACTGTTCCAAAACCCCAGAAGTCCGCTTCCGGAACTCGTCTACACCCCCATATTCATCTATTTCGCATCCATTGCTCAGTTCAAATCATTGAAATCGGCTCATATCTCGAATAGAAGAGCCTGTTGAAGTTTTGACGATGGTCTTCGGCAAGACCTCGGCAAGCACGTGAACGGACCGTCACTTCCGACATCACCCAAGCGACCGAACTTGGATTTGAATGGATTTTTGACGGAAACATCAATGAAAGCTTATTTCTATCATGCAATTTTGATAAAGGAGTATAATCTGCAGTCCCGGACCTTCCTGGGCTCTTTCCAGTCCAGCGAGACTGAGCCGACGTCACCGAACAGGTCCCATCAGTCATGTGATCTGCCACATGGGACCCCCCAGGCGGGTCCAAGAAAAATGAGGTTGATGTCGGAATTTTTTATTCCGCTCGCCTCTTGATTCACCCAGCAGATTTTACTGGTCATGTGCTGATTGCGTCATCGGCATCTCGGCGCCGTCATCAGAAATCCTTCCAAGTCCCATCCCTCAACATCGACTGTTATTTTCATAGATAACATATAGTTTATATACTTTTATCTGATAGTAAAGCAATCCGTATTTGGATTCCAATGTCTTCCGTTGTCCATACCGCTTCCCGTTATAGGTTTTATATTCAAATAAGTTGAAATAACTACTTATATTGAGGTTTGACTAGGACCGGCTTCAGCTTCAGCAACAGGGAGATGATTTAGCTGATATCCCATTGTATTCATCATTCTCCTTTGCTCAGTCGCATTGGAATTATCAGCCCAGGTTTTGTCTCGTGTCCTGGCTGTCTCCTCGTGTCGGCGTATATCCGCCACAAAGTGACCGACATCTGACGCGAAACTACATCTGTTCATGGACTTGATCCAGATATGATTTCGATGCAGCAGCTGCTGTCAAATAATGGTTGCTGCTCGCTCTAACTCGTTCGCTTTGGCCGTTAGCACGAGGATACCTTCATCAAGCTGAGGACTTGGTCAACAAAAAGTCAAATTTGGTTAAGTCGAGTCCACATACCTCATGTTCGTCATCACTTCCATATGCAATTGGTGAGGAGCTTCTGAACTGAGTCAATTCCTCTCTTGCTTCATCACCGTCAACGGTCTGCGCAGAACCAGTTCTTTTCCCTCGTAACTTTTCTGACCCTATGTGTCTCCAAGCTCCATCTGTCATCAACTCGCGGTTTCCAGACCAGACATAGTCATCTCCCTCTGTGATACTTCCATCTTCAGCCTCAACATAACCTTGGTGAGGTGCAGCGTCGCCTTTTGAGTGTAAATTCAGGTGTCGATAAAGAGGAAGGACTCGACGGCGTGTGATCTGTTGCCAAAATCTAGTAGGGGGTGCCGGACATCAGCAAAAAAACCAAAGGGATGATCATGCCTGATAAATAGACATTAGTCCTGGTCACCCACCATTAGGCCTGGTCAGGCATCTCAGACTGGCACCGCTCTGATAAGGGTACTTTCTATTTGGTCAGACTGATAAGGTGCTGTCAGACTGACCAAATTTTGTCAGTCTGCCAATATTTCATCAGGCTGAGTGGCCTTATGAGGGATGGTCAGGCTCTGTCAAGCTTGAAGGAAATTTTAGAAAAAGAGGTTTCTGGCTGCTCCCCCATCTTGGACACAGCCAGTATTTATGTATTATTTATTCAATGGCAGAGTTCACAATTCACCTCAGCAATTCAGGACTCATTGAGGACATGAAGTGGAATTAAATGTTACTCAGCTCAGATTCGAACTTGCGACCTCAGAGATCAAGCGGAGATCAAAATTGTTTAGATAAGTTAGCTACTACACTATGCGGACTTCTAACAGCTCTGCCGGCCTGTTCCTTTTATGCCCCGCTTCAGCTGCTCGAACCGCTCTCCCAGCCCGATTCTTAAATTCTTTATATATCATGCCATTTGCTTCTATATCATTTATTTGAAAGCTGAATTGCATGCTAGTCCATAAAACAAACTGCACAAGCTGTTTTCCATGGAACCGCTTCCGGCTTGTTCGGCTGACGAAACTTGATGGACATGCCGGTCGGCGATCACACCTGACATAGATGCCACCGTTCTGACACCTCTCTGACCAAGCTTGACAAGGGAGCGATCAGCCTGGTGAGCATCTGTTGATGCCTGAGCACAGTCTGTCAGACTTAGATCCTCTGCTCAGGAAAGACCAGACATGAATATTCTGACATGAATCTTATCATGCCAGATATCCCTTCGGCAGGCTGCCAGTGCCCGATAAATCCCGTCAGGCCTGATAAGGTTTGGTAGTTTTTGCTGATGGAACTGCTTGAACGAGATGCTTGCAAAGGTGATGTCGGTCATACTTTTGGCGCCCACAGTCGCAGGTCCAGTCCTTGACGTCGGTGTTGTAGACCTTTTCACTGCATTTGGCGGCACTAAGCTTCAGCCAGTTTGTTTTGAATGCTTTCTGGAAGCTGGTGAGAGGTCTAGACCGACCAAGGCGATAGTTTCCGTGAAGGATCTCGGATCGAGCAAAGTATGCTGGATTCACCTCATAAATGAGAATCCAAACCAGCTGGTCCAGTCGAGGATGAACAATATGGTGAAGGAAATCATGCTTGAGCTGCTTCCAAAAGTTCTCAACGGTCATGGTCGTTCTAAGACGCGTCAGGTATGGTGAAGAAGAGCAAGCCCAAAGCTTCCAGACCTTGGGACAGTACCATGACGTCCACATGTACGCCCAGACCTCAGGCAAGCCTCGAGCATGACAGAATGTATACATCTCCCAGACTCCATTTTGTCGAATCTGCTCTGCTGTTCGTCGTCCGTCTGTCCTGCTCCAGGAAAAGTGTATGTCGGCAGAAATGCTTGGTGAAGAGGCGAAGCAGCTGCTTTTGGTGCGGTGCAGGACAGAAAACATACAACTTGTCCTTCGAGAGCTTTTCTTCTGGTTCAAACATCCAGTCTGGACCATCCTCTTCATCGCTACTATCGTCATCTCTGTCCAACTCTCTGTCCAATTCTGCCTCGAGATCTTCCGCCGATTCATCATCTACTGGACGGTCGTTTTTCTCGATGTTCTGAACGACAGGCAGTACAGTCCTAAGACCTCCGTTGATGCGAATTACTAGTTTGGGCTTTGCCGGTGCCTCAACGAGTACGCCGCCAATGCGAAGCGTCAAAATTGGAAGCGTGACTTGAGACGCAACTGGCTGGTCCTAGAGAATGCAGTGAGTGAAGTTTAATCACAAGATATAAGTAATTGTACAAACCCCTTGAGATTTGGTTTGTTGAGCAACAGGAACAAAAGCCGGGTCAATAAAGTGGAATTCGGAGCTGGCTTCTGTGGATTTATAAGGGGCCGGTTGTCGTCGCAAAATGCTGAGACGCCTCTTGATAGCTCTGAGGCAGTGCCAGAAGCAAAGTTGATGCTTCGCTTCTGGGAACTCCCTGAGAAAAGCATTTATTTCTGACCAATCTTTATCCATGAGCGTAACAAGGGCTTGAATATTCCACGTCTTGTTGAAATGACACAAAACATGCCTCAGATACTGCTCCTTGCCTCCAGCGACGCCTTGATTTGATTGTATAAGCAGATATCCAAGTGGAAGTCCCGAGCCATAGACTTTGCCTAGAAGCGCGTAAACTTCGAAGGACAAGTGATTGGTGTTCCCTACACTCATAGTAAGCACTTTTAATGCAGTTTACAGTCAATAGTCAACTCACAAGCTGAATCCAGAGCTAATTCACGGATCTGTCCACCCCACTTCCTGATGCTTTCAGGAAGCGCGAAAGCTATTGCCGTAAATCCATCACTGTCATCAGCGGGAAGATTGATGGGTTCGACTGAATATAGCTTCTTTGCAGGAAGATTTTTGAGCTTGCGAGCCTCTTCAAGCAGAATATGCGCTGACTTGACCTCGTCATCATCACACTTCCATTTCTTGCTGTTCTCGGCCGCCCAAAGTCGATAAATTGAGGTCCGAGAAAAAGACGGAACAGGACCATATGTCTTCAAAACCTCTGTCCATAGCTAATGGAAGAATTGTTGGTCAATCTGACTGTAAACCTGAAGTTTAGAAGAAATTCCTCACCCGAGGCATCGTCAAATCTGGATTATCACGGACATACTGCTGAATATCCTCTGGAACATCAATGCACCAATAAGGGACATGGTCGTCATCATGACGAATCTTCACAAATGCAATATCACTGCTTTCACTGAGGGTGATATGCAGCCACCCTTTGCAAGCGAACGATTCCATGGCATCCTTGTCTCGGTGTTTGACACCTTCATGTTTTGCCTTCTTGGGTTTATGCTGACGGGTGGAAATCTGCGCACAATGATACATGAAGCGAATTGAATCACTCCTGCGATGGTCATATTTGCTGTGATACCTGCGAGAAAACTCTTGTCACGTCTGAAGCTCAGGCAAATGTAATCAGACGTACACGAATCGGAAATTCATTTGTTCCCAAATATTCTTTGCTATCAGATCTGCACATTCCCTTCCTGTTTCCTTAATCTCTGTTATGTCCACGCAAGCTGTGACGCTGAGAACATTTTGCGAGGTGGCCAAGACGCGTAGAAAATCCTGTAGCTTGACCTCGGGAAGGTGCCGGAATTCAGAATCATCCTTTGCTTCAATATCTTGGCTGGATTGGTTAGAAGCAGCAGCTGGAGATAGGTTCTCCTTGGAAACCTTCTTGTTCGCGTATTCTTTGGCCAACCAACGTGAGCAAACGAAGCAGGTTTTCCCAAAGGTCTTGTCTTTTTTCTGCTTGAAATGCTCTGCTGTAAGGAGCTTGTTCACGTTGCAGCAGCTGCAAATACGACGAGGTGGATCGTCCATGACAGGTGTCAGAATGATCAGTGATGCGGTCAGGGCGCTGCTGTTTGGTGATGTTGATGACCCGGCGGCCATCGCTCGAAATGGCAAGCACGCCAGTCCATAAAGGTCGCTCAAAAAGTGACTGAGGAGCCCGAACAGGTCTTATTCATTGCTGAGTATTTATTATTTATTCCGACAAGAAATGTTGTCCAAAATAACAAATGTCTTCAGGCGCGTGGACTTGGAAGGATTTCTGATGACGGCGCCGAGATGCCGATGATGCAATCAGCACATGACCAGTAAAATCTGCTGGGTGAATAACGTTTTCTGCCAAATTTTGACATCGTCGCCTTCAGCAACGAGCAGCGCGCTCATTTCTGCCTCAATTCCTTATTCCTTTGGCAAATCTATTCTCCTACTATTTCTCTACAGCTGTGTGTGTTTTGGTGCCGAAATAACAGCTTTCAGAGATGCTCATTATTAGTGGACTTTTGGAGACATCTCATTTGCCTGTTGCGGTGCGTTTCTCTGCTTCTTCCTCTCAATTTTGACCTTTATACTCGTCTCAGGTGGCCAGCTATCATTCTTCCTGCCTTTGGCGCGTCAATGTGCGCCGTAGCGTCAGCAAATTCCCGCTCCCTGATCAGAACCCGTGTTTCGGCCACAACTGTCAACGTCTCGCAGTGGTCTCGCCTACCAGCAAACAAGCTTTCTCCGACACAGAAAGCCAGATCTTTGTTTCATGTCCTTATCCTTTGCCTTGGTATATATTGTACATGTCTTGGTTTCGCCATCCAATTATTTTTATGATTTTGAATGTCTTGTTTGACCAATCTGCTCACTACCAGGCATATTTAGTAAGGTGAATGAAAGATAATGGATTTCCATCGACCTCCACAGCTAGTAGTGCGCAGCGAGCTACGTGGACTCGTCCACCTCCATATTAATTAGTTCAACCCGTTTCCGAGAGAATCGACCCAAGGTCAAAAAATAAAAGTCTGGTACCCCCTTGGATTTTGCCATTCATGATCGATATGCATGATCCTTCACAGTACCGATGCATACTGCACTCGTCCCATTGAAGCTCACAACCTTCCCAATGTTGTACAGCATCTTGACAGCTCCAAAAAAGTACACAGTGATTCACAGGCTGCTGCGCGCTAGAAATGCATGCTGTTTTTCGTCCATGGTTATTTATTCCCAAGCTCTCTATCTCTGCTTGACGGCCTCTGGAAACCAGTCTGGACGACTTGGTTCATTTCACCGAAGCCAAGCTACTTATTATAGTCCGGCGATGTCCCATTGCAGGCCATGAGCGTGCCGTAAGCTCCATACTTATTTGACACCATCATCTGATATTAGCATCGCCTTGCACGCCTTCTTCTACCTCAGGTCCTTCTTCCTTCTTCCCTATTGACCTACATGAACGACCATCGACAACCACTACTAGTCTCGAAACCAGGTCTTCCTCGAATCCCGGGCCGAGTCGAGCCCGAGGTCTCACCTTTCTGGTCAAATCTAAAACCAACACCTGTTGAGGTCTCCATTGTTGTTGATATATCGACGTCTACCAGCGAGACCACTCCAGCGCCTCCAAATGAACCACCAGTCTACGACTTTCGACAGTTCTGTTCTGTTGTATTGGCACCCAATCCAGGCGCGAGTACTAGCTCCCGAGAGCAGGACCATTTGGACGATGATGGTGCCTCTGGGGGCCAGAGTCGACCATTTTTGTCACACAATCACACGTCTGGCGCGGAGAGTCGTCCATCTCTCCTGCTTTCAGACAATAGCACGTCAGATGGCTCTTCAATTCTTTCCTATTCCAGTGCTTCATCTTTATCTACCGTCAAGGGCCTCGGTATGGTCTCCGGTCGTCTGATCAAGGCCCTCGGGAGACGTACCCTCGAGGCAGCGGAGAACTTGAACATTCGAAGACGATTAGCCTGCAATTCGTAATATGGTTCAGAGCAAACCAGCAGGCTTCTGGACACCTGCCTATACCACAGCAAGTGAAGAGGGATTACAAACTGAGAGCAAGGAAGCGTTGGATGCCCTTGATGATTTGCAGGAACTCGCGAGGTGAGTGCTCAGAATAACCGCTGGATTGCAAACTCAAAACTTCACTAGACCAGCATATCCCAAGGATATTCAAATCACCGCCATCCAGCTCAGGATTCAGATAAGATTGGCTGCAATTCGCGATATGGTCCGGAGCAAACCAGACGATTTCTACGCCCTTGGCTGTGCCAAGGAAAGTCGCGAGAGCCTCTTGCAAAATGCCAGGTGGCAAGAGATATTGAATGCCATTGATGATTTGCGCCAACTTTTGCAGTGGGTGTCTAGGGCTAGAATCTCTAGACATTTTCAACTCAAAAACTCTACTACTTAGACCAGAATATCCTCAGGTTATCCGAGAAACTGCTCTGCAGCTCAAATGGGATATCGCAGATATATGTCAGAGACCGGTCGTAAGCAAACTCAACCTCTTCTTGCAACTTATCTTATCGACACCTGCATACTTAGAAGTTTGTTGTTCTCGGATCAGGGTGTGCAGGCAAAACAACATTCGTGGAAGTATGTCAGCTACGCGGAAAATCATCTTACATATCTAAAGTTACAACACAGAGTCTGTCCTCGGTCATCAATCAACAATCCGGGCGATCCAGCTATATAGCATCAATTTGGGAATGCCTCATCAGGGGTCTGGAAGATGTCTGGAGTCTTAATTCTAAGCCGAATACATACATCCACATTTGGGTGAGTATTGGTATCGTCCAATTTTCAAGCTTACCAGCCTCCAGAGTCCACAACCTGCGATCACCGGAGAGTTTCAGCCGGACCCATGGCGTGACGGGGCATTTTCGCTACGATACCTGTCTGTCATTACCAGAATGTCCCAATGGTTGCAAGATATCCAGTTCGAGTTTCCACCTCATTATCGCTAGTGAGTTTATTCTATACAGTCACCCTTGGCATTGCCATAGAACTGATTGGGGTGTCCAGTCTACAGCAGTATGTGCCATTGCGCCTCCCTTCTGGGTATGCTTACACGGTATCTACAGCTATCTGACTCCGGATTCCCTTGCTCGTATGTTCAGCCGTGATTACCGGCCTAGCAAAAAGGTTCTCTCAGAATCTCATTTTCCTCATTGTCTCTGATTTTCTGGTGGTCCTTAGGACATTCTATCTCTCTCAATACGAACTACTGGGATTCACCAACATGTTTTCCCAAAATTCGTCCTTACCGACACTGGAGGTCAAAGAAGCGAGCGGAAAAAGTGGATCCACGCGTTCCCTCGTGCATATGCTGTCGTGTTTGTCGCTTCGTTATGCGGGGACGAAGAGGAGTTGCTTGAAGCAGCTGATGTGGTGCATTTCTTGACCCGGGATCACCATTGAACTTTTGTTGATCAATTTCCAGGATAGTATGGCCGAGTCTCTAGCCATATGGCAAGCAATACTGTCCGCCCCAAGATTCTTCCGTTCTACGGACTTTGTACGCCATCCATCTCCTTGTCGATCAAACCTGAAGAGTTGAATGACACTTTCAATAGATCCTGGTTCTGACGAAAGCGGATATACTCCTTGACCGGGCGCAACGTGATGGGGGTGACAGTCTCGAAAAGAGAATCAAGACCATTATGGACCAGTACATCGGAGTTTGGAATGTTGAGACCACCCGAAGAGGACTAAATCGCTCATTGCATACACAGTAAGCTGTGCCCGATTCACTTTTGTTTTACTTACTGACTACTTGTAGTGTCGTGGACCAAATGCAGACGACAGACATCAAAGCCGTCTTGAACACCTTGGAAGGTGTGTTTTTATTTTGACTTTCACTACCGACCTCATTCCTTTTGGAAAGGGTAAAACTCGTCCCTTGAGACCCATGATTCAACTGACGTCTTGACCACAGTCTCACTAATAGATATATTCAGTCTGAAATCGGTCGCTTCCTGGCCGAGCCCGTAGATCCAGCCATTTCCATCGTTTAAGGTACGACATGTCAAAGAGGCTTTTCATATTGGATATTGATTGAGTCTTGAAGTTGAGATTGAACCTACGAAAGGTTTCTTCCAAGGCCTCGAATCAACCACGGCTCAAGGCTGTGTATCGCAAGTAGCTGGACATCAATCAATACTCGACTGACCAAAATATTCATTGCGCCACAAATGTAAAGATAAATCATAGTTCAATGCACGACGACTGGAATACCGAAGTTAAACCGACATCAATCACTTACAGGGACCCAGAGAAGTCCACCAAGTCCACCAGCACCACCTCTATCACCACCTGCCCTGTCCACGATTCGGACGTGTCGTTCAGCTGCAGGCAAGATTTTGGGGTGCATAATGCGTGAAGAGAGGAGATTGGTTCGATGAGTTCGAACTCGGGGTCGAATTGGGGTTACTGTACCTGTAGTAATTTGGAGACGCAGGGAATGGTGGAGCGACGACATTCGGGTCTTCGGAAAAGACCCGTAAAGAGGATCGAGCTAGGAAACGGATTTCTCGACAGAAAGAGTGGGTCAAGTGACGTTAGGATTGGCCAACCTGGTCCAAAGTTGATGAATAGACAGACTTGATAGAGTGAACTGGCGCACCTTCCATAGTCGTTCTCGCATCTATCGGTGTGAACAATGACTCCCATTCCAATAACGGCCCATATACCTTTCCTCCAGATGAACCTTCGGAGCATCGGAATTGTCGGAGCATCGGAATTGACTGAGAGCAGTCAGACAAAAACAGAAGTACCCTGCTGAAACATACCTTGGAACTTGGCAGGCTGAATAATGCCTTGAGAAATGGGAGCATGGAAAATGCCTTTAGGAATGACATGCATCGTGAAGGAGCGGCAGATATCCACCTGAAGAATACATGCCAGTTCTTTCGCCATGCATTTCATCCCTAAAGGTAATTCTAGGCTGCCAATGTCTGTTTTCTGTCTCGTCTGCTGCTGGGTAACCACAACGAAGCAACCAAGCGCGCGGATTGTTCTTGTCGACCGTGGTTAGGTTAGGTCCTTAGGATACATTGCAAACGCGCCCGAGTCAGTCCAAAGCACGAGGAATCTGACCTTAACAGCAAGGTCTCCAGTCAAGATCAATTATTCGAGCGAAACCAGCAAAGGTGAAAGGAAGTGAGTTGGTCGTTCAGAACAAGCAGACAAGCAGAAAATGAATTTCGGGCTCCGCAGACAGGACCCACACATTCGGCCCGGAGTTACCGAGCGCGACATTTTTTGTCTCTGCGCCTCGATTTCCCAAATTCCCCTGCTTGTCAATAACAGGCTTTTTTTTGCTATTCTCTGAAGAATCAAGTATGATCTTTTCTGCTCGACGAGCCCACCCAGGCTGAGCGCTGATGTGAGCCTTGTCCTTTTTTGTTTTGATTCACTTTTCCTCATCCGCTTTGGTTGCAGCCGGTCTGTAACGAATTCTGAATCCAGTGCAATAATACGGCGTACAATATGTCAGATTCCTGTCGGGGAAAAGGGGATTGTGGGCAGCTCTCGCTCCATTCGGGATGACTGTCCGCCCGGCCGTGGTCGCCGTATACCGCAGAAGCAGCAGCTTTTTTCTGGATTCATCGTCTAAATGTTTCCCGCTTCGTTAGGTCATACATTTACCGGGAACACGTTTGGTAGACTTCCTTTTTTTCCGTTTTTGATATATATCTGGACTGACAAAGGCTTCCAGGAGATTTACAAGGCGGCTTGCTCTCGAATAACACCACTCATATTTGTATACACACCGGCGAAGGGTTATGTATTCATACGGCGGAAGAAGGCCAGCTCCCTAGGGAATCGTCGCGAATTCCAGTCAGTGTTTCTTCTCCAGGCATGCTCTAGATTGCACACGCAAATGACTTGTGCTTTGTGCGGGGCTCCCGAGCGCATCAATCAGACCTTGTCGCGCGCGACGGCTATCGCATCCATGTCGCCAAATATCAGGGAAAAGTCGTGGCTGTCAAGGTTTACCAAGAGCCGAACTCTATCCAGGTAGGTCTCCATCTATCGTGGAATTGTATTTCTCAGCTGCTTTTCAGCGACTGGAGGCCGACCTCGACCTAACTAGATCATTACTGTTTGTTCTTGGATCTTGAAGCCGCTAATGGTCGCTGAGCACTCCAGGACAGTCATCCAACTATACTTCGGGCTGTTGCAGTTTGTAAGGCGTCGCAGACACCATTCCTTGTCTTCAGCATGGAAAGCGGCATCCCCATCTCTCTGGGCGGTCTCAAGACTTTGGTCTGCTATTTAGCGGATGCTCTCAGTCACAGCGAAAAAGAGAGCCTCATTGTAGGAGCTCAACTGGTGCGTTTCTATCCATATTACTCGGAAATATGACTCTGACTCTTGTGTCAGATACGCGACGTCTCGGTGAAGCGAAGTGCCCCCGCCTTCCAGCTGCCAATTGATTATCCGTCTAGGCTGGTCTTGATTATCTGGGTGGCATCGAACAATCCTTTATTATTTCCCGACTGACGGTATGTAACAATAGAACACGGAGTTTGAAGCTCACTGAGTTCTCCAACGTAGTTTGATCTTCTGGTCGATGAAGGCAACAATATATGTATCACTGTTGGGCTAGGAGAAGACGAGACTGGTATCCAAGAAGACGGATACCTCGATGTTTTTCACAGACTATGCTCGAAGGTACGACTTTCTTCGCAACATAAACTTGTGGTGACGTTTCAAGACCTTTATAGAAGCTAACCATGAGTGCTATGGTTGGTCTCTCCAGTTCATAATGTTGCTCCTCTGATGATAGCTGCAGTTGACAAGTCGCAAGCACCCACAGTAGCAGCACCCGAATCGAGATATGAACCCG
Source organism: Mycena floridula (assembly GCA_029320655.1). NCBI lineage: Eukaryota > Fungi > Basidiomycota > Agaricomycetes > Agaricales > Mycenaceae > Mycena > Mycena floridula. Next base: position 830,107 of record JARIHS010000025.1, read on the forward strand.
ATCTCCTGTTTTCGGAACCTCAAGGCGACCCAGTGGTGGAACCAAGCATCGAATCAGACTACCTTCCGATTGAGCCACGACGAGAATATGCTTTCATTCCAGACCACACCCTTGACGGTCTGTCATTGAGACGTATATTATTACGCCAGGTTCATGCGGGGTATCACCAGGAACATTCGACATCTTCGACGCAAGCGCGATAGTAGTTCAACCATTGTGGCTCATAGATGCCCAGGATACAGACGCGACGAAGTGACTTTGAGCCCTTCTGTCCTGCGAACAGCAATCATCCAGCATCTCACCCCTTCTCCGAGAGAGATATGCCAAGTTTGTCACCAGCTGGTGGAAGATGGTATATTTGACTGTTCCTGCGGCCGAGGTAAGAATCATTCTAATAAATTGACACGACCTGACTACTATCCTTATAGACGACGACGGGATATCTCCCACGATTCAGTGCTCCCGATGTTCGGTGTGGTCTCATCGGAATTGTCAAGTCGACAGTGGTTGCCAACAGACCTCTCTGCGCGGATTGTATTGGGTCCTCTGAGTTGGGTCCAGACGAGGATTCAAATCCGGAAGAGGAATTCAGTTCAGAAGAGGAAACCAGTCTGGAAGAGCCTGAATCCACTCCGGAAGAGGAATCATTAAAGCGAAGAAAGGTTATCAGGGGCAAGGTTTTGAATGTCGGTCGCATGGCTAGGATCTTTGCGCTCCTCAGGTTCGCCTTATGTCTGGCTTCACATCATGGTCTAATTTGTTCGACAGAGAGGAATCCGAAAAAATTTCAGAATTCAAGACACCCTGAAAAGGGATGCTAGAGCGTGATCAGGCCGGGCAAGATTCAATATTCACTTCTCTTATTTTCCTTTCTTCGTTGCAACATCTGAGTATCAGGTCGCTATCGCATATCTCGTCTTTCATCGCTTTTCGTAATAGGGCATAATATTCTTCATGGATCTTTTAGGAATGTTCTTTTGTGCTGCTGACCTGTGGTACTTATTACTTGGAAAGAGACTGAAAACAAGGTACAATACTAAAGGAATGTGCTTAGAGGTGACTTGGCGACGGCCAGTGACTTAGCGATATGCAGTGAGCGGCTTCCGACTACCGATTGAATATGTTTCAATGGCTAATTCAATAATTAATGTCGTTAAATCATGTTTCACAGGATTTACGATGATCTCGGCCTTCTGTTGTCTAGGCACCTGTGACAAGGTACCTCAAGTCACTCCGAGTCTCGGGATCCTTCTTTGGCTATACCGGGATACTTCCTTTGGTATACCGCCTATGTTCTAGAGGTACGCACTTCTCGAAATTTGAACTGCCGGGTGTAAGGCTGGGATACTAGGGTCACAGCACTGCATTCATTCCGTATGAGGAAAACTCGCTAATTTGAACTATATCAAGGAGTCTCTCGGATTTCTTGAGCAACCCATGTCAGCTTCGAAATCCCAGATTTTCTATATTCTCGATGGTTTATCTCCGGCAGCCTCAACCCCTGGTTGGAGTACGTCTCTTTATTCTGTGTCCTATCGAATCTCGTTACTTACAGATGCTATCTTCAGCCACGACTACCAGACCCGAAGGGTATTTCGACGGGTCCACTCAGATTGCCTCGTCACAAGGATCAAGTCTTCAGGTTGACTTCCAAGGTAAGTATCGGTATAGTTTTACTACAAGTCATGGCTCATCTGAATAGGTACATCAATTGGATTTTGGGGTTATCCACCCACAGCTGCCAATGGTGTCACGTTGGACGGAGCCCTCACCCCAATGACCGTCGGAAAAAGTAGCGGGTACTCCATATGGTATGAATCGCCTCCGCTGACGGAAGGTGCCCATACCCTCTCGGCGGCCAGTTTAACCTCGGCCGAGATTGATTTCATGGTCGTCACACCAGGCCCCGACACTCTCTTGCTCGACAATTTTCTCCTCATTGATGATAGCTACCCCGATATCAAATATTCGGGCTCCTGGAGTACCGAAAACCCACCTGGGATCCCAGTCCCTTCAGTGCTATTTCAGAGTGGTAGTCACAACTCTAATACCAACGGCGACTCATTGAGTTTCTCTTTCACAGGTGGGCCCGTCTTGATCTGGTACTGTTCACTGAATATATATCATATTAACAGGGACAAATCTAGCAGTCTACGGTATGTTCGCAAGCTCTGCGCCCTTGACATTGTCGGCCATCATCGACGGTGGTGCACCTACTTCCCAGTCTGCCAACATCACATCTGCCTCGCTGAAACTCACGCCAATCTATACGACTGGGTCGCTGAGTTCAGGAAAACACACTGTCAATTTGACGGTCACTCAATCTATCGGTCAATTGCTCATTATCGATTTCATCCTGTATCAACCGGGATTCTCGACTTTGTCCCAGATGCCGGATTTATCCGGGTCTGCTTCGTCGACTTCATCTCGGAGCCCACAACCAACGTCGGCGGATAGGCCTGTATCAACATTGTCAAAGAAAACTCCAGTTGGCGCAATTGCTGGGGGCGTCGTTGGAGGTATTCTTGTCTTGATTGCGGTCCTTGCTTTATTGTTCTTCTTGCGCAAACGAGCGCGCCGCCCCAACAATCAACCTGTTAGTCATGGTCAGTCGTTGATAACTCCTGCTTGAGATTCTTCCAATAATCCATATTTATAGTGCTGGATCCGGAGCCAAATAATATGTTTACGGGTGCGACAGAGAGAAAGGAGTCCGATGCCCTTGGTCATCGTCCCGCCACGAGTTTTTCCGCCACATTGACTTCTCCATCCAGCACTGCTGAATCCCGGCCACTCATGTTGAGGCTCCATGAATCCGAAATGAGACTCGATAGCTCAGAGACGGGACTCCAGGGTTCAGGGGTTGCAAGTCAGAGTCAAATGTCCAAGTACCAGAAGCTCTTTCCTGAGGCAGGAAGGAAGGATACGGGTTCATCACATCAAGGGGGGTCTGGGTCGGTATCGGATCAAGGAGTATCAGGTGATGTTGCAGAAATCAGACGCCACATTCATGACCTGCAGGAACAAGTGGCTTCAATTTCCGCGCCTCCGCCCAGGTACGACGATGCCTGAGTTGAGCTCCATTGATGCTACAGTCTTCATTGAAATCTATTACATATATTCAAAATTAGTGGGTAAATGAGATATCTGATATCATTTTCCTCACGGCGTGCAAGAATCATTCATTATTTCTAGATGATGAGATCAAATACGTAGATGTGGAGTTCTCTCCATTTGTTATCGTACTCTGCATTGAACGCTGTGAGACTCGCACCGCTTGAACGATTTTTTTTCGTATCATCGGGGTCGACTGCTTTGATGTAAACTCGGAAAGTTCCGTGGACAACAGATTCCAGTGCATCTGCACGTCTCTACATTGCAGCCTATCCAATACGTACTTGCTCATGATCAAGTGCTTGAGAAATAAAATCCTCTTGCAGAATACCGCTTCTCAATTGCAGTTTCAATTGCAAAATAAGTTGACACCCTTTCGAGGTCTCCGATAGGATCTTCATCGAGGCAGGAGATCTATTCTGGTAACCTGTGAATTGTGCCTTGATAAACCTGAGCCATGATGTCTCCAGAGTGATGCGGAGAGATGCGGACCCGTCACTCAAGCTAAGACAATACAAACACAATCTAGATCACCAATGATCATCTCATCGTATTTGTGCAATATTGGAATTCCTCACATTGTATGTTAATTAGATATTTGAATAGAATAGATTTAAACAATGACAAGCGCTTGGAAGTTCAACTAGCATCGTACCTTGGAGGGGGAAGAGCAATAGAAGCTACTTGTGCCTGGAGGTCATGAATATGACGCCTCATCTCGGCAACATCCCCTGACACCCCAGACTCTTCCCTTCTTCCTTCCTCAGGAAAGAGCTTCTGGTACTTTGTATTCTGACTCGCAACCTCGGTCCTTCGACTTTGGCTCGCACCCTCGGAACCATACTGTCTCGACGTAAGTGAATAGGATTCCGTAGTCCCGGATGCAGATATTGATGTGGCAGCAAAGGAAGGATATGTCGATGAGGCCGGAAAGGAAGGAGCAGTTGATTCGTCTGAAAAAGATCTAACGTGGCCCGGGGGATTGGTTTCCTTTCTGTCTCTCGCCACCACAGTGGTGTTTGTAGCACCTATAAACATGGGCTTTGGCTCTGGGTCCAGAACTACAGATAAGTGTTATTCATTGTAGAGATCAATGTGAAATGATAAAGACTGACCATATCTATCAGATTGATGGTTGCGCCTGCGGGCTTCTCGCTGGTGCAAGAAGAACAACAGAGCAAGTACCGCGGTCAAGACAATAATACCTCCTACGACCCCACCAGCAATCGCACCGACTGGAGTTTTCTTGGCCAATAAGGATGTCGGTGAGGATGAAGGCTCGGGTCCCGAAGTTGACGTCGATCTAGCTACCGCTGAAGTTGACGAAGAAGAAGGACTCGATAGATCCGGCATTTGGGACAAAGTCGAGAACCCCGGTTCATACAAGAGAAAGTCGACAATGAGCAGTTGGTTACTCGATTGGAGTACCGTCAAATTGACTGTGTGTTTTCCTGGGCTCAGTACTCCAGTCGTATAGATCGGCGTGAGTTTCAAGGGGTCGGTGGTGATTTTGACCGACTCAGAAACAGGTGCGCCACCGTCGATCGTGGCTAACAACACCAAAGGCGCAGCAGTTTCAACCATCCCATAGACCATCAGATTTGATCCTTGGATATTTATTCAGTAAATATGTATCTCGTTGGGATTGCGACTTGCCTGTGAAGGAAAAACTCAAAGAGTCGCCATTGGTATTGGAGCTGTGAGAGCCACTCTGAAACAGCAGTGACGGAACTTGGACCCCTGGAGGCTTTTCCGTGCTCCAAGAACCAGAATATTGAATCCCAGAGTAGCTATCATCGATGAGAAGAAAATTGTCAAGCAAGAGGGTGTTGGGGCCTGGTGTAACGACCATGAAATCAATCTCGGCCGAAGTTAAATTGGTCACCGAGAGGGCATGGGCACCTTCCGCCAGCGAAGGTGATTCGTACCACATGGAGTACCCGCCAGGGCTACCTACTCCAACGGTCATTGGGGTCGCGACTCCATCCAAAGTGACGCCATCAGCAGTTAGTGGGGGATAGCCCCAGAATCCAATTGATGTACCTATTCGAAATGAGCTATGATTTTGGTAAAACCGTGAAGCTACCCTGGAAGTCGACCCGCAGGCTCGATCCTTGTGGGGAGGTGGCAATCTGAGTGGACCCGTCGAAATACCCTTCGGGTCTAGTAGTCGTGGCTGAAGATAGTATCTGTAATTAACGAGATTCGATAGGACACAGAATAAAGAGACGTACTCCAACCAGGGGTTGAGGCTGCCGGAGATAAACCATCGAGAATATAGAAAATCTGGGAAGTTGAAGTTGACATGGCTTGCTGAAGAAAAGTCTACCAGAGACTTCGATATAGTCTAAATCAGTAGAGCTCAGTCCAAACTCATCAGCGGACTTTATCCCACCTGGGTTCGAGGAAAAGGCGATTCGGTGGCCCTATCTCACAGTGCAACATAGCATTTCAAGTTTCCAACAGTACTTACTTATATACGACCTGTACCGATGCGGTATACTGAATACAGGATCCCGAGAGTTACTCGTCAACAGCGCCCAAACAAAGCTGGCTGAGACCATGGGAATCCTGAGGAGACGTTCAATTGACCGTCGCGAAGACACTGAATCTAAACACGTTCCGCCATTATATTCATCCTATATATAAGTGCTCTTCGAGAGTCGCTCACACGCTGGTAAAAAGATCACTTGCGGGACCTCGACGATACATACATGACAGTATATCCTGATCTTAACGCATGTCGTCCGCCTAGAGGAGCCTATACCAGCCTAACAATTGAGCCATGAGAACGATTGTGTTTGGAAGAAGAAACATGACGTACGAGGATACTTGCCGAAAGCTCAGCACACAGGCTAATGAAGGGGTGCTGGTCGGAAAAATACATGATCCGACAATATCATGAGGAAATGGAAAGAGCTGGATTTTGGGATACTTAATACTCCATAATGGTCGCAAAGTCCTGCTTCGATCAAGCTTCGATCGCGACAAGGTCTGGGAGGTCTGACCGAGCTCCAGCTTCGTCGATAGAGAAACTGTGAAAGTATATCGAGAATGATATTCCAGCCTCATACATGGTAGCTCGAGCAGCAGCTGACGAGGAAGATGACTTTCTTAGAACGACGGTGGAAGACAAATCATTGCGAGCGCAGCCTCAGGTATGACAACTAAGGACAAACAACCGCTTTTCTACTTTCCGGATTTGGCAACCAGCTTTAGAATGATTGACGACCAAGGTACACATAAGGTAAACAAGTCAGTGAGGTGAACGAGTCAAAGTAAGGCTGATAGAGAGGAAATAAGGTCCATTCGGCATGGTTCTGTCATCAACTCTGTTTTCCTTTCACTATTCCGCATCTATACACCGACTGATAGTTTCCTGGGGCTGTAAACGGAAAAAAAAAGGAAACTGGGCTCGAGACATGCACAAAGTTGGTACTCATCCAGACACGTGAAGATGTTTCGAGCTGGTGGATGCAGCGTACCAACGAAGAGATGCTGGATGCCCGGATAATGTGCCAGCTTCGAGCCATCGGTATATCCGACGACATAAAGGAATGGGCAGAGCTCAGCTTCGGGACGCTCCCCAGAATGCTCAGCAAAGACAAGGTTTGGAAGATCGACAAGCCGCAGGTTTTGGGATGTACTCTCGGCGCTTTTCGGGCCTGTCAGTCTTCGCGTTCTCTGAATTCGACATGCCGTGGTTTTCCGCGATGAATGCCGAATCTCAGATTGATATTGTGCCGCCCGGGCCATCCCGAATTAGAGCGTGACTAATAGTGACATGTGTGACCCTTCCACTTTGGTTTTTGCTGCATCTTACCTTGTGTCAAGGATGGACCAGGATTTATAACACACCTCCTCGATTGTCGTTTTACACTTGCGCGAGCGACTCTTCTTTCACGTGATGGCGTTAGGAGCAACGAGCTGGGGCGGCTGACAGCCCGAGACGACCAGAATTGCCTCCTAAAATTTCTTTCTCTCTAATTGCACCTCGATTCTTTGGCTGGCCATTCTCGACGCGCATATTGTTTTCGAATTGCACAATGTTTTGTTATAAAGCTCTTGCTCTTTTCGCTGGTGTTTCAGCAACGATGGCTTCCTTGACGCATTCGTTGCCTTCGCTGCCTGGGATTGTGGTAGACAAAAGGTATTTCCATCTTTTTGTTGTTCTGACTGGAGTTCTCATTACGAGCGTTAGAGGCTGCGGCTCTGACCTTGGCGAAGAAGAAAATGCGGGTCATTCAGCAGAAGTTTTTGCGGGACTTCAACGAGGCCAAGCTACATTTTCAGCAGCCAGCACATGCCAGGAACTTGAAGTCGCGCACCCATCATGCCCTCGCTCAGGCTGTTTTTGGCTTAGGCGACAGAGCTGTTACGACTTCTACAAAGACGAGCTCGGCGAAGACATCATCGACGTCCAAGAAATCATCGACGACCTCCGCGAAGACTTCCTCGGTAAAGACCACTTCCTACCTCCGCGAAAACTACGTCCACTGTCTGTAGCGAAAGTCACATCCAATTCTGCAGCGAAAGCCTCAACAAGCGCTCCAGCGAGAGCCGCGTCGCCAACTTCTTCGACGAACAGCATATCGAGTTCGTCAGCGAATACCATGTCGACATTCTTCGACGAGCATATCGAGCCCTTCAGTGAAAGCCGCGTTGAGCCTCTTCCACCTCTGGGGCTGATCCTGGCAGAGTGACCTTGACCCAACCGTCATCGATTTCGTCTCAACCGACATTGTTTCAGCCGACATCGTCTCAATCGACCTCGACCTCACCGACCTCGGTCAATCGACCTCGCCTTGCCAATCGACTTCGTTGGAATCGACCTCGTCTCAAATGATATCGAGCTCCGACTTGATCTCGTCGAGCGTTAACACTGCCTCGGCGACCCAGAGCTCTGCATCCTCGTCCTCCCAGACCACCACATCAACAGCTTGTTTAGCGACCTTTACTGTAAGTCGTCGCCATCGTACTAGAGTACTGAACTAATACACTGAAAGATCAACTACAATGTTATTGTCGACTCCAATGCAAACGGACAAGTCTCGTCAGTAATCATCTTCAGTACAAACATTGGCCTCATTAGATTCCAGAGACTCGCAGTTGATCAGCCAGACAAATGTTCTCAACGCCGCCTATGCGCCGACTGGTCTGTGCTTCCTTCAAGGCCCTACGGTTCAATATGTAAATTCAACCTGGTTCTCGACTGCTGGCCCTGGCAGTCAAGAGCAAACCGACATGAAGACCACACTCCAAAGGGGCGACTTCACATGCTTGAATGTAAAGTTTTCGTCTAGTATTCATTCCATGATTGACATTCCTCGTAGGTTTACACTGTTGGATTTCAGGCTGGATTAGGTGAAGGTCTTCTCGGGTATGTCTCACCTACTTTTCTTTGTTTCGCACTGACAGTCTGTCTAGATATTCCACGTTTCCTGTTAGCTACTCTGGAAACCCGAAAGACGACGGTGTAGTTTTGAACTACCAGACACTTCCCAATGGTCTGATCGACGGCTACAACCTGGGACAGACGCTCACGCATGAAGTCGGTCATTGGTTCGGTTTGTATCCAACGTTCTGAAGTATTCCTCGCTCATTTTGCCAAACTTTAGGACTTTTTCACACCTTCAGCAATGGCTGCGTCGACGGCCCCAATGGCGGCGACTACATCGCCGGTCAGTGAATCGTTTAATGCCATTTTTGTTGCTGATTACGCCACAGATACTCCGGCTGAGGCCAGTGGAGCGAGTGGCTGTCCTGTCGGGCGAGACAGCTGTCCAGCTCTCCCAGGCGCTGATCCTATCCACAACTACCTCGACTACAGCGCTGATCCGTAAGTTTTGCGTTCATCGACTCTTCAGGCGTTAGTAATTCATCTTCAGATGCATGAGCTCTTTCACTCCCGGGCAAGCGCAGCGCATGCAGCAACAGGTTATGACTTACCGTACGAAGAAGTAGTCTGTAGATTTTCAGTAATAGACCGTTCGCCACGAGTCCGACTTGGTGATTGAGCAAGAAGTTGTGAATTCTTAATTTGGCAGCAACACATTTTTCTCACCTCGTCCATGTCAAGCTCTGTCACGGTTCACATTTCTATTGTACCAATTGTCGAATTATTCGACTTCTCTAGGTACTATGCCCCGAAATAATGGTTTCGTCTTGACTTCGTCTCATCTGTTTTGCACAATTGGAAGCACAAAACCCGAGATGGATCGGAAGACAAGCGCCTGGCAAGGTCATTAGCGACATTGATGCTGCTGCCACTGAAATCGGTGGATTTTATTGCTACAACCGGACAGTAAGTGCCTCGATGTTTGGACCCACGAAAGACTGACGGCAAACCCACCTTTCAGCGCCCTTGGATTTCCAGAACCAGCTTCACGTCTCCCAATACAAGGAAGACCATTCAGAACGTTGCAAAACAACCGCAATATCTTCAGTCGAGCACAGCGGGAGGCGGACGTGGGCTATTCACGGTACCCTGCCTCATTCGCTCGTTCAGCTCATTATTGTCTTCAAACGGCTCCAGGTACGATACCATTCATTCCAAACCTGAAGACGGTCTCATAGGCAACAGGAAATCAAGGAATGGACCGCCCAGTCATGCAGCATTCCAAGCTCCCTTCCTTCCTTCCTACCGACATCATCACCGACATTGACGACCACACGGACGATTTCCCTCCTCCAGCCACCGCATCATGGAGGCCCGGATATTTTCCCTTTCGGAGGTCCTGTTCGCATGCTCGAATGGATAACCTGCAATATCTCTGTGCGCCGGTGGATGTTTAATCGCAATCTCGACGCATTGAGGATATACGACCGCCATGACGCCCTTTATGGTGCTCCAGTCATTCGTCGCTATGGAGAAGCTGGATTCAAAGCCGCTCTTCTGGACCCGTACAGCCATGTCGCGAACTACTTTCGATATTCGACGGCCTTTCGACTCTTATAGTGTTAAACTGGACAAAGATACAGGAATAGAACAATTCTTCTTCGTGATGGCTCCACTATTAGCAGGCATGTGGCCAGAAGCTATAGTCAAAGACACAAAAAAGGGAAGTATGGAGTCAAATCGCACCGGCATGAAGGAAACTTGGAAGATCCCAGTCTGGTGCATTCATTTGTTTTCAGCGACAGCGATCAAGGGAACCTGTGGAAGTCGGAGAACACGTCGGTTTTAGGTCCGACTCCTCAGGCATCAGGAGTCAGGAATCAGGGAGGAAGAATCAATCGCACCTTGATGACTTCATGTTCCAGAGCTGTTCTCACCACTGGATTGGTGTGGTGGTTTTCAACTTATTTGCGGCAAGTTTGTGGATGAAAGTTTAAGCGCTCGCTGAATCGGTCATGTGGCAACTCTGTCACATTCCGCACCTTCGCAGCAATTGTCGAAACCTGCCTGCCTGACTCCTCGGTCTCCTGCCCTTCCCATGACCTTCGGCTTCAGCCTATTCATAGATAAATGGATGAACCAAGCTCCCAGTCTCTTGCTTTAGCCCACCATGGCTGACTCTGAAACTCCCCCAGACATCGAAAAGGCCTCAGTAGAAAGCGAACATCCCAACACTAACGGCACATTTCACCAATCACAGCTGGGTGCAGATGCCAGGCTCAAGGGAGTCCGAAATTTCTTTAGTATGTTGGATCCAGCCTACGCTTTAGCTGTCGAGAAGGATGCCTTGACTGTCGAGTATACGGAAGAGGAAGAGCGCAAGGTCAGACGAAAAATCGACTGGAGAATTCTGCCTCTTGTCATCGGGAGCTTCCTCTGTAAGGACGTGTTTCGCTCAGCCTCGATTTGTCCCTCATTGGTTCTGTTCAGTCAATCAGTTTGGTGAGCCCAGTTTCGTACCATAGCTCTGTTGGTCGAACTTCAACTTCCTCTTAGACCGGACCAACATGTACTTAATCGTTCAATCTTCACCCTCGTACAAATCTCATACGTCTTTCTTTCTATAGCGGCAATGCTCATGTCATCGATGCCTTTAATGAAAATTATGTATGCATCAGTTCGATACATGATTTCTCAATTCGCTGAATGAGATTTCAGGAAATCACCAGCAATAGCAAATGGACCCTTCGCTCTCTCAATTTTCTATGTGGGATACTGTCTGTGCACTTATTCACTACTTCATCCGCGATCTAATCGAATCATAGGCCTACTAGAGATGCCCGCAAATGGTTCGAAAATCGTTTGTTTTGTCACGATTTCTATTTCTGACATTCTTGGGCAGTGATGCGCCATCATTTATTTCAGACCTAAAATGGAAATTTACCTCCTTTTCAGGTCCTTCAGAGGCGCTATTGGCGCAAACAGATTGTAAACACCTCTTATGCTTCATTCAACATTCAAGTATTCTGAATCCCTCTCCAGCTTTTTTATTTCTCTGCTTTTCTGGGGACTATCCTCTATTTCGTTTGTTTACGCCCGTGGGTGATTTTTTCTTTCGCGTGATTTTCGTGGATTCATTATTTGATTAGAAGGATATGCTGCGCTTCTTGTTCTGCGGGTCCTTCTAGGTATCGCGGAGGCTGGATTTTATGCCGGGGTGATCTATTACCTGAGCTTTTGGTACGAACGGTGAGTCTTTGGGTTCAATGTCGAGGGTTGCTGATATTAATCCTACACTAGACGCGAGCTGGCTTTGCGTATCAGGTTATTTTTCCTTCGTTCCATTTCATTGCCCCACTCACCTTCAATTTTGCAGTCTATCCATGACCGGGACTTATCCAGTAGGTATTTGACCGGACGGCATCGACAGTTCTGACCGCTATTTCTAGGGTGCCATTGGCGCAAGTTGATGTGATTGATTCTCTAGAAATATGTCTGACGAGTATACAGGGTCTTGTTGCTTTCGGGCTTGTGCGTGCTCACACCTCGGTGCTGGTCGGATGGCAATTTCTATTTCTGGTATGTCTAAATGGAAAAGCTCTACCTGGCGACTCAATTTTCTCAGATTGAAGGAATCCCGACCATGATAATGGCGGTTCTGATCCTATGTTTCCTGCCATCCTTCCCTTTCGCAGCCGGTAATCTTACGCCTCGCGAGAGGAGCATCGCTCAGGCAAGGTTAAATCGGGATCATAGACCACAATCGCACGGCGGAATGTCCGGTTGGCAAGGTTTCAAGGCCGTCGTTCAAGATCCTAGTGCCTGGATGTTGATGCTGATCTATGCCAGCTGTAAGTCAATTCTCGTCTTGAAAAAAATATCACATTGACTGTTTTTTCGTAGTCAATGTCGGAGTCGCCACTATTTCTTACTTCCTTCCCACAGTTCGGTGAACATTCATGTTACTTTTTCATCGTAATGACTTTCGCTAGTTGATCAACGGGCTTGGTTTTCCTCAATCAATGCTCAAGGACTCACAGCTGCTCCTTATGCGGCCGGGTGGTTCATGGTCTTATTCCAAGCAATTCATTCGGACAAGACAAAGGACAGAGGTTACCATATCATGCTTTCTTGTGCTGTATCCTTCATTGGCTATGTCATTTTGGCTACATCAGTGCAGAAGAGCGTTGGTGCGGCTTATTTCGCGCTCTTCCTGGTCGTAGGCGGCAATTACAGTCTGTTCCCGCTCGTCATGAGCTGGGCGGCCAATACTTTTTCTCCAACCTCGAAACGCGGTGTCGGGACTGCCTTCATTGTTTCGGTAAGCGAAACATCATACTTCTGACCCCTGGCGCTCAAAACTTTCCTTTAGATCTCGAATACAGTTTCGATGTGAGTGGAAGTGATGCCATCCTGTTTTGAATACTGATCAAGCTTGCGTCTCAGAGCGTCTCCGCAAGGTAACTTTTCGTTTCGTCTCTTCTGAGCGCTGACAGTGGGCGCAGTTTATTTTGATGCCGAGGACAAGTTCAGAAAGGGGCATGCAATCTCAGCAGCGTATGGAATCCAACTTTTTATGGCTGCGACTGTATTGATCAACTTCAACAGCTGCCTGTTTCTGTCATTCATAACAGCATTCATTTTACGAACCCGACTGGCGAGGCTCAATAAGAGAAATCAGAAGAAGCTCGCGGCGATGACTGAAGAGGAAAAAAATACTGGAGATGCAGAGATCTCTGATAATGATCCTAGATACGTCTTTATACTTTAAATCGAAAGCGTCGTTTATCTGTGGCGCTGTCATGTACCTTGTATCAATCAACTCGGCAGGCCTTGTGGCCTGGACCGATATCTGTTATATATGTATTCTCTAGGCTGTACAAATGCTATTGGTCTATGCTGGTTCAAATGAAACTTGTCTTGATGACGTAGACCTCTACCAATCAGAACTTGAGAATGTGGACAAGATGCCAGAGTCACTCACAGTATGCAAATTTATGTTCCAAGTTCTTAATCTTGACTGCAACAAGACAGGTCAAGGAGGCTCAAGCGCTCAGGACCGATGATATCGGTTCGACTTTTGTGTGTTATTATCACTATCATTATTCAGTTGGTCCTTCAGCCAGGATTTGGCCCAAGCTACTAATTCCAGGAAGTGAGCGCTTGAAGAAGCACGGTTTGTTCAGCGGGCAGTTATACAACTTGGATTGTTTAATCTGAGCGCAACAAATATACATACAGATATAAGCAGGCCCGAGGTATGCCATAGCTACCGTTGCATCAAGGATCATTTATTCTACTCTTCCTTCCTTCAATCACTACTGATACCATCTTGATTCTCAGATTCTGAGTCGCATGATCCCGGTGGTCTAGGTGTAAGGAAGGCCCGTCGGGTGACTGATTAACTGCGCGATTTATGTATTACTATGCATGTACCAGACTGGCTCTTCAAGTACAGTACCAGAACGACTCAATCATAGGTGAAACATAATCACTAAATGCGGATCACGTCACGGCAACGTTGACTGACATGATTTTAATTGTCGGATCAGAGACCATGATCTCTGTGGCAACGGTGGCGTTTGCAGAAGATTTCTTCGGCCTAGTTTCCGTTGCCTTTACTTGCCTGCTCTGAGGTCGACACACAAGTTTCATAATTATGGATGAGATCAGGTACTATTTCGAAGCGGCCGTCATCAAGCGACACTGACAGGAGTCTCCAATGTGATCTGTCAGTTGGAAGGCATTGTAAGATTACTATCTTGCCAAGGTCACTCGCCATACTAGTCTTGGATACTGCCGATTCGCACGGAGGAAGGAAGAAAGGATAGCCATGGAGCAACTCGACCTTCATCGAGACACCGCTATCATTATCGAGATCCTTTGTGCTCCTATGGCAATGAATAAAACTCAAATCAGCTATATAAGGTCCACAGAGTCGAATTAGAATCCTTAGCTGGTCTCGCCTTCCTCTAAATTCTAGTATCTCAGTGCAGGCCACTAGTTACTCTCATATCTTCCAATTACTTTCAACCATCTCTCTACTTCACAGAAAATGGTCAACGCTGTCCATATCATCTACATTGCGCTTGTCGCAGCTTCGCCGATTATGGCAGTCCCGGTGTAGGTCTCTTGAATGTTTCATGTTTCTCACAAGCTCATTTCATTCGTAGAGTGCCACAGGATGTTCAGGCAAGAGACCTCGAGGCACGATTCTCCTTTGGAGATTTCATATCCCAGGTCGCCAAACCCATTGCGGAGACCGCTGCAACAGTGATTGCTCCAACCGTTAACACTGTAGCTTCCGTTGCAGCTCCGCTTGTACAAACAGCAGCGAAAGCCGCCGACAAAGCAATTGGAGGATCCCCGCCAGCCGCTGCTGCCAAAGCTGCAGCGCCACAGATGGCCCGCAAGGCACCCGCCCCGGCCAAGAAGGCAGCACCACCAAAGACCGCCGGGAAGGCGAAGTCGGCCAGCGGAAAGAAGAAATGATGATGATAAAGGCGTGAACTTGAGCTCCGGAGTTTCAGAGATATCCAGATGTGATTGTGAAGAGATTAAGCAATATGATGAAAAAGAATTCTCTTACTACCATGAATGTGCTGGGCGAGACGATATAACTGGGCAAGCATCTGTCAAGATATTGGGCGACAAGGTCGGCATACGCGCCACCGCTCCGTCTGGTGCTCGTCGAATGCTCATCGAAGCTACTGAAAGCAGTAATGGTGTGTGTGTACAGATCTACGGGTATTGAGTCTAGTATCAAGTCGTCCAAGGGGACTAGTCCGGCGACCGACCCTCTATGAGGAGCCTCGATAGAGGGTCCGGTGTCACGGCAACTGCCGTGGCAGGTGGCCCTTGGTGTGATCGCGATGTGTCATCTTTGGCGGATGGGAATTTGGTCATGACATCGGTTGTATGACCACATCAGCTCAAGTATCTTTGTTCGCTCGTTCGTCGTGCGCTAGGCTCGTTATTGGTGGTGTATCACAATATGTGGACCTCAGAAAATGTCATATATGATATCAATATCCAAACTGACCAAATTGTTTCAAGGCTAGGCCCATTATCTTGTCACATTCCCTCTGATGGAGAGTTTGGTGAATAAATTATTCCAGATATTCTACATGTACCAATTCAGCTCCAGAATCGGTTTCATATCTCTGAAGCTCATATTCAGTGTTTGAGCAACGTTCTGCCTGTAGTAATGTCTCTCTGCATCATATGAATCATGTCATATGAAAATTCCCATGCGCCAGCGATGACTCATTGACATCACGCCAAGCTCCATCACTCACGGCATTAGCCGTGATCCCAGCCTCTCTGACAAGAAGTTTGCCTCTTGCCCCGTCAGAGAGGCTGGTTACGAGCCTACAAGGGGACCTTCTGCTTGCACCATACTGCCTTGGATTCTGCGATGAGGCAGCTGACAGCGCTATCTGACATGCTGGCATAGTGGACCTGCGAGAGGCTGAAGTGTCGTTTATCTGTGGCGCTGTCATCATGTGCCTTGTATCAATCAATTCGACAGGCCTTGACCTGGACCGATATCTGTTATGTGGTCTCTAGGCTGCACAAATGCTATTGGTCTATGCTGGTTCAAATAAATTTGTCTTGACGACATAGGCTCTACCAATCAGAACTTGAAAAGATAGACAAGATGCTAGTCACTCACAGTATGCAAAATTGTGTTCCAAGTCCTCAATCTTGGCTGCAACAAGACAGGTGAGTTCGCCTGCGCGTCGAAGGCCGAGTTGAACTCACAATCTGGGATTGATATTTTCAGCTGAAATATCCCAACGCAACCTAGAAGTTATGTGAGATCAGCAATTTGACGAATCAAAATGGACAATCACTTACTTTTAAGACCAGTGGGCGAGGGGGGAGGCTGGTGAATTTCTAGCATCAGCGATTTCCATCAGGACACTGCAATGGGGAGACAATCAATAAGAGTGAAGAAGATTCAGAAAGACATACTGAGGAGTTTGAGGCCTCATTCGCTCACTGTAAGTAGCATGGAGTTAATTGCTGTGATGTTGGAAATGTATGATGACAAAGTGAAAGGATAGTAATCGGATGGCGGTCCATCAGACTAGTGTTGCCGTGGCTGGCTAAGCCGCCAGCCTGATGAGCCGAAGCTGCGGCTAAGGGTCAGCTTCAGCTCATAAGCCGTAGCCGATCATCGGCTTGGTGGTTCCAGCCAGCTAAGCCGACTTGATTCATCAAAAAATGCTGTATTTGCTTCTTAGAACCTGTTAGAACATTCTCAAACTCCACCGCAACATTGGTGGTCTTCTGATACTGGAGATTCAATGATTTGTCAAAATTGATGCCAACTGACTCTGTCAATATCCCAAAACCTTCCTGCCAAGAGAATGAATTGTGTTTGAAATGTTTAGAAAATTTGAATTTAAAGAAAGAGACATCCCAGATATTTTCCCTGTGAGGCTATAACAGCTAAAAATCAGCTTAAGCCATAGCTGAGCCATTAATCGGCTAAATGAGCACAGCCTCTCACACCTCGGGAAATGGTGCAGAACCTATCACAAGAGACCACAGAGGTCCAAATATGCTCAATGTATCTGAACCAGCTGAGAAGCTGTTTCAGCCTAAGCTGTTGTAGCTGCGGCTTAAATTGGCTCTGGCTAAGCTGAATTTCGGCTCGGCTAAGGCTTACAGCCAAGCTATTAGCCTTAGCCGCGGCAACACTAACAGAGGCAAACAATGGACTCTTGTAATGACAGCAACAGTGAGTCAGATGAATGTGTCATCACCTAGTTGGGTATTTAGTTCCCAGGACTAGCCCCAAATGAGACACAAAGGCTGTGCCATGTGGCAGTGACATGAATGCAAAATGCATCAAAAGTGCTTCTTACGCAGGCTCATCACTTATGTCTGTGGGTCGGTAAGTGGACTTACCAGCTTACCTGACATCATGTGACAAATTGCCCTTTTCAGAACGGGCTCCCACGGCCATCTCTTTCGCCTTGACCTTCGTACAACTGCACCGTTTCAGACGAATATTGCCAAAGAGACCACAAGACAATAAGGGGAGAATTTTATGCCTCTTTTATGGTATCTACTATATTTAATTGCAGCTGCCTGAGGCTTTTCAGATTTCACGCCTGGCTCTGTCATACATTTTCAGTTCTGACATCTTCGAAATGCTTTGATCGTGGACTGTAGGAGTACAAATAACAATAAATTCGAGCTCTAGTCTAGCTAGAATGTCTTCATGCCCTGATTTCAACATACAATAGAGCTGTGAGACTGAAGATTGGCGCTGCACACAGAATGGACAGTGCCATGCATGGCAAATACCATAGTTGGTAAGTACAAATAGTATGTCTCTTTCCTTCCCAACTTTTGACCATGTATCAAGATTCAGTAGCTACTTGTCTTGGAGTCTCAAGACAATACTCAGGTGCTGCAGGCTCCGAAAATTTTCAGTAACTGTACAGAGACATTGATTGGACTCTTGATGTGTATCCATCCTATTGGAACTGTGGGTGAGTTTCATTTTAACTTCCAAATACGGCAATATTTCAATGCTTGCAGTGTGGTGCCCACTATCAAATTTCATGTGGGGATGTACATCTATGCCATAGTGCTTGGATTTATGACCATAATTAATGGATTCATTGCTGATATACACTGGAATCTGCCATTATGGCTTCAGTGCAGCAAGAGAAACTTGGTTTCTAACAGAATGCGCTGCAGGCGCTGGAAAATTTCGATAAAATAGGCACAGTATAACAAAGGTTTGTGCTCTAGATTGTTTTTTGCATAGATATGGTCATTGCAGCCAGAAATTGATGTGTCAGGTCCATTCTGAGTCAAGCTAGAGAACAAAATGCATCAAACATTCATCAGACTTTGCTGAGGTCATCTGTTGGCTTACGGCTCTGAGAATTCACACAGTGAATGCTTTGTCTTTCATGGTATGTCCTTGCACTCTCCACTTAACCAATCTTGAAAATCTTGATAGTCCACAGGAGTAAGTGGTAAGCCCTTACGCACTCCAGATGGAGTGCCTCGGTCTTTGCCTGCAGTGTAACTATAGGGTTTCAACACCCCAGACCTCAAGCTTCTCATTGGATAATGTTTGTAAAACAGCCTCTCGCACGGACTTCAGTTAATGCATGTTGACCAACCCAAACGCTAAGCGGTGGAGACCATTTTTGTTTCAGTTCTCCTTTCAATTTGGAACTACAAACTCTTGTTCCAAGCCTGATCCAATTTTTCTTTCTTCCAAGACCTCGAGGTATGTTGAAATTACCCCTTGTGCTCTTTCGCCTCCATGATTTTCAGCAGTAATCGCATTCTTGTTTTTTTTTCTAGGACAGCTATATACACGGCCAGGCTCCTCGTTTAGGCCTGCATCAAGTTCACCGGATTTAAAGCAGGATCAAATCCCGCTTTACGCCCAATTTAAAAAATATTTCAAATATTATTAAAACTCCTGTTTCAGATGGCCCTAAGCCCCAAATTGAACTCTGCTTCAAATCCACCAAGTTTCATTGCTGCCTTGATACTTTGCTTGCAGTTTTCAGCAAACCGTTGAACCTTTGATCAGCTCATGATGTCAGTGCTCAATTTGGACAAGCAAGGTTCGCACGGACCTTATTTCCGCTCTACCACCAATCTTATCATTTTTTGCCAGTTTATTGCATCCAGCCAGGTTCAGGTGGCATCCAATGCAAAGTTTGCAATGATGGTTTCACTTTCACAGCCCAGAAAGCGAGAATCCAATGTCATGAGAAGACCGACAAGCACCGGACCACGTTGAGCGCCTACTTAGAGGAGCTCCCCGCCTGTGTATACTTAGTCGAATCTGCTTTATTTGCCGACTTTCACTCTTTGAAGAAAACTGGATCTTACCTCAAGCTAGATCTGTTGAAGGTTGGTCTGGAACGGACTTATGTATATTTTCTTTATTTCTTTCATCTTATCTTATCAGACTCCTGTTTCATGCTATAGATACCATTTCATGCCGTCGTCCTACCTCAGTCATTCACCATATCTGTGATTGTCTGAGGTATGCAATTTCTATCTACTTTATCTTTCATTTAGCTCATGAATTACCTGTAGACTCATTTTATTCATCTAACAGGTTAATACAGTCATTCACCATATCTGTGATTGTCTGAGACTCATTTTATTCATCTAACAGGTTATGGGCCCCACTGCGCCTAATTAATCTACGAATAATTGCACAGATCTATATTTCGAACGACTCACCGAAACTTCTGTACCGCTGCGTACTATTTGACTCAACCCCTGAGAATGTCCTCGCTGTCCCATTTCCAGCTGCCAGATGACCAGAAATTCAATGGACTCAACTACAATGATTTCAATCTGGTCTGGGTATCTGCTATTGTTGGAAGAGGACTTGGTGGATATTTTTTGGGAACGGTGAACATACCGGCGAATTCCCACACCGCTGCTGCCGCTGCCGCTTCTACAACTACCGCTGCCACGTTGACAGGCTAGGTAGCTGTGATGTATCACCATGAACCCTCGACTCCTGTGACATCTGTCAGACCGTTTTACAAGGAATACATCGCCAGGAATGCCTACATCATTTCTTCATTCATTTCCAATTGCAAAGACGTCTGTGCCCTTACCATCAAGACTGATGGTACAGCCAAAGAGCTCTGGGATTCTGTTAAACTCAACTACGGAACGGCCTCCCTTCAAGGTCGGCTGAACGCCAAGAAGATCTATGAGCTATGCACCCTGAGCTCTAATGGCAGGCGATATGGAAAAGTATTTAAAAGGGAAGAAACAAGCTTGGGCAGATCTCACTGCTCAGGATGGCAAGGTCGAGCTGGGCAAATACCTCGCTGATCTCGCTGCAGGTCTGGGGATGGATTACAGCTCAATATTCAATGCGGTCATGACAGCTCCCACCGTGGTTCAAGCTGAACAGAAGATCAATCTCCATTTGGTGGTCATCAATCTGGCTCAGGGATCGTCTATGTCGGTTACCCCAAATGCTCTCGCTGTCAACTCCAATTCAAATTCGGGTGGAGGTCCTTGGTGATACGCAAATTGTCGTCGAAGGGATCACAGGACGGAGAAATGTTGGCACCCAGGAGGTGCTGATGAGGCAAATGCTCTGACTTGGTGGAAGGAGATGATGGTGGCCAGAGCCGCGGTGAAAGGGAACGGGGGAGCTTCGAGTTCGAATCCACAGGCCAATTTCAGTCAACATTGTCGCTATGGCAGTCTTGGTCGAAGATGAGGTGGATCAGGACACAATCATTGCCTTATTTGACCAGGCAGACCCCATCGAATTCGAACTGCCAGTCATTGTTGCTGTTATCCCTGGCGATATTTCTCAAAGCCCTTTTGTCCCTGCGGACCTATGTCAGCTTGTCGACTCCTTTCCCCTGTTAACGAGATGGGCGAAGAAACCTACTTCATCTCGATTCAGCTGCCTCTGACCACTGCTTCATAAACCGCTCTGACTTCGTGTCCTACACCGAGAAGAAGAATCAAAGGATCTTCCACCTTAGTGAACAAAGGTGGTTTTGAGATCTTGGGAGAAGGAAAGGTGCTGAAAGAATTCAACATCGGGGGAGCTTCCCATCAACTTTCATTTGAGAAAGCTATCCATACCCCAACACTCGCTGCGAATCTCATTTCTGTCAGCAAATTGGATGAGCTCGGTTTCTCCATTACTTTTGGTGGAGGCAAGGGCATTGTCACTGGTCCAACTGGCGAATTCGCTGTTCGTCAGAGTGAAAACCGAATGTATGAGCTTGGTCACAGCATTACATTCTCCAGAAATCCCTCAGCTCTAGCAGCGACAGCAGCTCCTCTCAAAACTTGGCATCGTCACTTCGTTCACTGTGATGACAAGAAGATCCTGGAGATGGACAAGTTGGAACTAGTCAATGGCTTGAAATTGACCAACAGATCCGCCTGCAGCAAGTGCGAGCATTGCATTTTGGGGCGTCAGAAGCGAGAACCATTCAACTGACCCATTGCCCATGGTAACATGATAGCTGGGGATCTCGTTTGCATTGATCTGTTTGGACCCGTTCTGACTATGTCGGCCGGTGGAGCATATTATGGGATGGTCTTGACAGACACTGAGACCAAGGTCAAAGATGGCTTCTTTTTGAAGAACAAGGAGGCTGTTACGACCATTGCAGCTTTCGATGCATACCTGTAGGAAGTTCGAGACACAGACACCATGGGCAAAGTGTCATGCACCATGGGACATGCATCCAGCCTGTACCAGGGCTGCACCCACATCGTACCTAGAACAGAGATTCAAGATTGACAGTTGCCCCTTTGGGCGAACAATGGGCGGGTGTTGAATTGGAGTGCAACCATGTACACGTGATATTCACTGGTGTTTGCAAGAAGGGAAACCGTGCACGTGAGGATTTGAACCAGTTCAAATAAGTTAATAACAATGAAAATTAACGATTATATTACAATTGTGGGGTATCTGTGACACTATCCGCCAAGTCAAAATTGGAACCTTTGATTTTGACACCATGAGCCTTTGCAATTCTGTTGAGATCAGTCCGCAGTAATTTCACCATAACTGGGCGAGCGAGAGGATGCAAGACATCAAATGCACCTGGCATACTGGGTTCATAGACCAGCAGTGATGTTTGTGATGATTCAGCAGTGACTGGTGGAGATATTGATGGAGCAACTGGTGGTTCAGAAGTCGAAGCTGCATCAACAGGGACAGAGACAGGCAAATAAACCAGTGATGGCCCAAGTAGATTTGATATATTCGCCACGAGTGAAGCAGCACTGAGAGGCTCCAACACATCTGGTTTAGCTTTCTTTCCAGAGCACTCTCCCCCACCATAAGGATCAGGATGGGTGTGTGTTTTTGATTTCACATTCACACCCATCACTTGTGCCATTTCGGTTCAAGAATGCTGGTTCAGAGCAACAGACTTTTGGACCTTTGGTGGAAGAATGCTGTTTTGTAGGGTCTTCAAGGTTCCGATAGCTTCATTGACAGCTGAAAGCAAGTTATGGATCGTGTCCGGAAATTGTGATACTGGAGTCGCTTCAAGGCACAGAAGCAGCTTGCAGACTCGTCCCTTGATTAATGACGCGCTTGGCCCATGCAACGAGTCAACAACCGATTGTGAACTTTGTGAACTGCCACTGGTTCTGAGCTTGGCTGATGAACCAGATTCAACAAATGCTCGATTTGTTCAAGGACTTCTCTCAAAATTTGCGTATAAATGAGCCTGTCATGTCCGATTGCATGTGCATGATGCAAGGAATATTTCCCCAAGATGCATGTCATGTCAGGATAGGTCTTGATAGTGAGGTGACAGGGACATCCTGTCTGCTTACTATCCACTCGACGATAGCGGTCAGGAAACTTCTTCTCATAAAGTTTCTGGCCTCCGGTACTGGCTCAAGAAAACATATAAACAGTCCGACTGGACCAGTGGCCAATGTTCATAAAAGAGTTGGTCTGACAGAGCTCGATGCATTTTTTCTTCTTCTTCTCTTCATCTTTCAACCATGCATTGAACACAGCCATGGAGTCCCATTGATGTTGATAACTGTGGTCTTGGTCATAGGTAAATCCACAACGAGCATTGGGATCTGCGGTGTCTGAAGAATCATGGCCAGGCTCCACATCGCTGTAGGCCTCAATTTGGAAAGAACACGTTGATGGAGGCACAGAAAAATCTCCCCGAGTTGATCTTTTGTGAATATTGTCAGAAATGAGAAAGGGAGATTGGTTTTAGAGTTGAAGGAATGGAAAGACATGATGGGGGAGAGCACAGAACAAGTACAATGGCCCATTCATTGTTAATCTTCAACATGGTATGCAGAAATAAACAATGGACCAACAATGGATGCTGTGAGAGATCCTTGCGGACGGTGTGGAAAACGAGTCAGAAATGTCGCGTCTGAATGAACAAACACACACAACACCACTAACACCTCAATACACGCTTTATATTCTCTTAAGTAGTTCGGGTGTCGAATAACTTCAGTTCTCGGAACAACTCACTTCGTTGCGAAGTTGTCTTGGACTTGTCTCTTTTGAAAGAGCGGGTTTTTGTTTCTAGAATTTTTAAGTGCTGTTAACACTAAGGGTGGTCTCTTAACACTAGAGTTCGAAACTAGAGGTTCCGTAGTTCAACTAGAGATCTTTGCTAGACTAGAAGCACTTGTAATGCCAATTCTTTCAAGACTAGACTTTGTTCTGATTTCTGGTTTCTTAAGCTCAAACTAGAGTTCTAGACCGAGAGACAATTATATTCGTTCCTTTGTCCGCTTCCAGCAAACAGGATTGCTCCTGCACTAGACCTAGACTGGGGTACAATGCTCTACTATTTTACTACAAACTGCAGGCCTTATATACTTTACAAAACAGATGATAAATAAGATATGAGTCAATGTCCAAAGCTCTGCCGAGGTGTTTCGCCAAGGTGTATCAATCAGCATTAAGTGTACAAAAATAGAACTTGTCAACCTGAGACCTCCTATGTGGAGCCCAAGCCGATCTGGTATAGATGAAGAATCCTACTTGGTCAGAACATTCTGTCCTCATAGTATCTTCTAATAGATGTGTGTCTTGTTGTCTTTGCGGTCGAAAACCGTTTTTAAGGAACATCATCCGTCCTTCCTATAGGTCTTTCTTTCTTTAGGGGTTGCCTTTGCCTGATTGTTTTGTTGCTCATTAACAACAGATAGGGTTCGGATAGAGTTCCGGTCATGTAATTTCCATGACACAGGTCTGGAGCACTGTGCCACTTATGCGCTCACGCTGATTGTACATCCTTTCCTTTGTGCAACTCGTCAAGTCTTGAATAGACATCTTAGTTCATAGTTCTTCGTCATGTATTCAGCCTAGGCCATTATGTGGACAATGCTAGTTCGTTCTTCTGATAGACGGCGACATTGCCTCATTGGTCTCTTATACACTTTCAGGGCTGATAAGTGCAAAGCGGTATGACCAAGGTCCATGCGCGTTGGTCTTATTGGCAACGTGAAGCTTCGTTCCAATGCTCCTACATCGTCCCAGCAGTCCAAGGAGATGTCAAACTTCCCTAGTTTGATAGAAAACAAGGCTGAATTTTGTTATGCCTCATCAACGCCATGGACGCCAGTTTGATTTTTCAGAGGTCATGTGAAGACTTTCCTCTTTGAGAAGCACGTGCAATGGCGGAAACGCAAAAACTGTGAACACCAGTGAATATACCACATGTACATGGTTGAACTCTGATTCAACACCCGCCCATTGTTCGCTCAAAGGGGCAGCTGTCAATCTTGAATCTTTGTTCTAGGTACGATATGGGTGCAGCCATGGTACAGGCTAGATGCATGTCCCATGGTGCATGACACTTTGCCCACGGTGAGACGAGTCAGAAGGTCAAACGTGTCCACGTCGACAATGGTGGGGAGTTCATGAAGTCTGAACTTTGGCAGAATTATCTTCGTGACCATGGCATGGTCCCAGAGACAACTACTCCCTACTCATCAGCAGCAAATGGTATCGCTGAGCGAGCCAACGGCATCACCGAGGATGATTCCCTGAACTCTTTTAATTGACGCTGGTCTACCCCAGAAATATTGGGCCAAAGCCGCGGCTTTCTCCATATATACCCGGAATCGGTTACCATCGTCGAGTCGTCCAGGATTGATTCCGTTGGCACGGTGGACTGGCGAAAAGGTCGATGTATCCAATCTTAGGGTCTTTGGATCCTGTTGCTGGGCCAAGATCCCTATGGATTCAAACGGCAAACAAGTTGGAGCTGATGCGGGGAGCAAGTTTGATCCGAGGTCCATCAAAGGAAAATTGATCGGCTATATGCCAGGTCACGGAGGCTATCAGATTCTTCTACCTGATGGCTGAATAATTAATTCCCGTGATGTTGTGTTTGACAAAGGCAGCGCTCGTCGTACCAACACCGCTGTAGAGGACCTGGAGAATAACGCTCCTGCACCAAATATTCCTGTCCAGCCCCTTGCTCCAGATTTACCTCCCAGCTCCCGTACTCCCACCTGTCGAAGAGCAGAATGGTTGTCCTCGCTGAAATGCTGTTCCTTTGAAGGCAATGTTGGATTCCATAGCTTCTGGGCAAAGGAATGCCGAGGCTCTGGCCAGGGGTGAGCACTGGGGAACAGAAACTCTGGCGAAGAACTTACCAGCTGAATCCCTTGCCATCTCAGTCGACCAGGTTCCAAGGTCTCAGAAGGAGGCTATGCGATTGGATCCGGTGAAGTGGCAAGCTGCTGAGGCAGTCGAGGTGAACAAAATGGTGGTTCGCAAGGTGTGGGACCTTGTCGACCCACCTCAAGGTGCCAACATCATGGACTCGATGTTCGTTTATGGTGTTAAGCGAGATGGGAATCTAAAGGTGCTGGAACACAGAGCTAGGCTTGTCGGCAAGGGATTTACCCAGAAGGAGGGCATTGACTATATGGATACTTGGGCTGGCGTCGCTCACGCTGAGTCTATCCATTTTTCTTGTGCTTTACTGGCAGCTTACTGACTCCAGCCATTCATCGTCGACTTCACGGCTGCTTTCCTCAATAGTCCGACTTGAGAGGACATTTACATGAGGCAGCCGCCTGGGCACCACATCCTCGGCCTTGAGGACAAAGTTTGCAAGCTCAATCGGACCATTTATGGAACCAAGCAGGGATCGCATGACTGGCAGCGGACGCTCAACGAAGGATACGACAAGTTGGAGTATACGACCTCAAGAGCAGATCCATGTGTCCATATGAAGCACCTTGACAGGGGATATATTATTGAATGTGTCCATACCGACGACGTCTTTGGGATTGCATCATCAAAGGAAATGGCCAACGAAGGAAGGAAGGACTTGGCGAGTCTTTATGATACCCGGGATGTGAGTGAAAAGGGAGCTTTGTTGGGGATGAAGCTTGAGTGGAACAAGGAGACAGGGATAATCGAGTTGTCGCAGAGGGGATATTTTGAAGAGATGTTGAAAGAGTTCAATTTGGAAAATGTCCTGCGTCAGACGACACCTTTGCCAGTTGGGATCTCGTTGACTCGCGACATGTCACCTTCGACTGATGAGGAGCGACACGAGATCTCTTCTATTCCATACAAGGCTGTTCTTGGGAAACTGGGATGGGGTGCCGCTATGACAAGGCTGGATCTGACATATGCTGTCAGTTACCTTGGCCGATTTCAAGGCAATCCTGGCTTTCAACATTGGCATGCCATGGTTCATGTCGCTGGTTACGTCCGAAATACCCTGGAGTACAAACTCAGATATACCCCTCCTCCCCTCGGCACCTCTCCTGAAGCTTGGCTGAAGCTTATGTGCTACGTCAATGCCGATTTCGGGGCTTGCCTCAATACCAGACATTCGGTTGGTGGGTACGTCTTCAAGTCAGCCGGAGGTCCTGTCTGCTGGTTTTCGAAGCGACAAGATACAGTCACTCTATCGACCGTTGCTGCTGAGTACATCGCTCTCAGCAAGGCTACCGAACAGGCGAAATGGATGGAAAGTTGGTTTAATGAAGTTGGTTTTCCCCAGGGCACGCCATTGATCTGTTGCGACAACTTGGGTGCAACTCAACTTACGGCCAACACGAAAGCTCACCACAAGGTCAAACATATCGATATGCGTTACCATTTCATTCGTGAGATGGTTCTCAAGAAAGGTCTCGAAATCGCGCATATTGCCGGATCGGAAAATCCTGCCGACATTTTCACGAAGTCGGTACCTAAGGTCGTTCTACACAAGCATTTGATGACTATCGGGATTCGGAATGATCTCTAGAGTCGTTCGGACCAGGGGGAGTGTTGAAGGTTGGTCCGGAACGGACTTATGTATATTTTCTTTATTTCTTTCATCTTATCTTATCGGACTCCTGTTTCATGCTATAGATACCATTTTACGCTGTCGTCCTACCTCAGTCATTCACCATATCTGTGATTGTCTGAGGTATGCGATTTCTATCTACTTTATCTTTCATTTAGCTCACGAATTACCTGTAGACTCATTTTATTCATCTAACAGGTTAATACAGTCATTCACCATATCTGTGATTGTCTGAGACTCATTTTATTCGTCTAACAAGATCTACAGCTCCGAGTCGAATCTGAAGGTCCGTTAGCGGATTGGCCATCCAAGTCCTACGACAAACCTCTACTTTCTGGACGTGCGTGTTTGATCGAGATTCGCTGGTCACTCTCTTCCTTTCGTCGACTAAGTTACAGTGTTGCACTTGCACGCCTTGAATTCTATATATCTCACTCGAGTACACATGACATATTATGTTCGCAGTCTCTTTACAGTCTATGTAGCAAGCATCTACGGTCTCTAGAACATAAGTACATACTGCATTGAGCTCTGAGGTATTTAGCCATAGATCTCGATAGATACCCAATACATCGAGTCCAGTGCTTTCACATTCTTGGCTCGACACTCAGTTCCAATCAGGTCGGATTGACCCGGGATCGCAATCTTTTTGCGATCAGTGATCCTCAACGATTCCGGTGGTAAGTATGGAGTTCATTGAGGTTCATTGGTTCCAAGCGGCTCAATGGCCCTCAGATCAATACCTGCAATTCAGTGCAAGTCAAGTAGTACAGTGATTGGCACGGGCGTGTATTGACTTCGGATACCGTGGGAGTCCGATCTTTTCAGTTTTGCATTTGGCCCGCTTCGCTTCCGACCCAAAGTTTGTTGGGGACCTCAAGGGGACCTCCAACTTGGATGCCGTAGGACAGAAAAGGTAGGCAAGGACGCTTAGAGGCGATATGGTTTGCTAATTTCTAGTTGGCAGCAGCTGCCCGAGAGTCGAAATTATTTCATCATGAACAATGAAGGAGAACTTTCCAGTTCAGGCTTCGTCGCACTCGTTCGGGTTTCTTCAAGAATCGACTTCAATAGTGTGTCCTTTATTCATTGATGGTTCAGCAGAGACCAACCGCTTTCTAGAGGACTTGCAGGTGACAGCTCAGCACCAGGAATTCCTCGACAAATGCGAGGCAATGAAGGCTAGAGGTGTTCTTCCTGAGACAGTGGACGCATTCATTCACGACATGGAGCATGTTCAAATTTCAGACCACCCGAGGCTCAGCACCATCATCACGAATACTCTCGAACATGTCTCTGGCTCGAGCATCTCGACCATTCCTTCATTATGTCTTGGTCCATTCACTCGAGCAATACAGCTCCTTGGATTGGGTGACCTTCCTCTGGCTGTACGACGCCAAACCCAGACCGGCTACTTCACCGCCATCGCATCGTTTCTGACATCGCACAAATCTGATGATTGTATGCAGAGCCTCCAAGAAAAATGGCAACGATGTCAATGCGATATGACGGACCCGTTGGTCTACAAATGCCACCTCTTTTCAGAAAAACGTTTTCACGATATCTGGATGGGTCCGGTCGAGTTCATGGTCATAGAACTTCATCGAATCACGAATTATATCAAATTCGGAAAACCTGAGCCCCAGGAGGGATGGCCGAATAGTCCTGCCGATGTTCTTCACGGTGACCCGGCTGAAGCAGTGGCAGCTGCGGTTCAATGGCTGAGACACACCACTATTCCTTCAGTAATCTTCGAAAATCTCGTCGCGTTCTGTCTCTTCATTCCCAGCTTTCCACACGCCCTTCGCACCAATAAAGATATTTTGGAGGCATCAACAGTCCATTTCGACCATATGGTCCTTCGTCTCGAAGACCCCGACGCTAAAGAGAACACGAGCTACATTGATACCTCGCTGATGGTTCTCGTGCCACAAGTGGGCGGTGTCCTGTCCTGTATTGATTTCTTCCAAGAAATCATTAGGCCCACTAAAGAGATGACCGTCACTCTCGTTGCCGTGGCGCAGCGAATCTACGACATCTGTCTCCGCCTTCTTCATACTAATGCCATCCTTTCAGAGAGTTTAGAGCATGCTATCATCAAGCTCATCGGTCGGGGTTTCTATGATTATATCCCGACAGCGACGCGACCCAAGAATCTAGATCCTTCCATGATGTCCGTTTACGCCTGGATCCAAAAGTCTCTCGTCAGATTGACCAACGTGAAGAGATGTATGAATCCTGGCTGCGAGAACAAGGGGACATTGCAACAGTGCAGTAGATGTCGTTTGATGCTCTACTGCGGCGCAGAGTGTCAACGGAAGGCATGGAAGTTGGAAAATACTCCACATAACCGACTTTGCAAGGTCTTGCAACCTTTTGCGCTCCTTCTCAGTGTCGACGGCAGTATGGGGGGAAGAGATAACTTTGAGGACTGGGCGACGACGTATGGTTTGAAATGGAAGCAGGCCGAGATTCTCAAAAAGATGCTCAGGACCCTCGAAGAGGCATTGGGAATTGATGATTCGGAGACCGAGTCAATGGGTAAGTGCCTGTGTCATTTTTGCGCTGCGGTTTGTTAACAATGTGTTTGCTGTAGTGCGAGCGGCTGCTACATCTTCTTGACATCTTGTTCCAACCGTGTCGAGACATGCGCTAACTGGTTGGTGCAGGTAAGCACTGGATCTATCTGATTTGTGTAGCTACGTTACTGACCTCTTCCAGATTCCGCTCCAGTCTGGAGATTCTTTGAATGAATCGTCAAACATTTCTTGCTGGTGTTCATATTTGGACACATCGGTCGGCAGTGAGCTCGCATGAATCTAGTCAGATGTATGATAAGGCAACGAAAACCTGGGATCCAATACTGTGCTGAAAGCGCGCCAAGAAATAGAATATGTGACTGTTACGTGACATCTGTATCTCGGTCGGGAATTATGACCAATCCACATGAGTCATTGTGATATTCTTTTTCGTTCTAAGTCCGTCGTTGTTTCCTGTAGGCATTTTCAGCTGTACTATTCAGTCGTCTGAGCTCCAAGATATAATATAGCAATATATCTATCATCTCTGCATATTTTTGTAACTCTAGCATAAAATAGACGATGCTGAAGACCGCTTACAGGCTGGATGTGTGCTGTTTGGCTGTGGCGGTATCTTTTTGGCTGTTCAATTGTTACAGAATTTGGCAAATCTCCATCTTTCTAATGAGTTTCTTGACAAATGAAAGTACCGCCTTTGTCGGTTCAGACCTTGCTTAACCCGGCAGCTCCGGAGCAAAATCATCCGCTGTGAAGTTTGAACCGATACCCCTTGGGCCCAGAGTGGCCTTGAGAGTCTCGTTGACCCGTCCGAGATTGCAACTGTCAATGCTGAGGGCACAGATCCCTTTGTCATCGCATCTGCCGCAGCGGTCAGTCAGGGCTTTTACACAGCAAGAATAAGGAAGAGAACAAACAAAGTGCAAGAAAATGCTTACCCAGCTACCCAGTTGTTTTTTCTGGCACAAGACACTTGAAACAAGGTCTGATTCGGAGTATCAGCTCTGCCACAAGAGTGTGGCGCAGGTCGCTGCGTAAGTGGGAAAAAAGATTGTATGGTAATACCGCAGGCAAGTCTGCAAAATCAGTGTCTCGGTCAGGACATAGCTGTGTATTTTCTACCTATCTGTATCTTCAAAATGCTCGCAAAAGCTTGGTCAGGCTCGGCTAGTTCGGGGAGGATCATGTTGTCCCCGGTAAGATCCGGTTCAATCGGTTTCAGATCGTTTCGTGACACCAAGGAAGCCTGCTACACTTCGTTCAGCAAGGTGATCAGCCAAGACTTACTTGACCGGCAGCCCTTGTAGGATATTTTACGAGTCTCTGCATCAAACAGGGCCGCATTTCAGAGCTGTGAATGGCGGAACGGCAGTATTTTACCGCTGCTCGCTTCCGGATATCTTATTCATGCATTGCGGGGACAAATAACGGGAAAGAACACATCTGGACAGCCGTCGATGGACTTGTCAAAGAGATAATCACAATGACTACAGTAGTCATATCCCTTGAAAGAGGCGGGCCTTGATTCCCTCATGTCGCAGTCCACGTTTCTAACATTATATTCTCATTGAAGACAATCGGATTCAAGCCTTCACCGTTCCTGTCCCTGGAATTACTCGACTATACCACTAAGCCTTCAAATGGATCCGTTTGGTCTGTTTTTATGCAATCGCAATGACAAGTACTGTAAAAACATGACCGTAAGTTCACACCGTACCGGGCATCCATGAACTCACTTCCTACAGGTGGTCGTAACGTGTAACAGGGCCGTCTGAACTGCCACTTTTCGAACTCCGTAACGTCTCGGGCCTGCCAGAGCGGCCGGCTACGCCGGCACAGGCCAAAAATGAACTGAACTTCAAACCGTAACATTCATTTTCGCTGGCTGAACTGACTTCTGGCCAAGTTCGGCTGTAACACGTAACAATGGGTGAACTTATGGTCATATTTTTACAGTATCTGGATGTGTCGGAAGACGAGAGTCAGACCAGCATCGAAGACATAGATAATTCCACTGCGATGGTAAATTTTCCTAGAAGGCTTACAGTGAGCTTCTATTATCCATGTTGTACCAAATCGCCAGGCAACCCAACATTTTTTCTTTTGGGCGATCATGTCGAAATGCGACAAGCAAGAATCACTGGTCATCACACGATCTATACCCTTCAACCTATAGGTGAATGGCGAGGCAGAGCTAGTGTGCAATGCCTCTTTTATTCTCTTTCGGCCATAATCTCGGTGGGCTCCGGTGCTACAACGCGTCGAAGTAGCTTCCAAAAGAGTCATGCTAGACCCCATTTGCGGTTCATTGACAATCTAGCGGTGCGGAGATGCTCAATCTAAGGGGTTTTGGAAGGATCGTGGTCACTGAATAGTTGCAGAAGAAGCTTCCGGACGACCCGACTCCGACCGTGCAGTTCAATATTAATTAGTCGAAGATGCAAGAAGCTCAGACGCTCAGGACCGATGATATCGGTTCGACTTTTGTGTGTTATTCCTATCATTATTTAGCTGGTACTTCAGCCAAGATTTGAACCAAGCTGATTGCAGGAAGTGAGCGCGTTGGGGAAGCATGGTTTGTTCAGCGGGCAGTTTCAGCCATGAATTTTTACAACTATCGTTTACACAGCAAATATACTAGTACAGATATAAGCAGGCCCGAGGTATGTAGCTACCGTTGCATCAAGAATCATTTATTCTGCTCTTCCTTCAGTCACTACTGATACTGTAAGATACTATATCATCTTAATTCGCAGATTCTGAGTCGCATGATC
Organism: Mycena floridula; assembly: GCA_029320655.1. Taxonomy (NCBI): domain Eukaryota; kingdom Fungi; phylum Basidiomycota; class Agaricomycetes; order Agaricales; family Mycenaceae; genus Mycena; species Mycena floridula. Next base: position 862,682 of record JARIHS010000025.1, read on the forward strand.
TCGATCCGAGTCGTATTCGGAAGGGTCGGCCCGGTCGGGTGCCTAGTTAACTGCGCGATTAGACTGGCCTCAAGTCCAGTACCAGAATGACTCAAACATACATGAAACATAAATCACTAAATGCGGATCACTTCACGGCAACATTGACCGAAATGACTTTACAGCTCTTTTCGAAAACCTTGTCCATCATCAACTTTTTTTGATGAAAGAAAATAAATAAAAATCATATCCCAATCCAGTAGCCGACCCGGCGGCAACGGGGGAGTCGCTCTGCGTACCACCTATGAGGGCCAAGTACCTACTCGATTCTGCACCAGGGAGACTTCAGTGAAGGACAAGAAGTGATTCGCCCCTTCTGAGGATGAACTCGCAGCAAAGGACGTGTATTGCATCTGGTACTTGAAGGGGCTGTAGCTCCGACGGGGCTCGCGTAGTCTCGCTTGCTATGTTCGGAATTATTTTATTCAATGGGTTGGATCAGAGACCATGTATTATCTACTAGACTGGCTCTTCAACTCTCTTCAACTACAGTACCAGAATGACTCAATCATACATGAAACATAAATCACTAAATGCGGATCACGTCACGGCAACGTTGACTGGAATGATTTTAATCGTTGGATCAAAGACCATGATCTCTGTGTGCCGAGTCGGACGGAGGAAGGAAGAAAGGATAGCCATGGAGCAACTCGACCTTCATTGAGACACGGCTATCATTGCCGAGATCCTTTGCAGTGAATAAAGCTGAAATCGGCTATATAAGGTCCACAGAGTCGAACTAGAATCCTTAGCTGGTCTCCCCTTCAATTCTAGTATCTCAGTGCAGGCCACTAGTTACTCTCGTATCTTCCAATCACTTTCGACCATCTCTCTACTTCACAGAAAATGGTCAACGTTGTCCATATCATCTACATTGCGCTTGCTGCTTCGCCGATTATGGCAGTCCCAGTGTAGGTCTCTCGAGTGTTTCATGTTTCTCACCAGCTCATTTCATTCGTAGAGTGCCACAGGATGTTCAGGCAAGAGACCTCGAGGCACGATTCTCCTTTGGAGATTTCATGTCCCAGGTCGTCAAACCCATTGCGGACACCGCTGCAACGGTGATTGCTCCGATCGGCAACACTGTAGCTTCCGTTGCAGCTCCGCTTGTACAAACAGCAGCGAAGGCCGCCGATAAAGCTATCGGAGGGTCCCCGCCGGTCGCTGCGAAAGCCACAGCGCCACAGATGGCCAGCAAGGCGCGCGCCAAGAAAGCAGCACTACCAAAAATCGCCAGGAAAGCGAAGCCGGCCAGCGGCAAGAAGAAATGATGATAAAAGCGTGAACTCGAGGTCCAGAGTTTCAGAGATATCCAGATGTGATTGTAAAGAGATTAACAACTTGATGATGAGAAAGACATCCCGTGCAGTTCCAGTATGGAGATGTTGGAAATTCTTTCGGCGTGACCTGGATGAAACTGATCCAGCACGGCTCTGTCAACAATGACAAACAACCGCTTTTTGGATTACTAAATTCGGCGGCCAGGCCGCTTTGTTTATCTTGGCTCGGGATGGCACTGTTAACGCTCAGGATTGGACACCTGATTCATTCTACAAAAAGAACAGTTATTCATAGATAGCAATGATGCTAGTACTGTCATCGACAGGTAATCTTTGTATTCAACAAGCTGTATTCGCATAGACTTGAGTAGAAAAGCAATTATAATTGTCAGCATTAGCCCGGGCATTGGCGTCAGACAGCCCCTGGTCAGAAGCGCAACCGTAGATAATGTCATCTTTTAGAATTGGATTTTAGCTAGAATTCTGATATGCGCGGAACAAAGACATACCTGTTCCACTGGAAGAAATAGCGGATTCAGTGCATGAACCAAAGTCCAAACAAAGAAACAGACCTTGTAGCATGGGTCATCTACGGAGGAGAATGTTAACAAGGCTCAAAGACAAAGGTTGTCGTACAGACCTCATGCAGCGTGGTTCCACCTCTGACATTACGCGAGGCCACGGTGGTTCCACTGCAAAGGCTAAGTGGAATATAAGTGAGAGTTCAAGAATGCTCATGGAAACTTACTTGGTGGAAGGAACTTCGTTGAAGAATAGGCTGCAAAAGTAGATATTCGTCGTAGAGATCACGGTGTACGCGATAACTCCGCTGGTGCAGGCTCCGAAGCTATCTACACAACTCAAGCTAGATCACAATGTCAGCAGACAGTTGTATAAATTGTGGGAAAACACACGTTCGACTCGAAGAAGACTCGGAGGCCACACGGGAGAATACACCGGAGATTGTGCTAGCAGCGGTCGCTCCCCAATAAGCTCGGTAGAGAGAATCACCTGTTCCAAAGCTGCTGATGTAGGAGACAGATCGAGACGCCAGAGATTTCGCTTCGGTGTAACTAGAAACAGATAGTTAGAACATGATTGCGCTTGAAGAGCAGAATCTGACCTGGCGTCGATGAAAGACTTGCGGGACGAGGTAGTACAAATGTCCACGGCGCGCTTGGACGGGAGACTACGCTTGGTGAGGTCACCAGAGAGATTGACAATGACCGAGTTGGCTGAGGCCGAGATTCTGTCCAAGTTGACGAGACTGGCAACTTTAGTCTCGGAAGTGCTGAGTTGGAATGCAGCAATTGGTTCGAAAGTGAAAGCACCAGCACCGACCGACTCAAAGTCATACAAAGAAGCAACTGAAGAAATATTTCGTCAGCTATCCAGCGGACGAAACTATAAGTAGTCTCCGAACCTTTGTGAGTTACAGTTACACTTTGGCCAGGACCGAGGATACTATAAGCTGAATCATCAGCCTCCTCCAATGAGACAGAGAGCTAGCGGAGCATCAATAAATATACAGGACAAGCTCAAGTATTGACCTACTTTGATTCCAGTGAATGGAACATCCACGCCATCCTTCGTGACGCGGAAAGAGCGAGTTGGGAGAGTCGAGTCGAGAATTGTCCCGAATTTCAAGAGCTTGACGCCAAAGTCTTGAGAATTGGTGATAGTTGCAACCAGGGTGAGGTCTTCGACAGAGCTGACATTGCTGCTGGGGCCGGCGAGCTTGACAGAGAGACCGTCGAATCTCTTGTATGGTCCGGCGAGGACAACACTGGTGAGACCGAGGAATGCGATGAGAGAGCTGAACATTTCTGAGCGTTCAAGAGTGAGTTTGACTGAGGAATTGTAAGGATTCCGTTGGATTTTATACCTCTGGTGGTCAAACCTCGGAGCGATGAGATAGACGAGTACCATCGTGAAGTTCGTCATGAGGCATAGCGAAAGGAGCCGTAACAGTTGTCGAGCAGTTCAACATATGGCACAGAACTCACCAGACGAGAGCCAAGATCAGGCTCTAACCGAAGGCAGGAGTTGGCAGCCTAATCCAACGGACGATAGAACCTAGGCCAAGACATGGCAAGCATCAAAAGATAATCAACGCCGTCGCCACTTGGCTGGATCACGGATAAATAACAAAAATGGCATTGGAAGCATGGGACTTCGGCGCACAGTTCAGTTGTTCAAAGATATTGAATGATGCCAAGCGGGCATTACATGTGCTACAGGATATGGCAGACCGATATCACCTTCAGGATTGAGTGAGCCCAGAACGTGTGCTGAATAGCCAGTGCTGGTACCTTATTTTTTTCCGACCAATTCTTTTACCATGGCCATGACCCCCGAAAACACTTTTCTCTCTAAATCACTGAGACCCTCATTACTGGTAGCCTTGCGCAGTGCGATGCCGACAATGACACTGCGTCGCGAAAATGCAAGATCCATTTCGGCCTCTGTCGTCCAGATGATGGTGGCGATCTGGGACGCATATAAGGAGTGAAGAGTCTGCAGGTGCTCCGAAGGACCATTTCCAAGCAGGGGAGTTAGCTGAATTGCAGGAGAAGGTGTGGGAAGAGCCGCAGGATCATTATTATCCTGAGGTTCCAGCGGTGTTGTAGCTGGCAAACTGACTTGAATCTTGGGCCATGAATGAGACAAGTTCCTGTTCGAAAAAAGCGTGTACCAGGTTTCCAACTTTACCCAACTGAGTAACCAGGACCAGCAAACGATCCTGGTAGCTCTGAATAAGGACCTCGGTCGGAATCCCGTCGAGTTCGCGTTGAAGCTGCATGATACAACGTGACCTCTCTCGACAATCGTGGACGGTGGCTTCATCCAGTGCCACAGGCAAAGGCAAAAAGAGCTGGACTTCAGACCGACGACAAAGCGCAAGCTCGGATAGGATATAGACTGCAGACTGGCGGACTCTGAAGGACTTTTATCCTCTTGTCGAACATCCATCAGGTGAGCTCGACCTCGCTCGTTTTCAACGCTCACAAGGTTGATTGAAGATAATTGACTTCTTGTGTTTCATAGCCAGTCCAATTCAGCCCATTATCCTCGCAAGACTTTTTCTTTCTTCCAAACAATTCAATCTGGCGCCGCCCGGCGTCCCGGTGTCGAGCTCGTCATTGTCATGCGACCCACCAGCAGCTGCATATCTAGCTCTCAGCCGCGTGCTCACCGCTAATCTCACATATCCTGTCGCAGTCCTCGACCAGTCTCAAACTTCAAATTGACTCAAAGACACGAGCAACATCGCGATACAGAGAATATCCGATATCTTGATATGGGAAGCGATCGGGATAACGGTGGAGGTCTACAGGTATGTCGGTTCTTTTGGGTCGATAGTTCCGTTTTTGATTATGCTTGCAGAACTAGGGGTTGGCCGCGGCCACATCTGAGAGGAATGTTCTTGCTAACACGGGCCCGGGGCTTGTCAGAATGCATCTAGTCCCTCAGAGCAAGCATCCCGGTGAAGAGAAGAACGGCGAAGATAGTATTGCGGGAGGTCAAAAGGGTAAGGTACGACACACGTAAATACGGCTTTATGTACAAGAAACCGTGTGAATAAGTACCGCGGATCCTACGATGACATGCCCGAAGAAACACGAGGCTTGAGCTCGCTCCGAAACAGGCGGGAATAAATATTCCTCCTGACACCCTCCTTCGAGCGAAAGCATCTAGAAAACCCAAATCTGGCTCCAGAGTTCAGCCAGAAAAGATCTAACCCTCCTTCAAACTAAGGCCCCATGAATGCGCCACAATAATATCACCGCGGAGATGGTGAAAATGTGAACCGGTCATAATGCTCGGGGTGCATGTAATTGCCGACCAAAGTGACAGATTCACCGGAATGGAAAATGGATGATGTCAACGAGGTGAAATGAGATGTTGACATCAAGGAAAGGAATGGTGAAGGTTCCGAAATGAAATCGGCACCGTGAAAGGAATTCGGAGTCAAGACAGATGCTGGAATCAATGTCTGACTGGGAGAATGAAGAAGAGAATCAAGTTCCAATGGCGGGAGTGATTCTGGGTGAAATGAGTGAAGAGACGAGCGAAGATGTCGTCCCGGAGATTCCCATGAAATGCTGCTTGACGAAGAGAACAGCAGTCACAGAGAGGAATGTGGTGAGGAAAGCAGATGAACTGTCTGCAATGAAATCGACCACTGTGAGGAGAGGAAGCAACTGTGTTGGATAAATACAGCTGCCCGGAGGAAAGTTGTTGGGTGTCGGAGAGAGCCGACGATGACCGCGAGAATGAGCGCTAGATACTGGCGCCGCGCGAGAAGCATAAGGCTGCAACAGGCCTGCTGAGGAAAAAATCCCAGCACCGCTAGAATTTGTGCTGGCCCCGGTTAAGAGACCAAGCCACTGGAATTTGCTGGACCACGGGATCACAGCACCGCTTGACAATGATATCCCGGTTAAGAGATGAGACCGCTAGAAGACGCTTACGGCCGAAAATGGCACCATATAGAAATGGCCGCAGAAAGAGATGACGCCCTCGGAGGCGAGTCGATGTCGTTGACCAAACGGCTAGGTTCACAACCAGCTAGAGGACCCTTTTGTGTCAGAATGCATCTAGTCCCTCAGAGCAAGCATCCCGGTGAAGAGAAGAACGGCGAAGATAGTATTGCGGGAGGTCAAAAGGGTAAGGTACGACACACGTAAATACGGCTTTATGTACAAGAAACCGTGTGAATAAGTACCGCGGATCCTACGATGACATGCCCGAAGAAACACGAGGCTTGAGCTCGCTCCGAAACCAGGCGGGAATAAATATTCCTCCTGACAGGGCTGTCGATCTCTTCTTGGTGATTTGCTTCATCAGTCACAGAGATCTGCTAACCATTCGCTCGAGTGGATTCCGCTGATTTGCATTCTCCAGTCGTTGAAGCTCGACGTATCTTGAGAGCTTCGCGCCCTCGACCGTCCGACGCTACGCCCGTTTTTGTCCTCAATTGACCTTTGGTCCGCTATGTTCACTTTCTCGCCTACTGAAGAATGATTTTCCACCAGCTCTATCAACATTAGCCACTCCTGGTCTGTCAGAGTATAGAAGACTCAGAGCAAGTAGAATCCTGTAGAACCTATGTCTGAGCCATGTGCTGCTCCTGCTCCTAATTCTCAACCCCATGAGCACCATATGACTTTAGTTCAAATCTCTATGGGCGACCATCCTCATGGTCCCATCGCTTACAATCCTCGTTCTAATTTCGGCTCACAACTTGAGTCTCATCTCGGTGGCCGAAGAAATCCTCATAAGTTCTAACGGCTTGTTAATCGTTACAGTGATCGCTGCCACATTGTCGATTCGACGGACGCTGTTTACAGACCCTCTCCGCTTTGAGCTCCTTGGTGTCCGGAATCCCAAGTCAGAACAGTCTTTCTTATAATTTTGAACATTGATTAACGATGAATTTAGTCCTCTTTTCGATATCCTGTCACCCTGCCTTCACCCTGCTCGTACCATTCACCTTCCCAACGACCATTTTATCGCTCCTAGTCCTCAAGTTGCTTGTTGGGAATGGGCATGTCCCTAATGGGCCGCTATTTTCCGCTATCGCAAGGATCCCAAGCATCATCATTAGGGCTCTCAGTGACGACCCGGAGCTTCGCGAAGCTTGTGGACTGCCTTTGAGTAGACGCAGCAAGTCTCAATCAGCGCCCCTATACTAGTCAGTTTTGGCCTTGTCTTCATTTCCATCGCTTATTCTCCCATAGTGACAATGCTCGAGATATTAATGCGACGGCATAATAACAAGGGAAATGAACGGTGTACGTCGATGTTGGGGACTTGAATTCAATCAATCAAAAATCATGCCATCGAGTGGTCTCGGCTTTCAAAAATGCACAAGCCAAGCTAATTATTCTTTATTCCTTCTAAATATTAGAATTAGATGAGGACGACTAGCTCGATTTCCATCCAAGCTCATTTTGATGCGCCTCAAACGACTATGGACCCGTCGTCTTTCCAACCCAAGTGCCTCCACAAATACATCGCTTCACCCATGTCTTTTGCCACTGTACCGATGGATGCCCAGGAGAGCTTGGACTGCTTTTGATCTCGCTCTTCCCTCCACATCGCAGACATGTCAGTCTTGCTCCTTGTTTCGTCAGCAATGCTTTCGAGACAACATCCTTATCATGGTCCTTCTTCGGTCCTTCCAACTCCAATTGTCCAATTCCGTCAACGAGCTCAAAAGGCTTGATGAACAGTCGTGGCTTGTCCACGACTTTGGACTCGGACATCTGCAGCAGACATCGGCGTAAATATGGCTGAGTCGCGGGAGTGGGTCGTGAAGCTGCCAAGATTCGTCGAGCTTCATCAACTGGGAATACAAATGAGCCAAATACACTTGGGCAATATTTTACACACCTCCAATGGTCTTGACTTCGTCCATAAAGCTAGCAAGAAGAGTTTCCAAGACACCAAGGTCAACACCAGAACAGTCGACCGTGTCAACGAGAACATCTCTCGCGATCTGTGCATTCTCGCCACCAGCCATGAGCGATTTGAGATGATTTCGGAAATGATGCACATGGCCCACGGCAAATTTAAGGTTTCTCAGAGCTTCGGGGTGACAGAGATGAAGCAAGACCGGAGTATCCAGCAGCTGGGTGGGAGAGGCTGCGATTGTCAGCTTTGTTAGGAGTAAATGATAGAAATACCCACATGGGTCGGAGCCAAAGAGGTCGTCATTGTTGTCAGTTGAAGGCTTTTTGGGTTCGTACGATAACACGCATTCCTTCAATAGCTTTTCAGCGAAACTGACCACCCAACTCGACAAGCCAACGAGCTGCCAGACGGCACCTGTTATGTGTAAGAAAGGAATAGCCGGGAAGACTCTGCTTACTAAGATCGTAGGTGACCGGCTTGGATGAGGTCTTCTCCTTGCAGTTTTCGAACGCAACATTGGCTGTTACAAGGGAGCACATATCATGGATTGACTCCCAGCACGCAATCAGATTCTCTTTTTCGGCCTCTTTCTCAGCTTTATTTGCCCTTGTTCTACGAGCATGATCAGAAACAGAAACATCCCACAGAAACGACATACCTGTAAACCTCTATCGTTAACCCGACTGCTTCCCATATCAAAATACCAGACTGCCCATTTTCTTGTGATTCCAATATCGTATAAGTGTGATACAGAATGTTGGCCATGTCTTTGAGACTAGTGGAGGACTGAGAAAGAGTATGAGTGAGATCAGCCGTCGGTTTTCGCAGCGCCACCGCGCGAGCAAGGGCCGCAGAGAGAGCTGGATATGAACTGTCCATCGCTGCCTTGCGTTTAGGCAGAGACAAGACAGACGTCTGTGCGATCCAAGGAGTCGATGTCATGGTACACACAAGGGCTTCATTGGGAGATATCCCAGCATTCCGCGTCACTAATAGGTAATCAGTGGCGCTTGGGAGGTAGAAAGAAAACACCAACCGTCTCGTCCCGCCTTTTCGATAGAGGATAGGATTGGCATGGAATCCCAAGTTTCAGATTCGGCGAGGTCAGGGCTGCTCAGGCGTCAATTATATTCATGCAGATTCATGGACCTCACATTCGGAGAACACGGATAGAGCCAACAGTAACTTGTGGTGGTATCTTGACTTTGGGTTTGGTCGGAGGAATATCACCCGAAGTTGAGACGAAGCCGACAAAAAGATTGGGTTCATAGGACGGTTTGGAAGGAATTACGAAGGAGACAACCTCGTTAGAATATTGCCTGATGGCCTCTTGACGCGTTTTCTGTAACAAAAGTTGAGTTCAAAGGGAGATCGAGAGTGAAAATAATACCAAAGTTATAGGACCTTTGTCTCCTCCAAGCGGCTCCCTGGAAAAGGAGTATAGAACCACATCCGATTTTGGAATAGTAGAAACTGCTCCATGTATTAGAAGAACAGTTCGAATCGAGCCAGACAAGTCTCACAGTTGCCAAAGTCAAGAAAACTCGCTGCCAAGTACATGGCTGGCTTTTTGGATTGAGGCACAGACGGAGCAGAAGGCTGGGCAACGAAAGCCAGATTCGTCAGATTAGAACTTGAGTGTCGTAATGAGGGCAGCGCAGCTGACATTAAGCCTGTTCGGGAGGTCAGCCTAAATGGCACCTTGGTTCGAGAAAAACTTGCGCATGTGGTGAGTATCAAAAATGAGTCGAATCTCGCACATTTCGATGAGAGCCTCTTCACCGCAAGCATCGGGTGGTAACTGCATCGGCTCCGCCGTTTGACCCAAATCCATGGGAATAGGAAGATTGAGCTCCATCGCATTGAACTGGGCGGCTGGAGCACTAGGAGCCGCTGGGTAAACATGTGAGCGAGTAGCGACCAATATAGTGGAATCTGCAGCGTTATCATCAAGCAGGTTAATATGAAATGAGAAGAAGATTCACCTCGGTATCCAAGACCTATTGCCGCCTTGACGCATAATCGAACGGTGCCCAGGTCGCTCGGTGTTTCCACAGGATTATTGGGCCGGCTTTCGGTGACTGTAACGGTGCGATGAAGGGGGCAGGTCATCATCTTGAGGGTAGGGATATAGGAGCGAAAATAACACAGTGTAAAGTGGTGATTTTGTGTTACCAGAGCCAATGTGGGATTGGATACTGGCGTCGGTGGTCCCTGAGGATCCAAGCGGGTACTCGCACCGGATTGGACAGAGGTCCACTGGAACATGATCAGCTGTAGTTAGGAAAAGAGAACCGAGCTCACTTCACGTCCAGTTCCAAGCCAGGTGGCGCTAACAATACCAGCATTTGGAGCGAGACTCCAAAATTCCTGCACGGTCCAGCTGTCTATCTCAGGTCCACGTTTCCATATACACGCTGCTCCATCCTTGGAGCGTCCTGGATAATAGGCGAAAAGCCAGTCATCGTTCGGTGAGACCGAGATGATTGTAGGTGGGTCGTAGGACGATGACGAGCTCATCACTGGCGTTGGCGGCGGCAGATTGAACTGTTTTGAAGAAGAGAAATGTCTTGCGAGAATAATAGGCTGAGTTGGATGAGCCGTGAATATAACGCAGGAGGTCGACCATTCTACCGGCCTGAGGCGCTTCTTGTCAGCTTTGGAAACGGTAATAAGGTCGAGCTCACCGTGATGGATGTTCAACAAGAGGATAGAAGTCCCACCAGCCTGAACTCCAGCTCTCTTTGCCTTTGCCTTTGGACGATGCCATGATTATCGAAAGAGGTCACGTTGTCATGATGTTCGCAACTTTTTAACTTTAAGCAGTCCCCGACGTCCTTACTCAGAACAACCATGGTCGTTTACCACTAGAGTTGAAAACCTAATACATATACACCCTTGACGAAGCGTTTGACGAGCGGCACATACTCCAAATTACTTATTCCTCGCTTATTCCAGCAGCCGATCAAGTCCCATCAGAGCGTGAGCAGAACATCAACCTTTATATATCAACTGGAAAAGGAAAAGGCAAAGAGGTTGTGCAATAGAATACTTGCAGAAAATGCCTGGCAAAGCAAAGCTGAGATTTCACAATGGGTCATTCTTTGATCCGTTAAACTACTGCTTCCACAGTCGATGAAAATCATACAAGCATTATAACAAGTCCACATAGATAAAAGAATGTATAATGGTAGTTGCAGGGACCCATAGTCAACCTTCTAACTTCTCAAGCTGCTGCTGAGTTTTGGTGATAAAGGCTCGCTTGCCCATGATTGTGTGTAGGCCTGTTGGTATAGTAAATGAGAATAGCAGTTTGGGCTCGGTGCCTGGAGCACTTGGGAGACAACGAGGCGAGTGGAGTTGTAGAAAGGGAAGGAGAGTTTGAGCATGTTCTGGGATTGAGGAGTGAATGAACTTGGTAACCGAAGCTAGGTGAGGTCTTGGGTACTGGAGGGCACTTCGAAGGTCCCTGCCGAGTGCCTCTCATCTGGACAAGACGTTTCACAATGCCAATTTCCTCCTTTGAGAGACACGCAAGAGCCTTTTTCACCAAACGCGAGGTCGGGGAATTCTTCGTGGTATCAAAATTAATGTATCTGGTAACTAGAAAATCAAAGTTCAGTAAGAATAAGATTCACGGCAGTAAAAGAGCGTCATACTGTAGCCAAGACCCATCGACTTGAGAGCATCTTTATCTTGAAGAGTCAACTCTGTCCGAGGACCATTATTGGTGATCAGCCCATGGACGTCTACGACCCTATCGTTGTACACTTTTCATAGCAAAGTTGAATGAGCTTTCTATCATGTCGAAAATATGGAGGACTCACTTTGTAAAATGCCGTTGATAATCTCAAAGGTTTCGATGGTCTTGAAGACTTCGACTTCATTCTCCAGTCCTTGAGCCATGTAATCTTTTGTCGCTCTTAAATGTTCCTTCAGCTCGGTCTCCACTGTCCCAAGCTTAGTCTCCACTGTCCCAAGCTTAGTCTCCACTGTCCCAAGCTTAGTCTCCACTGTCCCAAGCTTAGTCTCCACTGTCCCAAGCTTAGTCTCCACTGTCCCAAGCTTAGTCTCCACTGTCCCAAGCTTAGTCTCCACTGTCCCAAGCTTAGTCTTGACTGCTCCGAGCTCAGCAGTAATTGCGCTCATTTGGACAGCCATTTCGTCCAACCGTTGGTTGGTTGCGCGAGAGCTTGATGCCAACGGAGTCAGGTTTCGAAATCACATAGGAGAAAAAGCAGAAGCTGACCTTTTCGACAACTCTTGGAGCTTTGTCTTCCTTGCTTCGCTACGCTCTGTCGCCGTTAGTGGACGATGTATATGAGGGATTCCTGGGTCAGGATCCGCGCAAATGTGATCTATGCTAACCATGTCCCAGGATGGGGAAGTGGAAAATAGAACATGACGCAGGTAGCTCGTTTCAAGGAACTCGGGCAGAAGGGTTAGATCCGTGATGATGCTATTTGGAAGGGTTGCCGAAATCTTCGTAGTAGGAATCGTGAAAGATGACCGAGGTCATCATGGTATGGAATAGGCTGTGGGTGAGACAATAATGCAAGCCCCTGACTTTTTTTTGAAATGGGATCACGCGTTTCGTACTTTCTTCCAACCTTGAACCAATAATTTTTTTATTCCATGCCTCCTCGTCGCGCGCCATCTGCTCCGGCTTCTCGACCAGCTAGCCCTGCTGGTGAAGACGACGATGTAAGATTGATGACTGCGTCCAACGCAGAAACTGACAAAAAGTACCAGATCCCTTATTTCGACAGTGTCGACGAGCTGCAACAACATGTCAATTTCAGCCAGTCTTGACAATACCTCATTCTGACAGAATATTCAAGGGAATCAATGTTCAAGACATCCTCAAGCTCAAGGTTCGTTGATTTCTTTTTTTTTTCACCGCTCATTATCTTCCAGTCAGCGGCCATCAACACAGTTTCTGGCGTAAACATGACTACCAGGCGCTGCATGCTCAAAATCAAGGTATTGACGCGCATACAAATTATAATCAGCCCCAGTCCAATACGGTCCTCCCTAGGGCATGTCCGAAGCCAAAGTCGAAAAGATCAAAGTCAGTTTCGGCCTTTTCACATCGCTCATCATGCTGAGATTTTACTCAGGAAGCTGCTCACAAGATTCTTGTACGCGCCGCCGAAATGAATCTTTCCTTTCTTGCCACCTCAATTTCTGCATCAGGGCTCCTCATTCTCAACTGGCGTTGAAGTTCAAGATAAACGCAAACGGGTCCTTACCATCAGCACCGGAAGCAAATCAGTCGACGCTATCCTTGGTGGTAAAGCTTGATTCAACCCCGTCTATTCTCTTTCTGAACTATTTCTCAAGGTGGAATCATGTCCCAGTCGGTCTCAGAAGGTCTTCGACTTGCTTGTCCCTCGAAAACATCGCATATACTCACATTTCACAGTCTATGGCGAGTTTCGCACTGGAAAGACGCAGTTGGCCCATACTATGAGCGTCGTCGCCCAGCTTCCACCTGATCTAGGCGGAGCTTCCTGGCAAAGTATGTGGAATTTGTCTCGAAGTCTGACTCTAGGCTGATTTGATAGGTTGCATATATCGACACCGAAGGTGTGTTTTCATTATTCATCGTTCGACTCATCCCGATACTGCTTTCAGGGACCTTCCGACCCGACCGTATCAGATCCTATTGCAGAACGTTTCGGTGTCGATGGAAATATGGCTTTGGAGAATATACTCTACGGTACGTCGCTGTCGGTCGATTCTACGACTTTCGACTCAAAGCCGTCAACTTCCAGCTCGTGCCTTTAACAGTGAACACCAGGTATGGCGAATGTCGCCGTATTACGCTTCGCTGACAGTCTCGCTTCAGATGGAACTGGTCAATGAATGTTCACTACGCTTTGCAGAGGATAAAGACTTTAGGATTGCTGGTACGAATCTGTCGTCATGATCTACTCGCGCTAATGCCCCAATAGATCGTTGACAGTATAATGGCTCTTTTTAGGGTAGATTTCAGTGGTCGAGGAGAACTCAGTGAACGCCAACAGAAGGTAAGTAACATTCTAGCTCATGCTTTGACCTGAATACTCATGTTCGTTCTACAGCTCGCACAAGTTTGTTTTCTCCCATATCCGATGCAACACCTCTGATGTTTCCAGATGCTATCGAAACTCACGAAACTCTCCGAGGAATATAATGTTTGGATTTCTCCCTTGTCTAGCTCATCGTTGACCTTTATCCAGATCGCAATATTGCTGACGAATCAAGTTCAATGTGAATACTCTTTCCATCTCTATAGCTCATTCTGATTGTTCGCAGCCGATCCTGGCTGCAACGATGACTTTTGTTGCTGGCGGTGCTCTCAAGCCCATTGGTGGTCACATTCTCTCCCATGCCTCAGCGACTCGAATGTTCCTTCGTAAAGGCGAGTCGATCAAGTTGCTGGTGTTTTCCTTCCTTACCAATGGACAGGTCGGGCGGAAGAGCGAGTTGCGAAATTGGTCGACAGTCCTGACCGGCCGGAAAGTGAGGCCTCCTACAAGCTTGACGAAGGTGGATGGGCCGACGTATGATGGATCGACTACTGTGATTTCTCTCTCTCTCTCTCTCTGGAAGGCCTGCTGCATCGTGGATTCGTTGGACCTCTTGCTCTCTATGCTACTGCTGTGTGTAATCGTGAACTTTGTAACCTTTCAAAATTTGTATGCTTGACTCTTTAACGATCCCTCGTGTCTCTCAATGTCTCAATCATTAGCAACTGCTTTGAATCTCTGGTCAGACGCGCGAGTTGAGAGGGGTTGAATTAACTGTCTGTTATACTTTCACTTTCATCTAGGGAGAGTGCGCCCCAGCAATCTTGCCAAGACCTTTACTAGGTCGCATCTAATACTCTCCTTGCGCGCGTCTCCGATGTTTTTGACGATAGACGCCACAAACTCGGAGTCAATCTGAAAGGTTTTATGAGCGCTTGTCAAGACGAGGAAATATCACGAACCTGTTTCGCATTCCACTTCTTCCGACTTCCACGTTCCCTCGACGGACAATGCAGCCGAGACATCCTTGACGACTGCCAGAGCTTTCGTCCGTATGGTCTTGATGCTGGCTACCAAGCCCCCAAGTTTATGTATCTTGACGACGGACGTAGGCTTGAAGCGGTTCGTCTCGATAATGAAGATAACCAAGCCTTCCAGAACCAGACTCGCGGCATGCAATGCCTCGGTCACTGTTTGAGCCTGTTCGAAGCGGACTTTCATATCGTCGAAGAATCGCTCAATGGACTCGGGCGGTTCCCGAACAAGCGGCGTATCCTCTCCAGAGCTCGGTGGTGTTAGGTCGCCCTTCTTCTTCTCACTCAAGTCCTTCTTTAGTTCCACCAAATCGATACCCTTGAGCGGGAATCCAGTCTTCAGTTCAGTCTGTTTGGCAGCCTCGGCGAGGACTTGAGATGCCGACGGGCGAACCAGATCGTGGAATGGTTCGAGCCAATCTGCCAGGGTGCTACCAAACTTGAACAGAGCCAGCTCGCAGGTCGTCAGCTCCGCGAGCTCGCTCTCGTTGTGTTCAACAAGGCGCTGCTGCAAAGGCACATCGGTATCGGAATGCTGAGGCCGGTCGCCGATGAGCAGTTTTTCTTCGACAGTATCCGAGAGATCGCTGGCCTGTTGAAAGGCGCGAATGTAAAGCCGAAGGAAGGAGAAAAGCCAACCGCGCTGTACACTCATTAGATTATCTTCAAATAGATCAATTGAAAGTAGCTCACCCCCATAGACTTTCCGAATAGCACGCTTTGCTTTTCAAGAGTTGAACCACCGTTTGGTTGATAGTCAGGGAGAATCTCGAAGTCTCGGTTCTCGTGGTGCACTGCAATATATCTCAATATCAGAACCACCGAAGCGCGCTAGACGAACCTCGCTCGAAGATATATTTGAGCTCGATGAGCTCTAGGTCAACAAGGTCTGCCGTGGTGACATCTTTGGAAGGTATACTGGGAGAGTGCAGATCAGCGCGACACCAGAAGCCAAATGAAGCTCGACATACCCTTCGTGAGCCATTCTCATCCTCAAATTTTCCAATTTTGTTATATCTCGCTGCAGCGAGTTCTCCAAGCGGTCCTCGAATACGATGAACTCGGGGATTTGCGAGTACTTTTCTAGAGAAAACGCTCGAACAATGTATTCGCCTGTCTGAAGAGGTTTATTAGCGAAAGGAAACAAATGAACAAAGGAAGACTGACCTCGTTAGTATTGCTGGCATAGATTTGTGTTGCCTCCAAGCATTCTGAAATCATTGTCAGGTCGCCAATAGCAGCGGGACCCATTCCGAAAGTCGATCCGCGGTCGAGGATGAAATGTGACAATGTGTCGGTCTGAACCTGCTTGACGTTCATAGCACGGTAATGCTCTAGAGCAATATGTGCTGCGCCTGTTGAACGTATGAGCTCTAGTTTGTGTCCAAGACAATTAGCACTCCCCAAGTAACCGGTATATCCTGACAAGCATTAATCTTGCTTGGAAGGCATACTTGCTCTTCGTCAGCGCATATTCCAACAAAACGCTTGCATGCCACAGGTGTTTTTCTGCCCCGTCCGCCTTCCAAGCGCCTACAAGTGCACTGGCCGCAAGAATCACCAGATCATCAGCGGGCTGAAGTTCTGTTGGAGCCAAGTCTTTTCCCAAGGGAAGACCCTGGAGATAAAGGGAAGTATAGACGCGTGAAGACGCAATTTCAGCGTCGGACGTTAATGGAAGCTGGAGGTTGTATCGGAGGAGTTTGTGGGCATTAATGAGACGCTGAAGTCCTTTTATAGAGGTCTAGGAGACGTGAGCGCAGAATCACAAAGAAAAAAAACGACAGCTCACAGAGTCTGGATTGGAGGTCAACCCTTGTAGGAATTGTGTCCATTCTTTAATCTGTCCAACGAATGGCTTGAGATCTTCGAAGCAGCAGGCTTTGTCGCCGAAACGATCAAAGTACTTTTGAAGGAGCTGGAGGCGGTGGGTAGAGTCTGAGGCATGATGGATGAGAGGAGAAACAGACAGTACACGAGGTCAACAGCACCTTTCCAACCCGACCTCTTGTCCAGCTCCAATAACCCAAGAAGACCAGAGCGATCCTTGAGTCCGTCTTTTTCTGCAATCTGCTCAAAAAGTACCTCGATGCTGGTTATTTGCTCTGATGCTGGTTCCGAAGATTCTGTTGGTGGGAAGGTGCCATCGAGCACAGCAACAAACTCCAACCAGTTACGGTCCCCTTCTCGAATCTTCTCTGTTGCTCGACGTGCTTCTTCTTCCCGAGGATTCTCTCCTTCACCGGGAAGGCTGCCTGCCAGTTTTACCAATTCCCGTCTCACTTCGTCGCAAGAAAGATTTGTTTTGCATATCGCCTGACCTATATCGGTAGAGAGAAGCGCGCCTGCTTCCGCCAGGTACTTTTGTGCTGTAGTCGGAGACGCTTTTATGTCGATGCTCGTGACCTCTTTTAGAATTGCGAGATGGAGATAGAACCTGTCCGCGGAACTGAATGAAGCTCGGGAATTCGACGTGATGAGCCTGTGAGCGAGTTTCCAGAGCAAAGTCTGCATTTGAGGTGCTGTGCGGGGATCCGATGCTTGGAGAACAGCACTCATTGCGCTCCAGTAGAGGTATCGATCTGTTTGGAATGATTTTTGCATTTTTGTCGCGACCTGCTGTGCGACCTTCCAGCGACTGCATCTGACATTGGCGAAGAAGGTCTGGGCCGCGAGCTCTTCATTGTTGGGCTGCTGTCGGTAAGCTTCATCATACATCGTGACGAGGTCATTGTCTGACAAGGGTAAGAACAAAAATAATGATGGATTGATACTGCTCACTTCTTCCCAGACCTCTCAGGACCAGCATCATGGCACTGAGCACGGCTTCATTGGTCGGTTTCCCAGCAAGGACTTGGTCGCAGACAATGAGAGCTTCCTCCACCTTTTGAGATCTGACGAGAGCCAGACATTTTAGTGCAAGGACCAGCTCATTCTTTGGATGCTTCTTCAATAATTTGTTGCACGACACGAGTGCAGATTTGTTAGAGCCCGTGTCGAGAGCATCTGAAGCGAATGAACAACGAAATTCTTCGAGCAGTTGTATAGAAACAAACCGTAGATAGGTCGGATTTGACGGTCAAGGGCGACTGACATACGCGAACGACGAGTGACGCGGTGAGAAATGCAGTCGAAGAAATTTTACGGAGTCCCGGCCCATTACGACCCGAGGTCCTCCGAAGATTCCAAGTGTCAAGGAACAATAAATTTATTTGAGAATAAGTTAAAGAGCTATAATCCCGAATACACCAGCGACGAGAGTCACCCATCCAGCAACATATGTACGTCGAATTGCACCAGACTTGGCCTTCGCAACAAAAACACCTGCCGCAGCTGTCTGCGAGATCTCGGCAGGCATCGAATTATCAGTGAATGAAGCTCCACATGCCCCCTGCAAGAAAGCGGTAGTATTGGCGTCTCGCAGATTCTGGCAATGGACTAAGTTCGCTGTCCAGGATGGAGTCATTCAAAGCCTGACTCACCGGGAAATCTGTGGTAACAATATTGAATCCTGCTTTGACGCAATCGTTGCAGACCAAAGGTTGGAGATTGGCAGTGAACTGATCCATGATATCTTGCAAAGATGTCGAATTGCTAGAGGCAAGCTTTTCGAAAACGGACTCGACAGAGCTGAGGGTCTTGGGTATGCAGAATTGATTTGCACTAGTACTGGAAGAATAATGAACAAGAAGACAAGGTAAAGACAGCAAAGGACGTACTCGCGAAGACACATTACTTTCCGGACCTGGAGGAGCGACTGTCAGCAACAATAGCAAGAGCAACAGTAAGGCTCACAGTCGGGTAGACTTGAGTAACTTGCTGGACCGCCGAAGCCACGTCGGTAGTCGAGACACCATTGGAGGTAGTGTCTTGGTTACACCCCGAGGATATTTTGTTGAAGACTGTAGCAAGATTGTCATCTGTGCAGGCTCCAGTCGTACAAATTCCATTAAGCCAAGTGTTCATCATGCTCATGATATCAGCGAAGGATGGTTGCGTCGTGTTTGCAGCAAGTGCAAAATTCATAAGGACACTCGGGTTAAGACAAGCTGCCTCTGGAGAAGCTGCAACTGCCAGAAGAGTATTCTGGCAGTCGGTGGACACCCTGGAAGTTGGTCAGATGATGGTTGATTCAGAGAAATGGGCATCGACTGACGATTGGGCAGCAGCGAGACCAGCTCCGAGGAATAAAGAGGCAACACGAATGAAACGATGTCCAAGCATCATTGTCAAAGTCAAAAACGAAAAGATGTGAATGCAGAACAAATAAGATGCAATGCAGAATGATTTTCTGGTCCGGCTCTTTATACGATTCCCATGAGAACTGCGCAGATGGGGTTGAGTCAAAATGATTGGAATGATCTGACACAGCAACGGCAGTATCAAGCCAGAAACGGTCGATTTTGGGCGGATGTTGTGGATGAAGGCGTCCTCGGTGTTTCATCGCGGAATAAAGGGCGCTGGCGGCTACCTCTGGTGGCCCAAAGTCAGTAACTAATCTCAGGGGACTTGCAGCCTGGGGAACACGTATTCACCTCGACCTTTGACGTGAGAAGGAATGAGATCCAGCTCATGATTCCGAGTAGAGGCTGTTCTGTTCCCGTACTCTTTTCCGGGTGTTGTTACAAAACCAAAACATCGGGAATAACTTGATAGAGTGACCCTTCATGAATGTTTCATTGCTAGGATGAGGTGTTCCAGTTGACAAATGTGGTCGGCGAAGCCAAGAGCGTAGTGGAGCAAGAGTGATCAGATTTAGTTACTCCCACGGCGTAGTCCCACGCCATCTCAACCCAGATTACTTGTTCTTTGACCTGGAATGCCGCTACAGCGTCGAATCTCAGTCCACTGCAGCGGACCAGAGTTTCCTTGCTCCTCAATAAGTAATCTAACCTCTGGCAATTCCGAAATGCTCCAGTCTTCAACATGTCTTTCAACTTTGTTTGATCTTCGACAAACACTCCGGGAGCATCGACAAAACGGGACAGCCAGCCTCACTCAACCGTCGGCTGAGTCAACGTAAACTCTCGATCGTCTACGCAGACACGTCCCACGTGACCACCGATCTTGACTCAATAGAAATCGCTTACGATATCATGTCCTCCGATCCTCATTCGATCGATGAAGCGCAGCCGCAAACGGATGCCGAACTACCCGGAGAGGACTTGAGGATGGTTCTCGGTCGTTGAGCTTTCTCCCTTTCGTGCACATTCGAAGACTTGTGACGCGAGCAGAGCCTTCAGGTACTAAGCTCCGTTTCCATTGAACCAGCCCTTCTCTTGTTCCTGCTTGCAAGAGCTTCATCGTGGTACCGATTTTCTCCGGTTTGGCGGTATCAAGGTTTCGGAAATGTCGCAAGCTGTTGCTCGATTTCCTGTCTTCCGGTTCACCTTCGTTTCTGTCTCATTCTCTATCCATTTTACCCTTGCTGAACAAATTTCAGGACTGTAGCTCGAGATCACCGAGAGCGATTAGCAATGGTAGAATGCCAGTTTTGCTTCGAAAAACTCCGAAAGCGGCACATATTATTGACATATTCCAGCCTTTGAAATTGAAATCCTGCAAGATTTGTAACGTCAAGGTCCAAACAGCTTGGGATGCTCTTCGGACCAAGCCGACGACGAAGACAGAGGTCTTAAATTTCTTTACCAAGGTCAGTTTGATTACCATATTCATGGCTGAGACATTGAAACTGTGGACAGACTTTGCTTACTCTGCGAAGAGGTGTACCAGGAGGTACTAGAAAAAATCGGGGATGTTGTCTTGCTTCCAGTACGCTATATGTGATCAAAAAGACTGAAACTGACAAATCTTTCAGCCTGGAATTCAGCCTTCAGTTCGGTTAGTGTCTATTCCTCCGCCAGTCAGGTCGCATGGTCCCCCGTCCACCTCAGTTGCAAGCGCCAGGACACCCAAGCGACCGGGAGACACGAAGCCTGCGGTGGGTTATATGCCAATGTGGATGAATCGAGACTTATGAACCTTGTAGCCTGTAGCTTAGCGCTCAGAGATCGTCAGGGTTGGCTGCTCCTTCTTTCACGCCCTTGCTCGACAATGCCTCGTCTTCATTATTCACTGTTCCGGCGATTCATCATCCCATCAAGCGACCTAGACAAGATGAAAATATAATCAGAGCTGTCCGGTATGAGCTCTGTTGTGTATATTGACCGAATTCTTTATTTATGAGGCGGTTAAACGTAAGCCAAGATGAAGGTAGCATGATTTGTAACAGTCCTTGAACTAGTCACCCCTTTTTTTCGGCCTGGTTAGAGGTCCATTTTCATCATGTATTGCACTTCTGGAATTCTTCGCAATGGACTCCGGCGGAGTTTGAAATGGATTCCTAAAAGGCAATGACCTCCGAGGTACCTCCGTCTCAGCTCCGTTTTTTTTTTGATCTCCGCCGTCACAGACGCGTGACACGTAACAACGTCTTTTGTCCATCGCTCCAGCCAGCAACTTGAAGCAATAGTATGTCTTTATATTCCCTCGAACGTGTCATCTGAATTCTTCTTCAGTGAATTACTACAGTCAAGACGGTGGAGGTGGTGGTTACATGAATGAGCCTGCCTCACCTTACAACGCGAGCCAGAGTAGCCCTGGCGGTGGCAGCGGTATTCAAGTGCGTTTGAGCCTCCTGGAAACCGACATCTCGATGACGATAAATGACAGAAAACTGATTTTGCTCAATCGACGCGACCCTTGACAATTGCACAGCTAAACAGAGCGACACAGGTCCACAGCGACGCAGAATGGCGACTGGATAGCATTGAGCTGGGCCATGTGAATTTGTGCATCTCTCGATTGCTTCCAGTATTTCTTACGGTTTTGCAGGTCCGAATCGTTGGTCAAATCATGTCCATAACGAAACAAGCGACCAACACCTCGTACATTATTGACGATTCTTTTGGTCGGTTTGAGGTCCGTCACTGGGCCAGCGGCGACGGTGACGAGGATGGCAAATGGGCTGGGATCAAGTGAGTCTCGTCCTGCTTTTCTCTTGTTCGATGCTGAAGATTCTCCAGAGAAACACAATATGTTCGCGTGACAGGTGGTCTGAAATCATTCTCCAACAAGAGATATATCAACGCCACGTCGATTATACCGTGCGCCGATATGCATGAACCTTACTATCACATCCTTGACGTGATTGTAACGACGGGAATAATAGAAAAGGGACCGGTATGGTTTGTGTCATTATTGACTGTCTGGTAGCTCACCTTATTTCAGCCCGGCTCTGTCGTCGCGAATACCCCACAATCCAATCTTGCTGGCTCTTCGGGTTTCCAGAATCAGCCAAACTCGAACAACAGCCATGGCCAATCCAGGTGGACCCATTTCCCCCCATTGCCTCGCAAGATTCTCGAAGTGATCGAAGGGGAAACTCCAAATGCACCAGAGGGTGTTCATGTTGGAGCCATTGCACGCTCAATGGGCGGTGAAGATGCTCTCAAGCTAAGGTTTGTCTTTCTTGCGTCACCCATCGACTTTTTCTGAAGATTCTTTTCAGCAATGCATTGGAGAAGCTCATGGACGATGGTCTGATTTACACCACTATCGACGACTCACATTTCCTGCTGTCTTGATCAATTAAATTTTGTATTTGCACCGTGACTGTGTATCATATGTTTTGTAAGCAGGACGTAATTTGTAGCGCGTTTGCGTCTTGCCTCGATGCTGATCCCCACGACACTTGAAAATGACCATGTCCAAGACCAGCCCTCTTACTCGATTAACAGTCGCTCGAGTGCCACAGCAGCCCCCGAATCGGATTGAAAAAGACTGTCCATCGGTAAGGTTCATCGGTTCTCTATTTCTGGATCATTGACCCAAGTCTTTTTTTTCCCCAGGTAGTGTTGGTCGGCAATGTGATGTCGGTTAAGGCGACTCAATCAGATGGCATTCTTTTTCACTTGGACGATGCTACTGGTGTCATCAAGGTCATGGTGAGCCTACCATCGGCCCTGGAGGTCGCAAAAACCATTTTTACTTTGCCCTACCAAGACTATGGGTGAGAATCGTTTCTTGTTTGACGGAAAAAGCTTACTGGATTCCACAGCTATTCCTCCAACGTCGTTGTTCGCGTCATTGGAATCATAACACACTTCAACTCTCAGCCCATGATCAAGGCTGAACTCATAGGGCTTGCTTCTGATCCACATGAACCGTACCTCCATATCTTGCAGATGCTGGTGGATGACAGGAATCGACGTCTTTTGCCTTATGTGGGTCTGCCATCTGTTCGACGATTAATGCTGACGGACTTGCAGCCACAGCTTGGCTTTCAGGTCGTTGATGGATATGGAAGAGATTGCAGGAAGCATGGCGGATGCCAGTTTGGCGCCTCCCGACGAAGGAACAACCATGATGATCGATGCAGATGCCTCTTTATGGCAGGGAGCTGAGGATCCTAACGACGATCTTCCCGACGATGATGTCCTTCTCCTTGGTCCAAGTACTTCCAGGGATGCTTCCGCTCGTCAGTTTTCCACCCCGACAAGAAATCTAGATGTCCAAATCGCTTCTCCGACCAAGTCTCTCATGCATCAGGACCGCATATTTGGCTTGCCAGGCCCCAGCACTCCGCCAAGGTCTGCTCGTCCTTTGCTAGTATCTACCACCGCGCCACCAAGAAGGCCCGATGTCGAAATGAAATCCCCATCTAGTATGAAGCATCGACGTTGTCCCTCAGACTCTGAAGATGACTTGCTGATCCTTCCAATGTCGACTCCGAATCGCCAACTAGATCGACCTCGCACCCCGCCCAGAGCTTTAACCTCGCCGGTCTCGCCAGTGTCTCCCTCCAAACGTGCTCGTTTGGCTACAAGTCCCGCAAAAATTGATCCGTTGTCGAGCTTACCTGCTTTGGAGCGGGAAATCCTGATCCTAATCAAGAATTACCTTCGGGACACCTCACAATCTCATCGCTCTTCCAGATACCCCAATCTTCCGGAATTGGGTCCTTCGGCGAACCAGGACCAAGGTGTGCCAAAGCGATTCATCGAAGATGCACTACGAAGGAGGAGAACGAGTAGAGAAATAGAGTGCGTACTCGTCAATTGTAATGTCAAGTTTACTGACTGGATCTTCAGGCAAGCCTTAGAAAACCTGGTCCTTGAAGCTCATATATACAACCCCGTCGATCTTGACCATTTCAGTCCGACTCTTTCTTGATTTTGTGTCCTCATGTTCTGTAGCATATCTGTATGTTGGACCCTGTACTACTTTACAAATTCTAGCTGTCTCGTGATCACCGGGGCTCTTTTCTTCAACTCTCGACTACTTATCTTTGCTCGCCTGCTTCTGCAATGATTCCAGCTCGCGTAATCCTCCGTGTAGTGACCGCCTTTTATCTGGTTCTTTTCTCCCAATTGTACAAGGATCCAGGCGCTCTCGTCCCGCTCTTCAATATCATCCTAAATCGACCATCAAGCCTGCGCTTCTTCCGAACAGTCAACTTGGCGAGAATCATTTTTTTGGTGTTTTCAACACGTCTGACGCCTTTTTGTTCTAGATGCTACGCCTACTCGGTCACTCTCCGAGATGATGTCGCTCGCGAAGCCAAATTTTCCGTCAACCTCGCTGGTTCAGTATCTCGCCCAGGACGGTTAGTCAACAGAGCTTTCACCGTAATGCTTATCAAGTAAGAGACAAACCGCAGAACCACTGGTTGCCCATACACCCTCGTTGTTTTGCAGTGTGTCTGAATTCTTATCATGGCTCTTCGCTCAAGTTGTTGACATTTACTTTACAGCAGTTTGTGATTTCTTATCGACTTATGATAACTCAACGTCCACTTCCCAGAATCCCAAACCCTCGAGCTCTTCCCGAAGAATTCCAGCGCCATATCAGTGTTCCAACACCATTTGTGGACGATGGATATTGTAACGTATTCGATGTTCACAAAGATACGACAATTTCCCCACAGGTCGCCGGTGGGCGGGGTCTGTAGTTTGTTCGTTGAGCTAGGTGATAGAAACTGTTTACAGTTTAATGTTGGACCACATGTGACATCATGTAGTTGACAATGTCACTCACCAATTGGAACTTTGCTTGGGATGAGAATGTGGTTACTTGTGGTTCTGACTTCAAGTAGGTCCAGGAGATCCTCTTTCTTTGTGCCTGAAATCAATCTTGAGAGTGATTGGCCTGAATCTTGTATTGATTGGCTGAAGTCTTGAGTGTTAAATTATTCGGAGGACCACAGAGAATAACGAATGGTGTGTATTCGCGATTGGCTGAGCTCTGCAATCGTGTGGGGAATATAAATGATTTACTTGACTTACTTACATACCTGGATGTATACATCCTACTTCGGATTTATGGTCCATTCCCGATGAAACAGTAATGGAGAGTTACAAAACCTTTGCGGGTGCATCGCGATCCTGGCCAGAAAGAGTCGTCCAGACTTGTCGCCGATTAGGCTCGCTACCGCCTCTCTAACGTTGGTAGAGGCAAGCCTTTCTCTATCGAGAGGCTTGCTGCTCATAGAGAGTCGGTCACTGGACTAGTTGCCAATAGCAACTTGGCCCTGTGCATTTTCAAAATTAATTGCCCGGCTAGAAGTAGTGTACCCAAATTGTAAGGCTGGATCTAGGTGCATTTGTGATCTTGAACCTGGTACTTTCTCCCTCCATCTTTCCTTCACCCAAAACATGTCTGACAACTTTCCTGGTCTGAGATGTGTCAAACATGTAGGACTCGTGCAAGACTTGTGTATAATGTATCTCATAACATGAATTGGTATCCAGAACACGTCATTTCTGAAGTCTGGGTGGTCGAGGGGTTCGACATGTAGTATTGGCGCCTGTCAATTAAGTCGGAGCGTGAATTACGACTCATCTGATGTGCCGCGTCTGCAGGTCCCGCAATTTCTGATTCTTATCCGTATCGCTGTCGGGCATCTCTACAGCTTTCATTAGATAGGCATCAATATGTCTGCTGCCTTTCACTTCACAGCTTTACCAGCAATCACTAGTGTTTCAGTGGTACAGTCTGAGGAAGGTTTTCAAGGTCATGACAAGGTGGCTGAATCCGGAGTTTGTCATCATCTCCGAGGCCATGGGCCAGTCAAGATAATGAGCTACTTGGCATTCGCGACCATGTATCACACTGACAAGACGTTCAACATTCTGGTGATGTAAATAATCTGGTACGTCCAAGATCGAATCCCATCAGCGCCACTTTCAAGCGTCCACTGGAGCCCTGTGGCTGATAGCACCGATTCATGCGGATGCTTAGGTGTCTGTGACGCAATAGAACCTCCCACTGTGGTCAAACCCTTGTATGTCATTATTTCCCAACATCGATCCTTGACACTCGGACACTCGGCGAGAACATAGATACAACTGTAGGTTGGCGTTGATGTGACCTCGAGTCCTTCCTCCTTTCTACCTCCATGTCGAAATCTACTTTTCTTACGCTAGGACTGCTCATTGTCTCGTCGTTCACTGTATCCGTTGTAAGCCACGATACCCGTACGGTCTTTGACAATGCAGAGTCGGATCACATCGACCTCACTGTCCTTGATTTCCTCGACCAAGCTCTCGCAGAGATCACAGCCGTCTATGAGGATACAAATGCTATTGACAGCGGGCGGCGTAATGTCAGCCGTCTTGGGTCCAAAGAGGCTGATTCCAAGAGCTCAATAATAGATGTACACAGTTCGTGAATCTTTTGAGGAATTTTGGGAAAACGGAAACAACTCATCTCTTACAGCTCACGTCGTCCCCGACTGGTACAAGAAAATTGTACCTCTCACCGGAGGGAACCCGACTCCAAGCTGGAACATTTCCTCGTACCTGTCCTTCATGGCCTCAGAAGGCATCGATTACTCTGTCTTTTCATTCTCCTCACCTGGAGCGAATGTTTACCTGGGTAACAAGAAGAAAACTGTGGCATTGGCACGCTTGATAAACGAGCAGTCTGCGGCTTACGTTCGTTCATACCCGACTCGGCTTTCTTTTTACGCTGTGGTCCCGCTTCCTTACACTGCAGAAGCCATTGCGGAGGCTCATTACGCCATCGGTAAGCTTGGCGCTGCTGGTATCATCCTCACATCCAATTTTGAGGGTCTATATCTCGGCGATACCACCTTCAAGCCTTTCTTCGCCGCTATCGACGCGATGGGACCTGGCCAAATCCTTCTCATTCATCCGACGCCCCCGTACTTGAGATTGAACGGTGTCTTTGTCGAAGCCAATCCGACAACTTCTGCGACAGCAACCATCGAGTTTTAGTAAGTCTTGTCATGCGAAAGCTTCTTGAGCTGATATATTGACAGCTTCGAGACGGCTCGTACCTTACATAGTCTCACTTTGACACAGACAATCCACAATTTTACCAACATCAACTATATCATTTCGCATGGTTCGTTGGAGTCAAGTCTGGGAAGTTAGGTATTGACTTGAATTTACAGTCGGCGGTGCTTTCCCGGCAGTCATCGACCGAGCTCTGAGGAGTTTACCCGAAATATACAATTCTTCGTTGGCTATCTTCAATTCTCGTTTTTATTGGGACTCGGCGGGACCAACATATTATCATCAAGTCGGCGGTCTTCTTGCCTATGGGATACCCAAAACACAGCTGTTGTTCGGAACTGTATGTCCAGGGAATTCTATCTTGGATCACCGAACTGACAAGATATATGAAGGATTTCCCGTATGCGCCATTATCCTCTCAACTGTCATCCCTCGGTGCAGTGCAAGATACGCCATTGTTGACAGGCAGCTGAGAGAACCACGGTATTCAGAACGAGCGCATTGGATTTGTTTGGTAAAAAGATAAACGCTTGAGAGTTGTATAGATTTTAGCGGAGTATAATTGCGAACGATAATACATTGGTTGACTCTTCAGAAATTTCCGTTCGCAGGGAATGCGACGCAGAAAAGAGCTGTCAAGATGCATTTCAGATGAGCTTCAAGCTTCATCAGTTGCCGAAACATCACGGAGTCATTTCGAAAAAGTCAGGGGCTTGCAATTGTCTGACCCACATCTACTCCATACCTGATGACCTCTGTTGTCTTCCACGATTTCTCTTCGAAAGTCCCAGCAGTTCTGTCAGACGCTATCATGGCAGATCCAACCCTTCTGCCCGACTTTCTCGAAACAAGTTACCTCTGTGATGCTTTGTTGTCCACTTCACTGTCCCGGGACATAGGAAACACATGCGCAGATCCAGATCCAGGAATCCTCCATGTACATCGACCACCAATGGCGAAAGAGCATAACGAAGGAAGGAAGATAATGCTTCAAGAGTTGTCGAAAAGGTCAGCTTCTGCTTCAGTTCTCCTATGTGATTTCGAGATCTGACTCCACTGGCATCAAGTTCTCGCGCAATCAACCAGCGGTTAGATGAAATGGCCGTCCAAATGGGCGCAATCGCTGCTGAGCTTGGCGCAGTGAAGACTCAACTTGGCGCAGTGAAGACTGTGCTCGACAGCATGAAGGCTGAGCTGAAGGAACATTCAAGAGCGACAAAAGATTACATGCTCAAGGACCTGGAGAATGAAGTGGGGGCGCCGAGCTCGGGCAAAACCTCGGCAGCGAGCTCATATTGCATGGTAACACCGACACGCTACTGAATCGTCTCGGGTACACCTGCGCCACTATTCTTTACCCAGATAGGTAGCTCGACCTTTAAGAATGCGTATCGTGTCGCAGGGTCATTCCCTGTGATCGTTTGGTTTGTTACCACAGCGGAAATCGCCTGATGTCGTTTACCTTTAGAAAATCACCTTGAACGATCGATTCGCAGCGAAGATCTTCCTTCTCGTACAGAACAGGGATGCTCTGTGCTGATTTCGCGGTGCTGAATACCTTGAGCGTCGCCCATGGAGTGCTTTTGCTGCCGAGAACCGGGAAAGGGTGCTCGGTGATTCTAGGAGCTGCAATAGGTTCTGAAGGACCAGCTGCATCGATGTCCAGTGACAAGCGTGTAGACAGGAAGTCCTGAAGAGGGTCCGGTGGCGGATTGAGGTCGATATTCGGGGAGATCCATGGGCTACTTTGAAGGCATCGCGGTGGATATCCTTATAAAGGTAGAGGTTTATTGTTCACAAACCTTGATGGAGCGAGAGTGCCCGTCGGCCGATGAAGCCGGTGCGCTTGGAGTTTCTAAGCATCAAGGAAAATAATAGTGAAACGGAAAAACGTACATCGCTCGAGAGACAAGAGATTGATCACGATGCAGGACTGCAGCCTTGTCCGCAGTGAGCCCTTTGACCACGTAGATTGTCCAGCAAACATCTCGACAGGCTTGTTGACTTGTTCAATTCGCTTCACTAATGTCAAGTCAACGTACAATTTTGTATCTCCGTGAAAGCTGGAGCAGCTGCGCGAGATCCTGCTAGACGGACTGGGTCTTGGTTTCCTACGTATGTTGAGCCTTTTTGTGAACTAATCTTCTCAGGACAGATGCTTTGATGATCGATTCAGGCCAAGTAGTTAACTTTCACTTACATACCAGGTTGGCTCTTGAATCATGAATAGCATTCTCGAACAAGAGGTGAAAAATATCAGTGCAAAAAGGTCCTAATTTTCAGCTATGCGAGGATCAAGTATCTGTGGCTCGAGCCTACAACATCGGAACAATCTGTGGTTTTGTCGGTTAGTTGGATAGTTGACAGCGACGGTTGCTTACTCTGGATCTGCGTTTTGCTATGGTCTCCTGGAACTGTATCAGAGCCGCTTTATCATCCGAGTCCGTCACATCCGAGCAATATATGAGACCGCTTTCGTTGATGTACGCCTCTTCATTGTCCTGGATGAAGTTGAGCTCAACGAGTCGTGTCATAGCTACCTCTAATCGTCGCCAAATGTCAGCCCATCTCAGATCAAGGTTTTCGTCGGAAATTAAGCAATGTTTTAGTGTCAGGTGAGTCAAGGTCGAGCAGTTGCAGTGCAATCAAATCCTCGACGCCTTCCACTGCTACTGGAGTGCCGACGAGGGTCAATTTTGTCAGGTGAGGAAAGGTGGGCTTGGGAAAGCCAACTCCTATATCGGCAACGCCATCAAGAGGACGTGGAATATTGGTGATGGTCAAGGAAGTAAGCGCCCCGCTGTGCACGAGCATCTCATAGCCGAGTCCGCCTATCCAAAAATCACTGATATCGTCGACAACAGAATCCTCCGCCTTGAAGATTGAAGAAACCACGGAAATCTCCAGTTCTTCTAGACGACCTAGGATTGCGTGAAACAGTGGATTGCTGTAGATCCGAGGATTGTGAAGACAAAAGAGGTTGAAGAATGCCATGGATCTCAGGCCTGAAGGGAGTTGTTGACCAGTTACAGCCCCGATAACGTCCCATTGGACTTGCAATGGCAACGGACGAGATCCAGCGTCTCTTTCTCCCCCTGCAAAGTCGAAAAAGTTCAACGTCATCCTCTCGAGGTCGGTGAAAGAACTAATGTCGGAGAATGCGGTCGATAGAGCATTAAGGAGCAACGTCTCTTCAACGTGTGAACTTCTTTCTTCTCATCGAGTTAACGGGAATCTTGGGTGAATAAGGGAGAATACATACCAGTTTCATAGAGACCATCATCACAAAACTCGACATGATGGACATGCTTTGCCAAAACGCTGCTCTTCAATTCTGTCAGCCCTTTTGCCGCTGCTAGACGAGACTTGATTCGAATGCTTCGGAACGCAATGGGGGTGACCAAGGTGCAAAGGCTTGAGCTCACTGCTCTCATGTTCAAAAGGTCGTTGCCATGGTCGAGCTGAGAGACAATTTCGAGAAGTAATTCGAGCGGTAAAAGGCCCATGGTGGTAAGACAAAGCGATACCTTACGAAAATTGATGGAAATAGAATCAAGCGCTTACACTACAGTAAGCGCTTGATCAAACGTTTATTTAATTTCCTTGAGACGACAAGTTGTTTCTATTCCAGAATGCTGTATGCTTCCAATTCATAACAACGGATAGATAAGTAGGTTGTGTTTACTGCCTTCGACTTTTCGAGCTCAATCACCTCACGACGTCAACGCATAATCATCCATTGACCTTCTGTTCGTGCGGTGACGTGATCCATCCCAGCCAGTATCAGCGAGTGTCGAATCGTCTAGAATGTATCTTTCAGTACCAGAGACAGTGGCAGCGACAGAATTCACGCACTCGGGATACCAGGAAAAACAATCTCCACCACCAATAATCCCTCGGCCTCGAGCCCGTTGACCATGCCGATCAGCTTATTAGGTTCCTGACGCAGAGCACCTTGAATTCGTAACGATATGACCGAGAGGCCCAATTGAGGGGACTCGGAGGGGAAGGAGAGAGTCAGTTCAGCGAGGTTGGGTACTAACAGTGGCGATTGCAGCTCGTAGAGAGCTAAGACTTCCTCGGTGTTATATCCTCCCAGGTTTCAGCTCGATGAGACTTGCACTGATACTCGGATGCTGAACTAATTTGCAAAGGAATGAGAGATGTTGCGTAAAATGCAAGTCTGCTGGACGAACACTGGGATCGAGTCAGAAATGATTGGGCGACCTCGGATGGTCAAATCAGATGAAGGGTACTTCAGTTTGAGAGTACGGAGTGCTGCGAGATGCAATGGAGCTCCACGTTCAACAGTCAGTGAAGGCATAGGAGTGGGTTTCGAGGATGAATTGCAGATTTCGAAAGCTGAGCAATGTCGAAGCAGTGCGACCAGCTCCATTGCCGATGTAGCCTGGCCCTGAGGTCGCGCGTCAAGGCGGAGTGTTGTCACTTGTGAGATGGGGAAACTGGACAAGCTGGCTGTGGGACCTGTCCAAGCAAGTTTACGAAGGTTCTCTGCCGCTCTGATAATGACTGGGTTTGTCGAGCCAATTTGAATGAGCTCCTCCTCCGGCTGAATTTGGGAGAATGGCGAGAGATGGAGAGAGCTAAATCTGCACGTCGCGGCCCAATAGTCACTAGCTGGCATGGCAGATACAACCTGTTCCACAGCCTGGGGTTTGAATTGCAGCCTCTCTCCACCGGCGTTGGCTGATGGAAGAAAGAGGTAGAGGTGCTGTTTTCGAGCTGACGGCTCCCTCTCGACTGGAAGGCAATGGATAAAGATTTCGAAAAGGACTTCACATGGGAAGACGACGCAAACGGGATATCAATGCTCGATGCTTCGCTATGAATGCTGCTTTTCATCGTGCTGAGCCTGCAAATCCACAATCTGTTGTTTGAGCTCCTCCATTTCTGCTTCCGCTGGCTGTAAAAGTCTGGTTTTGACGCGCTTGGAGTTCAGTCGCCGGTCGGTGGTACATTGGTGAAAGACAGAGCTTCTATATCAGCCTTGCTCATTCTGCACATTAGATCACTTGAAGAGGGGAGCAGATGAGAACAACTAACGACAGATCAATGAGTGAGCAGATGCAGAGACTGAATTGATTCCGATTTTTGAATTCGTTTCCTTCGAAATGAACCTTTTTTGTTCAGTGGAGCTGCAATTAAGGAGGAAGAAATTCATCAGCGGAGCCTGAAATTGTTCTCAATCTACTTTGTTCTCCACGACGACCTCGGAATTTCACCTTCCTACTTTCACTGTGTCTCATATTGAGCTGTGAATAACTCATATATCAAGAATGTCGGACTATAGCTTGGCTGGAGACTTTGCTGTTCAAGGTCGGATTCTTCGTGCTCTGGACTGACTTGGGCAAGTCGTTGACAAGGTCGACAAGAGCAATCATTTTTCTTCCAATTTCTGGACAAATGCAAGGCCATCTGCTTATTGACCCTCCGATTTCAAGGAAATCCGGATGTGTTCACATTAGCAAGCTGACACTCGAGTGAACCACCCCTAACCTCCTGGTATAAAATCCTGTCGACGCGACATTCCCAGACATTCCCTTCCTTTCCTTTGACCCCCATGTCGAACGATTTCCTTCTCTCTTTTTCCTTCCTTCATCCTTCGACCGTCATCAAGGCTCACGATTCGTCGCCGAGGACAGGACAACAGCAGCAAGGTCAGAGATGTGTGTATTAGTCTCGTCAACGATGGAGAGTACCGGTGTATTCGTCGTTCGATGGACTGGTGCAGGATGTTGTGAAGTGCAGCAGGGTCTTTCGTCGACGGGCGTCTGATTCTCCACGAAGAACACATCTTTCACAATCGAGTACCTCGACTTGCTTCGTATGTCTCCTTTTCTTGTCGTCGTCGTCGACCTTGCTCATCATATTTTCATCCCAGTTGTTCGTGACCAGTGTATATACCCGATGGCACATTTCTTCCACTTCTTTTTGCGTCCGTTTTGGTCAGTCGCGTCGTCGTCGCCCCTATTCTCTTTGTTGATCCGTATCCCAGTCTTCACGTACCATTCTTGGTCACGGAATCTCTTGTTCATCCAGCGCCCAGGGATGCAAGGATGTGTACACAACAACTATCCATACGGTCATTACCGCTTCTATTTCTTCGCTTTTCGTCGGTATGTCGCGTCGTCCCTGTCTCCTATTTCGCGCCGTTGATTTTCAAGCAGATGCACGTGTCGCTTTTCCCTCTTCCTTGTTCATCCAAGCGCCCCAGGAAGCAAGATGTTCACGCCATCACCACGGTCTTTACTTACCCTTATTGTAAGGCATTGACCTTCTTTGTTGTTCACCTTGCTGACATTCTCGCCAGTCTCCGACACTGTCTTGTCAGGATCCCCTCAAGTTCATCCAGCGCCAACTGAGGACAGACAGTTTCGACCATCCGATACTCCCCCTTCTAGTGCCCAGCTGTCGTCTCGTCAATGATCAGCTGCAGTACACCTTCCGATGTTCCTCACTCATTCTTGCTTCTGTTTCCATTTGGTTCGTAGCTCTCATCCCCACGTTCTAGCCAATCACTCATGTTTTTCTAGTTGCCTCTTCGATGCTCTCTCGTCAGAATCCCGTCTAGATCATAAGCGCCTTGGACGGCAGAAAGCTTCGATTCTTTTCACTTTCATCACACATGTTGTTCATTCGCCAGTGTCGTAGGAGCCACCCTTCCCAGCATCCTCTGACGTCGGGCTGGTACCGATCTCGAGGAATACCTGCTGGACGAGCTCCTCCGTCTTCTTTCCCCCTTCTCAGGTATTTCAATCTATCTTTTATTTATCAGTTACACGCTGACTCATGTATCTTAGAGCCACCTTCCCCAACTGCCTGATATCGTGCACTGCCGATTTCGAGGATGACTAGCTGGACGAGCTCTTTGCTCCGTCTTGATTTCTTCTCATTTTGTATGTCCTTTCTTATTTTCTCCCTCATTACACGCTAACCGTCTTTTCCAGTCACTATTTCGCAATTCCGAACACTGTTCGTTGCTTCACCATTCCGAATTCCCTCTTCCATCCGGCACTGGTCTTCTTCGTCAAGCACTTCCTCAAGTTCATCAGCGCCCCGAGGGCTAGATTATCGGTTCACCGGATACATTCCGACAGGTTTCATATGCTCGCCGCGTCGTCTTCTTCACGATCCCTTCCTTGTTCACCCAGCGCCAGGGGAAGACAAGACGCCGTGGATTTTCACCGAGCATCTTTGGAGAGAGAGAGAGAGAGGAGAGAGCAGTAGAAAAGCCAAAAAAAATGCAGGGGTGGCCAGTGTGGATGGATCAGCTGGGATCAGGCGAGAGTTGGAGGAAGTATAGTTAGAAAATTCAAAAAGATGCAGGGGCGGCCAGTGTAGATGGATCGGCTGGGATCAATGAGAAGTAGATAAGTGGAAAATAGAAAGAAAAAAATGTAAAAGATAATCCAGATGAAAATTTTCAAACGCGCAAGGTCACTGTCCATTCGTCACACTTTCTCCGCTGTTGCATGCTCTTGCGCTTGTTGACTTCGTCAGCGATATCTACATACCTGGAGCAGCTATGCCGAACTCAGTTGTCCTTTAACAGAGTCTACGAAGGGCTTCTTGAACCTTGTATGCGCCATGGGCCCCATTACGCCTCGAATCTGATTCCATTGTCGCGACAATTCCTGTCCGGTATCATGAACATTCATCATTGCCCATGGTCGATTATTTCTCCGCCATTGGCTACGTCCTCGCTCAGACGACCAACCCAGAAACCAGCCTCGTAGCTTTGCTCAGCAAATATGCAAAATGGTGCCGGGTTTCAGCAGCTTGACTGTCGATATTCTTCCGTCAGCACCGCTAGCATTGCAACGAATAAATACTGTTTTTCCGTTGCTATTGAATCGGCTACTCTCCAAAGTTTCAATGAAGCCAAGGATCGAATCGCTGCTGCAGAGAAAAAATCAGCGAATGTCACGGTAACTGGGCCAGGTGCTGATGTCGTAGTCTTAACTTTGGGACAGATAGCGCATTGCCGACCAACTTGTATTGCAATGGTACGTCTATTTAACTTCTTTCGCTGCTTTTGCTGACAATTTACAGTCTCTTGGACCCTCATTCGGATTCCTAACTATGACAACTTTCTCGTCATTTCGGTGTCGATACTAATAGACCGAACAATGTCTGGGATGTTCTTCGAAACCTAAAGTGCCATATTCGCCTCCCTCTGAACCGGTTCACACTGTAAATAAACGTGAATGAATGAAGAGCATCTTAAAGATTGTGGGACTTGGGAGTTTGGGATTTAAGTATACTAGAAGTATGTCGGAAGAAGGAGAAGTTGGGAGCCGTAGATAGGTCGTCGTGTGAAGTTGATTGTTGTTTCAAATGAGGGTGCTGCTCGATGAGAGATGAGGTGAGAAAGATATGCTGGTGGACGCTTCGAAGGCGGGCGAGTCGCATGAAGGTGTGGCGCAGGTATTAATGGTACGGGCGTCAACCAGCGAGCTTCTGCATATTGCAGGAAAGACCGGGGTCCAAGGTATTTCAACGAGAAATGAGCACTTGAGAGAAGGAGCCTGCAAAACTCCCTCCCTGGTATGCCCAAGGCACAAAAGATAGCATCCTAGTCTTGTGTTAATCCTTGGGATGCTTCTTCGGGGGGACTCGAGCCATCGGTAAAGATGACTGGGAAGCGGTAGTTGTTGATTTGACGAACCTCATCAGCGGTCGAAGATGTTTGGTGCGATCGCTGAGAAGGTGTCGTATCTGGAGTGAGTGTAGTTGGGTAGTTTGTCGTAGAACTTTTCTCTCCTTGGTGTAGCGGCGGAAGGAGAAAGGGGGAAACTGTTTCTGAGACCTGGCAGAATTCGCAAAGGGCTGAACTCGATGCCTGAATACGGTGAAGATGGTGAAAAGATCCATGGCATTCAAAGTTGTAATGAAGAAGCGAAGAGTCAGTGCGCCATCGCGGGGGTACTTTGGTGACGCTGTCCTAAAGCGAAGACATCCATCTTGGCCATAACCAGCCTGACATTATCAGGGCTAAGAATCTTTGAGA
Source organism: Mycena floridula (assembly GCA_029320655.1). Taxonomy (NCBI): domain Eukaryota; kingdom Fungi; phylum Basidiomycota; class Agaricomycetes; order Agaricales; family Mycenaceae; genus Mycena; species Mycena floridula. The sequence goes on from JARIHS010000025.1 coordinate 898,760, forward strand.
CATTCTCTTCTTCGTCATCTGTAAAACCTCGTGGTTCTGCTCCGCCCGTCATCCAAAAGACATCGCCAATGACGCGGTGCAAGTCGAACCAGGTGCGATTGGGTTCGGCTACATGGCACTCGGGGCGGCTTGGAAGCAGGCACCTCCCCTCCAACGAATGAAAGGGTTCACCGGTGACATTGCTGTAGCAAGCTCGGAGGGATCGTAGAGCAAGCTCCCGCTTCTCTGGTCGGATGGCCATGACTAGCTAGACGATCGTATGAGCCTGCGACTCTGGCGAAATTTTCACAAAATCAGCTCACATTTCCCTTCTCCTTTGACCACTGAAAGGATATTAAAAACCTGGCAAAAACAGAGTGGAGATGCTGTGCTAATAAGATAGCATTTTCTGGGCACTCGGAATTGTCGACGGAAACACCAAAGACACTCTGGATCATCGCCGAAAACTGAAAAAGTGTGAGCAGCAGAAAACGAGTAAGAATTCAATCGCACCCCAGGACGGGGATTCCAAGGAATTCCGTGCACCACTTCAAGCGACATTTCAACATCTCCGACCAATCCAAATTCTTGGATGTCAGCCGCCTGGAGGATAGAGTCTGGTCGTGGCTTGGCTCGGGTTCCAGACTCGGAGAGCTCCAGCGTCCCTGAGATTTTACAAATGTTTCTATCTCTTCTTCGAACCTAGTTGCCTGATAAGAATAGATGCTACGAAGTAAATATCAACATACATTGGTCCCGACTGAGCTATCGGGTGACCTAATCTCAGCAGAATTGGTTGCTGGTGTAGGACTGCGCTTCTTGGTAGACGACCGAGCTGGATCACGATTTTCAGTCAGCAATCAAAGCGTACTCTCAATGTTGGCACTCACTGTCTTCTATTATCTCTTTCAACTTGAGATGCTGACGGAAAAGGGAAGACCGTTTGTTGAGAATATCTCGAATGATGAAGCCGCGTTGAACAGCTTGTGCCTCGGCAATAGATTCGTGAAGGGGCTCTCTCGAGACCAGGACAAAGGCAGACAGATATTGTTTCACAGCAGTAGCGCTGGACGTGTCGGCTGCTTTCAGACGTGCAGGAGTGCCTTGAACAGGGTAGAAGAGCTGTATAGCGTCTTCGGCTTCATAATCGTAGGCGTGGATGATACAGATAGCAAGGTGGATGAGAATGGAAAGGGAAACACTGGCATTGTCAACAAACGCAGCAGCAGAGCTTTGCAAATCATGACGTAGATTGTCGAGCTGAACTCGCTCTGCTGGTGTGATGGGCGGTAATTGGAGTTCGTCCATGGCTGTCAGGGGAGGTGACAATCCATTCGTCACACTTTCTCCGCTGTTGCATGCTCTTGCGCTCGTTGACTTCGTCAGCGATATCTACATACCTGGAGCAGCTATGCCGAACTCAGGTGCCCATCAACAGAGTCTACGAAGGGCTTCTCGAACCCTGTTTGCGCCATGGGTCCCATTACACCTCGAATCCTGATTCCAGTGTCGCGACAATTCCTGTCCGGTATCACGACCATTCATCATTGCCCATGGTCGATTATTTCTCCGCCATTGGCTACGTCCTCGCTCAGACGACCAGCCCAGAAACCAACCTCGTAGCTTTGCTCAGCAAATATGCAGAATGGTGCCGGGTTTCAGCAGCGCGACTTGCTGTCAATCCACCGACTGTTGTTCAGGCTCTTTGGGTCCTCGACGACAAATCGAAATTCAGCCTTGCTGCTAGTGTCAGTGCCGGGAAGGAGTTGGGTTCTGAAAGAGTCAGGATGGAGCGGATAAAAACTCTGCAGGATGTCTGGAATCCACATCAACTCGTCAATCCAACTCCAGTTCAGCTCAAACATGCAGAAGCAGCCAAAACCATTGTCGAACCGTCAGCGGAACTATTTGGGACGCCATGGGGTCATTGTGGTGAAGCTGTATCTTTTGCTTCGTACGTTCTCATTCTGTTTCCCTCGTAATTTTTTCTCATGTCATTACCAGAATGCATCGGCATATTAAAGCCCGTGTTCCGATGGGAACCTTGGCTCTGGGCGTCAAGGCTATGACTTCAATTGTGCCAGGCACCGACGTGGTCCCAGTCGAAGCCGTCGAGGCCCTCGCAAACAGAAACCACACTTCTTCTTCGACCCAGGCGCTCTTCAACAGCGACATTATCGAAATTCTTCGCGTTTCCGGCGCGTTGCGTCCCATGTGTCTCAATTGCCGTTGGTTGATGCAAGTAGCGAAAGGCAACATCGTGGATTATGGAGCAGAATTGGCTTCTGTCGGAGAACATGTCCATTCCCACCTCTAGCGAATTACACCGTCTTTTTGCCCTCTTTTCATCTGCGCGTTCAATTTCACACTGACAGACAAATATCTGCCGATTTGGTTTTAATGACTGGCCGCGCTTCCGCCCTTGTCCGCCCACTCTGTTTGGAAATGGTTACATATGTAGGCCACGACTATAAATCCGAATCGCAAGTTATTGGGAACAAGAGCAAAGCCATAATTTCCCTCATATTCGCTTTCTCTCCATTCCTCCCTCTGCCACTGAGATGATCTTCAAACTCTTTCGTCTAATTCTCTACTGTGGATTAGTCGTTGTATCCAAACATATCCCACATGATTTGATTGCGAAGCGTCAATCTGTCGCGAGCAAGCCTTTTTACGAGCTGATTGATATGTATCAAGGCAAATCTTTTCTCGAGTACGTCTTCCAACGATCCTTGGAAGATATTTATTGACCTTTTGTAGTGACTGGCACTTTTTCACCTCTGCGGATCCAACTCATGGCAGCGTCAATTATCTTTCCAGACAGGAAGCCGTGGACAAAGGACTCGCCAGAGTGCACCAGAATGCCTTTATTATGGCCGTGGACGACATCGACCTCCCTTCATGTCGGGACAAACAGGGATTCGTGCGTGAATCTTGTTGCGACATTTTCCAAGTCTGATCTAGACTTTCACCAGCGTTCGCATTAGTAGCAAGAAGAAATACAACGGCGGTCTGTTTATTGCAGACTTTCAACAAGCTCCGTTTGGCTGTTCGGTGTGGCCTGCATGGTGGTAAGTCCAACTTGTCGATGAGTTCGCTTTTCCTCATCATTTTCAGGAGTGTTGGTCCTTCATGGCCTGCCGGTGGTTAGTTCAAATCTGAATCAGCGCAAAACCTTCTGATGGAGAATCCAGGTGAAATCGACGTGTTGGAAGGTGTAAACTTGGGTCAGAATCATAACAAGATGACATTGCACACGTCTGCAGGATGCTCGCTTGACCGCTCGGCTCGAATGACTGGAAAAGTCGTCACTACAACATGCAAGAGCAGCGGCACTAACAACAATGGCTGTGGCGTTCAAGATACAGATCCACGAACATTTGGACGAGGTTTCAACCAGGCCGGTGGAGGAGTATTCGCTCATCTCTGGGACCACACTGGCATCCAGATCTGGCATTTCGCTCGCGACGAAATACCCGCAGACATCATCAAGAAGAAACCTGATCCGACTAATTGGCCTCGGCCGGCTGCTTTCTTTTCGTCTTCTAAATGCGATATAAGGGCGCATTTCCATGACCATGTGTTGACTCTTAACATTGCGCTTTGTGAGTGAAATTTGACGCGTCGATCTATGGTCTGAACTGGGTTTTGTAAGGTGGCGACTGGGGTATGTCTCTTGGCCGATTCCGCGACAAATTACTGATCTAAGTCTCAGCCGGAGCCACTTATACTCAAGGAGGACAATGTCCGGGAACTTGCGCGTCGGCAGTGGCAGATCCCAGTAATTTTTCGAGTAAGAGTGGCGTATTTCGTTCTGCACTTGTTGACTCTCATCTAGATGCCAAATTTGTAGTAAATTATATCGCTGTATACGCTTAGCCTGTTTTATTGTAATATTACTTGTACTTGTGTCATTGTATTGTTTGTATGTATTAAGAGAGAATTGAACTCCCGGCGTGAATTGGACTAAGTGGACCCTGAATCAACATTGGTTTGCTTCGTTTCGTAACCACCATGTCGTCCAGATCGCTGCCACCACCGCTCGAAGTGCGCTCGCCCCACGATGTCTTCAAAGTCTGGGACTTTTCTGTCAGTGTTCTCACCCAGAAGAATTTCACATATCAATCTTTACCCATAGCAAAAAGACGAGTCCACGCAACTGGCGTCTATTACACCAGAAATACTCGTTCGTTTTTCACTTAAAGAATTCGCCGAAATCCATGGCTACGTTGTCTGCGACTTCATCGAAGCCCCGAGCCGCTCGACGAACAACGACGCGCCACTCAATATGGAAGGTTACACCATCTTTCCATGGGGGCCAGGCAAAGGAGACGATTTAGCAGGAGAAGGACCAGCTAATCAGCAATATCTGGTGCCTACAACCTATCGCCAAGTCGCTGTATGCGCTCAGGGAAAAGTTATTGGTATGGCCGCTCTACCCCCTTGGCAGCAGAGAGATGGTAAGCCACCCATTCATAGACGTGATATGGCAACGACTCAGGCTACCACTACCCCATTAGTGCGCGGTTCTTGGCCCCTATTATTAGCACCGAGGAGTATGCGGGGTTTATATTAGCGCGTCAAACGCGACTGTTTTGACCATTCTACACTTCATGATATCATTTCTAGATAACTTCCTATTCGGCTTATCATAGTCTATACGAGAGTACGACAGTGAAAAAGTAGTACTTGAAGGTGCTAGGACTTGCTAAGGCATCAGATTCCCATGACCTCCAAGCCCAGAATCTCGAAATTCTTTCAACTCCCAGCAATGTTCAACCACATTCTTGACCAATGGCCATTGATTCAAATCGATCCCAACTCTCAACCCGCCCTGAACCGCCGGCACCAGGCATACATCAGCCAGAGTGACATTGTTTCCGACACTGAACTTGGGACTCCCCGGAGTTTCAGAGCCATATCTAGCCAAAAGAGTCTCGTAGACCGACAGACCGCGATCATAGACGCCTTTAGCCCACACTTTTCCGTCACCACCAAACTCAGCAGCGATCCTTTGACGTATCGAGCTGTTTTGAGGTGGTTGGATATCTGCAATGACGAGGCTCGAGAGCTCCATGACTCGAGCGCGCTGAACAGGATCCGACGGAATCAGCGCCGGTTCAGGGAAATTCTGTTCTATAAAGTCCAGAATAGCAAGAGACTGCGTGATAGTGAAAGATTTCGACCCGTTGGAGAGCGCAGAGTCGTATTCAGCTACCAAAGTTGGAACACTGCCGTTGGGATTTCTGAGCAAGTATTCAGGCGATTTATGAGCCTTTGCCGAAAAGTCGATATCATTTGTGATGACAGGTATTGCGACTGCTTTAAGCTTGAGTGTTGTTCGTACTCGAGCAGAGCTGCCAGAGAATTTTGCGCTGAAGAGCGTCAGCTTGATCAAGCGGGGCGTCATGGTCATTGCTGAAGCAGCAAGAAACCAGTCTTACTAAGTAAGTGGCATGACGGCGTAAATTTTGAAAGACCGGACAAAAGCGACATGATAGCCGATTTTCACAAGCTCGGAACCACAATATTATGTAGTAGACGATGAAAAAATTCAATTTTGCTTCAAAAACACGGCCGTGTAAGCTGGAATTACGATGTAACTGCTGGATTTGATCGTGATGGTTGTCTGAAAGAAAGGTCGAGTTAAACTGATTCAACATGTCAAGGACTGGACTTGTCACTCACCTGCCATTTGGCGACCCCTGCTGCACCACCAAAGTGACGCATAAAGTAGGATCCGAAAGGTAGATTGGCGAGGTCGAATCCAAGTGGGGTATCCGGATTCTTGTTTACAATAACCAACGTGAGCTTTCCATTCTCGGTTCCAGCATAGACACCTTGGGTGTCCGGATTTGGCGTCGCAAGGTTGACTTGAGCACTAGAGCTTCCGAAATAGACTCCAAATCTATCGCAATGTCAGTTCGCAACAATGAGACGAAAACAGTAGCTCACCCTCGGTAGAGCCAGAATGCTAGCCCAACAGGTCCGAGCTCATCTGGAGTGACCCAATACGTGGCGCTGTCAGCCTTGTACGTGCCAAATAAGCCAAGGACATCCACAGTCACCAGTCCACCGGTAATATCTGTGTCAGCGGTCGAACTCCATTCACTAATGGACAGTTTGGTGCCAGGGTAATTGATATCTATGAGCGTACGGAAACGCGGAAGCAGCGATATGGCAGTCGGATTCCATTGGTGATTCTGGGGGTTGCTTCCCGCCCATGACTCGTCGACATAGGAGGTATCCTTTGGATAAAAGAATCAACAATTGTTTTCTGTTAGGTCGATAATCTCACCCAAAGACTTCGTGTGGCTCTCAGTCGAAGCGCCTTGGCAGCGGCATCGTTGGCGCTGGTATCGGCTTGGAAGTAATAATGAATGTCCAGGTAATCGAGGAGTCGTTTGCCGACAATGGTCTCTTGCTTCTTCATTTGCGCAAGGAACCAAGGAAGGAAGTCAATGTTGTCGTGAGCAGCATTGTCAGTGTATCCTATCGTACTCGTCCAATAGAACCTGTTGACGGATCCGTCATGAGCTTTTTCGAGGAGAAAAGACTTACCACCAGGAACAGGTGGAAGGAGCTGCAACAAGCACATTCGGAAGGGCCTCTTTGGCAATGATGGAGAAATTCACGACTCGGGCTAATTCCTCGTCGTATCCGATCAAACTGCAATGACCAAATGAGAAAATGGAAATAACAAGGGATTTGAACTTACGTTGGATGCATATCCTGGTGTGTGCTGCTGGCAATCTCAATCTCGTTGTCGATGGTAACCATTGTAGGCTTGTTCGCTAATCCAGACAACCATGCTTTGGCCATAGCCGTATTCCATGGGGTGTAAGCGCTAGTTGGATTAGCCACCGGAGTGATAGAGGAACCATTCGGGAATAATCCATCGCCTGCATCGGCCAGGAAGGGGTCGAAGGACTTTTGATCTAAATCTCGCATGAGGATATGTGGCGCAACATGGCAGAGAAACACTAACCCGGATACACAGTCGCAGGGTAGCTATATGACGTCGCATCCTTTGAAACCCAATCTAGACTGAGAAAGATAAATGTCAAGACTCGAATGTGGATAGCAGGCCAAAACTCACGCTGGAATCGTCACAAGTGTATCGGAGCCAGCTGCTGAAACCCAGCCCACCCAATCATCGGCACTTGGATCACTGACACGATTCTCAAAGTACCAATCACTCCCGGCATTAGTAAATCCACCATCTGAAAGACTCATAAGCATTCAGCGTGCTCCAGCGAAGATCGACAACAAACCGGGATTATAGGCTGTCACTGCGTTTCCGCCCCAGCGGGAGATGGTCACACCTAGATCTTTAATGTAGCTTGCGCTCGTAGGGAAATTCACTCCATAAATATGAGGATTTATGGGGAAGTTGACCTGTTGGACGATGCTGCCAAACGTTCAAGCTAAGCCAAATCGCTGAAGCAACAATTTACCTCGCGTACTGCACCGCTGGCAATGTGAAGTTGAACGTACCGTCGCCAGCCTGGATGACAAGAGACCCAGGGGCGAATGAAGAGGCTAAAGTCAAGTATGTGACAGACTTGGATGGTGTTCCAAACGGAACATAGGTCGTCTGGTTCGTGATGGCGACCGTCTGTTTAAAGGTCGAGTGCCTGCTAACTTACGACGCAGAATTAACGCAAGTACCTTTCCATTGAGAATCACTTTTACAGGTCGAGAAGTCCACAGTCCCTGCAGTCGTAACAGCGACAGTGTTACTCGCAAGTGGTTCTGCGCTGAGAAACTCCGGTGTGATGATAATGGACTACATGGCATCATGAACAAGCGCTGGATGAAAAGTCTGTGAAACTCACGCTGACGAGAACAATGTTGTCGATATGATACTAGTGACGCTTGGGTAAGTGACCAGAAACTCTCAGCTTGACTAAAACTCACGAAAGCCCCATTAGCGTTACCCTGAAAGTTGATTCTATCCCAGGTTCCATTCCCCTTGATTGGTCTAGTTGACTACACGAGTCTCACAAGCCAGAAATAACTTACCAAAGGAGCTCCGGTGCCTGGCAGAGCACTGAAATCAATGAGGAGAGAGGTGAAAGCCCCAGAAGTGATAGTTTTGCTCATGGACGACAACGGAATTGAAGGAGACGTAGTGCCATCGACGCTCGAGGTTATGGCGATAGACATGTCGGGCTCGTCTCCCTAGGTAATCATTTAGCAAGAAGAATAATGAATTGGTTGGGCTTCATACCGCAATATCGAATCTCAAACCAGCATAAGTCGGAAAGGTCCCTTCGAGTTTCACAGAGAGAGCCGACCATGCTGTTGAATTGACCGAAATACTGCTGCTTCCTTCAAACAAGTCGGTAGCGGCAAAATTGATGTCGCTTCCCCACGACCAGTTCTCCCATCCAGAAGCTAGGTTGTCGTCGGTATATATAGTCAAGTCGTCAGCGTTGGCGGAACCGAAAGCCCAGGCCACCAAAAACGCAACCTTGAAAAGAGCAGCAATCATGATTGAGCTGTCAAGAGAGCCGCTTGCTCTTGGGCAATATAAGGCGCGTCACGGTAGAATTGCGGGATAATTATAGGATGATGACTTCCCCGATGTTGATCCTCTCGCAATCCTCTTGCTTATTCTGCGTCGCGAGGTACCTATCACGCTCGACGGAAGGACTTCGGGATTGCTGTACTGGCTGATTTTGCATGCATGACGAGCCTTCTGACCAAACCGGACCACAGAGATTGCGGAGAATACATGAGAATCGATTCATGGATGGAATCGGTTGCACAAGAGAACTTGAGCGCGTGATGTGTGTGACTCTCGCAGCGGCCCCGGATGGCGTTTGATCGAGGCTAACACCGCTAAACACCGAGCACAGCTTTGGAAAATCATCCATCGCACTCCTGGAACTCCACAGATTCAGAAGCCATCGCTACATACAAGTCCCTACAAGCCTCTACAATTGACTGTGATTATCGGCCATACAACCAATCTCAATCGAATTTTGTCAGGTGGCGACTGCTCCAAGTTTTTTCCCGACCCGAAACTGTCAACTAGAGCCATTCCCAACGAGGACAACCTGCAGCAGGCTGCAATTATAGATCCTAACAATTCTGAGCACATTACAGTCCCACGCGCCAACTTTTTCAAAAAAAAGGTCAACGACGCCACAGTTTCAAGTATTAACATAGATACCCAGCTCATCTTGTTCTACTCCGATAAGTATTTGTCGAGTATTTGTCGCTGTTAAAAAATGCCAATGGACAAAGTTGAAACAGAAACCAAAAGACCGCGATCGCTGCACTGCATTGCAAGAGAATCGAACTCGCGGTGGGTCGAGAATTATTTCTCGACGAATGGCAACGGCCCAGGTTACCACTATCCTATCAACGCATGGCAATCATCCGGCTGCTGTGAGTCTGAGCCGCAGTGAAATATCTCGGTAATAACCGAGACCAGACAATAAAGCCGTGTCATGTCGTGATATCCTTTTTTTCCACAAACCACCACGACATGTCTTCTACCAAACGCAAATCAACCACTCAAACCGGCGCACGTTCGAAAAAAGCGCGTCAAGAGCCCGACCATTCCGCTGCGAAAGACCTTGTTCAGACTGTGCTCGACGACGAGACAGAATTGAACGCGTCAGACGCGACTGCGTTGGCCCGTTATGCGCGATATTTGGAGGAAGAGCTGGAGAATTACAAACCAAAGATCAAGTCCTCTGACCAGCTTGCAGCTGAGGCTCAGACTATGAGAAATGTTTGCGTCAGTGGCATCAAGAAACAAATGGTCGTATGTCCTTTTTCCTTGGCCTCCATTTGCCACTGAACATCAAGTAAAAGTGGAAAACGACGTGCAAAACTGGAGGCGCCAAGTTTTCCTATGAAGGTGTCTGCGCAGATCCCAATGTCCTCGGTGCCATGTTCAAAGTCGACGGTGCTCCCAAGAAGATGCAAAAGTTCACTGTCGAGGAATTCGAGGATATCATGGGCAGTATCGATGCCTCTACCAGGTTTGTCGATATCTGTGGTCAACGACGCGTCTTTTTCTGACTTTTTGCTAGATATGACTCGCTGGAACTTGTTGGAAACGTGAATGTCAGCTTCAAACCAGATGTCGGGACTTTCAAGATCAATGGCTCCTATGGTGCACCCAGGTCAGTCTCCTTGCAGCCGGCGAAATTCCGAGCTCACGTATCCGCAGGCATATGAACAAAAACAAGTAACAAGAACAAGAACAAGTGAACGTAGTTATTTACCCCAATAGTTACTCATAATCCTCGATAATGTTCTATTCTATGCTCTGTCCTATTCCATGAATCTTTTTTTTCAGCGCATCGCACAGAAATGATCCACACTGCCACCGACTCTCAATCGATTGAATGGTAGTCTCTGGATGCCTTCTGTCTCAGACTCTCAGTTAGCACCTGGGATATCAGTCACAGACCTGAAAGAGTCTGAGCTGGCTTTTAAGAAGGCGGAGAAGATTGAGTTTACAGAACCAAGAATTTCAGGTCGTCGAAGTCTATAGCTGAAAGAGGTCGAATTATCAGAACTTTGACATTCGATAGAGTGGACTTGAGAAGCGAAGGGTTTCTCGTTGCATTCTTCAACGTCGGAACTTGACAAAGAGAGCACAAGTTCTTCCTGGTCCACGACAGTTCGTTATAATGGAAAGATATGATAAAATGGAGAAGAGCAAGAATTTCCAAGATTCGAGACATCCCTTGAAGTCGAGGATGCGACTGAAATCCAGTGGTCGTGAGCATTGAGCAGTGTTCCATCGTTGGGAAAAAAGGCTAAAGTTGGAGAATAGCCCTGCCTCGGTGCGGAAGGATTCTGTCAAATGTCAATGACCACAAACATTCAGTGGAATGGCTCTCCAGCGGGGAAATTTTGACCAAGCGCGCACGATAGACGTTCGGTTGGACCACAATTGAAGACGGAATCTGCTAAGAAAAATGGGAACATGGCTGTTCACCGGAGATTTCATAGTTCGGTCCGTGTTACGCAAAGTGGCCTCATCGTCACGCGGTTACAAGCCTAACTGAAAGGCCTTCAGTGCATCGATGCCAGAAGCCACTGTATAACGACCATGACCTCGTGGACGTCCTGGATTCCTTCGCTGCCGTCCATCAGCATCCCATTTTCTCTCCCTTCCAGCATCCAGCGACGATTCATTTCGTTTGCTCTCAAGACTTATCTGGGCCACTTCCTCAAGCCTGGTCAGCTCGATGTGAAGCAGATAGATTCTCAGCTCGGTTCAGGATATGTTCAAGTCTCTGACCTTGAACTGAATAACGAGGTATGTCCTGTCTTTATCTCGCTTCTCAAGGATGCCGACAAGCTACAGACAATCAATCAACTAATTTCAGGCCTTCCATTACAACTCGAATCCGGAACTGTAGCCTCAGTCACTGCTCGAATTCCATGGCCAAATCCGCTCTCCTCCGACGTCGGACTTGCCCTCGATTCCCTTCATTTAACCCTGCGCATTTCCGACAAACCTCTAGCTCCTCCAGTTCCACCTCAGAACCTAGCAGACTCTGTCGTTTCTGTCGCAGAATCATTCATTCACGATGAGATGACGCCCCAAGAGATGCTCGATTCGTTTCATCCGGATCTCGTGGCTGCAGACGACCAGAACCTCCCAGGTGGCCTCGACCCGTTTATCACCGCGCCGGAGGAAGAGGACTTTGGTTCAGATGTCGACCCTGCTGGAGTGCCCATGTTCGCTGCTCTTATCGAACGCTTGCTTGCACGGGTCAAATTTGACGCCGTCAACACCAAGATCACTCTCATTCATCCACAGCATTCGATGCTATCTGTAACCATTGCTCAAATTCATTATCTCACCGAGGAGAGTCCTTTGGAAAGCGAAGGAGGGGAGGTTAGGACGGTGTCGGTGTCGGGAATCACAGTTGCCACGAAACGCCTTGGTTCCTCTCCTTCATCGTCGCGTGTACGCGCCGAATCCAGGCCTTCATCTTCACCAGCGTCTTCGTCGTCTTCTCTTGACGAGGATACCCATTGGGCCATGTCGCAATCTCTCGCATTTCTTCCTCCACGGGCCAGCTCTCCTGCGAGTTCTGTCGCCAGCAGCATGTACCAGAGCGCAATATCTGGTATCGCAGAAGAAGAAGAAGAGGAACCTAGCAGTCCGGACCTAGAGCAGCCTCCACCAGCTTCTCCTGCTGAAAGTGTTCGACCAAGCCAGGAAGAGACCATCCTCTTCTTTGGTACGGAGCCCATTTCCATCCAATTATCTACTCCTTCAGTACATTCACCATCAGGTGAATCACCAGGGCCCTCTCAACATCGTCGATCCAGGTTGGAAAAGCTTCAGCTTTCCGTCAGTGCAGGCATAGTAGCTTGTGCACTGAATCCAGGACATATTAGAGCTGTGTCAGATATCGCGAATGCTTTTACGTCAGGCCAGTCACCGCAGCAGCCTCCAATGTCAGAATCAAGTTCAGGATCAATGGGGCCAGGTATTGATGGTGTGGTGAAGCTGAAAGGGTTGGTTTTGTTGGTATTACCGTCATTCAAGACCATAGAGGAAGCAGAATTCTTTTCCAAACCGCTGGTGCCTCCGCGGTTATCTCACGGTTATCTGCGACTACATTTGGACAGCATTAACGGATCCATTTCGTCAACTTCAGAACCACCTGCTCCTAGATCGTCAAGCGGAAGCATACTATCCTTGACGTCCACTCTTTCCATCGCAGAGTTGTCGCTCTTTGCTGTCTCAGCCTCGACAGACGAAACTAAAGTCGAACTCTCCGCATATCCTCTTTTAATCACAGATCAGCACTTGCCTTCTCAGTATTCCTCTACCCACATTCATCCAAATCCTGCCTCTACTTTGTCCGAATTACCGGTGTTTGAGGTCATGGACTGGACTGACTCGAAATCGCAGCCGAACGGGCTAAAGATATCGACTTGGAGGACTCGAGCAAAGGGAAAGCATACGAGTCGTGCTACATCATCTGTTTCACCGGATAGTGCGTCTGGCGCTATAGACAAGCATCAAATATCCGCTGTCACTGTTTCGTTCAAGCGAACTTCATCTCGACGTACGCTTTCAGACGACCTAGAAATCAGTATCGTGCCGCTCCATATCTTTCTCGATGTGGACATGATATTGAGTAATGGTGCCTTGATGGCTTTTCTAGACGAACTCTCTGCTTCGTCTTCCTCATCTCTGGATCTGGGAGATGCTGATGACACTCCTCCAGCTACTCCTCGTGCCACAGTATCGCTTACGGAGCGCGAGAAGGAAAGACGTCGACTAGAGCAACTAGTCCTCGAAGATTTGGATCTGAGTCTGAACTATCCTGTGAAGAGAGTCGACGACCGCCCTCAATCAAGCATTCGGAAAGCTTCTACAAAGGTAAGCATTTTGCGATATTTTGACCTGTCACTTATACTTGGTCTGTAGCGCCAACCGAAGAAGACTGACAACAAGATGAACCTTGCCCTTCGGATACCTATGATACGTGTTCAAGTTCGGTGTCCACCTCTTCTTGGTCGGGCTCAGCGGTCAGGTGCCCTTGTCCTTGACCTCCATAACATCGAAATATTGAATAATCCACCGCGACCTGCTCCTCAAATTCGATTCTCGGAAGATGTTCGAGCCACATTGGACGAGAATGCATTAATGATCGTTGAGTGCAGCAGAATGGTGCTTGCTTACGCCCCGGTCGGTCAGAACAAGGCATTTTCAGTCCTTTCTTTGGGGTCACTCAGTCTGGAGGATCTGGATACCGGCGACGTTCATTTTGCATCTCCAAGTTCAGCACAGCATGCTCCTTTGCAACCTCGAATCACAGTAACTCAGCCGTCGCTCTCTTCTGATTCCGGTCCATCAGCTTTAGCGCTTTCTCTGATGCTTCCGTCGGTATATGTCAATTTGACGAAAGAGGTCTTCGATGGTCTACAATATTGGGCCGACGACCTTACTCAGTTCATTGAGCGGACGTTTAGTGATTCCAATTCGGACAAGACGGAGAGCCGTGACGGAAGCATCATCGGGAGTCGATATTTTGCAAAGTCTCGAAGCGGGAGCGGGAATAGTAGTGGGATTACTGTACACCCAGGCGAGAGCAAGAAGAATGAGATTGTGGTCAAAGTCTCAAATTTGGAAGGTGAGCTTCTTCTCATTTTACTTTTTGTCTCTGACCATCGTTGGTTCAGCCTTTGTGAGAGTCATGGTACCGCGAACCTCTGAAGATCCATCCTCTGTTCGACCTTTCGATATCTGCGCGTCTGATGTCGATATTCTGGTCGAGTTGAAACCCCAGGGAAAGGTACCTTTACATCCGTACACTCTTTGACTGGACTCAACTCTGTACCTCAGGATGAAACTGTAATCACCTTGGGCTTGATGGATCTGAGCATAAAGAATACGGCGTCGTCTGCGATTTCAGAGACCTTTTTGTCTCTGACGACACCACGAAGCTTGGTCAGTGAAGCTTGACTTTTTATGTACTGATCTAACACTTTAATCAGACCTCATCTCCGAAGACACCTCTCAAGCTGCGGTTTACATCCTTGGTCATACCGACAACCACCGTCAAAGAGTCACGAGTGAGACTCTCTTTGTGGGGCTTCACTTACAACTTGACCTCTGAGGTTGATTGGATATCGGACTTGGCTTCCTTCGCCAAAGCACCTCCAGGCGTAAGTGCATCCATCTCATTACACTCAAGCATACTGACTGTCGCTCAGGCCTTTGAATCTGTTATTCCGAGCGAGCGCACGGTCGTCTCGCTCAAGGTCCTGGATTGTTCTGTCCGGGCCGTAGCACCAGTCCATCCCGGGGCCATTATTCTTCATCTTGGTGAATTGGAGTTTTCTACCAACCTAGTCGGAGATTCTCCAGATGCACAATTCAATCTATCTGTACCATCACTTGCTCTGCTAGCTCTCGATGATCTTGTGGAAACGACGCAACCAACCATGCCGACTCCCGGTGGCGTGACGTTTTGGAGGGTGCGTATCCTTACCAACGCCCTGCTGGTCTAATCTTGTCTCAGAAATCCGGCTTTGTTTTGGTTGCCGAACTCTCTGAGCTGCAGCTGCTTTTCCAGAAGGATATCACCGCAGAATCTGGCATTCGCGTAAGGTTTCGTTTCTCCTTTGGTGCTTCGACTGATATACGTTCACTAGGTGGTGATAGATGGAGTCGCGCTCAGATTGCATCTTTGCGCTGATACCGTCAGTTCTATAGCTCCGTTTATCGACGACCTCTCGTCTGCTTTCAAGCCTCCTTCTGACACTCAGTAAGTTCATTCTGATCTCACGTTTCCCATGTTCAAAGGCTACATAGGGCGCCCAGACCAGCTAAAGGGCCGACGCTGATTTCAGAGCCCGTTTCTGATTCTCCATTATTATGTGAGTGCTGCGATGGGAGATGAGGCCTTGACTGATCCGGTATTCTCAGCCTCGGTGGATGATCTCGCCTTCAAACGAGTACCTGATGTAGGATCGGCTCCTGATATGATTTACGACGATCTCCCTACCAACCTGGACTACTTGGACGAGTCGTTCGGTGCAGCCGCAGGTCTCAGAGAACTTCGGGATGATGATTTGGAAGATTTTGATCTCGAAGAAGCCTTGCCAGAACCTTATGTTCATACTCCTGGATCACCGCCACCGAGTGGACTAGTTTCGAAAGTTGGAGGCGAGACTATCAAGATGCTACATCCTGACGGGATCAAGTATGTCGAAAATTACTACGACACCCTAAAGCCCGATTCGGAGAACAACAACTCCGAGTGAGTATTTGGTGTTATATCTTGATTCTTCTTCTGATTTGCATCCAGACTTGGCCGAACCTCTTTCCGTTTCATCATCCACAAAGCCGACATCAATGTGCTCCTCTACGATGGCTACGACTGGACTCGGACGCGAAAAACTATCGAGGAGGAAGTTAAGGAAATGAGGAAACGTTTAGCGAAGATTCGACAGCTCGTCGCGACTGGACAGACACAGGACTCTAGCCTCGAAGAGACAAGCGCTGTCCTGTTCAACTCGGTGTACATCGGGTTGGACCAGGATGTTGACGATTTTGAACCCAGTGCTCTTATCGCCGCCATCGACGAAGAGCTCAAGGATGATTTCGAGACAGCTAGCCAAAGTTCATGGCAGTCTCTCCGACCTCCCACCGCTCCAAAACCTGCCTTCCAAGCCACGAGTTCACGGCAAAAGGCTCACAAGGTCAAAAGGACCGAGCATAGAATTTCGATTAGGAGGCTTGGAGGCGGAAATTGATCAATATCTCCCTGGAGAGCCAATGGTTTCCAGGACCTTCGCGACAGTCAAGAATTTAGAGATCCTCGACCGAATCAAGACCTCCACGTGGGACAAGTTCTTGACGGATTTGCGATCAGATTCCCGTGGTGACATTCGGGAAACTGATTCAAACATGGTGCGCGTCGAACTCCGTAACATTCAACCTGTTGCGGGACATTCCGCTGAAGAAGCTCGATTGAGAGTAGGTGACTATTTATCGCTTCCACATGATCTGACTATTTTAGGCCAAGATTTTGCCTCTACGGCTATACGTGGATCAGGACGCACTGGACTTTCTCAAAAAGTTCTTCAGTTTCAAAGACCCAAAGGCTGTAGTTGGAGCGCCGTCAGATCCTGGGAGCGGAGATATCTACTTTCGTGGGTCTTCTTGTTCGTTGGCCTGACTGATTGTTGATCTTTTGCAGAAATTGCGGAAGTCTTCCCCATCGATTTGAAGCTTGATTACAAGCCACGTCGAGTTGATTATCGAGCTCTCAAGGAAGGCAAAACAATCGAGCTGATGAACTTTTTCCACTTTGACGGAGCCGAGATGACTCTTCGCCACATCACCTTGTTTGGGGTACGTATCTGTATTTCCTCGACCTTCAGTGTGCTAAAAAGCATTAGATTACGGGCTGGCCACGTCTCTTCGACTTGCTCAACGATTTATGGACTCCAGATGTCAAGGCGACACAACTTGTCGATGTCATTTCGGGTGTGGCACCAATACGCTCTGTCGTCAATGTCGGATCAGGTATCGCTGATCTCGTGCTTCTTCCCATCGCCCAATACAAGAAGGACGGGCGCATTGTTCGAGGAGTGCAAAAGGGCGCTACCGCTTTTGTCAAGTCTACCGCTATCGAGGCCATCAAACTCGGGGCTCGTTTGGCAACAGGCACCCAGGTCATCTTGGAACATGCGGAAGGCGTCTTGGGCAGCCAGTTCAAAGATCCAGTAACAGCCGAAACACTGCAGATCCCATTCCTCAGTGAAGAGTTTGGACAAGGGTTTGAAAGTAGTGACGAAGAGGATGAAGCTGGGAATCTGATTAGCAAGTATGCCGAACAGCCTGAAGATTTAAAGGAAGGAATGCAGACTGCCTACAGAGCTCTGCGCAAGAATTTCAATTCTGCGGCTCAAACAATTCTCGCAGTACCGATGGAGGTCTATGAGCGCTCAGGAAACGAGGTACTTTTATCTTTTCATTTCCTTAAACTATTAACACTTTTCAGGGTCCTGTCCGCTCTGTCATTCGTGCAGTCCCAATTGCAGTCCTCAAACCCATGATTGGTGCAAGCGAAGCCGTCAGCAAGACCTTGTTTGGTCTTCACAACACTCTAGATCCTAATGTCCGACACGATAATGAAGCTAAATATAAACACCGGTAGTTTTTTTGGATCTCTCCTCATACACTTGGACCTCCGCAGCATTGTATATTAGTGTAAACACAATTTGCCTGAAATGTGGACAATTTTACAACAGCATCCTGAATTGCTGTAACAAAGATAACATGGCTCTCTAATAGAATGCACGACCCGAGACGTATCAATCTATGTCCATCGTCATCGACCGACCTTCGCCTTGCACCAGAGCACTGCGAGATTTTGCGGGAACCTTGATCTTTTCCCGTATTTTTGAAGACTCTGCTGGTTGGAGCAGCTTGAGCACAGGTGAAGCCTTGATAGATTCCACTTTTTTGAGCCGGTGAGCTTTCTGCTTTTCTCTCGCCGCTGCCATTCTGTAAGAGCAAGTTAGTCGAGGAAATGGTATAAAAAGTAGAGCGTGCCTGTGCTTCCAGAAAGCATGCTCTCTCCGCTGCTTGATCTCTCCAACCCGCTTCATTGCCTTGATCGTCGTCTGGACGAGGTCCCGGTCGTATCTCACAGGCACATTTCTGCGCTTCTCAAAGTCGATGGTGGAATCCTGCTCGAGGCATCAGCACAAGGTCACTATGCGTTATCCAGCGACTCACGATCGTCATCTCTTTACCAGCCGCCTTCCTGAATGCCTTTGTCCACCGCACCTTTCGAGGATTTCGCTTCATTCTATGAAAAGCCTGGTAATCAGTTGTAGACTAGCGTCGGTGATTGAATATCTCACTTGAAGTTTTTGTGGCATCTAGAGGTCGAAAATGTCAGCGCAGGCCTACGATAGTCGAACTCTGGAGGTCCTTACTTCGAGGTGCAGAAGCGGAAGACCTTGGCGTCGTTCCGGACGAATGCAGAGCCTGGGGTATAGCTATGAGCCATTATAGGGATTTACAGGGACTTTGAATGACATACCGTGGCCAGGGTATACGCTCGTTGAGCAAAAATAGCACTTTTCGATACGCATGCTACAACAAGGTGGAGGGAAAGAAAATGAGTGCTCGCTGAGTCAGCGGTGGCGGTGCGTGTTCCCAGGCTCACATTTTTGATGAAGTCGTCGCCAGCGCCGCTTTCTACATCTCGAATGCAAGACAGATCCTGTCGGATAATGATATAGACTCGCTACCTGAAGGTGATATACGGGTCCCACAAATGTTGTCCCAGTCTGTACTTGATGTAGCGTGAAACTAAATCACAATAGCGCCGCTGCCTCTGAATAGAGCCATAGATGAAAGACACAGGACTCAGATGGGTAAGGAAAGGAAGCGCTGGGATTTTACCATCGTGTGATGTCAACGACTCGAGACCTTCTGGGCGTGGGGACCTAGAGATAGATGGATCTGAGAATATCTACATGTCAGAAGGACCGGTCAACGCAGATAAAGCACCGTGATGTGAGTCCATCTTAACTTCGATGATAGATGGAACAACATTTTCCATCCTGGGTGAGAAAATGATAGCTTCTGCCGGATGGCATGGTACCACAGATAGCGCACTTGACCGTGATGGACTTCTATGCTCAAAGCTTATGAGAAAGACGCAGTGAGATGTTTCAGACACAGAAGCAGCATTGTATTTATCCGTGTATAGAGAAGACCCAAATTCAAACCCAATGATAGAACTACAGCATATAAAATCATCGAAAGCCCATTGGTTGTTTAGCACGTCAACCATTGGAAATTCAAGGTCTGGGTGATACTAGCATCGATCTGAGAGAGACATGAGTAAACCGAGTCGATCTGTAATAGGTATACTGACCGAATCATCGGTGACATACCCAAAGCCTTTGGTGTTACCAGAGTTGTCAACACGGACTTGGGTGTTGATGTTCAAGACCTGACCTCGTCTTGGTGAGAAGCCTAGCAAGAGACTCAAAGATACATACTGTGTCTTCACCGCATGGGCTGTAGATAGTCGGAGTCAAGTCGAACTCGTCACGGTAGACGTAGTTGGCCCCTTCAAGTCGGAATATTAGATGAGTTAAAACGACTATTGGTGGACCCTTACCATCGACCGGGCCGAGGAGGGTCGAAGTGGCCTCAGCTTATAAATGAACGGCGTAAGCGCAAGCTCGTGAGCGATGCCAATATATTACCTTGGACAATCTGACCCTGGACTAGACCGGCTCTTTAGACTCGATGGACCGAAGAAGCGAGCCGACATACAGTAATAGATAGCATCGTGCAGTGCCTTGACTTTGGTGTCGAGTTGGTAGAAACCACGCTTGAAAAGCTCGATTGGTCGACATAACAGTGACAAGAGGAACTAGCACGAACGTAGTCAACATCGACGATGGCAAAGGAGAATCCTTGAGGAACACTGCAGAGACATTCAGGGCAGCATTATTATATTAGAGTTTCCATGTCACGTACTGGACGTTCAAAGAAGCTTGACAGTTCTTTCGATTCTCTGCAATGCTTATCCCTGGATTTCGGACATATAAGAAGAGTTTCACAAGATTCAATATGGCTTCCCTGGTCCGGCTTGGGCCGCGAAATCACTGAAAGTGATGGTCACGGCCGTGTGATCATCTAAGAAGGGTGTATAGTTATACATATTCGGGAGTTTTGATTGGCGCCTCACTGTTAAGCAAGTAGAATGCACTTCCGGGAGGACAGCCAGAACCTGAAGACTTGCTAAGGTGGATTCAACGTGGCTTTATTTGAAGAATGACCGTTGACTCCAAGTCCAGTTCTAACGTACTTCATTCAGTCAAAGGCCGAGAGACAATCAACGGAAAGCATTACATGTTGAAAGCAGGAGGAGCAGCGGGTCCTGTCGGGATGGCGATAGGAGATGTAGTCGTCGTTGTAAGTGGAAGCCTGGTTGTGAGGGCAGAGGCAAGCGCAGAGGCTGCCATAGCGAGAGAAATGAAGCTAGCAGAGAACATGGTGTCGAGATTTCGTGAGTTGGATTGAGAGGTAGAAACGGCGAGCGATTCTGGAGCTATTGGTCGCATACTTGCAGGTTTTAAGTGGTCAAAACTTGCTTGGTCCGAGTCGGAGAGAAAAAGGCAAGATTGCCACCGAAAAAAACTCCCGTTCGTTGAATAGCGTACGCGGACGAGGTATCAAGCAAAAAATAAACTAAATGGATCTAGATGGGCATCCATGAATTCCAAAGAGAATGTCTAGTGAGTCCCTTGGCTTGAGTCAAAGAAATGGTCGGGATAAAGCCGGGAAAGATGTCGGACTCGTGTGTTGCGGAGGAAAATCGATATCCCAGACCAAGTCCGAAATAGTACGAGCGATGTATCGGCAAATAACATAAAGAAATTCACACTAACACAACCTTTTTTACTTGATAATTACGTGGTAAAAACGGAAAACGAGAAGATCAGAAAGACCACTTAGGGAATTCAATACTGGTTTACACGCCGAAACGGCACAGTTGAGCACTTGACCGACCCCTAGCTCACCCGGACGACGTGTCAAGTACAAGAAATCAGAATCAGAGACATTTCCATTGGTACTGTTATCGTTATCGATTTTGTAGAGCGCAGCAAGAGAAAATTTCTTCACGGAACTTGACCATGGTGACTTGAATACCTGGACCCGCTAACGTCAAGTCACACGTGGACATCCTCGGTCACGGGCCACGGCAGATCAGATTGTCATTGTGGCGTTCTGCCACCAGGGCATGTGTTCTCTGAATCATTAATTAGTGTAAATCATCTAGTACGAAATGGAGAGCTCCACTGCTCCACTACACCTACCAAACTGGTACTTGCGAAAACTGTTGTGAGAGTGGTCAAAAGTCAATGCCCAATTTGGATCTGCACATGGCTAGCGCTTCGTCTTCTAAGCCTTCTCACTCAGTCTGACATGTGTTTCATCGCCACTGACTGATCTCTGTCGATTCCTCGGTCTCGAGTTCCACTGCCAGCACATAAATTCCCATGTCAAAAGCCTGGAATTCGTATTTTTCTCGGACTGGTACATTGCCAAGAAGAAGCGCGACTCGAGAGCGGTGAAACATGCCCGCGGGGTCGATTTTTCCGGGTCTCGAAACTTCTTGATCATCTTTCTCGTTTTCCCCATTTTTTCAATATATTCCAAAAACAGTGTCCTTATTCTTCGCGGAATATTCGCCATTGTACGGGATTTTCGTCAATTGGACCAGTGCGAGTGAGAGTCCTCCCAGCATTCAAATAACGACTTACTGGAGAATCGAAGATCTATCTAGATGGATTTCTTCGTTCCGCTCGCCGATCTAAAAAAGGCCGGCCACTTTGGCTCCGGCCTACTTGCGGTGACTAGCTGGGCTTGAATCTTCAGGGTGAATGATGTTATATCCGAAAGTCCACGTCCATCTCGGATGTATTGGCTCGACAAAGACACCGATCCTTTCACCTCGGACCCGGTGTTTTGTGTTACGAACGTATTCAATCGACGGAGAAACATAGCTGAATATGAGTTGGCCAGTCATGGATTTCATGCAGCAAGACGGGGCTTAAAATGCTATAGATGAGACCGCAGCTCTGCCGCTGTCTTGATGGAGGGAAGGTCATCGGACCAAAGAAGGACACGCTGATATCGCACCGTGATGTGATGCTGATTAGCTTGCTTGCATCCGGTAGTACCACTACCATTTGGAGAAATTCAACGGAGCATTTGAATATATTTCGTTTATTTTATGAGACACGGAAAAACTGAGTACGAGAAATCCTTCCATCTTTGACCCGAACAGAGAGAGAAATGCATATGGAGAGAAATTTGTATTCAGAACTTCAAGCATCCTTTGGTTGTTTAGCAAGTCAACCATTGGAAGTTGAAGGTCTGGGTGATACTAGCATCGATCTGAGAGAGAGACATGAGTGAACCGAGTCAATGTGGGAAGAGTACACTGACCGAGTCATCAGTGATGTATCCAAAACCTTTGGTGTTGCCAGAGTTGTCGACGCGGACTTGACTGTTGATGTTCAAAACCTGAGGAAATGTCAAAGGATTTGCGGTCAAGCCGGATCATCCACAAACAGTGTCTGCGCCACAGGGGCTGTAGATGGTTGGGGTTAAGTTGAACTCATCACGATAAACGTAGTTGGCCCCTGTGATACCCATGAATACGGATAAATGACTGTTCAAGATCTTACCATCAACTGGGCCGACCAGGGTCGAAGTGGCCTCGGCTGATGAATTGCGTTAGGACGGGGATACTGTGTTTCCTATACGTACACTGAACAATCTGGCCCTGGACTGAAAAAGACTCAACAAAGAACAAAATAAAGCGATGGAGAAAACATACAATAGTAGATGGCATCATGCAGAGCCTTGACTTTGTTATCGAGCTGATAGAAACCACGCTGCAAAGCGATGAGTCGACATGCTAGCGGCAAGCACAGCTAGCACGTACGTAGTCGACATCGACGATAGCAAAGGAGAATCCTTGAGGAACACTGCGGAGAAATCAGCGCAGATCATCAAAGTATCAACATCACGTACTGAACGTTCAAGGTGGCTTGGCAGTTCCTTCGATTTTCAGCAATCGATATGCCGGGTCCACCTTGAGCGGCGAACTGACTGAAAGTAATGGTCACAGCAGTGTGATCATCTGCGAGGGGAAAATGTGGATTTCAATTCAAATCGGTACTGACGAGCTTCTCACTGTTAAGCAAGTAGAACGCGCTTCCGGGAGGGCAACCAGAACCTGTAGGATTCAGTTAGGCTCGAAAGTCAAGGTCCCATGGATGAAAGTTGTAGAGACCATTGACTCCGAGTCCGGTACTGAACAATTCGTCAGTAAAATTGAAGGATCAAGCAACGGGCGATATTAATTACATGTTGAAGGCAGGAGGTGGTGTCGCTGGTCCAGTCGGGATAGAGATCGGTGCAGTGGTCGTCTCCGAAATTCGGGTCAAGAAAGGATTAGCAGAAGCTGCGGACTGCCAATGCAAGAGCGACAAAGCTGGTACTGAACATTGTGGAGCGAGTTATGTTAGCTGTGGGGTGGAACGGAAGAAGCGGACGATCCTGAAAGTGAATAGGAAAAGTCTCGGGGTTTAAATAGTTCCCATGAAAATGATTTTTCAACTCTGTTTTCTGAAGTACAAGACTCTTATCGCGCACAGAACCCGGTGGACTGGCATTCAATACAAGGAGATGGGAATCTGAACGAGTCTTGCGGCGTGAACTTACACCGAGGCTCTGGATAAAGCTGGGAAACATATCGGTTCCGTCCAAGAAAGGCAGAAGCCCAAGTGAAGGCCAGACAAGACCAGACCAATACCAGAGGCGACGAGTCGGATCATAATTGAAACATATCGCAATTCTAACAACGTTTCGGTATTTTCCGTGGCAAAAAACGAATAAACGCGAGCGAAAATCAGAACGACAGTTGAGACTCTTACGGATTTCAGGGATTGTGTTCCTGAAGGACTCTATTGTGTCAGCGGTATCTTCAAACACTTGACCTGAAAAGTGTCAAAGACATAGCTCACAAAGACCGATAAAAGCATCAGAAATGAACCGAACTTTCTATCCGTGGAAGTTTGCAATCTTTTGTTATTGTTCCTGTGCAACGCGTCAAACGAGAGAGCGATTTGAGTAGCACTTGACCTCAGAGTTTGAGGCTACCTGGAACCGCAGTCAAAAGGTCATTAATCACGCGAAGGAGAATGTCTTCGGCTGACACCATAAGGAAATCAGACTGTGGCGTTGCTCCGATGTCGCGTGCATTTACCTAGATTTCAATCAGGAAATGACAAAAAAGACGAGACCATGGCTCCACTACGCTTTCGAAAATGGTACTAGCATGAGCGTCAGAAGCAAGTTTGACAGTGGAGGAGACCACGTGGGCGCTTGGCTCTGCTTCGCTGCTTCCGAACTTCTGAATTCGAGGCTTCTTGCGGCTGTAACAGGGTCAGCCACGTGTCCTCTTGCCATTGCTTGTTGTCTCTGTCAACTGAGTCTGTCGTACAAAGGGATCGTGTCGATCCTGGCGGAATCAATTGCCAGCAAACGAATATCGTCGGAGAACGTGCTTTCTCTTACGAGAACACGTACTTTTCTCGGATGCACGATGCCATAAGACATGAAATCGACGACTTAGCAGCCTGGGTGAGATCTTTCCTGTTGGAGGTATCCGAGGACTTCTTTGAAATCCCCATCTTTCGTCGATGTCGGTATCTCAATCAATCTGAATATAATTCCACAAGTTCACCTTTGTTCCACGGAATATTCATGGCCCTTTTACGGAATATTCTGGACATGTGCGGGTAAAGCAATTCGCATGAGCATGAACGTCGGTGCCGAATTTTCGATGCACGAGTTCTAGAATGAGAGATAACAACGTGCTCCAGTTTGGTTAAAAGGATCGTCACTCATCCTATATTCTACAATCCTCATCGATTACAATTCAGAAATGTTCTCCTCTGCCTTCATCTTCCTCTCTCTCGCCGCAGCCGCCTTTGCAGCACCTCAAGCTGCTCCTGTCACAGCAACAGCACCCACCATGTAGGTGTATTTCTTGCGAATTTTATGCGACTTTTAACTCGGATTTTAGCACTACATTCGGCTTGAATGGCTCGGGATGCCCACCAGGCAGCGCGACGTCCTCTGTCACTGGTGAAAAAGTTCGCATAGCTCAAAAGCCATGACTGATCATACCTTTTGCTGCAGATAATGGGACTTCTCTTACGGCCACTTTTAGCCAATTTTCGCCGATTGTGACTGATGCGAACCCAACTTATGGCCGCCAGAACTGCCAGGCCACTATCAAAGTCACAGCACCGGCTGGTCAACAATTTAGTCTCAGCAAAGTCGCATATGTTCGTCTCCTTCAATTGAACAGCCATGGATACCGCACTGACTAAGGCTAGAATGGCTTTGTCCAATTGGACTCGAAAGTCGTTGTAACACACGAGAGCCTATACTATTGTGAGCCATTTCTTACCTTGAAGTTTTCATTCATCTGATGAATTGCAGTCCAGGCGCAAACTCAACAAAATACCGCTTCTGCCACCTTGAAGGGACCCATCGGTACGTCATGAAAATTGTTTGAAAGGGCTCGTACTGATGTTTTTGGCTCCTTCAGTCGACGAGGTCGATTTCAGCAATAGCTTTGGCAGCTCCACTCCTATCTGGAGTGCCTGTGGCGGTGAATCTATCATCAACGTCAACATCGGTCAGTTGTTGATTTCAGATCAGCGAGTCATTTTTGCTGACAGAAACATTCTAGCTGTTGCTGTCGACAATGTAGACAACCGCGCAGAAGGTGTCGCTGCTGTCGACGGTGCCAAGGTTTGTCCTGAAGTCAATCTATCATCGAGTCTTTTGTTAATATCGCGTCTAGATTGGCCCGTTTGTGACTCGCAGCTGTTGAAAAAGCCTTTGGCCTATGTATCTCTTTTATCTTGGGTTTTGTGGCGATTGTGTACCAAAAGAACTGTATGTTAGACTGCAGCTATGACATGACGAATTCTCGATTACAATTTCGTCAAATCAGGAAGTTTTTCCGCGTGACGCGCCGGCCCTAAACAGCCAAGCCCAACCAAACAAAGAAACGGTATAAAATTTTCATCGGCTAAAGTCTTTTCTTACTCCCGACCTCCATCTATGTGAGTTTTCATGTTTCTTCGGTTTCAGTCCTTTCAAAGGATGACTTTATTCTCTTCCCCGTCCTACACGACCATGCCGAGCAATAGAGGTGATCTGTTCGCAACAGATACGCATTCTACGGAATGCACAGTGTACTTGCCAGTGCCATTTTGTCTGATCTTTCTTTTTATCTGTCTTTTTCTCGACGACCTTGCTGACCATCGACCTCCTCAGGATATTCCCTTCTCGTCCTCAAGCGGCTTCAAGATTCTCAAGGTGAGATTATTTTCCTAGTTTGTCCATCTGCGAGCTCTTTTGCACGATGAAAATCTTCCGCTACATTCGCAGTTTCCACCTTAACGTCCATCTTAGTACTCCCCCAATGCGGAACGTTTATATTCCCCCTCATCACCATGTTGAACCCAAAAGGCATGGCCGAGTGTGGGCCGCCATTTACTTGGTGCGCTGGCGGGAAGCGGGGGTCGGCGTAATGAAGGTCGCAATGTCCTTCCTTTGGATGTCTGATTCATTTGGGCTCGCTTCATTCTGTCGATTCATTTGCTGATACGTCCCTTCTCCTACAGATCCTCGTGAAGTACATAGTCCATGAATACAATCTTCCTTTTTCATCCTTTCTGCTCCGCCGCTGCTTTCTGCGCTGCTTTCTCCCGTTCCATTCGTCGTTTCTGTTCCTTTTCCAACAATGTCTTGATATGAAAACCTTCCAGCATCTCTTCGTAAGACAGACTGGGCTCTTCGAGAGCTTCTTCCGTGAAGAAAAGTATTTGCTGTCGCTCGTTTCGTTTTTGCCTAGGTCCGGAAACGGCTTGGAATGCCGGGCGATTTCGCAATGAGGATTTTATCGCTAAGAACTGGGAGACCAAGTGCTTGTCGAATTGATTTCCATCTGCCCTGTACGACTAGAACTGTTGAATCCTTTTTGGCAGTCGATGAATGATAGATGACGGCGAGAACGACGATAGTCATGAATAAGAGCAGACGAGCCAGCGTCAACCGGCGACGAGCTTTCTGCGAGGTCATGGTAGGAGACAAAGAGCCCAGTGAGCCGTGACGATTTCAACTCACTTCATGTCACGGCCATGGATCGCTGCTGTTCGACGATTTTCTACCAAGCGTCCTGGTATCGACTTTAAAATTCCTCCAGTTAAAAGGGATCTACAACCCAGTTCCTCGAATTTGGTCCAAGGAGAGCGTCAAGCCAAAAATTACGCCAACGGCTTCTCTTCCACCATTCAAGCCTTATTACGCTCGTCACAATCCGTGGTCCAATGATTTCCAAGGCTCGCCGTACCTTAAAATCATCATCCAGTCGGCCTGTGTTCGCTGTTGGAATTGTTTTGACCACGAATTATGTCGATAAGCTCTGGTTTGTGCGTCAAAAAGTATCGTATTCGGGACTCAAGCTGACTCGTCTTGCAGCCCAAAGACGCTTATGCCTCATCTTTTGGAATAAAATCAACCATTACTCTACTCCAAAACGCGTTTCCCGACGACGAGGACGCAGTAGTCACTGACCCTGACGTGCTCCAGGCATACGGGGCTTCGGAAAATTCGTACCATCCAGCGTCTCCTCATTCTGTCGTGGTATGTTATTCCATTGCTTCACTCCGTCTTGTCTAATTTCCCTAGGTCCGACCTAAAAGTACAGGAGGACGTTGTGAAGATTTTAAAGATAGCCACAGACATGCGCATGCCTGTCGTTGTCTATTCTGGGGCTACAAGTCTCGAGGGACATTACTTCTGGCGTACGCTTCTTCCCTGACGTGTCTTTCTTCTTTCTCATGGTCCATAGCATCCCTCAGGTAGTATCTGTGTCGACATGGTTCACATGGACAAGATAATTCAGATAAATGGTTCGCATACTACTTGTTCCTCTCAGCGTGAACTCATTCGACAACAGAGGCCGACTCTGATTTAATTTGCCAAAGTGGAGCTCGATGGGAGGATATCAACTTGGCGTTGAAGGAAAAAGGCATTCCATTGTTCTTTCCGCTTGACCCCGGGCCAGGTGCTGTAAGAGCATTCACCTCTACAATGTCCGCCTACTGACAGATTATAGACCATTGGTGGCATGGTCGCTACAGGGTGCAGTGGCAGTATGTCGTCAACTTGTCGCTCTATGTCGTGCTGACCTGACGCTTCCAGCAAACGCTGTTCGTTATGGCACAGCCAAAGCCGAATGGTTTCTGAACCTTGTACGATAGTTCCATGTTCGTCCTTCATCGTCTTACATCCACCTGTAGACTGTCGTCCTTCCCAATGGCGAGGTTATCAAGACGCGTCAAAGAGCCAGAAAATCATCAGCCGGTTTCGATACCACCAAGCTCTTCATTGGCGCTGAAGGAACATTGGGTATTGTCACTGAAGGTATGTGATTTGAATGTGCTATATTGTAAAGGTCTCATCCTTGTTTCAGCAACTCTTCGACTTGCTCCACTCCTTCCAACCAAGGTCGCAATGGTTCCAGTTTCCCAACGTGAGGCAGGCTGTCGAGGCAGTTCAAGAGATTCTGAATACACCATACGGACCGCATATTCGTGAGTAGTGATTTACCGTCCAGACAAATTTCTAACTATCGCAGAATGTGTTGAATTGCTCGATGATAACAGTACGTCAACTAGTATCGCTTCAGATTCAACTCACCAATCGTCGCAGTGATGAATGCTATCAACAAGGGTGGCTTCGCCGACCATCCTTATCCCGTCAAAGATACACTCTTCTTCAAAATCCAGGGAGACGACAAAGCAGTCGACCTGACTTCCAAGCTCAGTCAAAACTATCGTCAAGAAACATGGCAGTACCAGTTTCGAGTTTGCAGCGACAGATCATGAAGCCGAGGTGCTTTGGAGTAATCGCAGGTATGCCTTGATGTCGACAATGGCTTCATACCCCGGCTCTCGATGCTGGACAACAGACGTCTGGTATGCCACTTTTGTTTTTGTTCATATTTTCTCACCTCTGAACATTGAACAGTGTTCCGGTATCGCGCTTGCCGCAACTTGTGGAAGAGACGAAAACGGATCTGAAGGAGGCTGGACTGCGGTCTTGTGTCCTAGGCCATGTCGGGGATGGTAATTTCCATGCCCTGATTCTATTCAACGACGAGAAGGAGCTTGAGACGGTTAGTCAGGCCGTCCATCGACTCGTACATCGGGCTATTGCACTCGAAGGGACATGTAAGTGTTCTGTTCTTCTATATTTCAGCGCCTTGACACCGTACAGGTACCGGAGAACATGGAGTCGGAGTCGGCAAGAAAGAATACCTTGTTAAAGAGCTCGGCGAAGGGACAGTTAACTTGATGAGGACAGTGAAGAATGCTATCGATCCGTTAAACATACTCAATCCTGGAAAGGTACGGGGCCAAGTCTGCTCGTCAAACGAAGTCTAACCTGCGCCACAGCTTTATCCAGATGAACCATCTAAACCATGATATAGAAAGTAGAGATGAATATATTTTTACTTCTAAGCATGCTTTTTTGCGTGATACATACAATCTAAATATCAATCAATGTCCATGGGTTGGAGTGCCTGCATTCTTTCCATCGCCTCTTTTACTTCCGTCTCAGCAAACACCGCCGCCTCTTTCGCCACGACGAACCTCTTCTCCAGCTCCTCTGCTGTCATAGCCCGAGTGACACCTTTTTCTTGAACAAGCCCAAGCGTCTCGAATCGCTTCAATGTGTTGCCAACTCGAGGAAGGAAACCATGATGGTCCCAGCCATTGTCGTTGAATGCCAGAACAGCTTTCACAGCTGCAGTATTGATGTCCCGATGCAGCTCTTCAAGTTTCGACAATTGAACCTCCATCCAACGAGCTCGACGTTCAAGCGCCAACGTCAGAGCTGCAACCTCATCTTCCTTGCCATTCCCGTCATCAGCTCCATCATCCAAAAAGTCGTCGCCCTTGAGCATATCACGCAAAACGCCGTCGAAAGAAGAGCTGTCATCCCAAGTCGTCCGAGGAAGCAATCGGAGCAAATCCGAAATCGTCTGCGTCAAAGTCTCCAGCAGCTGTTGAAATGACGAAACGGCATTATCAATCGATCCCGATGGGACATTGTTCGCAAAAGAGCCTCCGCCGACGGACAAGGCAGAAAGTGCATGAACTAGAGGTCCATATTCGAGAGGCATTTTGGCCGCAGGATTAACCTTGTTGAGATCGAAAATGGGGTGGTTCAAAAGATCCAAGCTGGGATTCGAGATATGGAGATCCTCGAGCAATTCGGCGACAGTGGTTGGTCCGTCTCGCTCCACCGACTGTGCCCGAGAATTGTTAGATCCAGACTCAGTGACAGTATTGGTTCTGGTTCCATGAGGGACGTCAGAACCGACGGCAGAAGGAATGCTGGACGGATCATCGTGGGCGTGAAAATCTTCCTTGGCGATTCGCAGGGGTTTAGTGATTGGTTTGTTTTTCTTGGGCTTTTTTGACATTAGAGGTGCCTGAGTCGGTGGCTCGGGAACAACTGGCGCCACCGGACGAGTCGGCGTCTTGGCAGTGCCCTTGGTCTTCTGCGTCTCAGCAAGTTTCGCAGCAGCTTGCTTCTTGGTAGTCTTCTCCTTCTCAATTCTCTCCTTCTCCTTCTCGAGCTGTACCTGTTTCTCCTTCTCCACCTTGGCCAATCGCTCCCGCTCCTTCTCTCTAAGAGCCTTTTCTCTTTCCTTGTCGCGTTTCTCCTTCTCCAACTTTTCTTGCTCTTGCTGGGCCTTGAGAGCAGCGGCTTTTTCTCGTTCGACAGCTTTCTCTTGTGCAACTTTGGCGCGCTCAGCAGCTTTGGCTGTAGCTCGCTCCTGAGCAATCTTTTGTCTTTCTGCCGCCTTTTCGGCAGCAGCAGCTTGCTTCAAAGCTCTTCGGTCTGCCTTCTCCTGCGCCTTGAGATCTAAAGACAGCACAGGACTGTCGACCAAAGGCTCTTCTTTGGCTGTCGGTTCAGATGGAGCTGCGAGAGCTGGGAAATCCATGGAAGAGAGTAGACGAGGTCCAGTAGTTGGTTCGGTCGGTGATACTGGTAGAAGTCAGATCAGCGTCGAACGACGTCAATAATGTCGAAGTCCAAAAGGAGGGAGAGGAAGGAAGACTAGTGATTCATCGTGATGATCAGCCGTCATTAATAGTTTCGGGCCGCAGGTCGATAATACGCTGCAAGTGGAACGGAGTCGTAAGGAAAAGGTTTGACGGTATATCAATGACGACGATAAAAGTTCCGCACTAAAAAGGCGGAGACTCGGTACACTGTCCTCCCTCCTCTAAGAGAAAAAAGAAAGAAACTCACCATGAGCGGAAGAATCGGGCATGACACCATTTTGAGGATAAACCAAGCCCGGAGGAGGACCGAATGACATTTGCTGCTGGTCAACAGGCGCATAGCCAGTCTCCGGCATTGATGCCAGTCTTGCGGACATTATTGCAGGGTCCGTGAATTGTTGATGAGACTGGATTTTGAAGGGTGCTTGATGGTCTGAAATTGAAAACGAAAGCGAAAGAGTGAGAGGAAAGGGAGTAGATTACATAGAATGACATTGAAAAGGGATTGTATAGTAAGGAGGAAACAAAGAAGAAAAAACTCGTCAACACGTCGCTCTTTCACTCATATAAAGAGGAGTCTCCTACCAGTAGAATTGTTTCGAACTGCGTTGTAACTCGATTCACGTTCGCGGCTGGACTGAATGAAATCTCTAAGCTGGGCCTCGCTGACGCCCGAATCGAAAGGATGGAAACGGCTCTGAGCTGGCACATAATTGGAAGGCATCAGGTTAGCCTGGGCATGAGACACAAGCGGCGAAGCCATGTTCGAGCCAGGTTGCTGATAACCTTGAAGTGACCAATGCGATTGAGCTGGGGAATGTGTCGATTCATTCGAATTGTAAAGATGATTCGTATCAGCATTGCTGGTCGAAACACTGAGAGCAGAAGCGACGTGCAATGGAGACGAAGTAGCTGAGCCCTGTCGACCGCGAGCAAAGCCAAAACGAGACACTTTGCGAGAGCTTTCGTCGTCGATAGATCCTTGACGAGATTGCTGTGCTTCCTCACCGCCCTCGCCGAAAGGATTAAATGATCCTGCATAGCTTGAGGATGAACTGGACTGGGTATCCATCGAGCCCATCTTGGAAGGTCTGGTGGCGAGAGGATCATAAATCGAGCGAGATGGATTATGTGGGTAAGCGAGCCCTGGTGGAGCGAATCCTGGGGGAGGTGGAGCTCTGACAGCAGGAAAAGCGTCCATGAATGTGCCCATAAACGGTGTTCGCGCTTCAAGGTCGAAATCAGGAAGCGATTCGCTCGTTGCATCATCTCCAGCCAATTTCTGATCAAGATTGAAGCTGAAGCCGCCTCCGTCAGCACCGCTCAATGCTTGCAATGTACGGTCGAGGTCCGGGAAAGGACTCAGTGGTGAATTGAGCGGAGGAGCTTCACGTCTGGCTTTTACATCGTCCAGCAATGCACGAGCAGCATTCGACATTTGATACAAGGTCTGTGATGCAAGTAGTGGAGTTTGAGGTGAAGCTGTGTCAGGTCGAGGAGGTCGTCCTGGTAAGGAAATGCCTGGTGGAGCAGATAATCCTGGTGGAAATGCAGGAAGACCGGGCGGCGCTGAAGGTACAGACGACGCCGGATCGGTCGACTGCGGTCGAATGTCGGGCGATGTTGGCGAAGCATCTTGCGAATCGCCTTCAGAATCGGCTGTAGCAGATGGAGCAGGAGATTGAGAAGGTTTCGGTAGCGACTCCCTCTTTTGGCGAGCAGGTTTGACCTCGACAGGAGATGGTGGACGAGCTGGTAAATTGGGGCCTGCTGGAGTAGAAGGACGAGAGGTAGATGCTTGAGATTTGGCAATGGAACCATTCTTTCGGTCGTGGCCAGCACGTGTAGTTGGAGTCCGCGTTTCAGTATTCCGGGGCTGTCGTGTTCCAGCTGTACGACGAGCTTGACGATTGGCCGTGCTGCTGGAAGCAGGATTAGGTGCTGCAACAGGGACCGAAGGAGCTGGAGCAGGGACCACTGGCTTATGGCCCCAAGCAGCGGCCCGTGGAAGACCTGTAGGTATGAATCAGCGAATGAATCAAAGTGACTGAAGTGACAGTTACCATCGGCTTCTTCTCCCTTTTTCCGTGATCTACTCTCAGTCGCCTTCATGGTATGTTTACTAGAAAAGAGTAAGCTAGATCCCACTTCAGCTGTATCCGAGACTTACAGTGTCGTCAGGTCCTCCTTCGTGAAGCAATCCTTCTCATCTCCCCAGGCATGAAGATTCATACAGCTATGATCACTGCATGAAACACCACGGAGGAAGGCCATGCAGTATTTCGTTGTCCCATAACTTGCTCTCATCACATCTCGTCCACCGCCAGGAGATGCTGTGCCATCAACAGCTGCTATAGCACGAGCAGCGTCTTCCTTCCGATGGTATGTGATATAAAGACCAACAACAGGAGTACCACCACCGGAAGGAGTTCGCTTGACAAGGAGAATCTTGGTGATCTTGCCATACTGGCCAAAATACTCATTGGAACGTAAAGTCGGAATGAGCTATAAAAAGTAAAAGATCAGTAAAGGTGTAGATTGACAAAAATCGTAATAAAAAAAATAAAAAAAAGATGTACCTCTTCTTTGGCAAACTGAGAGCCTATGCCCACGACGTAGACGACATTGCGTTGCACCACGCGTACATTGGCGAGCTGACGACGACCGAGCGCGTCCAATTCTTTGCGCTCACGATCCCTCTGTTTCTTCTGCTGTGTTAGGCGCTTGTGGCTGAAATGAAGCGAATTCTTGAGAAAAAAAAGCGAGAGGAAAAAGGGACTGTACTGACTCTTGTGTAGCAATAGCCTTGAACTCGACAGCGTCGTCCGTATAGACCCTTCGGCAAGCAGGACACCGCTTGTTGAGGTTCTCCTTGATATGGTGCCAACAGAATCTGCAAATCTGAAGAATGGATGATTTAGTAAAGGCAGGGATGTAGAGGAGGAAGGCAGACCTGGTAGCCACAGACGCAAGGCTTGAAATTGAGATCAGAAATATCCATTTCTTCGAGGCACAGCGGGCATTCTGCATCTTCCTAGATTTTTTTGGATGTCAATATGAGCTCTGGCATGATAAAGAGAGGTAAAGCAATGACTGACCGCATCGTCGTCGCTCCAATACGCGTCCTGAACGCCCGCCAAGACATGGGATTTGGATTGAGAAACAGAAAAACCAGCATGAACGACTGGTGCAGGCAGCGGATGGGGTATTCTGGCCATTGTTAAGGTGTTTTTCGGCTGTGTCAGGACAAGGTCGACGAGAGGCGGTCGGAGAAGAGTAGTGCTTACCAATCAATCACCGAGACTTTGCAAGCCCGAGCAAACATCATGAATTCTCATAAGCACCGCCATTGTCTTTCGTGATATCTTCTTTTACAGCGTTCCATCATTACATTCTACATGTACAGGACAGAGCTTTTCAGCGCATTCCATTCATCATCATTTCCATCATCATGGCAAGCTGCCCGGTCAACGCATTGTCCCCAGTTTGTAGCATTTTCGCCCGTGCTTCTCCATAATGGGATTTGACATGCTCATATTCGCCCTTTGTCTTGTAATCCTCGTAGTAGAAAGCGATGGCAGATTGGTCAATAATACCCTGTGCTGTTTCCATCTTCAGATCAGCGTACGAGCCTCGGAAATCTGGGTCGTGATCAGCGTATGGGACATGCAGTTCAGACATTTGTTCCAGTGCTTCGAAGTCCCGGACAATGCTTGGGCCACCGCATCGATATTGAACTTCAAATATTGCATAATCCCCGGGATCCTTCAGCAGGACGGTGCTTGTAGAATGATCGAGAAGGGCCTGTGGCTTGTCCTGCGATTTGATCTGAAATCGGATCTGGTATCACGCCACTGTAATGCTAGAGAACTAAGCCCACCTCTTTGCCATTGATATGGGTGACGGTACTCCATATCGGTGTCAGCCAGATACGAGAACTCCTGTAATCACATTCAAGATGATCCAACCGATAAAACAAAAGACAGACTGTGAATCGCATTTTTTGATGACTTCTCCAGGCATCGCTCCTTTCAGCATGGAGCTAGATGCGATAGCTTGGATACGTTTACCAACGACAACAACAGGTGTTTTGGTTTTGGCAGATCGCCGGTTCTGGACAAGGAATCTCAAACCGAGATACTTTCCGACAGCACCTGGCAGCAAGGTCATGATGGCCTCCTCGCGAGGGAGAGCCTTGAAATCATCGTGATTGCCAATGGTCATAACAAGTCTGTTAAGCGTTAGCCAAGCATATATTGACCATACACCATCACTTACTTGCAATCAACAGTTCCGGCTGTGGACATCCAGAATCCAACATCGCCTTTGCTATGACCACGTCCGAAAAGCATAGATTGCGGGAATTTGCAGCCAGGATTCCGAGTATTCATGGTGAAATCGCGGCATAGAGGGGGATCTTTGAACGAGATGCAGTCTTGTTTGTGGGTGGCCTTGTAATCGGCAACTTGACAGGTTCTGTTGCAGTATCTGACCGACCTTGAAGAGGTCTCAGTGGGACAAGCTAGCCAGAGGTATCATACGTACCGACACTGTGAGCAAGCTTGCAGAGGTTTCTTGCTTTCTGCTGTATCGCAGTAGGTACAAGACAGTTTATTCGCTCTAACCTCTGCCCTTGTCTGCTTCAAAGTTGCCCGTATACCTTCAATACCGGGTCCTGCATTTTCCTCTAGCTCATGGAACCAGGAAGGAAGAGGCATGTAGCAGTGTTGTAAATGCTGGTCGATAATACTTGTTACAGCTGAGTTGTACGCGACAATGTAAGGAGTGAAGGAGAAGATATGAGCACTAGTTGCAAAGAAGCAATAAAGCGATCGCCGATACAGGTAAATCGGAGCTAACAAGCGCAGGCGGCAGGGGGGTCACTTGACTTGTTACCACGACCATGAATTTGGCCGTCTCTCAAAGACAGTGATTCCCCGCTGCAAGGAGCGGCGAAGGATGCAAGGAGCTTCCTCCCACGAGAACGGTGGACCTCCGAGAAGGAGAAGTGTCGCAGAGACAGACGAGCAAGGCGCTCGGCGGGAAAGCCAAGGCGGCAAATTCCCTCCAGACAAGTAGTCTGCCGGATAAATAAATCCATAATATTCTTTTAAAAAATAAATAAGACAACATGCTGTCCTGACAATGCAGCAGCGGGAAAAAAGGGTTTTCGACGGAGCTCAAGCCCTTTTTCTTTTTTTCAACGCTGGCTGCCACGTGACCGTCCAGCATCCTGTCAACGCCAGCAAGCGCCCTTATTTTTTACGTCGCTCCCGTCAAAGATCGCCCTCGAGCGTCAAAAAATTCCCCACGCGGAGAATATTCTGTTCAGGAATACAAACAGGTCCAGGTGACCACGAAGGTGCGCTGACAGAACCACTGGAAAATAAAATAAAGTCTCATCAACTCAACAAAAACAGGACAAGGTGGCTTCGGAAGGTCCAGATCCCTTTGTCGAGGACACGAACCGTCCAGAACCAGGCGAAGACAACCGCCCTCGAAAAATCCAGAACGTCCCCAACGGTACCCATTCGGTGCAAAGATACAATCCCATCCTTGGGTCTCCCAGCCGCCGAAAACTCCCTGAAACAACCCCAGCTTTCCTCAGCTCTCCGCTACGTGAAGCAGAGGAAACCGAAGTAGCGAAGAAGCTCACATCCCAATCAGCTACGCGTCCCCCGAGACCTTTTCCCGTCTTCTCTATAGACCATCTCCCCCCTCCTCCTCCCAAAACCACAATGGGTGATGCAGCTATGACCACGACTCCTGTAGCTTGGTCTTTCCCCGATGAAGCTACCTACACCGGTGGTCCTGTTGTACGAGCTTCCGAAAATCCCCACCAGCTCACGCCAGCCTTCCAGCCAACAGGGCCCGACGAGCTCAAAATTGACCTGACTGCTATCTTCAGGAACAATGGAGATTTCCCTGCCCCCGTCATTGACCCCCAGTTCATCCTCAAAAATATTTCTGCCGAGCAACGACAAGCTCTCGAGGCCGGCGGGAATTTTCTCGTCATAGTCCCATTCAACGGCGGTCACCAATATTTCGCTAGAGTCCCCGAGGCGGCTCGCGAATACAAAGACCGTCTCGAGAAGATGCTTCCAGGGGCCACGACCCAGGTCGTAAAAGCTGTCCCGGAGAAAGACCTGGGCAACAATGACAAGTATGGTCCTCCCTACATTCTGATTGCGGAAATCAATGACGACAAGTTCCGCGATGTGCTGACAAGGCTTGCAACCTTGTCATGGAATGACCCCTTTACGGCACATTTCATTCGGTTTGACGCGAATACTCGCGTCTGGGTTGCTGGGATATTCAGAACGACCATTCCTGGCGATGTCGCCACTGTTACAAAGCGCATTCGTTGGATCATCGGGACAACACTCTACCGTGACTCTCAGTTCAGACAGCTGATAATGGCAGCGACTGCAACAAGCGACGACTCCCTTGACAAACGAGTCCACGATGTCACTACCACCATCGAAGTTCGTGAGCTCAGTCACGACCGGGACAGAGAGTGGGTCATTATGGTCGCCCCCTGCACTACGAAGTACGACGTCTTCGAGAAAATCAAACGTCGCATCCGCAGCATCGTTTACCACGACGGGATGTATCTTATCACCCCCTTTCCGGAACCTGACAAATCTGGAAGAAAGGACAACCGCCCCCGCTGCATGGTATGCAAACTCGAGCGTCATCGAGCTTTCGATTGCAAATATACTCGTATTCCGGATTGGAAGGGACCGAGCGACCAAGTGACCGCTTCTCTTGATAGCGCAGCACGGGCCGAAGAAAACAATGGAATCGTCACCAGAACACGAGATGGTCGACGCGGTCGAGGTCGTGGTGGTCGAGGTGGTCATGGTGGTCGTGGTGACCAAAACGACTTCCAAGCCCGCAGAGGACGCGGTCGAGGTTATAATTATTGATAATTAACTCTCTTATGCTCTAGAAACTATGAATTAAGTACTCTTTACTGCATTTTCCCGACCCTGGAATCGGAAGAAGTCGCATCAGGTTTGCGCAAAAATTTTCCCCGCCAAATATACTGACTGAGTTGCAAAACTTGGGACAGGAAACGGGGAGAATCATTAGCGTAGGATTTTCTAGCTTGTTTGAGGAAACTTGAACTGGCTGGAGAGTTTTGCGCCGCAATGGCGGAGCCTATTTAGGCTGGAGTCCGCCTGCCAGCAGTCCTGGCATGTTCCCAAACTGAAGGCAAGTGTCTCCAGTAACGTGTCTTCAGTTTGGGAACAACTCCCTTGGATTCTCTCCTGGCGGCTTTTGCGGCGTCGTCAGAAGGTCCACCCCTTCCGCAGCAACTTCGACAAATCAAAATTCAAACTCTTCAAGCTCAAGGTCAACATCTCGTTCAACGGTTACAGGTTACTCTGGCTCAGGAGGCAGCGGTGGAGAAGCCACCGGCCACCGTCTTGCCAATGATTGTAACCAGAGGGTAGGGGATCTGGCTCGAAATCGTCTGGAGGACGGTTCTCGTGCCACTATTCCTTCTCAGGATGGTTCGCGAAGGCCGTCCGATGATAGAAACGAAAATAGAGCAACTCCAGCTATCTTGGATGATATACCGGGGGGCACCAAGAATGGTGTTAACGTGCAAGGCGCACGTAATATGCAAGGAGCATATGGGTCACAAGGCGTGAACCCGACTCAGGCTAATACAAATAGCGGGTCAGATGCAAGGCGCATCAATCAGCAAGAACAAGCTGATGAGGGCAGAGGCTTAAATGCCACCCTCGATGGAGAAGACCTTATTAGGGCTCCACCAATAGTGTCGCAGAATGCTTCACAAGGACCTAGGATCCGATTGAGAATCCCAACCCAAGCAATAGCTGGGCAGAATATCCAGCTGCAGCGAGCCCAGGATGGCGCAAATGCTGGCATAAATGTGGCGCCAGTAATAAATCGGCCACCAAGAACTTATCGTCGATTCCAAACAGGCCGTTTAGGTAATGGAACACAATGCAGAAAGACCACGAAAGCTTCAACAGTAGTTGGATCCCTCAACATTGACGGTCTCGGGAGCCAAAGTGCCTATCACCCGAATCATAAATGGAATAATGTAAATCAAATTGTCAAGGAAAAGGACCTCGGATTCCTAATAGTTGTAGAGTCTCACATGGATGAGGAACGTCGAGACGAAGTAGAGAGACTCCATGGCAGCCGCCTCAAAATAGTTTTCTCCGCAGACCCAGAAAATGTCAACTCGAAAGGAGTAGCAATTGTGATGAACAGAGAGCGTACAAATGTAGAAAACTACGCTATGACCGAAATAGTTCCTGGACGAGCCATACTGCTAGAAACAGTATGGCATAACACCGAGAGACTCTCGATATTAGGCGTCTATGCCCCAAATGACCCCATTGAAAATGGTGACTTCTGGGATGAAATCCGCTTCTATTTTGAAACCCACCCAAATGTAAGGAGACCAGATATCATGGGGGGAGATACCAATGTGGTAGAAGACAAATTAGACCGTCTCCCAGCTCACGAAGACAGAGATGAACCTACAAATGCTCTAGACTCACTCAAAACAAGTCTCCAGCTAGTTGATGGCTGGCGTGAAACTTACCCAGGCCGCACGGCATATACCTACCTCTCGAGATCCAACGGATACTCGCAGTCCAGAATTGACCGGATATATATCCGGAGCAGTTTTTTCGACCACGCATTTGAGTGGCTAATTAGAGCTCCGGGTGTCAAAACCGACCACCGAATGGTATCGGTGCGCATATCATCAGAAGCTGCACCCGAAATTGGGAAAGGAAGGTGGCTATGGCCAGCTCACCTCATGAAAGACAAGAAACTCACGAAATACATCCAAGAAAATGGGATTGAAGCGCAGAGACTGGCTGAAACTATAGACACCGAAGGGAATCCCCGAACACAAGAGTTCAATGCACAAGTTATCTTTGCCAAGTTAAAGGCTGGCATGTGTGAGAAAGCCCGAGAGCGGGCCAAAGTAGTCATACCGAAAATGGATCGGGAAATCAAAGAGCTAGATGTCAAACTCGATAATATAAATAATGACCCACTGCTAAGCCCCGAAGACAAGATGCTCTCCTCGGCTGTCATCACAGAAAAACTAACAAAGCTGGAGCTTAAGAGACACCGCATAAAGAGGGAAAATGCTCGTGCAAAAAACCGGTTGGAAGGTGAAGTCATCGGCAAATACTGGTCCCGCATAAACAAGCCAAAGAAGCCGAAGGAAATAATATGGCGTCTGAGAAAACGAAATACTCATCCGGAAGAAGAAGACCCAGAGAGAGTTGAGGAGTACACTAACTCGTCTCAAGAAATGGCCAATCTAGCCAGAAACTATCATGAAGATCTGCAGAACGAACGGCGAGTAATTGAGGAAGAAACTCGGAATACAGCCATCACAAAGGTCCTGGACAGAGTGCTCAGGACTGTCATGGAAGAACAAAGGGCTGACCTTAAGAAACTCCTCACCGAGGACGATGTCCGTGAAGCCTTGAAGTTATCTGCAAATAACAAGGCCCCAGGACTCGATGGAATCTTATATGAGCTCTGGAGGATACTCGACGCTAGATACGAGACATTTAAGCGCCTTAAACAGCCGGCCTTCAATGCCCTGAGGCTGCTACAACTTGTCTACAATGATATTCAGAGACATGGTGTCGTGAAAGGTACCCACTTCTCCGAAAGCTGGATGGCGCCGCTATATAAGAAAAAAGATAAATCAGACATTGCCAACTACCGGCCAATATCTCTGCTCAACACGGACTATAAGATATTCACGAAAGCACTCACCATCAAACTTGCAAAGGCGGCACCACACTTAATCCACCCCAACCAAGCCGGTTTCATTCCAGGCCGCCACATATATGACCAAATATGGCTATCCAAAGTAGTAATTGACCTTGCGGAAGCTACCGAACAGAATGGAGTGATAGTAGCACTGGATCAGGAAAAGGCTTACGACAAAATTGAGCACGACTACCTCTGGAAAACTCTCAAAAGCTTCGGAATCCCAGATGAATTCACGAACACAGTGAAGGCGCTATATAGCGATGCTGAAACAACAGTCATTGTAAATGGAGTGATGAGCACTATGCCCTTCATGGTGACAAGAGGAGTGCAACAAGGAGATCCGCTCTCGTGCCTACTATTTGATCTTGCGATTGAACCCCTAGCCGAGTCTCTGCGGCAATCGACCCTAGAGGGGTTTAAAATTGAGGGAGTAGAAGACAGGTTAGTTGCCACCCTATTCGCGGATGATACAACCACATACCTGTCAAAAAATGACGACTTTGGAACCCTTGTGGAGATCTTAGAAGAATGGTGCATCGCATCAGGTGCTAAATTTAACATCAATAAAACAGAAATCATACCAACTGGCACAAGAGATCATAGAGATGGTGTAAGAGAAACACGAACTGTCAATGGAGTTGACGGGACAAAGATCCCGGACCATATCAAGATAGCGCCAGAAGGTGGCGCAATTCGAAGCTTAGGCGCAATGATAGGAAATGGAGTGTGCCAAATACAGCCATGGTCAAGAGTCTTAGAAAAGATCGATGCAAGCCTAGCCATCTGGGAAAAAGGACATCCCACAATGGAGGGCCGAAGACTGATTGTAATGATGGTCGTCGGAGGAATGACCCAGTATCTAACAAAAGTACAGGGGATGCCAAAATCAGTAGAGGAAAAGCTTGAGAAGCGAATCCGGAATTTCCTATGGGCCGAAAAAACCAGCGTTACTGTGAATCAACAAACAATCTACGCACCAATAGACGAAGGGGGCAGAAACCTGCTTGACATAGTTGCACGAAACGAAGCCATAACGATCACATGGTTAAAGTCATATCTAAACTATGGAAAAGAAAGACCTACATGGGCTCATGCGGTCGACTCACTAATGGCACTCCACGTCCCAAAATCAGAGGACAATGTTGAAGAACATGCGAGGCTAAACATCTTTGTTCAAGGATGGAAGACACGAGTCTCAAAGTTACCAAGCGACATTGCAAATATGGTCAAGGTAGCCAAGAAATATGGAGTTCGCCTGGAAGGACTAGCCTTCTCCAGAGAGATCTTGAGAGAAATGCCACTGTGGTACCACATTAAAACAACCGGAACAAGGCAACTCACCAACAGCACACGAAACAAGTGCCTCAAAGAAAATCATAAAATAGTCACAGTGGGCGATGCTGAGGAATTCGCGAGAAGTGTATACACTGCGAACCACAGACAGAGACATGACTGTAAATGTGACACATGTAAAGCAACCAGAGAGCTTACCCGTGCAACAAACAAAAGGTGCAAGAATCCCCACAAATGCTATATGAGGGCTCGAGATATCCTCTCTTTCCTGCCCCCAAAATGGAACCCACTCGAAAGGCTGCCGATGGACATTGAAGACCCACCAAATGAAGGAAGCCTTTGCTTCGACCCACGAATAACTGTCCAAGGGACACTAGCCGATGCATTCCACATTTTCACAGAAGGAAAGAAACCAAATGAAATGCTCCCAGACACCCAATTTGATGATGACGAAGGCCTAGATGGCGAGACAGTTTTCACCGATGGCTCTGCCGTAGGAAACGGTGCTGGAGAGGTCTCAGCTGGCGCGGGAATATTTATTGCCCTCGACGACCCACGGAACAGGAGTATCAAGATACCCGATGAACTAGGACCCTCAAACCAGGTCGGTGAAGTAGTAGCAGTGAAAGAAGCTGTAGAAACCCTCCCTGCAAGAGCTGAACTCCAAATAATCAGTGACTCAAAATATACGATCGACAGCTTGACAAAAAACAACAAGAAAGGCGAGGATCTGGGGTGGCTCACCTCGGAAAATGGTCCACTCCTCAAGAAGACAACGGCAAGTATCCGGAAACGCAAAGCAGCGACCTATTTCAAATGGGTAAAAGGTCATTCAGGAGTACCAGGAAATGAAGAAGCCGACAGGGCTGCCGATGCCGGTAGACAGAAAGAACAACCAGACCTCATTGACATGCATATTGATGATGACCTACTCGTCACAGGGGCCAAGCTGCAATGCATGACCCAGTCGATTGCCTACAAGCTTATTAGGAAGCTAAAGTTAGAAGACCCAGACTACCAAGAGGCTCTGGACAGGAAAGCGACTAACCGCATGGTCTCGCTGGCCCAAAGTACTGCTGAGGCAATCCTCGGGACAAAACCATCACGCAAACAACTCTGGAGATCGGTAAGGAACAAAGACACCCCCAGAAGTATACGCTTCTTCCTGTGGATGCTACTCCACGACGGCTATAAAGTCGGTCACCACTGGGACAAAATACCAACAATGGCGGACCGCGGAATATGTAGCTCCTGCGGCACCGCAGAAACCCTGGACCATATACTGACCAAATGCGATGTTCCGGGACAGAGACAGATCTGGGACCTAGTATCAGAAATGTGGATGCTAAAGAGCGGAGAAGAACTTCGCCCACCT
Source organism: Mycena floridula (assembly GCA_029320655.1). Lineage (NCBI taxonomy): Eukaryota > Fungi > Basidiomycota > Agaricomycetes > Agaricales > Mycenaceae > Mycena > Mycena floridula. The sequence continues at coordinate 942,432 of JARIHS010000025.1, forward strand.
CTCGGTGAAATCATGATTTGTGGCCTGAAACAAAACAATGGGGCGAATCGACGCAAGGTGAACCGCGGAACAGAAAGGCTCCGAAGAATACTCATCTCAGAGTCTGCTCACCTCATCTGGAGGATAAGAAACGAGAGAGCAATCAACGGAAAGGACCCTTTACCCAGGAAAGCCATTCGAGCAAGATGGGTCATCACAATGAACAACCGTATTAAGCTTGATTGCCTGCTAACGAATAAGACTAGATATGGCACTAAAGCGATACAGAAATCGCTCGTTCTATCAACCTGGAACAAGGTGATAGCAAACGAAAATGCTCTCCCTGAAGACTGGACCAGGGAGACCGGGGCTTTAGTGGGTGTAGGATAGTAGACAATGATGGTGAACTTACCGACAAGTTCCCGGAGTCTATGACGTGACAAAGACAGATTTTGCAGCAATGCCAGCTCTCGAGTTGCGATCCGAAATCCCCACACACGGCACGAGAAGTGTATCGTACGAATGCGTATTTCCTCGGTGTGGTCAGCAGATGAAGGTCATTGTGACCTTCGTCACATCTATACGGGCAGAGGGGGACAACTTTGTTGGCTGGATCCGCTGGTCGGTGAAAGCAGTCGCTGGTCGATTTCTCCTGAAGCTATACCAAACGTTCCACAAAAAAAAAAAAAAAAAAAAAAAAAGCGCAGGCGGCAAGAACCGTTGTTTGGACTTGCTTGGCATCCGAAAAAATTACAAGTCGTATTGAGTCGTACCTTTTGCAATCTTTCCAGACAATGTTGAATTGCTATAAGAGACAGATGAATGAATATGTAGAACCGGTCAATCACGGCCAAAGACGTTATGGGTGCACAAAGGAAGACTATCAATTGTGGCGCAACTTGTCATCTCAAAGTCTGGATTCTAGGGACTTCAAGTCAAATTTATATATAAATTTCATTGTTAGCAATCCTCATTTCAACAATACATGGTAACATTCGAGTGTGAGGTCAAAGCCCGAATGGAACCATGATGTCGATGAAGACCATCCCAGGACATATAGCCTTGGACATGATCCCTCAGGTCCTTCGTCTTCTTGATCCTACGCTCTCTACCAGCACCAGTCGGATCCCAAGTTGGCCAAGTTCGATCTAACACCACTTGCCCCAGCGACGACGTCTCCAAATCAAAGTCTCCTTCGAATTTGGGAGTAACCTCTACATTGATAGCACCTTGATGATTTTTCGCATCGAGGTTGAAGATCCCATCAGACCAAGGATAGTTGACAAAGGTGCAGTTCAGGTCACCATTTGTCGTCTGGATATTCCCGTTGAACTGCAGGTCATCCCGGTCGGTCGTCATCAGAACAATGGCCGTAATCGGTCTGTAGGTCCAGGTCAAGCCTAGAACAAGAAACAAGACCATGTATGACGTACGCATTCGAGGTTTTGAGGGTCACATTGATATCGTCATCGTGCATTCCATCGTTGAATCCATAAAACTCGTTGAGAGTCAATTTTGCATTGCTCGTCTCGGCATGAAAGGTAGTGAGCACAGCAAAGCGCTTGCTGAGTATTGCTGCATTGGTCGTCTTGATATGAGCCGAGTCTGCCACTGCCATAGTCTATCAAAGCATCGCGGTTAGCCAGTGATTGTCCACGCCGAATGACACGTACACCAAGGTTTATGGCGGCATTTGAGCTACTTAACCGCAGCTGCCTGAAAACAGGAGGATAGGCTATGACAGTAAGAAACTCGTCGAACTGGTGAGAGAATGATGGAAGGTGGGTGGAGAAATCGTTGTACATATTCGCCGCGTCAGGATAGTTTTTCTGTGGAACTTCGACAGTGATGTTGAATGAGACAGTGCCGAGGGATGAAAACGAAGTCTGGAAGGTAATGAGCAGAAGATCTACTGAAAGAATTAGAAAACAGTACCCATATGAGGACCCCATGCTCATTCTTCTCGTTGTCGTGGACTGTTCGACAAACCAGACTCGTCTTCCGCTTACCCTGTTCAGGATAATTGGCAGTAATGTTCACCCGGATATCATCAGCTTCTGCAACCTTGACCACTTCAATGTGACCCGAGGTGGGCTCTCCTCCGGACGAGAAGAACAAAAGGTCAAAGTCGAGAGGGAAATTGAATGTCACGACGGAATCGTGATTCTTGTTGGGCCATTTAGCACAGAATTCCGCGTCTGCCGGGTGATATGCCTACATTGAACGGTGAGATTACCTGGACTCGTAGTGACTTTAGTACTCACGTCAAGACGAATATCGTATGCAGAATCTTCCGCCTTGACAATGATTTCTGATTTAGAGCGATAGCTACAGAGACCATGCAATCCAACCAGGAGCAAAAGGCAAGCGCAAATGGTTTTGAGAATCCTAGAATGCCAATTTATTTTTTCGATGGTTTCGACTTGAACGTTGACTGGCAGGGTTTTTTCGTTGATGTTCATCGCGGACAATGGAGGGAGAACTGGAGAAATGCTGGGCATTCGAATTTCGGGTTAATAAAAGCTTGCATTGACAGATGGCTGCAGAGGGCAACCAGAAGGCAACATCCGACGACACAGCCTTCCGCAGTGTATACCACCCAAATATATGCACCGTGTAGCAAGCAGCGGAGAAAGGTCGTCGGTCAGCGAAATGTTGTTTATGTGTGGCTCTTGGGGCTAGAGTAATTTTGTTGCATTACTACTGCACTAGAAAATTCCAGGACACGGCACTCAGGACGTGGACTGTGTCGAATATACTTCCTTCCTTCCTTGAAGGATGCTTGAATTTTGTGGTCTCGCTGTAGAGATGGCTATAAATGCCAACTCAGTCACGATTGAACTGGACTATTGGAAGACCCACCTGTCTGGCCTTCGAAGAGTGCTCAAAATCGGAAGACCAGTAGTTGCCCTTGCACCGGTGGTGCCAACGAAGGTTCAGGAAGCTTTGGGCCAGTTGGGAGACTGAACAAATTCGATCCGTGAAAAGAAGAACTGTATGGAGAACACAGTGACGAAGCGCATGGTCGTTGAACGAGACAACAAGCGAAACCGTCACGTGGGGTCCGCCTCTTGCCGCACGCCCGACTCCCGCTTTGTTGCCAGATTTTTTTAAACAGCCTTTATGAGTGTTACTGTCCTCAATACGAGACTGACATATTCCATGAAGCATTTCGTCGACCCGCAAGTGACGTCCCTGTAGACTTTGGGTCTTTCTACAAGCAGCAGGCCTTTCCGCGCGTATCAGCACCAGTCGTGGAGTTCGACGTCGGCTACAGTTCGCTAATAGTTGGAGCCTGTTGGAGCCAGTCAGCTACATGAAGAGACTGAACAAGGACAACGGTATCGCTTTCGGTGTCAGGGAAGGTCAGGGATGCATCAATGAACAGAAGATCGTCCGATTCGTCGGTCACTCGCGGAGGTTTACTACGGTTCTGTTGCCCAGGAGCCCGCTTGTTACCTAGGAGCCCGCTTAGTTTGTCGATCGCGCTTACGCCGGTCGAAAAATCGCTAAAAAAGGTATTTTAATTCCGTCACGTCCTCTTCAGTTGGTGCTTCAGCCGCATTCACATTTAAACCAATGTTTCTTCCTGCTCTGGGTTCCAGGATGCTTTTAACACGCGTACTACTCGGTTGAGTTGATGCCTTCCCGCCGCGCTGTTGCCGTGGTAAAAGGCGCTGCACTGCCATGGTTTCAAAACTTTTAGCGAGCCCATCACAACGAATAAAACAAGCTGAAGATTGTGGGTAAGTTTTCATGGCTTCACTATCCTTACCAACTTATGTCTCCCTCTCTCCCGCAGTGCCTTTGCAATATACTCCACGACGGAGTGCAGGCCTCGTTCGCAGAGTTTCACGAAAAGAATCCATTGGACGTCCCCGACGTACTGGATCTATACGAAAATACATTCGACCTTTACCGCCAATTCCCAGCGGCTCTCAGACCCCAAACGCTACTTCACCGCTTTCTTTAACCATTCGGCCTCTGCCTTCGCTTCCTCCCCGTCGTCCGCCGCCCCAGTCACCATTACCACCGATTCCTGAATCACCACCAGTCCCCGTTAAACCATGGATTATGCGATCTGCAGCGCCTCCTCCAGTCCCTGAAAAGCCTGCTGGACTGCGACCGCCTCTTCCACCGAAGCCAGCTCGCAGACAACCTTCAGTTTTGCTGAGACCGATAGCTCCAGCTTCAACTCGTCGCCCAGTGATGGCATTGACATTGCAGACTTCTGCGTCAGCTCTTCAGGAACATTCATACCAAGCTCCCCGATTCGACCCTGGGGCTTCTCCAGAACCAAGTCCCTTGGAGCTCAGTCCTCTTTCTCCTTCAATCCCAGTAATGCCGACGCCTCATACAGCTCACAGAAGACGAATGTCGAAACTTCGTCGTCATTTGGGCGAACAAATCGATGAGCGAGAACTGCTCAGTGCCATTGACGAGCGTCTCGATCATCCAGACCTATTGCGACGTAAAGTCGTGAAAGGTATTCAGAAGTCGGGAGATGCTGGCCTCTATAGAAGCGCTGCTATAACCGCCAGGAAAGTCCTGTACATGGTTGATGACGACGATGGGGACAGCGAAGACGAATACGACGAGGAGCTGGCTGATTACAGCTGGATTACAACTGGCGGGATGACATTCAGAGCCGTGCCAGTGCGGAAATACAGCAAAAAATGGGTGAGAGAGAAAGGGAGCAAGCGATGGGAGGACCTCGACTATGCTGCAGTGAATCAGACATTGAGGAATTTGCGAGCATCATGAGGATCACACTCCTTTTTCGACCCAACTCTCATGGTGCAGCAACAATGTATCGCTTCCCAGTCTGTCGGTCCCTCGAACCCTATTACGCTTGGATAATCGAATGGTGAGTTGCTTTCCATTGATTGTTTTGCTTGCTCACGATGTCCAGTCAAATATGATCATTGGCCTCGATGGATCAACCACTAAGCATGATACAACGAAAATTTACGACCAATACAATCATTACACGAACCACATTTCATTCCTTTGCATAAAGCCATTCTTGTAACCAACTGTACTATTTGTATTATTTAATTCGCATTTGTTTCCCAGAAAAATCCAGTTTGCCCGAGTCCCATAAGTCAAAGTGAGCACAGTGTATAGGCTACATCGAGAGAATAAACGACAGCTAGACAGCAAGGATAGCCAGAGGATAGCACAATAAAAATACAAGGCATTGTCCTTTCACACATATTCTTCAACAAACTTTCCCCAGCCTTCAATAACACCCTTTACAATGTCGTCCCATTCTCGACCTTTATAAGCCCCAGACTGGACACGAGGAAAAGAGAAAATCTCTTTGTGAAAGGACCCGCAGTCGATGCAAGGTCCAGCGTTATAGTTTCCCAGCCCGTTGACTAGAAAAGGCGGCTTTCTGGGTGATGTTGTTCCTGAATTGGTACCGCTGGCAGCGCTACCCTTCCTGGGACGTCCTCTCGGGGAGCCAGTGACTGGAGGAGAGCTAGGTACTGCTGGAGTGTATTGCGCCTGCTGCGCCCTTCCTTTACCCTTGCCTTTCCTGAAATTCTTCCATCCAGGCTCGAGATATGGCGTATTGACGGCAAGATCAGCCAGTTCGAGGTGAATGAGACGCTCTGAGAACATGATTTCAGTGATAACAGAAAGAAAAAGAGTCAAGACGCACCTAAACGATGGCACCAGACACCTTTCCCTTCAGCCTGGACCCGGCCTTTAAGGAGACTGCTGTCCTCTCCTTCTTCAGCAGGAAACCATCCGCGTAACACTTGCTCTTTACTGCCACACTGTTTTCCCCATTGATGAAGCCGCTTTACCAAGTTCACTGTTCGGCCGACTTTCAGAAGGAGAGGTGCCGATTTGGTTGAAGATTTAGAAGAGGTATCCTCTGCAATAGCAGGGTTAGAATGGGCGAGTAGAATACCAGAAGAACAGACCTTTAATCTCAAAGCAATATATCCAGCCTTCCTCGTCTCCCTTGCTCCTCAGCTTTTCCATCTCTACGCGCAAAGCGGCCTGTAGAACATTGAGCAGATGGATTGAGAAAGATCAAGCAACGTACCTGTGTCGAGAGATGAAGATACGAAGGAATAAAATCCACAAAATCCACCCAATCACCGGTTCCACCAGATTGCTTGCGAACATAGAATCCCGTCGGTTCCAAGACTTCTTTCTGATGCTGAAAGCAAAACCGCTCGATTTCTTCGTCGTCTGAATAGAGGCCGACTAAAGCTGGTCCTCCGGTTTTCACGAGACGCGTGCATCGTTTACCAGACTTTGTGACGCCTGCACACTGGGTCTGATTAGCCGCTGTTGAATTCGCAGGCGATGGGGGCGTCGATGAAGCTCGTGCTCGTTTCGGTGGCGTTGAAGGCACGTGTATTTGACCAGGAAACTTTGCTGGTGTGGATGGAGCGCTGGAGCCAGGGATGATACCGAAATTGGTTACATCTGGAGCTGAATTCGGACGAGAATGGAGCTGTGGAGGCCCCAGAGCATATTGCATGGTGAGACTCTGGGGAGCATAGGCAACGGGCATCGCTGGTGGACGTGGAAGATGACCTGGAGGCCTGCTCGTTGGATTCGGATGAAAGCCTCCGACGAAATCTGGCCCAGGGTCTGATTCTACCTTCAGTTTGAGAGCATCAAACGAGTGGAGCATCTGAGGATATGACTGAGGCTGAGACTGAGCTTGAGCCGGTCGATGCTCCGATTCAGCTGCTGGACCTGGACCACCTTGTGGATATTCCAAATCGAACATCTTGGAGATGAACTTTTTCGCCTTGCCTTTGAGCTCATAGCTGGTCCCCATTTTAATCTGCAGGAGCTCCAGTAGCACCTGGTCCTACAAGTCGGCTTGAGAAAAAGGTGAGAAACGTCGTCGGCTGTGCGCGTAAAGACTCAGAGCGTCGAGTCACACCGCATGTGACACATCTGCGAATTGCACGGCGGGCCGACTGAGCCGATATCTTTCAGGTTGAATTCAGACCTATTCAGACCTGCGTTTTTGTAGAGGAAAATCGGTGCATGATTGCCGATACTTACGATTCAATTGGCTACATATTTAATTGTGCTTGTGAATGCTAGGCTCTATTTGCCGGGTCACAAAAAATGCGGCAACCACAAATGCAGCTCAGTAGTAAAATTAATCTGCTCCAGAGAGGGTCGAACTCTCGACCTTCCGATGTAAACCATCTATCGACCGGTACCATAACAGTCGGACGCTGTAACCAACTCAGCCATGGAGCAAGGATGTATAGAAGCTAAATTGTGGCGTGATGGCTTGACCCCCCTGTACCCGAGATGACAAAAAGAGTTCGACCTTTCGATGCAAGCATGGCTCTATTGATGGCTATGACAGTCAGACGCTGTAACCAACTCAGTCCTGGAGCAGTGGCCAAGCCGCTGTTCCTGAGGATCCTGATCCAAAGGCCGGGAGCCTAATCGCAACTGGGCATCACAGGAAGAGGCTTAAAAAAGATTCAATTGTTATCAATAATGCAGGATAATTTTACGGTCAGAAAGACGGGACAGCATTCTTCACCAACATCTCAAAGTAAGCTTGGTTCCAGGTACCAGCTTCAGGAGCGGGCTTGAATGCTGCAAGAATGCGTTAGAATATCATATTTTGTCAGGAAATAAAGCACTTACCATCGGCCAGACCGCAGAACGAGTCGTAGCGGACAGCAGATGTGTCTGAAGTACCGTCTGATTCACCTCCTGGCTTGACCCAGACAAAAGCGTCGGTCAAAGAATCACCAGTGTTCGAAGTTGGGCGAACACCGAAACCGGCACCGTTGACGTTGCACCAGTCACCCCAGGCAAGACGGAGACCTGTGACGGCATTGCGACCAGTATCGACGATAGCATGGTTAGGCATGCCAGCGGTAGCGAGAGCAGCACCGATGAGCGCCACATATCTCTTCTCGTCCTGAGCCTTATCGTATTGGCCATCCTACGACGAAAGAGTCAATAACAATACTTGAGAAAGTTGAAGGAAGCATACGGCAGTGTTCTCGAACTCTCCTGGAACCTTGGACCAGGCATTCCAGCCAGCGACGTTGGTGGAGATACCCTTGAGTTGACTGGGGCTTCCTGCAGCCTTGTAAGCTCGGGCAAGTTCTTGAGCTCCAGGAGCTGAGAAGGATTTCAGTCAAGGTAGAATATCGGAGAAGAGGTTACATACTGAGATTGGCGTCCCATCCTGTAACCAATCGTCAGTTCCATTCAGAATGAAAGAGAGATTATGAACATACCGAGCCAGCCACCATGACCAGCATCGAGGTACATGACGACATTGGGCAGATTGAGTTGCTAGATAGAATAAATAAAGCTGAATTACAATAGAAAGTGTTTCAATTACTCACTTGGAGAGCATAAGCGACTCCTTGACGGTAACCGTCAGCTGATTGCTGGCAGGTGGTAAGGTTGGAGTTAGTGACCAAGTTGGGCAGCGAATCAGGCTCGATAATAAGAGCGAGAGCAGTGTTGGGGTTGGCAACAATGATTTTACGGATGGCTAGAGTCTTGTCAAGCACAGTTCAAGGGCGAAAGTCTTTGGACTACACACCATCAATGTATTGAGACTTGTATGTCGCAAGAGATCCGACGGCAAGCTCTCCATTGGAAGCTTTGGCAGCACAATCACGTCCTGGAAGGTCGTAGATGACAATACCCAAGATTTCGGTGCAAGCAGTCTCCTTGATGAGACCGTCGAGGTTTGCAATGGTCGAGATCTTGTCGCTGTGAATGTATAAGTCGACTTTCAATCGAGGAAAAGGGCCGACACTTACAGCCAGTAGAAAGTTCCGACGCTGGCGAGCTTGGCAGCCTTGGTGGCGAGACTGCTGTCCGTGATAGCGGCAACAGCAGCTTTGACTTCGTTGGCATAGTAGCTGTGAGCCTTCAATGTACGTGAAGTGAATGCATTGCCCGTCAATTTTACTGCCGATGTGCAAGCAGCATTGGTGGCGAGAGGAGATGCAAGAGCGGTGGAGCCGAGGGACAGAGCGACAAATGTCGAGACCTTCATACTGAAAAGCGAGTTGTCAGTGAGGAAAACTGTGTAAATCGACTTTTGCTTAAATACCTTCAGGACTCCATTTCACGACTTGAACAACTTCCGGCGTTGAACCGAGACTGCTAGTCGGATAGTCATCGCAAGGACTGTTTTCCGTCACAGGATTGCGCCTTATGTGGCCCGTGGTTGATTGGTGCAAGACCCGAAGCGAATCTGGCAGCCTTGACGACTAAACGTGATTCGACAATTCCAAGATACTTCCCTATTCTGTATTCCTGAGAAATACCGGATAATTAACCCCATGCCAAGAGCAAGAAGTCAAGTAAGGTTTACACCGAGGGTTTCTCCATCATGGAAATGAAGGGTGTCGTCACGTTAATCGAGGGTGGGGAGCAATAAGTAGAGGCTTGGCATGGAGATAGGAAGGATTTCAAGCTAGCATTGTCGGGCAGAAGATTGGATGAATATCGCAAGAAATATATTTCACAAAAAGTCCGGATGTCGTTTGTTCAACTAGGTTCACCGAACTATAGATATTTCAACAAACTTGAAGCGACAAAATAATAAGCAACTCACCCCAGCGCTTCAGCTGACTCTCTATCCGGCATTGGGCCCGTTTGAATGACCATCGTGACATAGAAAGATGTTTAAACTTGAGAATGCTGGTCGTCTTGCTGCGATGAGATGATAATCATGAGGCCATTCGGTACAAATCGGGTCATTCGAGGCCAATAAAGAAAGACAGGCAGAACGACACCGCTCCACAAATGAACCAGAGGGCCGGCAAGGTCAAGGTCGGAGACGGGGAGCAAGAAGAGACCTCGGTAAGGTCGCTTAGTCATACAATGAAAATATTTTAAAAGTCAATCTTTCAGTAGCCATATGCAGCGAGCCCTGCGCGACGACCCGCGGAGCGCAAGCAGAACTTGACTTTGCCGCAATTATTGCATTCGCGTTCCTTGTCTTCATAAAGCTCTGGCATTCCCTCTCGCTTCATCTCGCCTCCCTCTGGATGGTAATCACCTTTGTAGCTGCGTCCAGTACGAGAGCTCAGGTGGTACGGTCTGGGGTCTAACAGTGATTCAGAAATGACGTGATCAGGAATAAAGAGATAGAAGTACCGCTTTCACAATAAAGGTGGCCAAAATTGGAACCTTCGCAATAGTGAGCCTTCAAGCGCGTCAGTTAAGAAGATGGAAACTTTCCAATGGCTGACCTTTGCTGTTGTGGCAGGAGCAGCTTTCACAAGTCATATAGCCGCAGTCGGGACATTCCCTATCGACATAAACGTCCTCAGGATCGAACCTGGCGTTGCACCCAGTGCAATGCGTCCTTCGCGGTTTCTTCACAGGCTGTTTCGCTGCTTCAGCTTCAGCTGTCTCTACATACTCGTTCAGCAGGCATTGTATGGCACAGCCCTTTTTATGATTCTTCCAGTCCTTTTTCTGGCATTGTGCGTTGCTGTTGATTTGCAGTCAGAGGCGGCAGAAAATGCGAAACAGAACTTGCCAATAATAAGTATGTTTGCACTTTGAGCATCTCATTTGCGCGGCAAAGCTGCCACAGCTATTTTCTGCACAGAATATCATCATTTCGGCCATTTCTGAGCTGAGGACGAGACAAAGAACAGGACTTTCCCAGCACGTGTCATCGTCGCGTTGAGTTGGTTCAAATTTCATCAAAGTTTTATGTCAAGTAATAACGTCCACAATCAGCTTGAAAGATCAGAGACTAAAGCGGTCTATATTTGGGCGACTTCGGCCTCCATGTAGTCCCATAATTTCTTTGCAAGCTCTACGTCCCCACAATTCTTGTGTGGCTCACCCAAACGTGCCCATGGTATGATATACTGGAGGAATGAAGATTTAGACTATTTGAGAGAGTCAAAATGTCGAAGACTCACCTTTCCGTTCCATTCTGCGCCTTCTGGGGAAGTCCCAGCCCGAAGTTGAGTCAAGACTCCCAATTCGGCAGGTTGGAGGATGGTCTTGTTCTGAGAATCATGAGCTGCAAACTTTCAAGACATAAAGAGGCGCTCACCAGGATCCATCTCACAACTGACGGCATATCTCGCTGTAAACCGGTCCTGATGTTGCCTGGATGGACTGCCGTTGAGACAATGCCCTGATCGCTGTACCGCCTGGCAAGCTCGTTCGAGAACAATATATTTGCCTAGCAAGCCTCTTGAGCAAACGAGCGCTATGAAAATGGAGAATGACTCGCAAATTTACTTTGAGGATATAAGCGCCAGGCAAGTTTGCGCCGTGCTGGGGTGTCTTTGAAGGAATCGAAATCGAGCTTGGGATAAAGTACGTGTCCCCAGGAAGAGGTCGAAACGACTCTGACCGTCTTCTCAAGACTCCCTTTTGCAGTTGAAAGCAGCGAAGGAAGCAAGAGCTGCGTGAAATAAAAGTGACCTATTTGATGTTCAGGGTCAGCCATGGACATTCCTTGGACTCGATACCGACCTAAAACTGTATTTTTTTGTTTGTGTTTCATAGCACAATTAATCATAAGTAACGAAGCTGACCATTTGTTCCGAACTGAGCGTCATAACCATCCGAAGTTGTTTGTTCGATGGGAGGTCCAGCGACGCCGCTGTAGAAAGATCAGGATCAAGGATAATCTTCAATATACAGGACTCACGCATTGTTGAAGAGGATGTGCAAAGATCTCTCCTTCCTGTAACAACTTCAAGTCTACATAACTTAGGGCGATTCGCACACGTACCTCAAGAATTCTTCAGCAGCTTCTTTGACAGCTTTCAAGTGTCCCAAGTCGAGGTGCAAATAATGAGCTTTCCTGCCCGTCAGACCATGTAGCTCTTCGATGGCCTGACGAACGCTCTCTTCATTTCGACCAGCGATGTAGACGGTGGCATTCTGTTTCAGAAGCGCCTACGGTGCCGGGTCAGGAAATGGAGTTGAAAAAACACTCGAAGAGTACCGAGACGGTTTGCTTCCCCAGGCCTGATCAAAAAAGAACCTTCAGTTGAAATCTGATGAAGATAGAGCAGGACACTGACCTGAATTACCTCCAGTGACAATGCATACCTTTCCAGTCAGATCTGGGACGTCTTCCAAGGTCCAATCAGGCTTGGGAGGGTAAGAGTTCTCACAAAAGCTGGAATGTTTCGCGGCCATGATTGAAGGGATACTTTGAAATTCGCGCTGATATAAGAGTCTCTTTGTTGCCGGATGGACGCATTCATGCGGCAATATATCGTACCAGACCAAGGTGAGGACCTTCAAATGAGTGACTTTTATCTGTAATGTGTATACATTCCCAAAAGGCCGGTGCAAATCAGCGCCCATCATATCATTGGGTTTCAAGGCCACCTCTTTCAATCCACTGCTGGCCTAGGCTTGCAATGCCTTGAAACTCAGCGTATACAATGAAAATCAACCAATTGATTTGGAAAAGGAATGAAGGAAGTACGGAAATTCAACGGAATCATATTTGTCTAGGCATCATTATGATCTTGTGGCGTATGTCTATACTTACGTTAATGCACATGTACTATGTTCGAGCTCCCGGCTCACCTATCGTAACGAATCGTAAGCCTAGAAGACAAATGGTGTGTTCACCTACTACCTGTCCGGTCTTTCAAGTTATTCATCGTGGTTCGGGTCAGGTCGTTGGATGACAGACCAGTCATACTGTATCGCGATTGCGCCATAGATAATACCGATGAGCATGTGGATATGACAGAATTTGACATGGAAGAGAAAAGGCAAAAGACCGCTTTACCAAATTGGAACTCAAGGCAATATGAGCTGAACATTCTATTCCACCCGACGGAGAGATACACAGACTACTTCTTACGATAAGCCAGAACCTGCTGTTGCATGCGAGCTGCTTGACCAGGAGTGAAAGAGTTCATACATCTGAGATTCGGTTAGAGTCTGAAGCACTTTCGATCTAAAAGACGTACGAATCCTCGGAATAGTCAAGATAATTGTGAATAGGATCAGCGCCTGCGAGACCTGGACAGCTGTCTCTGCCAGTCGGACACCCGGTTGATGCACTGGCCTCAGCTGGAGTATCTGTGGCGTAATCAGCGACAGAAATGACATTAAACGATTCACTGACCGCTGACATAGTCACCACCGCTATCGCCGTCGACACAGCCAGATGAAAAAGTATGATAAAGTCCTGAAATTTGGCAAAATGAGCGGGGAACTCGAAAAAATAGTCAAATACAAACCAAACCAATGACCCGCTTCGTGCGTGAGCGTATGTCCCAGGTTGTAGCCGCTTATCGCACCACCTGGAACTGACCCGTAGTGGATAACTACACCGTCATTTTTCGGGCTTCCAGAGTAGCTCGCTGGAAAAGTGGCATATCTAAACTGTCTGTCAGCGCAAAACAAGAAAGAGTCAAGGTTAGAAATACCCCAGAAGACCTTCACCAGGCCCAGTTTCGAATCCAACAGTGTAAACCTGTGAGGAATGTCAGTCGTCAAACAAACACGAAGGAATGAAACTTTACATTCAAGCATGTAGCGTCGCCTTTGTGCAGTGCATTCTTCATGTCGGTTTGCTGTTGAGTTCCGGGGCCAACAGCCGAATACCAGGTTGAATTTACAGTTCGAACTGTCGAACCTTGAGTAAAGCACAGACCAGTCCCCGCATAGGCAGTATTGAGAACAGTTGTCTGGCGGGTTAACTGCGAGTCCCTTTGATCCAATGAGACCAGAGATGGCGCCGAAGAGATGATGAACTCACGAGACTTGTCCCTTGGCAGTCGAAGCTGAGGAATCCGTGATAACGTTGTAATAGATCTGTGGCGTGTTACTTCAGGGATGAAAAGAACCAGGTGGCGGAAACTCACTGTACTGGTCGCTAGACAAGCTATCGAGGTCGCAGTCTTGGAGGAAGGAGAGGAAGAAGAGCTCTTGATCGCCGAGGCAGAGGCAGAGCTGGACGAGATCTTTACTGAGGACAGCATCGTCGAGGCAGGGACAGATGTGATCTTGACAGAAGTCGCCGTCGTCGGTGAGACCAGCTGAGCCACGTTGAAAATCTGAGCAGTCGTTGAAGTGGCTTTCAATGTAGAGGACGACTTCGCTGAGCTGGAAGTCGCCTTGGCTGATGAAGTCTTTGCTGAGGAGCTCGCCTTTGTCGTAACAGCTCTTTCGCCAAAAACAGCGTAAGCGAGGGCATGATTCGAGTGCAACTTCCTAGAATGTGCTCGCCGATGAAACTTGAGCTGAACATGGTGGAGATCGCGCTTAAAGTTGTGCTCAATCTCCCGAATTTCTTCCCTAGAAATGTGAGAGGCACAGCCTCTATCGCTCGAGGTCAGATATCGAAACGAATGCTATGAAGAAGACAGAAATACCTTTTGTGCATCACAATGCCATCATCTCGCGGAAGTCGCGTCAAGGAAGCCAGCGTCGTTGAAGCGCCAGCGAGGAGAATGAAAGCTTTGAAACAAAACATCTTGCAAAATCGAAAGCGATATGCGCGTCGAGAGGTCCAGCCAAATATTCGAGATGCAAGTAAAAAGCAAGGATAGGAAGAACTCGAGGAGAGAATGCTCGTCTCAAGTACTCGGCGAGGTGTCAACCGCCCAACTGAAATCATCACGTGAAGGAAGGTTCTCCTTGCAAGACATTGGACGAGGAGAAGTGTTGTAGGTCCTTGTCCAGCTTGAGAAAAAGCAAGATCATCGCACAACGCATAGACGAAGTTGTAAAGTCACAACTGTGACTATCAGTCACGCCATGCCCATTCGGGCATGAGTGGCGCAATCAAGGTCTATCGGTGAAGGGAGCTGCACTGCTGCAGTACATCGGTAAAAATAAAACTATACACGTTGAGATCAACTCTAGATGACCACTTGTGCTTCCAAACACTCCAAAAGCTTTCGTCCGCTATCAGGATATCACTGGTACTGGGCCCATGAAATGGGACTTGAGAACAACAGACACGGCGGCAGAAAGAAACAATAGGATCTCGCTTTTGAATTGAAACTCTTTCTCTCGGGGCTGGAGCCAGCGTAGAGCTGATTGAAAGCTGTCCCATTCTGGACAATATCTGTACGGCTCTGGATGAGCTGAACCCTACAAAAGCCCAATGATTAAATACAGCCCCAGCTTGGTGTTGTCTATGATATCATGAGGATCGATTGGACGAAAGGCTAGACAACCTACCTGGATTGAAGATGTAGAGTGATACTTTCATTGTCATACTGAGGAGCCAACTCCGTCGCGTAGACTACGATTGCCTGTGAAATCGTGACGGCGAGTCCATGAAATCCAGCAGAAGGAAACACGCACCCATTTACTTTGAGCATACAATCGAAGAAGATAGCTTTCTTCTGACAGCACCGTCGTCTTGATTCTTGAAGGGCATTTAACTCATCTATTGCAAAATAAACCGCTCTGGAGGTCATGTTGGCAGTCCGGGCCTTTCTACCCGAAACTGCACTTGATGCAGACCATACTAGAGAGCAGGAGCTTTGTGAGGTAAAACTGTCCTGAGAAAAGATCAGAACCAGCGAGTCATCCAAGCTGAGAGCACTAACCGAGAACATTAAGACCGAAAGAAAGGTCATGACGGGTAGCCATCATTTCCACCAGTGTAGACCAAAATCATCTGGTGCCAGCCACAGACAGGCTAGGAATTTTGTTTGTGCTCCATTTTGGCTTCCTAGAGAAAATAATTGGGGGAGACTGCAGGTTTGCAGGAATTTTGCAAGAATTAGAATGTTCCCATGATCCACTAGTGGAACGGTTTTAGGCAGAAATCGTGTTGAGATGAGAACGCATAAGAGGACGGAAAATTTTCCCATCGAAAATTAAAGGAGCTGAGCGCTGAGCGGCCACTGTTCGTGGGCTTCGAAGGACATCCAGCGTTGAACAGGGACATTTTGGGCCAATAATGTCGTCTAGAGTGCTGAATTGGAGTTGGTTAGTGGTGTCAATAATCCTGCTAAAATTCCATAAATGTTCTGACAACAGTGAAAGGGAACAAGGTCGCACACAGGCTCAGCAAGGTCGAGAAAATCGATGGAAGGTGGCAGGCATCATTGCTCGAGACCATGGTCATCGACGCCGGGGCGAAAGTCACCAAATCTGGTAATGGAAAAAAAAAGCGGTTGTTTGTGTTTGTGTCAGCTCCGGTTTCTCAATTCTTAGGAGCTTCAACTCATCTTCCTGACCACCACCCCTCTAAAATCCTGATGCCAGTTCTCACTCGTCGAGCTGCCACTGTGGCTCGGAAATCTGAAATCCTTAATATCCTGCCAGGTGAGATGACGACCGAGATAATTTCTTACTGCGACACAACCAGCAAGGCTGCATTGTGCCGTGTCTCCAAGCATTTCAAACAACTGGCTCATAGGCAGCTATACCAAATCGTTAAACTCGGCGCTGGTGAAAACATCATTTCTTTTGGTGAAGCGCTTTCTGCTAACCCAGAATATACCACCTGGATCAGAGATTTATCCATGGAGACATTTGATTCGTGAGTGTTTGGCCATACAAAACATGTTCAGCCCAGGTAACCGCCAACAGGGAAGGAAGCGAACCTGTCAATCGCATTCTGCGAAGCGCAACAGAACTGCGAAAACTGTCACTGGAATGGCTCATGGACATGCCAGCATGCCTTCAGAATCTGACATTCCCTCGACTTCAGACTCTACAGCTTGGCGGAGATTACCATGGCGGAACTATCGTTCCCGCTTTCATCAATCGTCATCCGACTCTTTTACATCTGGCTTCCTCGTTTCACAAAGAAACCCAGCAGCTGAATTTGCCAAACCTTATCACATATCGAGGCGGGTCATCGCTCAGTGTTCTGGGGACCGTCCCCCGGTTACGCTCTGTCTCTTTGGTATTATCTCACATTGGGACCTCGTCGGACGTACTCAACGTCCTCACACGTTTCTCTGGCCTCCAGAACCTGGTCATATCCTCCACACGGCTCGGGATGCCGACCATTCGACACATTTTTAACCTTCTTATCGACAATTTCCCGCACCTCAAATCTCTCAAGCTCACGTCAACCTTCATGATTGACATTCCGGTCTGATCTTTCTACTTTTCCAATCGCTATATTGAAGGATTTTCAGAGCTGCAAAAACATTTTTGCTGATGGTCTTGCTCGCTTGAAGGAACTTGAACTCTTTGGCCTATACGCACTGCAGCCCTGTACGCTCTTCGGCGAATATCGCGATTCCATGATTGAATCATGGGTGAAGAGTTGCCCAAGTCTCCGAGTACAGTCGGCGGGAAGGCTACGGTTGATTTCTGATGGCTGGGCGCGGTTGCCATGAGTCCGGGTGTTTCCGACAGTGTATCGGAGTGCAGTTTTCGGGTTCTGTTCATGTTTCTGCATTGTATTATTAGCTGTACATCAATAATAAGGCTAATCCTAGAAGATATTAGCCACCAGAGTCATTGAGCAACGAGAAGAGATGTGACAATGTGACTCAGTGCTGCCCGTCAATTGAACTCGGGCCCCTCATCTCTCCCACGGCATGCCCACGACGCGTTGTTGCTCAAAACAAACAAAGATATCTCAAACAGAGAGCACATAATATGCAATGACAACTTTGATGGCATTGCGAACTAGGTCCAACAGAACTTGAAGTAGGTAGTAACACTAGTCATGGGTGCTCTTTCTCTTTCCCTTCTTTGATGGTGCTGGTTTCTTCTTGGGCGGCTTCGGAGCGTCCTCTTCATCCGAGTCCTCTCGGACAGCAATGAGGCCAAAAGATGCACATCGGGGAACACATTCATGCTGTTCAATGAAGCTAGCAATCCCATGTTCGCTGAAATCACCAGCACCCATATTTCTGAAATCTTTGTCAACAGAGAATTTAAGGTTGATGATTGCGTGAAACTTGCCCATATAGAGTGTGAATCATGAGATCAAACAGTATGGGTGCACGATTGTTGGGATCCCAGCTTGCTGATGCTGAAACGAGAGGTTGCTGAGTTGTCTAAAACAAGCTGAGATGATCAAGACGTACCCTGAATATCTGCGAGAACCTGAGTTTTCTGCGTAAACTGGTACACAAAGTGTTGAAATGCATTGATAGTATGTCCAGGTCTGCCGGTCTGTCTTGGGTGCTGAAGGCTTCCGCTATATTTGTGAGTCTGGCCACTGCGACGTGGTTCAAATAGCCAAGTCACAAATGATACCATCTCATCGGTGATCTCTCCCTCTTCCCTGGGATTGCCATCGTCAGTGGCTTCAGCGTATGACATGATGCCAGAGGCACGAGAAGGGCTTTGAGCTGGTTTCAGAACTTCACGAGCAAGCATGAACTCGGTGACTTGAAAAGCTATCAAATGTCACGATCAGAGCAGGCAAAAAATAGGGCATAGAAAGCACTTACGCGCTATATCAATCACATTTGCAACAGCAGTCTTCTGAAACTTCATCAGAAGATACTGAATCGATTTGAGGATCATGGCTTCACTCTCCAGCTGAGCCTTGTTGTCCAAGCAGCTCACGGGCTTGTCAGGGTCACCAAGTCGAACACATCGCTTAGCAATATATGGCTTGTCGTCAATAATGGCCTGTATCCGTGTCAGTGGACACAAAACATCACCAGGACAAGTACACACCTCAAAGATCTCCTTTGACTGGCCAGATCCGCTTGATTTATCAGCAATAGTGACTGAAATCACAGATGCCTCTGAGAGTGACGGCCAAAGAAACATTGAACTGGGGTCATCTTCCTCATCATTAGCACGGGTCACTTCAGCAGGAAGAACTACGATCTTGGAGCAGTACTGGCTCAAGGTCACAGGTGGTGCTCGTGGAACAAACTTGGAGACAAGTGAAGAGCTTGTACCTACAAGAAATGATATCAGATAGACTGAAATGATCAATTTAATGGGGGAACTTACTGCCAGAAGCCAGACTAGACAGGGCTGATCGTTTCTTAGGGCACTCATTGTCTGAGTCTCCGGCTTCAGCATCCGCATTCATCCGTTTGACAGTGAGATTCTCAGGAATCGGAACAAATGGATTATTCTGACGCCACTGTCTCGATAGTCAGTGATTTGGAATAGCATAGAATAAAAAGCTGCTTACCAAAATGCCATTGAACTCGGCCACCAAGTAGAGGTAAGGTGACTTGCGGCTCTGATATCGCTTTGGGGCAAGGTCTTTGGGATCTTGAACTTGCTTCATGACCTTTCTGAGACACTCCAAGAGCGTAAGCTCTGGTGTGACGTCGTCCAGGTTTCCGTTATTGTGACGGCGGAAGGTGAAGTACTCCCTAGTATGTAGAGCATTAGATAAAGATGGTATAAAGATGGTAAAATGGTGTATTGAACAACATACAAAGTCAACAACACTGGGCAGAGAACTTGCCAAGGAATGTTGTAGCTTTCAATCACATTCACAAAGATATCTGCCAATGAATTAACATTTGAGCAACATATTGAACGAAGAAGGACTCACCAGACATCAGAGTTTGGCTTGGCAATGCAACATCATAGATCCCAACCAAAGGGTAAATTGTCCCCCCCACGGACGCCTCCACTGTCATAGTAATGAATTCTTGATTTCTGATACCACTCATGGATGCGGCACTGAAGGGCGATGGCTTCTTGTAATTATGGCGGTTACTGGACCAGTCCTTTGTATGGCTCTCTACATGCTTTTTGATCTCCTCTGCAGAGAATTCTGATTGTGGCATCTGCTGGCTGCCCTGAACTGCCAGATTCTGAACTGGCAGATGACCCCCTGATACTGGTATCCCTGAGATTGAAATAAGAATGGTGTAGCTCAAGCATAAAATCACGAAACATACCCGACATGATGCAAAGGCCGCATGGAGACTTCACTCGGACAGCACAAACGCCACAGGTCTCGCACTGAGGATAGCTCTAAATGTTCAAGGTAAGGAACATTGAAGGAAGGCGGAGTAATGTGAGTAATGAACCTCAACCTCTTCTTTGTGCTCCTTTGTTGAGGCCTGCTTAATGAGAAAGCATTTTGAGCAGAGACCAGGAGAACGCTTGTTCTTGAAGAAGGATCCACAACCACCCTCATCAACAAGGCAGATAACGAGTGTGACATCGTACAGAGGGGCAGACGACATTGTGAGCACTGAGGAAAACCAACTTTTGAGTCTCTGTTTATATACATTCAGGATGAACATGGATGCAGAAGTATCTGCAAGCAGGTACACAATTAGACAACAATTACTGATTATTTTGTTTCAGCATGAGTCATTCTGTTCAATAATAGAGAGTACAGCACCAATAAACCATTCAATTTCCTCCAGATTGGCCATGGGAAGGAACTGCGGAACTTCAATCAATCCATCAATGTGAGAAGGATCGGCAGAGTCTGACTCACGATTTTGATAATAGTCAATTGTCCCGTTGCTGAAACAGGTTACAACATACTTCCAGGCCTGGCTATACCAACAATGGCTCATTGTCTTCTAGTCCAAGACTGTTCTCACCTCAATATACAGAATGACTCAATCCACAATGGTCGATTGTTGCATACCTGAGACGTGTTCACATTGTAATATATTGACTGACTCAACTGTGACAAAACAATAAACCTGTTGAGTATAAAGAGACAGGTGAATTGCTCATTGAGATTCGAGCAATGGTCAACCCTTCTGGTCGGAACGGGAACAACAAAATATGTGAGCTTCTTCCTAAGTGTCATAATTATTGGCTGATAACCATTTACAGACCCTCCGGACAATGTACTCTCAGAGTCGCTCCATCAATATGCCAGGATTGGACTCAAACGCGATGATATTCTCAAGTATCTGCTGAAAGACCATAATCTACAGATCAGGTATGCAGATTTTTCTTGACTTGTCGAGAAGGTATTAATCACTTTCAAGTATCCCTCAACTCACGAAGCTCAACAAAAAATTTAAGGTCCCATCTGTGCGAAAACCTCCCCCAATGGAGCACTGTGCGAGTCTTGTCGCCAATAAGCTCGCTCAGGATACTCGCCAGCTTCAGGGACCCAATACCATCCGGCAACTTGTTGCACAGCAAGATGCTGTCCGTATTCCCAGGTATGTTGCTGTCTTTGCTTCATGATCCATTCCATTGAGTGGAGTACATATAGGGACATGATTCGTGTCATCCAGAAAGCACTTGCCCCCGATGGTGCAGATCTGCGGCGGCCCGGTAAACGCCCGAAAAAAATACGTGGCACTCTCAACGGTATTGGAATATTTGAAGAGATCCATGGAGACGGTCACGAGAAGCTGTCTGCCAAGGCATTACGCATGGGAGAAGGTATTGGCATGGAAATCTATGGTTTTCGTGACCATACTGGACTCATTTGCAACATGACTGTTGTACCAAAATCTCGATGTCCTTACACAGTTGCCCATGTCTACCTTGATATGGTTGAAAAATACCAAGGTACACTTTTAGCCCTTGAATGTTAATTATGTTCTCATCAGGTCTGACAGCATTCCCGATTCAAATCACAATTGACGGTGGTACTGAAGTTGGTTGGCTTACTGCTATACACACTACACTCAGGTATGTATCAGTCTGTATCTTGAATGGCTAGCTGACTTGATCTCAGAGAGATGTTCTCCGAGTCCATCTCCGTCGAGGATCGGAAGGCCGTTGTGTCCATGCCCAGTACTCTCAACATCCCTATTGAGTCTGCATGGTGGTTCAATCGAAGATTTGTTGGACTGAATATTGCAGATGTACTTCAGAGAGGTCACGATCACATGCATACTAGTGATTTTATTCATGTGTACGTGCATTGTTCTTCACTTGGAGTCCTGGTTTGAAAAATCTGTAGCAACCTGTGGCGCTGGCTGTGGCCTCGGATTGTACAGAAGGCGACTGACGAGTTTGTTTTTTGGTTTAATAACCACCCAACTAAAAAGCAGATCCACAAGAAGCTGCCATCTGGTGTGTCGCCTCAAGTGGTCTTTGATTTTCCAAAAGATCATGATTTGGAGGATCTCCGACAGCCTGTATCCTCAGTGGAGATCAATATGCTTCGTGCATCCATCCCAAAGACCAGGGAAGAGGTCTACTGTTGGGTCTCCGATGAGTTTGATACTGTGGCGCAACAGGTCTATGCTTACCTGGGTTCTCCGGAGATGACACTGAATGGAGGATGGGATGTATTTGATGCAATGGCACCACTTATTCGAACCATTATAGCATAGATATAGACTTGAATTGAACTATAACAGATTGATCTGCTCCTTGTAGAGCCTGAAGCTAAATACAATAACCGTGCAGGTATCCTGGGCTCGAAATGGGGATTTCAGATATGTCTATTTCATCTGAAACAATACTCAAATGACCACAGAGTGAGCTATAAACCACAATATCGTTCAAAGGTCGTTGTCACCTTGCGTGACATCTGTTACCATGCCGAATTTTGCCGATATCATCTGACATCAACTAGTCTGAAACCATCAGAAATCAACCGTAGCCTTCCCGCCGACTGTACTCCGAGAATGTATGTGGGGTGGGTGTCGGCGTCTTCCAAGTCTCATTTAGTCTCGACCTAACTTGTTCGTTGACAGAGCTGAAAGAGAAATATAATCAATCACCCTACAGATACAAAGTGGTTGAGGGTAAAGCCCAGCTTATGAAACTGACAGAACGCTGTCAGATGGACGATGTCTTCCCAACTCGGGATCCTAGTTTCTGATCTCTGAGCCTTCAACGTCGCTTTGGGTCGCGACGAAGCAGGGGGGGTGTTTCAACGTTCAAGTACTGCATTTGTACGGGATCAACAAGCTCTTCTTAGTCATCCACATACCAATATGTTCCAAACTGAATCTCGGTCTCCATGAAATGTTCACAACTTCCCTAGCATCATCAGTTCCGGTATTATCAACCAATAAGCACTGTAATAGTGTTTGCTTCTGAAATGAGTAGACGCAAAACGCTTGCATTCAGGAATAATTTTCCGATGTATCTGGATAATGTGCTTCGTTGTCGTTGGTCAGACAAGCGCCCGGTCGCCAAATTCGGCAATTCAAAAAGTGTTCGTTTGTCGTTGTGTGTCGCTAGCTTCCACTGACCAGTCATTTCGCTGACAATTCACGTTCAGCACTGAACGAATAAAACGAAGGTATGTGCTTGATTTCTCGTGGACCTTCATCTCATTTGATGCACAGGCTGTCCTAGCGTCCTCTGTCGTCTGCCATGCCAGTTCTGACTCGTCGAGCTGCATTGGCGCAGAAATCAATTCTCAACGACCTGCTCAATGAGATAACGACCGAGATAATCTCCCTATACGATATCAGCAGCAAAGCTAGCCTGTGCCGCGCCTCCAAGCTTTTCGGACAGCTTGCTCAGCAGTAGCTCTATCAAATCGTCAAACTGGACGCTCATAGTTGACGCAGCGCTTTCTGCACACCCTGAATATGCTGCTTGGGTCAGAAATTTACTCATAGCTAAATCTGCCCGGTGAGTGGTGGTCTCGCATCCAAAATGTCTTCAGCTGAAGGCCGACAGTGAACCTGGTACACTTGCAGAAGTTGAACCAACCGACCAATCACATTCTGCAGAGCACAACAGAACTGCGGTGACTGTCGCTGGAGTGGTTGGAGCGCATTTCCCCTGAGAAATTGTCGTTTTCTCATTTGCGTACGCTAAACATGAAAATCGACCAGCGAGATTATGGTCAAGCCATCGTCACCACGTTCATCAATCGCCATCCGACTCTTTTACATCTCGCCTTCAGTTCATTCGAAAGCAAATCATCCGAACCCTGGCGCTTTGATCTACTACACCTTGTCACTTACCAAGGCCAGTCCTCTGAGTCGGTCCTTCTGGGTAGCGCTCCGAAGCTGCGCGGTCTCCGTTTTCGCTGGTCGAATTAGACGACTCCACTCAATGTCTTTGCACGTTTTCCCGGCCTCCAGGACTTGGATATACTCTTCATAGACTCGAATTTCGCGTTGCAGACCATCCGGGACATCTTCAATCACGTCCGACACACTTTACCTCAACTCAGATCCCTCATCCTCAAAATAGTCTCCAGACGGGACAAGCTTTCGGTCGGTTAGTGCACTTTCAACGACTATGCCCATACTGAGAATGATTGTTATTAGAACTTCCAAGTCGTCATCGCTGAAGGTCATTCCAGCTTGAAGCAAAGTGAATCCTTTGGCATAGTTGTAATTATGCCACACGACGGCGCTGCATCTGTCGATTTGAATCAGTTTAACTCGGCCTTTAAGTTCAGACAGGCATCACGATCAAATCCAGCAGTTACATCGTGATTCTTGCTTACACGGCCGTGCTCTTGAAGCAAAATTTGTTCACGTAATATTGTGGTTCCAAGAAAAAATTCGAACTTGTAAAATCGGCTATCATGTCGCTTTTGTCCGGTCTTTCGAAAATTCCGCCGTCATGCCACTTACTTAGTAAGACTGGCTTCTTGCTTCTTCAGCAATGACGACGACGCCCTGCTTGATCAAGCTGACGCTCTTCAGCGCAAAAATCTCTAGCTCTTCTGCTCGAGTACGAACAGCACTCAACCTTAAAGCAGTCGCGATACCTGTCGTCATAAATGATATCGACTTTTTGGCCAATGGTCATAAATCGCCTTCTTACTTGCTCAGGAATCCCAACGGCAGTGTTCCGACTTTGGTAGCTGAATACGATTCTGCGCTCTCCAACGGGTCGAAATCTTTCACTATCACGCAGTCTCTTGCTATTCTGGACTTTATAGAACAGAATTTCCCTGAACCGGCCCCGCTGATTCCGTCGGATCCTGTTCAACGCGCTCGGGTGATGGAGCTCTCGAGCCTCGTCATTGCAGATATCCAGCCACCTCAGGCCAGCTCGATACGTCAAAGGATCGCTGCTGAGTTTGGTGGCGATGGAAAAGTGTGGGCTAAAGGCGTCCATGATCGCGGTCTATCGGTCTACGAGACTCTTTTGGCTAGATATGGCACTGAAACTTCGGAGAGTCCCAAGTTCAGTGTCGGAAACAATGTCACCCTGGCTGATGTATGCCTGGTGCCGACGGTTCAGGCCGGATTGAGAGATGGGATCGATTTGAATCAATGGCCATTGGTCAAGAATGTGGTTGAACATTGCTGGGAGTTGAAAGAATTTCGAGATTCTGGGATCGGAGGTCATGGGAATCTGATACCTTGGTAAGTCCTGGCACCTTCGAGATCTCTTCCTCACTGTTGT
The DNA here is from genome assembly GCA_029320655.1 of Mycena floridula. NCBI lineage: Eukaryota > Fungi > Basidiomycota > Agaricomycetes > Agaricales > Mycenaceae > Mycena > Mycena floridula. The sequence continues at coordinate 967,575 of JARIHS010000025.1, forward strand.
GCTCTCATATAGATTATCATAAGCTGGACAGGAAAGTATCTACAAATAATATCAGGAAGTGTTGTTTCACGGGCAAAGAAGGTCAAACGGTCGCGTTTGACGCGCTAAACCCGATACTCCTCGGTGCTAATAGTAAGTAGGGTGCCAAAGCTACGAGGCTGGTTTCTGGGCTGGTCATCTGAGCAAGGACGTAGCCGATAGCGGAGAAATAATTGGCCATGGGCAATTGTTAGAGGGAGGATGATACCCTCAAGGACAAGGTCAAGACGATATCATGCATGTAGTAGTCAAGGAGATCGAAGTATAAATAGGGTTCGGACGATGCCGAGGATATGACGAAATAAGGGGTGACTAACCAATCCTCTGACACAAAGATCCCTTTTGTCAACCTTTTGTACGAGGTCGGTCGCTAGTCTCAATCAGCAATCAAACACCGATTATTCTGATGTTTTCAAAGGGCAAACGGTTGGCATTTCACCTCATTGAATTTCCCGAATGTCGGTGGGTTGGCGGATTGGTTTGTTCAGTTCGAGCGGAACTGTATGTACTATAGGCGCAGTTTGAGGATTGGGACGAGGCAGTAAGAATGAGGCGAGTGGTATTGAACTCAGTGAAACGGTGAGGTGAGGTGGTTAATATTATGATGATGTTTTGTCCTGACTACTGTCTCATTTCATTCAATTCGGCAGGCTATGTGACCTGTGACCGTGCCGCCGAAATAAAATTTTGGCACTTTGGCTGAGTGACCTGTGACCTCTCCCATTTTTCGGCGAAAAATCGATTTCGGCAGGCCGAAAAAGGCAATTTCAGACCCCTTCAGCTGGGACAAAGGTCAAGAACTTTCGGCGGCCAAGCTCTGTAACCTGTGACCTCTGTGACATTTCGGCGAAATTTCGAGGTCTGCGACCCGTGACTGCCGAATTGAACGAAATGGGACAGTAGCCTTAGGTTTGTCAGGTTCATGATACATAGGTGATTAAGTAGTTTGGTGAACATCTCAATTGTGTCGGGTCAACGAGCCTGAATGAACAAGTTGAAAAACAATTGGAAAGGTGTAGGACTCGGCGCTTGAATCAGCTTCCAGTATATATATATATTCCAATCCTGCGAACAGAAATCTCAGTACTATCAAGTAGAGGCTTTATCGGTTCATAGCAAACATCTATATTGACTCTTGAATGACTCTTCGGACATTCATCTTGAACTGTAAAATGGGCCTCATATATCGCTCAGGATAGTCCACTGCATTGAATGAGAATAAGTGAATACGGCCTATAATATTCCGCAATTTCCAAAATGTAAATACTCTCAATTTAGATGGACATCTCAACAGGAAATGGTACCATACATTCAATCGGGCAGGTTGAGCACCATCCTAAAACGGCCGGGCTGAATGATAAAAGTTGCGTTGGACTGGAGCAAAGTATGAGATCATGGAATTGTGGCTCGGTGTTGAGAAGGTTAATTTAGCTAGTGCTCATTGTAATGAAAAACATTGGATCACGACACGCAGATTTGCACTAGTGCAAGCAACAAATTTGAGGACAAGAAATCTATTCTATTGATATCGGACTATCAAAAGCTGAATAAAAGCCTCTACTCCGAGGGGTTCACGCCGTTCACGTCTGCCACTGTTGAGGTCATCTCTGTCTCCATGTTTTGGCTCGCAGAAATCCTGACATTATTTTCCATGACAAACAGAACGGAAATTGCCATAGAGGTGACAACCGCAAATAAGAACCAGAATCCAGCAGAACGACCTGAAAAACTAGTTGGCCCACCATGTTGCTGTTCAACAGTTGTTTGAATGGAAGTGATGATGGCAAGGCCGGTGGCAGATCCGAGGTTCAAGACGCAGTTGAACACTGCGCCAACAGTCCCAGCGACCTCTGGAGGGGTAACTTTGAATATGGCAATGCTGGTGGAGGTAAGTAATTGAACACATCAGAAGCAGAAAAGATGGACCTGGATGTCGTGAAGGTCAGAGCGATGCCTGCCGTTCCAAGTAGAAGTCCTGGAAAGGTCAACCGCCAATATTTCTCTTTCGAGTCCGCAAAGGGAAGCATGGCGCTGGCCAGCATAGCTAGCACCAGGCCCGTCATTAATACCCATTTCAATGGGTATTTCTTTTGAAATATGTCGCTCATGATGAATATGGGGATCGCCATCAAGCCAATGGGAAGGCTGACAGGTCAGAAGTGGTTCATGTCTCGAAAACCTGGAATACTCACAAGTGGACGGCTGTGGTGATAGCTGACCATCCATAGACTTCCTGCCATACCCAGGAATAGAGGATCATCGCAGTGGCCCACCACATGAATGGTAGAAGACCCACAGCGACGAGGATTCCGAAGTTCTTGTAATGCCACATCTTTGGAGGACTGTGGATAGTGAGTGGCAAGTATTCGCAGGCATAGATTACTATTTGGGACTTACAGAGCTGCTATTTCCGAGGGAATGTGACTCTCCCACCAAAGGAAACTAGCAAAAAGTAGGATTGAGATGACCAGGTTTGCGATGACCTTTGCCGATCCCCACCCAGAAAGAGAGCCAGAGGTCACAGCAAAGACGAACAATACTAGTGAGACTGCAGACATTTGATTAACAAAGTGAAAGGAAAGGAGTATCCATTGACTTGCTTGTCAGGATTGTGACGCCGACGGGATCAAGCCTCTTGAATTTACTGATTGGATGAGAAGAGTGGTGATCAAGCATATCTCTTGGGATCAACAGGAAAGTCACGAGGGCAGACAGGATTCCAACTATGGCCACAAAGAAGAACACCCACGGCCAGGTGGCGAAAGTAACGAGTAAAGCACCAATGAAAAGACCGAGAACTGGAAAAAGAGAATGGAAATGTCAGTCGGCGGGCCCAGAGCGCGATAAACGATAAACGAACTGTTTCCGATGCCAGAAATGCCAGAAAAGATGGATATAGCTCTGGACTGATCTACAGGGTCTGGAAACAGTGCTATGATCAGCTGCAATGCCGAGGGGATTGTCATGGCGGCACCTTTGCGATGTAAGTCGTGAATGGTCGAAGGTAGACGAAGACGCTCACCGATGCCTATGAACGCCCTCAGAACAATCAAAGCCACCGCTTCACGTACAAAACCGGCACCCAGAGACAAAAAGCCCATCGTGGCAGCACCCGCAATGAAAACATGATCTGGAGAAAGGTTGATTAAAGATGAAAGGACGACGCGTATCCGACTCACTGCCACTGTAGATGTCACTCAGACGCCCACTCTGTCGAGACTATCAGTATGAAATCGAGATGATATTACAGGTAAATCACTGTCAGGAGCGCTGCAGAGCAGGTCAGTTGATATGCACTGAGCAGCCAGACAGCATTGGCGTTGGACAATCCAATGGAAGTAGCGATAGTAGGCATAGCGGTAAAGAGAGCAGAATTGTTGAAGGTCTCCAGGAACTGAGCCAGGCAGAACACTCCCAAAAGCATGTTTTTTCGGGCATTGGGTAGGGTCGCCAGGCGGCTGTCTCTGGGTTCTTCATTGACAACCACCTCGAGGTGTTTCAAGGAATTATTTGCTGAGGGATTTATCACCAGAGTATCGGTCATCGTTGAGTGTTGACTTTTGACTTGACTTGATTTTGAGTTGTACTATTTCTGGCGGTCGGGATCATAACAAGTCAGCCGGGAAAACTGACATGAGAAGGCAAAAAAAAATATACAAGCACTGTAGATGCCGGACAGCGCATTACTTTCCACCCGAGAAGCATCTGAGTCTTAAGCGCCGTGGCACTGTCAGTGCTGTTTGGACCTGCACGGTTTGTCCAGGTTCGTCTCAGCTGGCCAGAAGCAGAAGATTGGATCTAGATCAATAACCTGATCTCCAATTTCGGGTCCCGGGAATCGACACTGTCTCCCGCGTCAGGCTCGATGGAGAGTCGTTAAAAGCGTTTGCTATGCACCTATAGTCAAGTTCCAGTTATTCGGGTCTCGTACTTACTAAATAGGCAGTCTCCACCGTCGCAAAACCTAAAAAAGGCTAAGGCTGATTTGGGTTGAATAAGAATTTTCGAAAAGTTCGACTTTTGAACTAATCAAGCAATCTTGGTCGCGCATTGGTCGCACAGTTACTGTCTTGAAAACTTAGCCAAATTGAAGTGTTTCCATCAAGAAACCAGACGACCAGCAGCAAGCCTTGAATTGGCGTTGAGCGCTCATTGCGCCCACAAAGGTTGCCATGTCGAAGTGCCTCGAAGTGCTCGGTCAAGTTCGGCAAGGGTCCATGACGTAAGCTCGCCGATCCTGTTAGAAACGTTATGAAAATAAGCATGCAACCCGGACCACATCTGTTGGAATTTCTTTCGATGCGGCTCATCGCATCTCGTTCAATTCGACCCGAGCGCTCGCTCTAAAATTGGCTCAGACCGTTTGCGCCAGGATGTATATAGTCAGTGGGCGAGTGGGATTTTTTTATACAGTCACCGACGACTAGCAGCATTGTCGACCTTCCAAATTTTCCTTCCAGCTCAATGTCACTGCCCCACCTGAGCCTTCAGACAGTCGCAGTTGTAACTGCTACGATCCTCGCCTTTATCACCATTCAGGCGCGCTCCAAGCGTCGTCCACCTGGACCTCGTGGCTTGCCTCTGGTCGGGAATGCTCTTCAAATCCCTCTGGAACATACATGGTTGACCTTGTCGCAATGGGCCAACAAATACGGTGAGTTTTCGTGGACCGCCACAAAAGTTGTGTTTGCTCAGTGCTTTAGGTGACTTGATGCATCTCCAGATGATGGGAAAAACAATGGTGGTTATTAGCTCCAGTCAAATCGCTACAGAACTTCTTGACAAGCGGTCTGCAATATACTCTGATCGTCCGAGTCTGGTCAGTTTTCGAGCTGTCTTTGATACTATGGGCTAATCCTCGTTTCTACCAAGACCATGGCAAGTCTGTGAGCACCAATCCCTGTCCTGTAAAATCTTTAGCTCACAAGCCACTCAGATCAGGCTATGGCGATGGATTTGCTGCCTTGCCCTACGGCGAACGATGGAGACGTCAAAGGAAATTGGTCACCCAACATTTTAGCCCGGCTGGTTCTGCTGAATATGCGACCGCTCAAGTGACCCAGGCTTGAATTCTGCTCAAGACCATCTTAGCCAACCCCGAAAAGCTCGAGGATAAAGTCAAAGTGTATGTTCATTTTGTCATTCCAAGTTGACGCCAGACTCATATAAGCAGGGCTATCGGACGTCTCATTATGATGGCGACCTACGGGTATCATCTAGAAGATGAAAATGATCCTTTTTTGACGACGCCCCTCACGGCCATGGAAAACTTCAGCAAAGCCACTGCACCTGGCGCCTGGCTCGTCGATATTATTCCACAGCGTATGTCTCTCCTATCCTGAAAGTCATCGTCAATTCATAATCCTGATGCAGTTCGTCATTTACCTGGGTGGCTTCCTGGCACCGACTTCCTCAAACAAGCAAAGGCATGGAGTGAAATCACCTGGCGAACAGTCATTGAACCATATGATTGGATCAAGAAGAACCGTGTTCGTCCTTTTTTCCCGATATATCTTCTAGTGTACATTAATTGGATACATCTAGGAGGTCGCTGGAACTCTGAAGCCGAATCTTTGCGATAATACGTTTGCAAACTCTCCAGAATTGGATGATACAACCTCATTCAGTCTCATGTGGGCATCAGGAGCCATGATGGGAGGCGGAATGGACACAGTATTTCTTTCTTTCTGTCTAGTCGGCACCATCTTAATGCTTTCAGGGCGTGTCAACTATCATGATGTTTTTTCTGGCTATGATTCTGCACCCCGACGTACAAAAGAAAGCTCAGCAAGAGATTGATCGTGTGATTGGTGGCGACCGACTTCCGACTATACAAGACAAGCCCTATTTGCCGTATGTTCAAGCTCTGATAGCAGAGGTCCACCGTTGGAATCCCATTTTCCCTCTCGTGAGCCCTCATTTACCTCCTCATCGTCCATCCGAATTGACATGCCTTTCTGCTCAGGGTGAGGTTGGAATATCTTTCAGCAGCAATGTCACTAATCTAAAGCATCAGGCATTCCACATGCACTGACCCAGGACGACGTTTATAATGGGTTCACTCTCCCAAAAGGTTCCATCCTAATCCCGAATATTTGGTGAGTTTTCGCAACTGGAAGAAGCAAGTCTCGAGCTGACGGGCTACCAGGCATATGTTGCATGACCCGACTTACTATCCGGATCCTATGGTTTTCAATCCAGACAGATACAACAATATGGACAGCGAGATGCAGAAAGTAACAGACATTATCTTTGGTTTCGGCCGGCGGAGGTGGGCCTTGCCATCGGCGAGTTCTTGCACTGAGTTTCTTTTTGTTAAGCTGTCCTGGTCGCCACTTCGCTACAGGATCAATCTTCGCTATTATTGCAACAAGTCTAGCTACATGCGACATAGTACCTGCTTGTGACTCTGCTGGGAAGCCCATCCCTCCAGAAGTAGGATTCACCTCTGGCACAATCATGTGGGTTTTCGGCCGCCTCCAAATTGCAGACCGATAATTGACTTTGACAGCGCCCCAAAGCCGTTCAAGTACAACTTGAAACCTCGCTCTGACGCCGCAATGCGGTCTTTGGCTGAGACTACCGAGATGAATGACTAGGGAGAAACGACGTTTCTCGGCTTTTTCCTGTACTTTCTATTTATCTATGCCTGTTTGAGCGAAATCCATATCATTGTTGAATGAATGTGCAACTGCAAAGTGGTTTTACATGCGAGACGCTTGTAGCGAAATGGTGCAAGAGCTGCCGATTGACATGTTCTCCGACCAGCTCCATAATCCACTATTTTGGCCTTCACTCCTTCCACTGGCCGCTAATGTGGGACGCAACACGAAGAATTCCGTTAATGTCGCTGTTGAAGAGTACATGGGTCGAAGAAAGAAGTGTAGTTTTGGCTTCACTGGGACCATGCCGGTACCTGGCACAACTGAAGTTATAGCCTTGACTCCCAGAGCCAAGGTTTTTAATATACCGATGCATCCTGGTAATGACACGAGAAGAAATTACGAGGGAAAAAGAATGAGAACGTACGAAGCAAAAGATACAGCTTCACCACAATGACCCCATGGCGTCCTAAATAGTCCGCTAGCAGCAAGGCTGAATTTTGATTTCTCTTCGAGGACCCAAAGAGCTTGAACAACAGTCGGTGGATTGACAGCAAGTCGCGCTGCTGAAACCCGGCATCATTTTGCATTGCTGAGCAAAGCCACTTGGCTGGTTCTGGGCTGGTCGTCTGAGCGTAGCGGGGAAATAATCGGCCATGGGCAATGATGAATGGTCGTGATACCGGACAGGAATTGTCGCGACACTGGAATCAGGAATCGAGGCGTAATGGGAGGTTAAATGGGACCCATGGCGCAAACAAGGTTCAAGAAGCCCTTCGTAGACTCTGTTGATGGGCACCTGAGTTCGGCATAAGTAGATGCTCCAGCTAGTATGTAGATATCGCCGACGAAGTCAACGAGCGCAAGAGCATGCAACAGCGGACAGAAAGTGTGACGAATGGACTGTGACCTTGCGCGTTTGAAAATTTTCATCGGGATTATCTTCTACATTTTTTTCTTTCTATTTTCTACTTATCTACTTCTCATTGATCCCAGCTGATCCATCTACACTGGCCGCCCCTGCATCTTTTTGAATTTTCTAACTATACTTCCTCCAACTCTCGCCTGATCCCAGCTGATCCATCTACACTGGCCACCCCTGCATTTTTTTGGCTTTTTCTACTGCTCTCTCTCCTCTCTCTCTCTCTCTCTCTCTCCAAAGATGCTCGGTGAAAATCCACGGCGTCTTGTCTTCCCCTGGCGCTGGGTGAACAAGGAAGGGATCGTGAAGAAGACGACGCGGCGAGCATATGAAACCTGTCGGAATGTATCCGGTGAACCGATAATCTAGCCCTCGGGGCGCTGATGAACTTGAGGACATGCTTGAAGAAGAAGACCAGTGCCGGATGGAAGGGGGAATTCGGAATGGTGAAACAACGAAACAGTGTTCGGAATTGCGAAATAGTGACTGGAAAAGACGGTTAGCGCGTAATGAGGGAGAAAATAAGAAAGGACATACAAAATAAGAAGAAATCAAGACGGAGCAAAGAGCTCGTCCAGCTAGTCATCCTTGAAATCGGCAGTGCACGATATCAGGCAGCTGGGGAAGGTGGCTCTAAGATACACGAGTCAGCTTGTAATGATAAACAAAAGATAGATTGAAATACCTGAGAAGGGGGAAAGAAGACGGAGGAGCTCGTCCAGCAGGTATTCCTCGAGATCGGTACCAGCCCGACGTCAAAGGATGCTGGGAAGGGTGGCTCCTACAACACTGGCGAATGAACACCATGTGTGATGAAAGTGAAAAGAATCGAAGCTTTCTGCCGTCCAAGGCGCTTATGATCTAGACGGGATTCTGACGAGAGAGCATCGAAGAGGGAACTAGAAAACATGAGCGATTGGCTAGAATGTGGGATGAGGGCTACAAACCGAATAGAAACAGAAGCAAGAATAAATGAGAAACATCGGAAGGTGTACTGCAGTTGGTCATTGACGAGACGACAGCTGGGCACTAGAAGGGGGAATATCGGATGGTCGAAACTGTCTGTCCTCGTTGGCGCTGGATGAACTCGAGGGGATCCTGACAAGACAGTGTCGGAGACTGGCGAGAATGTCAGCAAGGTGAACAACAAAGAAGGTCAATGACTTACAATAAGGGCAAGTAAAGACCGTGGTGATGGCGTGAACATCTTGCTTCCTGGGGCGCTTGGATGAACAAGGAAGAGGGAAAAGCGACACGTGCATCTGTTGAAAATCAACGGCGCGAAATAGGAGACAGGGACGACGCGACATACCGACGAAAAGCGAAGAAATAGAAGCGGTAATGACCGTATGAATAGTTTGTGTACACATCCTTGCATCCCTGGGCGCTGGATGAACAAGAGATTCCGTGACCAAGAATGGTACGTGAAGACTGGGATACGGATCAACAAAGAGAATAGGGGCGACGACGACGACGCGACTGACCAAAACGGACGCAAAAAGAAGTGGAAGAAACAGTGTGCCATCGGGTATATACACTGGTCACAAACAGCTGGAATGAAAAGATGATGAGCAAGGCTGACGACGACGACAAGAAAAGGAGACATACGAAGCAAGTCGAGGTACTCGATTGTGAAAGATGTGTTCTTCGTGGAGAATCAGACGCCCGTCGACGAAAGACCCTGCTGCACTTCACAACATCCTGCACCAGTCCATCGAACGACGAATACACCGGTACTCTCCATCGTTGACGAGACTAATACACACATTTCTGACCTTGCTGCTGTTGTCCTGTCCTCGGCGACGAATCGTGAGCCTTGATGACGGTCGAAGGATGAAAGAAAGAAAAAGAGAGAAAAAATCGTTCGACATGGGGGTCAAAGGAAAAGAAGGGAATGTCTGGGAATGTCGCGTCGACAGGATTTTATACCAGGAGGTTAGGGGCAGTGGTTCACTCGAGTGTTCAGCTTGCTAATATGAACACGATTCTAGATTTTCTAGAAAGCATTATGAATCAGAGGGTCAATAAGCAGATGTCCTTGCGTTTGTCCAGAAATTGGGAGAAAAATGATTGCTCGCGTCGACCTTGTAAACGACTTGCCCAAGTTAGTCCAGATCACGAAGAATCCGACCTTGAACAGAAAGGTCTCCAGCCAAGCTATAGTCCGACATTCTTGATGAATTATTCATAGCTCGATAGCAGGCATAGCGAAAGTAAGAAAAAAGTGAAATTCGTGGTCGTGGAGAGCAAGATGAATTTTCAAGCTCCGCCCGTCCAGTTTCTTTTTGCTCTTCCACCCTTTGGAAGTTTCTCGCAGCATATCTGGAACCAGCTTCCTTTCGGTCCTCCCTCTTGATGGCTTCATTCGAATAAAATACAATAATAGCTGCCTATTGACAGCCCAATTCCTTTCTCATACGAAAGGCATTATTCATGAAGCGAATGAACAAGCCTGAGCCTTGCTGAACAATCCACATCGTCTCAACGACCAGGGTCATTGCTGCGGACAGCTCCGCAGTCCCGCACCGTGACCAATGTCCTTTTGTGTTGTCTCAAGTCCAGGACGTGCATGTAAGCTTCATTATTGTCTATGTATACTGCGCTGATGAACACTCCAGCGCTTCGACTGCCACTATCGGGCGCTTTCTATGCCCTATCAAGTATCCCTTCCAGATTCCTTCCCGAACAATAAACCTCGACCTTTATATATCCACCACGATGAATATTCAAAGTACCCATGGATCTCCCCGAATATCGACGTCTTTCTGCCAGCGGACCCTCTTCAGGGCTTCCTGTCTACACAGACGTCGATGCAGCTGGTCCTTCAGAACCCATTGCAGCTCCTAGACCCACCGAGCATGTTTTTCCGGTTCTCGGCAGCAAAAGCACTCCATGGGCGACGCTCAAGGTCTCCAGCAGCGCAAAATCAGCAAAGAGCATCCCTGTGCTGTACGAGAAGGAAGATCTTCGCTGCGAGTTGGTCGTCGAAGCTAAAGGACAGGGCATCCAGGCGATTTCTGCTGTGGTCACAGGTCGAATGATCACAGGGAATGACGCTGCGACACGATACACATTCTTGAAGGTCGAGCTACCTATCTGGGTCAAGAATAGTGACGCAGGTGTACCATCGTCTTCTCCAGGCGCCAATGGTCCCAAATTGACTGGCACTTGCACTTGGCCATTTTCGATTTCTTTGCCTGGCCAGTTACCCGAGACGTTTCAGCAGCGTATCGGTGTCACCATTCAATATCAGCTCGCTGTTCTCTTAAGCCGGGGAAAGCTAAGGCCTGATAGCCAGTATGTCTTTCTTTTGAATCTCTCATTGCTCAGTGGCTTATTATCGTTTAGCATAGTGACTCCTTTGGGATACGTCCCTATCAGCCGACCTGAACCGCCTTCTTTACTGCGACAACTGGCGTACCAGCACAAGACGCTTGTCCCGGGACCCAGTTGGGACCCCGAAGGATGGCATTCACAAGTCATGGCAATCCGAGGTCAGATATTCAAGACCCGGATTGTCAATATCGATTTCACATTATCTCTCGCGAAACCTCTTTCGTACACTCGTGGAACCAGCATCCCAGTACATTCAGTGATCAAGAGCGACGATCCACATGCAGTAGATTTGCTTTCTGGGGCAGTGGTCTTGACACTTTGTCGAACTTTGAAATACTTTTCAAAGGTCTCGAATACGACAACCACTGTCTCTTGGGTCGAGTTGAGCGACGATCTTGGAAAGGCTGTATGGAGTTCTCCCGGCGTTGGAGAGATTCCTTTATCCAAGAATCTGACGCCGACTTGCGATACGGAAAGGTTCATCGTGCAATACGATGTTGTCATGCGCCCATTCGACACTGTTTCCTTCGCCGGCACTGACGAAATAATCTGCTCAATCCCAGTTCAGATTGCCACGATGCATGCCAGAGGTCCCAGAAATGAATTCAGTCAGACCATCGTGGAGGTCGAGCAAAAAGAGGAATGGACGGTACCGAATACAGGAGGCTGGACCCTCGCTGTTTAGCACCCAGTTATGAGTATTTATCATGATTGCAGTATTAGTATTTATCCTGTTTTACGAAATCGACGAAACTTTTCCGAAAACCGCGGATTGACCCCACTGTAATGCTCGACTCGGACTGTTGAACCTTTATGAGGCCAGCGGGCCTGTTTACGGGCCTCATCGTGGGGCCGATTTCCCTTTGAGGTCACGCCACAATGCTGCAGCTGGACTGCAAACGTTGATATAGAACATCGCAAGCGTCATGTCTTCAACTCTTAGACTCGTTCAATGCTTCGGTCCTCTTCTCAGACCGCCGGAAGTCGGATACAACTGCGCCACCATTCCCCCTGCCGAGCTCCAATTCCTATAAGTACCTTTGTGAATCAGCCAAATCATTCACTCGAAATGCATTTCAACAATTCGAAACTTGTGCTAGGAAGCTTGCTATTTGCTATTGCTGCTTTGGCTGCTCCTGCAGCTGAGCGCCACCATCGTCTGCCTCCCGCCGAAGGTACTACCGACGGAGATATGCCGGCTCTCGGCGGCGGAGACCCACTCGGCGGACTCGGTGGCCTTGTCGGAGACCCGCTCGGCGCGGTTGGAGGCCTGGTTCCAGGTCTCGGCGGAGCTCTTGGAGTCGGCGCTGGTGGTGGAGGTGCACTCGGAGGCATCGGAGGTCTGGTTGGTGGTCTCACTGGAGGAAGCGGCGGTGGCACTGGTCTGCTCGGCGGCTTGCTCGGTGGTGGTACCGGTGGTGGACTACTTGGCGGCAGTTTATTGCCAGGTATTCTCTAGGTATAACAGCACTATCTTCGCTGCACAGTCGTAACCGACGGAATAACATCTGCTTTTTCAAGCCAGACTCGTTCGAGAATCCATGAGTGAAGAATTTCTGAGAAATTAAACGCAATCTGCATTTTGGGCTTGATTCAGATCCGAAAGAATAAAACACCAAGTCGATAATGGAGAAATATACACACAAATGTAGTACCAGTATTGTCGGCCCTTGAGCGCTTGAGCCTCTTGCATTTTCAACCGTCTCGGATCGTATTTATCCCACCAAGTTTTCGATATCGGTGATGATGTTGAATAAAAGGTGGACTTGGGGTCATGGATTCAGACGGTGCCACTAGTATTAGTAGTACAGTATCGCGCGACGGGCCAGTGACCATGCGACTGAACGGAGGGGAAATTGAGCCCTCCAGGCTTGCGGTCCTGGGACTTTTGCAGGATAACCATCACGTCCTGCTTGCCATGTTGGCTCTGAGTCTGCTTGGATCAGTTTCGAGGTTGTCTTGGTTGTTCTCGCATTCCTGGGCGATTTTATTTCTCCAGAGCGTCGAGCCTGGGTTCCCGAAGCTAAAAGGCGCTGAGCCTGTCAGGCGGTTTGGTCCCCCAACACGGAACTCACTGTCGGGCTTGTAGCCATGTCTTCCATGGTGGTCCGTCGGACGCATACAGTGTTCCCGTCATTCCCATTGCACAAACAGCTAAACGGATCCATTCGAGGCTTGGTGATAAATTCGAGTAATTCAAAAGGCTTGGGTCCACTTTTCTTCATTGAGAATGTAGCAGGTTGTGTAGAAAGCCGATTGCGACATGCTGGCATGAGATACAAGGGAGTGACACGTAGGTCACATATTCTACTTCTTTGTCGCGCCCTGGCAGTACCTCTTCACCTCGGCTTTTCAAGATCTCAAGGTCGTTGCCTCATCGTCGACCTGAATGCTAGATTCATGCGAGCCCACCGACCAATGTGTCCGAATATGGACACCGACAAGAAATGTTTGACGATTTCATCCAAGATTCGAGCGGACATCTGGATGCGGTCAGTGATGCTACAAATTAATAGGTCCAGTGCTTACCTGCTACCAAACGATTAGCGCCTGTTTCGACGTCGGAGCAAGATATCAAGAAGATTTAGAAGCCGCTCGCACTGCAGGAATTGTCAACAAAAACTCGGGCGCAAAAACGACGCAGGCACTTACCAATTCACTGGTTCTCCTAGTAATCAATCCCCAATGACTTTTGGAGGTTGTGAAGCGTCTTCAGCAGTATCGTGGCCTCGATCCAGTGCAATCCAGCCGCCCTCGCTGAATCCTCAAAGTCTTCTCTTGCCACAATATTGCCATCAACATTGAATAGCATCGCATACGGTTGCAAAATCTTGCAAAGCCGGTTATGCGGCGTATTTCCCATTTTCCATGCTTTCCCTTGACATTCTGCGCCGCAATAGAGTATCAAGCGACATCTGCCGCACTGCTGCAACGACTCTTCATTTTTGCAGCCCGGATTCATGCATCTCTTCAGGTTGGTCAGATTTACGAGCGACTCGTGGATCCAGACGTAAATGGTTGGAATGGACGGATCGAGACGTGGCGGTCGTGTCGCTTTTGGGATATAATCATAAGCGACGCGGCCAATAGCCATGGCGCCCTCGTGAAAAGGATTAACCGGCTTCAACGGGAAAATGCGAAGAAGGCGAAGACAGATGTCGTAGATTCGCTGCGCTACTGGAATGAGAGGTATGATCATTTGGCGGGTTGGCGGCATTCTGGTGACCATGATTTCCTGGAAGAATTTGAGGCTGGATTTGACACCGCCAAATCCGGGCGTGAGGGTGACAAGCGATGTATCGATGTAGCCCTTGTTCGTGTCTGGGTATGCTTCGAGACCGAAAGTCTGTCCGTTTGGGTGCTCGAGACCAAGGACCATCTGATCGAAATGGACTGCGCCTGCCTCCAGGATGTACCTGTTATCGAGGATGGCTTGTTGAAACTCGAAGCCTGGAATAAAATGGCAGTATGAGGCGAGAATCTCGAAGATTGCTGAAGGGATAGTGGTATGTTTGAGCCATTGAACCGCAGCCGCCACTGCTTCAGTCGCATCACAGCGAAAGATATCCGCAGGACGAGGCGTTTCTGGCTTTTTCCTTTCACCATTTGTAAGGAATCTGATGATACGGTAAAGTTCCAGGACCATGGACTGGACGGGGCCCCGCCAGACGTTCAAGCCGGCATATGTCGCTGGGGAATAGATGTGGAGTTTGTAGACCAACGGGTCTGTCGTATCGCAGTCACATCGCAGCCATCTATCCTCGATGCTCTCCATACGATCGTCAGATTTGTACGATGTGACGAAGGAGCCGAGGGCGGTGAAGAATGATTTCAGGGTTTGCTGTCGTACATTCATGGGAAGGTCGTCGCTCTTGTCGGTAATGTGCTCGGATGTGAGGAGCTCCAATGCTCGAGTGAATGAACCAAGACATAACGGACCGATGGTTGAGATGTTCAAAGCGGAGACCTGCTGCAGTGTCTCCACGATGAGACTTTGGAACTTGTGGATGTCTGAAAGTTTAAGATGCGTCATCTTGTGAATGAATGATTGAACTGTCTCGTCAGAAAGGCCTTCAGCCTTCATTGCTTCACATTTATCGAGAAATTCCCGGTGTTGGACTGTTTTTGGCATGTCGTCTAGTTTAAAGGCGTTGGTCGAGGCATCAATATCAGAAAAAGCACGCACTTTGAGTTGAATTTGACTCTGGAAGATCCTCGAGACGACGATGAAGCATGATTTCGATAAATGAAGAGTAGTTTTCCTTTCAACAGAAAGCCCGTTCAAGATGAGCCAATAAATTTCGAGCAACTGGCAAGGTGGATTGGAGATTAGCCAGCACATATATCACGTCGGAGAACCATTGCTTACTTTTAGAAGCTCTATAAAATAAAAGGATTATTTGAGCGCAAGCCAGGCGGAGGCAAAAAGTTTTGAAAAAGCAAGAGCGAGCAGAGTTCCCACGGTCTTGAGATCAGATAACATCGTTGGCCGGCGGCGAACTGACTTGACCCAGGCCCATGCGCTTTGAAGCTGCTTTCGTGTAGCCTCAAGTTTGCTTCAAGTATTCTAATGTTCTAGAGCTTTGACCCAGTGGGAATCGATATGCTGTCGGATCAGGGATCACGAAGATCATGATCTCGGGTTGATTTTGAACCAAACTCAAACTCCAACTCATTCAATCTGTGGTATGTACCGGTACATCTAGGGTACCATGATCTAAATCTCCATAATATAATAGTCCAATCAAGTCCATACGAAAAGAAGAAAGACGCGAAGTATGCGCAAAGATTGGGTGTATATGGGGAATCACGAAGAAGAAAGGTGTAACGTGTGCATAGAAACCAGATATATAGAGAAAAGTCCACGAAAAAGAAGGAAACGCGCGTATGCGAAGGCGGACAATGTCAACGCCAAATATATCGGAAAATCGAAGAGACCTTGGAGGGAAGAAAAAATGCCATCGAATGTCCTTGTCCTTGTCCTTGTCCTGTTATATGGTCGATCGTTCGGTGTCCACCAAATCAAGTCGTATCACATTAAACCACATTAAACCTAAAGTCCAAGTCAACAACCAGGCCCAGCAGATGAGATATGAATCATACCATCAACCACTACATCGGTCTAGAAAGCGAATAAATAGCCCGGAATCGACCCAACTCGAACTGATTCACGAACACCCACGAATGAGACCGGTATCTCGCTATCCTGGAGAGTAAACAGTCAGCTATGCCGATGAATGGAATAGAGTTGGCTTACTATCAACCCGAACCTACATATCGCCGCGTTTTTTTTCCCTCGCGCAGATAAGTCGAGGAATTTTTCGAAGGAGACTGGGTGCGTCAGATGAAAAGAAAATGACAAGACCTATCGCTTCAGCAGTCTGTATATCAGCCCAGCGCGAGCTGAATCACGGAAGATGCATGAAACAACAAGAGCCTGACGAACACCTTGAGGCCAATCACTGTAATATATTACTAATGTCGCCGCTCGGGGCCTGTCCGATCTTGTGTCGACCCTTTGAATGAGAAGGTTGAGACGATGGGTGGTCCATGCTTGAAGTCGGATTCGCTTTACCGGTAGGTTTATAATGGGTCCAGATTAAGAAAAGAGATCGCACCTTGCTCTATGCTAAATCGGACATCAAACAGAGGCCATGTCTGAGGCAATACCTGTGAATAACAAAGGCTTGCCTCCTGTTGAAGAATTTGGTTCTGGGATTTGTTTCAAAGGTTCTGGGACTGCTCCGATCTTCACCATCTTCGGATTGACAAGTGGGAGTCTGAGGTTTTGGAACAAGGCTTGTCAGTCGGTTACGTAGCCATTTGAGGGACTTGGCCGCGAACTCGAGCAATTCGGTGGTGGTATAGTGAAAGTCGATCCATTGTTGCCGATAAGAATGTGAAAGAGAAGCACAAAGAACGCTGATGCAGAGTGAGAATTTTTTCATGATATCGCCGGTCTATTTTGGTGTATTTGCACGTAATATGCCACGTGTCCCGTTTTGGAAACAATAGCTTTTTGTCTCCAGACTTGCACAACACAAAAAGGAGGCAGATCCCATTGTTCTCGCGCAAAGTACAAAAGACCAGAAGCTTTCGCAATGGAGCCACTTTACTTTCTTCCTTCCCGACCACGCTCCCTGCCACGATTCTGCTGTTCACAGTCACGATCTCAACTATGAAATTCACCACTGCTCTTTGCGCGATGCTTGCATCAGCTGCCACAACTCACGCTGCCCAATTCAATGTTACCGTCGGCGGGACCGGTGTCCTCAAATTCAATCCCTCGAGCGTCGTACGTGGCATCTTCTCGACTTGCGGCATTGCTCACTCTTGCTTATAGACTGCTCAAATCGGGGACACTGTCGTTTTTACCTTCAAGCAAAAGAATCATACAGGTACTGGTGCCCAGCCTTCCTTGATTCACAGTTAACACGAAGCCCAGTCACCCAATCCACGCTACAAAATCCTTGCGTTCGTGCTGCCGGAGGTTTCGACAGCGGCTTCGTACCAGTCTCCGACTCTGCCACTGAATTCCCTCAGGCAGAGTTGACAGTCAAAGACGATAAGCCTATCTGGGTATTTTGTCGCCAGGCCGGTCATTGTCAGCAGGTGAGTTGAGAATAATCGTCCTGGATGAAGCTGAAGCCCTTTCTTCCAGGGTATGGTCTTTGCTGTAAATCCTGGCAACAATATGGATGCCTTCACGGCTGCAGCAACCGGCAATTCCACGGGTACCACCGATGCTGGTGCAGGCGTCGTTACAGTGACTTCAACGGTTACAGTCGCAACTGCGACAGTCACAACGACAGTTTTGTCCGGGGGTTCTACTGCTTCAGCATTTACCACATCAACCTCAGCTGCCCCGACTTCCACACCTGTCGACCACAAAGTCGTCGTCGGCGGCCCAGGAGGTGCAATGACCTATACCCCATCGAACATCACAGCGCAAGTTGGAGATACAGTTACATTTGAGTTCCACCAAAAGAATCATACTGCAAGTGCTCCCATGCTGGCTCTATCTCTGACATCCACTGACGAATTATACAGGTGACCCAGTCTTCGTTTGCCCAGCCATGCAACTCTTTGGGTACCGGCTTTGATTCTGGATTGTAAGCTCTCCGTTAGCTCGGGTCACTCCAGTTCTGATTTCTTGTAGCATGGCCGTCGCTGACTCTGCGACCGACTTTCCCACTTTTACGGTTCTAGTCAACGATGTGCGTGTCCTCGTCCTCCCCTTCCTCGCCGGCTGACTCTTTCTTCAGACCAAACCCATCTGGGCCTATTGCCAGCAGATAAATCATTGCGGAAATGGAATGGTTTTCTCTGTCAACGCCGTCGAATCAGGCGCAAACAACTTTGCTGCCTTCCAAGCTCTGGCCAAGTCGCAGAATGGAACCCAACTCGCCAGGAATATAAATGGAGCCGTCAGTCTCAACTCGAATAGCGTCCGCGGTGCTGGCATCGTGGTCGCTGTGATCAGTGTACTGTTTGGTTCCCTTTTATTCTAAGATACCCATGACCGACATGATTTTACGCCCAATTTCGACCTTAATGCGTAGACGACTATCTTTGTATCTCTAGTTTGGGTTTTCCGGTCACTGTAGCCTTACCTCCATGGACTTGAATTATTTATCTATCTCGTAGCGCGCTATATAGTTGGTGTTTTTTACAGTCGCTATAATGAATGATGACTTGACGCTCTGCTGAATTTGACTCATCAACTTGCTTCTCACCACAATGGAAGGACTTCAGATTCCACAGAATGCTGGTCAAGGCGGACCTGATACACAAGAAGCTGAAGCGAAAAGGGCGCAGGAAGAGCAAATGCGCCGAGATATGATTGCCACAGTCCTCGATACTGCAGCTCGTGAGCGCTGTAAGTCTCCAGCCGTCTTTTCAATCCCTGTCCACTAAATTATTCTCCTTCAGTATCGCGGTTCGTATCCTACTCGAGCTCTAGGCGTCTTGCTCAAGCATCGCTATAGGATAGCGATGGTCAGCCCCGAAAGATCGAGGCAAATCGAAACTATTCTCGTTCGGATGGCGCAGGCGGGTCAGCTCAAAGGCAGAGTTACAGAGAATCAGCTTATTGAGCTGCTCGAACAGGTAATTCTTCTCCAGCGCTCAGATCTATTGCTGAAGAGCGTCACAGATGGAAGAAGCGTCAGGACAGGGCAAGCCTAGCGCAAAGAAGTCTACCATTTTGGTGCGTTTGTTATACCCAGCGACCTACAATCCTTTTGACATGACAGTATCAACGAAAAACGGATTTCGACGATGATTTCGACATATAAGAAATGTATCATTTTTCGCTTTGTATTGCTATCACATTTTTTCTGGTTTTTTTGGGATTAAGTATTGAATCTGCCCTCAGCGTCGTCCGCTTCCCCTGATATAGCCTGGAATTCGCACCGATTTATCGCCTCGGTGGGATGTTATGACGGGTTGACCGAAGTTGTTCGCTGGAGGTGTCGGAACAGGCGTACTGGAATGGCTGCTGGGGTACATTCGCGCCATTCTGGCCTCCAATAGCATGTTGTCGGTGGTATACGAAGCCACGACGGCATTGACAGGATCAGGACTTGTCTGCTGCTGAGGCGGTTTGAAATTCTACAAGCAATAAGCATCACGATTGGGGTACATAATCTTCTCCTTACATGCTGCTTTCCGGCCTTGTAGAGCTCATCAATCTTGCGGTCAAATGTTCCCTCTGACTGGAACTCCAACGAAGCATGATAGAGTTCAAGAGCGCAACGAGCATCTTCGATGGAGTCGTGCGTCTCAGTCTGGATATGTTCATGTAGAATGAACCAGGCCAAAAACCGGAGGGATATCCGTCGTTGACGCTCTGGTCTCCAGTAGACGTCGACGGTATCAATAACACGGTCTGGCGGTATAAATATGTCTAGAAGTAGCTCTCAGTACAACAAGGCGAAAAGCAGCAGCAAACTGACTGATTATCCGAAAGTCTTTCGCAAGACCATGTCCAATGAAGGTGCATCCACTGTCGACGAGTAACCGCAGCTTCTTGTAAACCACCTTGAGTGGGGTCAGGGTATAAGGCGACTGTGCTGGATCCAGATCGCCGACTATATGTGGTTTAGCGACCATTCACACGAAATGAAAGATAACAAAATCTTACATCGGATTCCAGAAAACTCGGTCAGGTAGTCGACGATAACCTCACTTGTATGGATATGATCGTCTATGAAAGGCAAGCCCTTTTTCGGGCCGCTTCCCCTCAGGACAGAGACACGAGCAAGACTCAGTCGAGCAGGTCGAAGCACTCGATGGGACCCATCCGAACGGTACTCGGATTCTTCCTGAGGCCAGAAGGTGAGTGAAATGGTCAAAAAAGCTCGGTGAGAGTTACCTGCTGCATGGAAACAAACTCTGCGTCAATGGATACCATTGTTCCGGGCGTAGGTCGCTCATCCATAGAAAGACATTCATGCTTGATCCTACTGCTGTCTCGGTTCCTGTGAATCCACAGTCAGTCATTGACCGGTGATATCCAAAGATTCTTACTCTGAAATAGAAGTATCTCGAGTGAGAATCGAATAGTCACCCGTGGTGGGTAGACTGCGAAAGTCAAGATAATGTCTTGTGTCTACACGTTCGAAGTGCAGCACGGTCGGCACCTGTCGATTCAAATTAGCAATGCAGACCAAGAAATCAATGTAGGACGCCACCTTCCACCGGCCCGGGAAACTAAGTGCCTCTTCTTCTGTAACGTTTCTCACCTGGAAATCGTTGAAGAGGTACCATGGACTAGCGTCACCCTCTGCTTCAGGGACTATCGAACAAGTCAACAAGCGACTTTGATCAAGAAAATACGACTTGCCTTTCACGATAGCTGCTAGATGAGCCCTGTCTCTACCCTCGATGTTTACAATTACAGCCTATAAAGTTGGTCAGACCATAACAATGGAGCTACGGCAGTACTTACACGCAGTTGATATACAGCAATATTAGGATCATCTACTCCCGCTACTTGACCGCGAATGTCAATAACCGGTTTCAGAAAAGTGCCAAATTTGGTATCGAGCCAGAACTTGGCATCTTCGTCATTGAAAACCGCCGCATTCAGAGCCAAGATGGGAGGAAGATCCTTGGTGGGGATGGACCGCCTTAACGAAACAGTCGTTAATTGCTTGCACGAATGGCATATCGCTTTGTGGGTCATGTGTCGAATCAACGATGACTGGACTATTGACGCAAAGTCGGACATGGGTACAGGATCACTTGGCACCTGAAGAATAATAATTAGGAAGCTTTCATCAAGAAGAAAAAAGACATCACCTTTCGCGGATAGTTGAGCTCCACAATATGGGTCATGTTGTCCTTCTCCTTGGCCGCTTTACAGTTCATACAAGTGGAAATGTTCTTGGCGTCAATTCCCATGAGCTGCGTAATTGGCGAAGGAATTGAGAGAGTCGAATTTGAAACTAGGTCCGGTTTGCAAACAACCAGCGGATTCGCCGGATAAGTGTTGCCCTCGACGCTCATAGAATCCAACAGAAACCGATGAAAGCTTTGGATCATCCGCGTATAATCTAATTCTGAGCTATCTTGGCCATAGTCGATGAGGTCAATCACATTGGCAGCTGTATCGCGTCAAGATTAGAAGGAGAGCAAGGTTCTTGACATGCCTTGCGCAAGGACACCAACAGTCTTGCAGAAATTACTAGCTTGGCAGTTTTTTCCTTCTGCATCCTCCAGCATTCGAGCCAGGAAACCTAGCTCGCAGAGCAAACAATGCTCTCGGAGACAATCTGTCTTGATATGGGACTTGGCCAGTGTTCGAACTGGGGTGCTGTAATGCAAGACTTGAATTATCGAGTTTGTGTAGCAATTGAGAATATGAGTCTCGAGCCCGCTGTAGTTCGTCTTGTTGTAGAATCTGAGGGTCGGTCAAACACAGCGAGAAGCAGAGCAGAATATGACTTGCCCGAAATCAAAGTCTTCAACGCCGAATTTCGAGTATTCTATCTCGACATGACGATACATCTTTGGGACGTCCTCTGGAGTGTGGTCGATGGGAGTCTCAGGTTCGCTCTGTTGAAAGTCAATATATAGTGGGAGAAGAGTTCAAGACTACCTGCCTCGCTTCGACGCGCTTTTCCACTGCGGAAGCGACCTTGTCGTTTCGCTGGGACAGCTGTCACCATGTTGCGTCGCCCTCTGAGCTCCTTTGGAAGATTCGCATACGAAACGGTGTCATTTATCTTGATATTGTTCAGAATTTGAGGAGGAATCTTGGCTGGTGGCGGATAATACAAGGGTGTCGCGATAAAGTTGGCCGACCAAGAGGATAGCAACTTTGTCTTGTAATGAGGCATTCCAATCGAGCTCAGGGGTCTGTATAATGGTCAATAAGGTAGTACAACAAGAGAAAGGCACCTTACGTCGAGTCGGTCCACTGAATGTCAGGCAATGGGGCCGGATGGTCAGCCCATTCCGCGGGGAGACCGGCGAAACCATTTAACGGAGGAAGCGCTTCCTCTTCGGCGGCTCGACAGCTCAAATGAACCCTTCCTTCAGCATCCCCAGCGGCTAAATATGAGGCTCCGGGCGACACAGCGAATGAGGTTAGATATGAAGTCAAATCGAGCTAAACAATTGAATGAGTTTCGCAACATTCATAGCTGGGATTCCCACTTTACCTGGTAAAACTCGTTTGGAGCGCTCGGGTTAATCACATCGACAATGTTGATTAATCCCTGACTGGAACCAATAGCAATAGTTGAAGAACGTTGTGGAACCACGTTGATAAAGGCCGGGCCAGAAGAGAATGGTATTGGAGGTAGCGCTCTCATGTTCCGTAGATCGTACACTTTAACAAGGGGATCGGGAAAAGGTCGACCTTGTCTGACGAACAAGTCAGACAAGCACTCGGACGTTCAAGGGAGAGATTGCAACCTCATACTTAGTCCAATAGTGCAAACGAAATTGCCGGTCGTTTGCAAAGCCTGAATGCCACTGACGTGGGCCTTGACCGTGCCTTCGCTGCGAGTACTGGCGCCAGTCCGTGGATCATGAGTGCGAATGATTCCATCTGCTGCTCCAGATATCAAGAAGGAAGGAGAGAATTCGAGATGTGTGACTAGGGATGGTGTAGGAATTTCGCGCACAATTGTTCCCGTCATTGCATTGAGAAACAAGATGTCAGGCGTGATAGACGCTGCTGCAATGGCATGAGATGAGTTGGATGGACTACTGAATGTTGTCAAAGAGCCTGGGGAACTGTCGGAGGGTCAGAGCATTGAAAATGACTGGGGAAACAGATGCGGACCGGTAGAACCACTTGTTCATTCCTCCTTTTGCCCATGAGCCGATACCGTCGCCAGAAACAGTTGTCGCTCGTACAAAACTCTCTCCAGACGCGATTTTCTGCACGGCATGGTTGCCCACTCGAAAGGAAACGCCGCTACCAATCTCAGGTCGATCAGGAGGACGGCAGTAAGAAGTCACGTATCCGCTGTTCGAGCCGACCCAGAGGACGTCGGACGAAGGGTCGAAGGAAAGAGAGGTGACAGGTTCAAGATACCCCAGCGCAATTGAGGGCAGCTGGCTGTATCTCGCCATGGTTCAGCCAAGCTTGTTTGCTGATGTCATCCAATTATAATCTTGGCTTTCCCACTCGCATCCAAATGATTCTCATGGACTAGGGATTTCTTTCCAATATGAACGTCGTGTTCAATACTGGAGCCCAAGTCTCCGGTCTCTTTCTTCTTTCGCAGATTACCAGTCAGTTGTCCGTCTTGTTCTGCATTCCTGGCTTTCACGCAACATTTAGGATGAACTCTATTTGATATCCAGAAATCGCTGGGCATGGACTCTATTCATTATCTTAGCGACTGCCAAGAAGGGAGATGGTTCCGACGGGAATTCAGACGATGAGAGCCCACTGGTGTCCAGTACTCAGCCCTCCTTGATTCACTTTGCAACAACATTCACGGCTAGTCCTTCAAAGTCTGCTCCTGCGGTTGAATCGGCAGACCCTGTGACCACGTCGACTAGCCAGAGACCAGCAGCTTCACCTGGAATTGATCCTCTCCCTTCAATTTCATCATTAACGTTTCAGTTCACTGCCCCGAATAACACGACTACCTGCGACAGTACCACTTTCTTCTGGTCATCTGGTGGAGTCAAATCAGGGACAATGGACCTTGTAGTCTTCAATAACATTTCCAATCGACCTTTACCCTTCCTTGCAATAAACGAGACTGTGGCCAAAAATGTCACAGCTTCTACTCAGGAATGGACTTGGCTATCGGTCAATGTTCCAGAAGGATGGTACGCGGTCCAGGCGCTGGAATCATCCTTACCGGACGGTGTTTCGCTACCATCAGCACCCTTTTTCGTTCAGAATGGTTCCGACGTTTCTTGCCTTGTAGGCAAATCGACCGCGTCTGGGCCAGATCCAATGGTCCCGTCGTCACCCAAGCCGAAACACAGGCATATGCACATAGGATCGCTGCTTGGAACAGTCATTGGCTCATTGGTAGCTTTCGTGGTCATAGCTATCGCCTTCATTTACCCAAGGTATGTTCTGCATGTCCACTTTTTTCCTTTCCATTAATTTGTTGCAGGTGGTGGAGATGAGCTTTACCGTCACCCAGGACAAAGCGACGATATGTACTCTAACTAGTCTACGGTCCCTTTTTATACATTCATCTACACCGATTTCTACGAAATACAGGTTAATTATCGAGCTAAAGCGGCGTAACCGCATACCACATTGGCTCCTTTTCCATCCCCATGGCTTCGTTTACTCTCCTCACGTTTTCCAAGTTCTTCATTGCGTGCATTGTGGCCTGTGTCTCGTTGGTGGCAATGACGATGCAGACACAGAGAATACCTTCCTCGTCGAGCACATGGCTTTTCATAAATTTGCCGCCGTTTCGTCCGATACGAGCGTAAAGACCGGCCAGAGCCTTATAGTCGCCGCCGGGGTGAGGAGATTCGAGGAAATTTTCTATGATCCACTCCCAGCGAACTGGCCAGCCGCAGACATACACTGGAATGTAGTTTTCTGAATTACGAACGGCTGGTGGTTGGTCCCTGAAAATAGGTTATGGAGAGGCGAGTGTGAAAAACATACATTGGCAAAATCGGATGAACCTTGAGCATGGGTAAACTCGCTTCCGCTCTCCTTTCCAGCTCTACCAAGGAATTCGGGACCTCCTTTTCCTGGTCTCCCATATAACCGCCGTCTATTGGCCCAAGATCGCCCTTGGACAGCCAGCAGGCGACTGAAAAAAAAAAGCTTAGCGTGAAGAAACAGCTGGTAAATGAACCAACATACAGTAATAAGAAAGCACCCTGAATACCGCGTAGATGGAAACGAGGGAAATAATGGGATAGAACCATATGCGGCGCAGGTTGGGTCCTGGGGGTCGCAGGCAGTTAAGAGACGCGACGGTCATGTGCTCACCAGAGTACTATGACATGACGCGTCTCTCCTCAAACATCAACTCACGATGTTCAGCATTTTCGTCGACATAATGATCTATCTGATAGCAATTAGGTGGTTTGCCAGGCCAAATTGACGTGGTATCGCTGTCATCCCAATCTTTGTTTTAGTTATGTCTCGATATTCATGAACCTGCAGAAACGATTGGATTTTTAGTCTCATATCAACGCTTGATCAACGCTCGAAAGGCTGGTATCTACTTCCAGGCCTCAACAAATAATTGGAGCTGAACCTCGCAATCGCAAAGTTCGCCTACTGTACTATTTCGACCGCATCTTCAGTAACATGTAACAAATGGCAGTGAAATGAAGTTATGATGCACCTGTAACGTGTAACGCCAGCCCAATGAAGACTGTTACATTTGAGAACATCTTGGCCAAAATTTCAAAAAAGTTCCCAGAGCCAGGAAAACCAAATTTTTCCGGCCTGCAGCCCTAATTAAGGCTATTATGCATCAAATCACTCAATAAATGGCTCAAATATGCTCTATTCCGGCCCATTACGGTCAAAATATGCGTGAGAATGAAGATGTGGGCTTCATGTAACAGGTAACATCGGCCAGTGAAGACCAAAAAAAAATGAAGATGTCATGTAACATGTAACATGCTGTGAAGATACGGTCGAAATAGTACAGTATTCCGGATCATCAAACAGAAGAAGGCTAGAGGCCTGGAATCTAGTTTTCGTCGGTCTCGCTAACATGTACTAACCCTGTTCAGTCCCTTAACTCTGTTTGGACAACTATCTAGCTAGTTAACAGCTTTTCTCATCAACGGCGACTCAGTGAACCGCGATAACCTCCTGGGAAACCAGTTGACGCCTTCTGGTCACCTCGAGACACGATCGCTTCGACGGGATGGGAAATGATTCGGTCTCTCTTTCGATGGGAGATAATTCTGTCCCTTTTTCCATTCGTCCACCCTGTTAGAGACGACACCGACTCTCGCTTCGAAGGGATGGGAAAGAATTTTGTCTCTTATTCCATCCTTGCGCGTCGGACGAAGGGTCGAAGGAAAGAGAGGTGACACCCTACCCCAGCGCAATTGAGGACGGCTGGCTGTATCTCGCCATGGTCCAGCCAAGCTTGTTTGCTGATGTCATCCAACTCTAATCTTGGCTTTCCCACTCAACCAGTCTTCCCACTCGCATCCAAATAATGATTCTCAAAATTTCTCATGGACTGGAGATTTCTTTCCCATATGGACGTCGTGTCCTGTGCTGAAGCCCAAGGCTCCGGTCTGTTTCTTCTCTCGCAGATTCCCAGTAAGTTGTCTGGCTTGGTATTTTGCTGGTTTTCACGCAACATTCAGGATGAACTTGATATCCAGAAATCACTGGGCATGGACTCTATTCATTATCTTGGCGACTGCCAAGAAGGGAGATGGTTCCGGCGAGAATTCAGACGATGACAGCCCAGTGTCCAGTACTCAGCCTTCCTCGATTCACTTTGCAACAACATCCACAGCTAGTCCTTCAAAGTCTGCTCCTGTGGTTGAATCGACAGACCCTGTGACCACGTCGACTAGCCAGAGACCAGCAGCTTCACCTGGAATTGATCCTCTCCCTTCAATTCCATTAACGTTTCAGTTCACTGCCCCGAATAACACGACTACCTGCGACAGTACCACTTTCTTCTGGTCATCTGGTGGAGTCAAATCAGGGACAATGGACCTTGTAGTCTTCAATAACATTTCCAATCGACCTTTACCCTTCCTTGCAATAAACGAGACTGTGGCCAAAAATGTCACATCTTCTACTCAGGAATGGACTTGGCTATCGGTCAATGTTCCAGAAGGATGGTACGCGGTCCAGGCGCTGGAATCATCCTTACCGGACGGTGTTTCGCTACCATCAGCACCCTTTTTCGTTCAGAATGGTTCCGACGTTTCTTGCCTTGTAGGCAAATCGACCGCGTCTGAGCCAGATCCAATGGTCCCGTCGTCGCCCAAGCCGAAACACAGGCATGTGCACATAGGATCGCTGCTTGGAACAGTCATTGGCTCATTGGTAGCTTTCGTGGTCATAGCTATCGCCTTCATTTACCCAAGGTATGTTCTGCATATCCATTTTTTTCCTTTCCATTAATTTGTTGCAGGTGGTGGAGACGAGCTTTACCGTCACCCAAGATAAAGCGACGATATGTACTCTACTAGTCTACGGTCCCTTTTTATACATTCATCTACACCGATTTCTACGAAATACAGGCTAATTATCGAGCTAAAGCGGCGTAACCGCATACCACATTGGCTTCCTTTCCATCCCCATGGCTTCGTTTACTCTCCTCACGTTTTCCAAGTTCTTCATTGCGTCCATTCTAGCCTGTGTCTCGTTGCTGGCGATGGCGATGCAGACACAGAGAATACCTTCCTCGTCGAGCACATGGCTTTTCATAAATTTGCCGCCGTTTCGTCCGATGCGAGCGTAAAGACCAGTCAGTAGCTTGTAGTCGCCACCGGGATAAGAGAATTCGGGCATAATTTCAGCGAGCCACTCCCAGCTCGCTGGCCAGCCGCAGACATAAACTGGAACGTATTTTTCTGAATTACGAACGGCCGGTGGTTGGTCCCTGCAAATAGGTTATAGATGAAGAGGCGAGTGTGAAAAACATACATTGGCAAAATCGGATGAATCTTGGGCATGGGTAAACTCGCTTCCGCTCTCCTTTCCAGCTCTACCAAGGAATTCGGGAACTCTTTTTCCTGGTCTCCCATATGACCGCCGGCTATTGGCCCAGGATCGCCCTTGGACAGCCAGCAGGCGACTGAAAAAAAAAAGCTTAGCGTGAAGAAACAGCTAGTAAACGAACCAACATACAGTAATAAGAAAGCACCCTGAATACCGCGTACACAAAAAGGAGGGAAATAATGAGATAGAACCACATGGTATTCAGTGACCGGCGCAGGTTGGGACTCGGACTCGGGAGTTCAAGTTCAAGTTCAATCAAAGTTCAATAGTTTTGGCGCGTCTTTTCAGACTGAGGGTCACGGCCGTCGGCTCACTTTATCAGGTGACGACGCTTGCTCCTTAAGGGTTCGACCCTCGTTGCTCTCCATACTTTGTGCCGCTCCGCTCTTAGTTTTTGCTGTGGCTTCCCTAAAATGACATGTGCATCTTCTTCTTCGGCAGTCCTTTTGAACAAATCCAAAACCAATTCGGTATCCATCGGGGCCAACTCCGAGTTTTGAGGGGTCACGACGGAATCGAGTGTATTGAGTTTGAATCGCTGTGGCAAAGAACCAGAAAAAAATGTAAAGTACCCCAAGATTTTCTCCTCGAACGTTCCTTTGGTTGATAGCTTGCAAATCCTTTATGGATCCTTGATCATGCCTGGCCCCATGCATCCTCAACGGTGAACCTGGTTCTGACATTCGCGGTGACTGGTCTGACGTCAAAGCATTCACAATATCTGATCCAGCTCTAATATGCCCTGGATTCAGCGCACAAGCTACGATATATACCTGCACTGACGGAAAGCTGAAGCTTTTCAACCTGGATCGACGAGGTTGAGAGGGCCCTGACGATTCGTCTGATGGTGACTGTACTGAAGGAGTAAATAATTGGATGGAAATGGGCTCTTCGGAGTCTGTACCAAAGAAGAGGATGGTTTTCTCCTCGCTCGGTGGAACACTTTCAGCAGGAGAAACTGGTGAAGGCTGCTCTACGTCCGGACTGCTAGGTTGTTGTTGTTGTTGTTGTTGTTGTTGCTCTGCGATACCAGATATTGCGCTCTGGTATATGCTGCTGGCCACTGAACTCGCAGGAGAGCTGGCCCGTGGAGGAAGAAATGCGAGAGATTGCGACATGGCCCAATGGGTATCCTCGTCAAGAGAAGACGACGAAGACGAAGATGAAGGCCTGAATTCTGCGCGTACAGGCGACGATGAAGGAGAGGAACCAAGACGTTCCGTCGCAACCGTGATCCCTGACACCGATGCCGTCCTAACCTGAGGCTAAGCCTCCCCTCCTTCGCTTTCCAAAGAACTGTCCTCGGTGAGATAATGAATTTGAGCAATGGTTCGAATGCTATGGATGAATGAGAGTGATCTTGGTGTTGACAGCGTCGAATTTGACCCATGCCAGCAAGCGCTCGATAATAATAAGAGAAACGAACATGGGCGCTCCAGCACGATCGACATCTGAGCTGAAGTCCTTATCCTCTGGCGCCGAGGCCACCTGGGACGTTCTGGTCGTCTATGAGCACGAGATCCGGATGAAACTTCGAATCGAGCATCTCTCGGGGCGTCATCTCATCGTGAATGAAGGATTCTGCGACAGAAATGACAGAGTCTGCCAGCTTCTGAGGTGGAATTGGAGGAGCTCGAGGTTTGTCGGAGATGCGCGGGTTAAAATGAAGGGAATCGAGGGCAAGTCCAACGTCGGAGGAAAATGTGTGAGTGGCGAAAGGCTGAAAGCGGCAAGTGTGCATACGTCGGATAGATGGGGCGCACTTTGACCTAGACCAAGGCCTTGAAAACCTGAACGTTGAACCCTGACTGGAGCTCTTTTACCACATCGTCATAGGCGAGCGGGTCTCGTTCGCTGACAGAAATTCCGTCCAGACGTCTGGAGACAATGGGTCACTGGACTGAACAAAAGCTGCAAAGGAAAAGGCAACTTACCGACTATAAAGTACAGCACGAACAAACTAATAACGAGAATAATGAAGAGACAGCCACATTTGTCTTGGACTGTTGTACGAATTTCATTCATTTACAAATTATGTACTACGCAAATTTCTATCAAATACAGTACTTGGATGGACGCATTCTACCGCGTCTTGAAAACTCTTGCAATAACAATACGAACGTTTATTTGGCCAGCGATCCCATGAAGCTTGAAAAGTCGAGGCCCTGGTACTCCTCTTCTGGCGGCAGGTCTTCCAAACCTTGAAGTATGCTCTTCTGGCTCGCTGGACCCGCTACCCTCCTTCGCTTTCTTTTTCGCAGCAGCAGCTGCATCTTCTTCTTCTGACGTCCGCTTGAACAAATCCAAAACCAATTCGGTATCCATCGAGGCCAGTCCCGAGTTTTGCTGGGTCACGACAGAATTCGCGATATTGAGTTTGAATCGTTGCAGACTGCAAGGTCGTCAATGAGACGAAAAGAGAGAAAGACAAATTAAAAAGTACCCCATGATTTTCTCCTCCAAAGTCCCTTTGGTTATCAAACGATACACGTTGACGACCTTCTTCTGCCCAATACGATGCGCTCGATCCATAGCTTGCAAATCCTTCATCGGATTCCAATCATGTTCGACAAAAATGACCGTGTCGGCTCCAGTTAAGGTCAGTCCCAAACCACCGACATGAGTCGTCAACAAAAGACAGTCAATGCTAGGATCAGCATTGAATGTCTGCACTACAGCGTGGCGCTTGCTTGATTCTGTCCCACCGTCAAGACGCATGTAAGTAACCGAAGGCATGTGAGCCTTGAACAAATCGGTCTCAATGATATCGAGCATCTGTTTCATCTGGCAGAAGATGAGAACACGATGATGGGAAAAAGTCGAATTGGGCTCTGAGACCGTGTCAATGAGCTCGCTCTTCTGGTCGGCTACGGCTGTTGCCGGACCAGTTCCGATACCACAGTCGGTAAGAAGTTGTCTAGGCGCAAGTTAGTGACCGGTCCCAACAATTAGAAGTTAGAAAAGCTACCGAAGGGCAAGTAATTTGGGCGCGTGTTGGATATCTGTCAAAGCAGATTGGCCTCCAGCCTTGGAGAGTGCTGCGGTCACTGCTTCAGGGTCTTTGAGAACCAAAGCAGGATGATTGCATAGCTTCCGGAGATATTGAAGCGTTTGGAAAATGTGCTGCTGGCCCTTTCCATCTTTACTAGGCTCCGACGTCTGAATAACATCCTCGGCGGCATGGAGAGCTTTGGAATTTGAGAAATCGTCGTAGAGATACTTTTGCAACTCTGAGAGCTCGCAGTAATAGTCTTGGATAATCTTTGGCGGCAGATCATTCAAAACGTCCTCTTTGAGACGACGGAGCAAGAAGGGCAGCACTTGCTTATGCAAAGCCTCCAGAGCAAGTGCGGCTAGAGAAACAACATTAATACAAATTCTGACAGTGACCGCAAGTCACAAACCTGCTTCCCCATTCTTGGATTTCCCATCGCGGTTGGACAAGATAGGTTTGCCGAAACGGTCATTGAATGAAGCCTCGGTGCCCAGGAAGCCCGGCATCAAAAAGTCGAAAAGACTCCATAGCTCCAAGACATTGTTCTGAATAGGCGTCCCAGAGAGCAGAAGACGGTGCTGAGCTTGAATACACTTGACCGCCTTGGTGAGCTTTGTTTTCGCATTCTTGATAACATGGCCTTCATCGAGAATACAATAAAGCCATTTGATACCTTCCAGGTTGGCGATATCGTTTCGAACAACTTCGTACGAAGTTACGACGACGTCGTATGTTTTAAGCTTCGTCAGTAGACGTCCACGTTCACGAGCATTGCCGGTATACAGGACTGGCCGAAGATTGTCAGAGTACTTCAGGATTTCGTAGTACCAGTGACCGGTGAGCGTCGGAGGACAGATGATGAGGGAGGGAAGATGGACGGCATCAGGTGCTTTCGTTTCCTTGTACCGCTCTGCTCTCTCGAAATGTTTGCTTGCCAGGATGCAAATTGACTGTAATGTCTTGCCCAAACCCATGTCTGTAATTGTGAGTCAAGCTGGAGTCTCTTCTTCTGATGTATTGACTCACCATCGCAAAGAATACCGTGCAGCTGGTATTTGCTCAAGAAAGCCAACCAGTTGACTCCTTCCTGCTGATAAGGCCTTAGTTCCGCTTTAATGGTGACCGGGATCGTGTATGGTTCGACCTTGTTACCGTCGAGAAGTTGGGTCAAGAATTCTCGCTCGGTTTCGCGACGCTTAAGCAGCTCCTCGGGGAAATCAGGTGGATCGGGTAGTCCCGCCTAGGAGCCAATGTGAGAAGTGGGAAACGACTACAAGAAACCCATACCTCCAGCGGGACCATTTTGACGAGGGAAGCAAAGGTGTTTGTCGCGGTTGAACGGATATCATCATCAGAGTCGCTCATTCTTCCAAGGACAGGGACCACCATGAAGATGACATACGGTAGAGCCTTGATGTCCAGACGCTGAACAATATCTGGAGACTGTTAGACACGAGTTCAGTGGTTTAGAATGAAGGGACCTACGATACATAAGCTCGGTAGCGCCTTGACGATTGGACAATGATAGAGGATCCGCAAGCAAGATGATAATATTCTCAATCACAAACCGCATAGCTTCGGATGTCATGACGTCGCATATGGTCGCAAAACAGCGAGCAGCCAACTGTCTGATGATGGCAAATTTGCTGCGAAGCGCTAGAAGCATCATGGGGAAGAGCTCCGACAGTTTGGGCCAAAGGTCCTGATGCAGAGAAGGCACAACAGCTTCGAGGACACTAAGTGAATCGATGACGTCTTGACCAAACTGCCGCTCGAGAAGAGCATCGGAGTCAGCAGGTGAATCTGTTGGATAAGGTGAGCAAATACAAGAAAGGTAGTTTGATCCAATTTACCTGTTTGAAAAGCGCTCAGAAGCCCACCAGCCATGCTGTTCCACATATTCGGTATGATGGTAAACAGTTCGGGACCGAACTTGGACGAAAGCTGATTGAAGGCAAATCCGGCACCGCGTCGGGAAAGCCTGGCCTTGCTCGTCTCATCCGGTAAGGGTAGCTCAAGCTTGTCCTTCTCGACTTTGTCCTTCCCATTCTTGTGTGGTGCAACAGGCTTGGATTCTTGGGTCGAGTTTTTGAACGACAAGATCCCTTCTAAAGTTGACCGAGTATGCACAAAGGTCGGGGTCTGCTCGACGTCCTGGCAAAGGAAGGTGCAAAGATTCTTCACGATCTTTTCCGGTGGTTGCGAAATCTGGTTGTCGGTACAGAATCCGATGAAGGCCGCGACAGCAACAGCTGAACGTTTCTGCAGGTCTTCGTTGTCTTCGACCTGAGAAACTCGTCACAAGAAGTCCCCAAGGATCTTGATAAAGCTTACCTTGATACCATTCATTATACCTCGAACGACGGGGCTTACCTTTTCGGGCGTGCTACGGAAGGCCACGAAAGCTGCTGCGAAAGCGGCAGAAACACGTGTATCGTGCTGCATCTTGACCTCTAGATATCGGTCGATGCTGGCGACAACCGTGACACGTTTCTCAGCGATGACGGCCAACTCCTTCTTCTTCGCTCGACCCAGACTATCTTTTAACCTGGTATACATTGACCCAACTGCGGTTTGAGCGGTCTCGATGGTAAAACATCCAGGTTTCGTACCAGTGATGTCGATATCCTTGCCAAGGAATGGAATCGAGGATATCGGAAGTTTGCAATCTGCCGCGAAAGAATGAAGGAGAGCAGAGCAATCGGTATGGATTCGATGTAGTGTATAAGCCATTTCGTGATAGGCCTTCGGTGGACTGCCTTGTAACCAGGCGAGCGTTTTGGCACTGAGTTCCTTGGCTAAAGGCGAAGAATCGAACATTGAATGTCGTGAAACCATCGAGATTACACCGCTTTCTCTAGCCCATTCTTCACCAATTACCGCAGCAAGGAATTTCTGGATCATGCTGGCCGATTCGATGTAATGAAGGAGAATAGGTTGGAAGATTTCGGCAGTCTGTTCCGGCTGTAGTAAAAGTCAACAAAAGAACACAAATAAAGATTGAAATAGCAAGTACATCGGTAGACCAGAAGACAATTAAATATGCCAATGCCGTGGCGGCGGCAATACGGGCCTTGAAAATGACTTCGACGGTGATCAAGGCGAGATCTTGCGTGAGCATATTCTTGTCAACATTATGTCGTTCGTGAATGACGTCTCCTTGTGTCGCGACACTGGGACGGTAGAAGTTGACGACGTCGATAGGAGCGCCTAACGGGGTCATGATAATGGCGTACCAACCGAGGACTATTTGGTGGGAAATGATTCCATGCATACGCTCGGGAATCTCTGCAAGGATGGAGAGCGCAGTTCGCCAGGCAACCAAACTAGCGTCACGAATATCGGTGCGCTCCTCAACGACGAGATTCTGGAAGAGAAGACAAAGAAAGGGCGAGTCGATCCAATCTCGCGGCAGCGAGACTACGTTCATGAAGGAATCCAAAGTCTTGACTACTGCTAGACGGACATTTGGAATTGTATGTCGGAAGAATGGATAAAGGGTCGGTGCGAGTGTACCGAGTGGCAATCTGAGATTTTTCAACTTTGAATCACAACAAGATGAGATGTTCACTTACGAGACTGTTTCGTTGGCCAAAATACCGATGACCTTGTCATAAGTGACGAGTTTTCCTACAAAGATCGTCAGGAAATAGGATAAATGAATCAATGAACATACCAAGCAGATCCATCACCGCACCGACACTGGAGTTCAGGTCGTCTTTCATGTCATTGAGGCAACCCCAGAGCACCAGTAAAACGCGTTCTAGCGATTCTGGAAGCTGTTCAACAAGATGGCCCGCGATAGGGAGCAAACAAGAAGCCGCAACTGCGCGAACATCGTCATCGTGATCTCCAAGTCTAAAGATCCATCAGAAGCGAAAAATAGAGAACCAAGAATAGAAGCGCACCCAAGAATGGCCGCATCGACGACTCCACGTAGAATCTCTTTCCCGGATGCATTAAAGTCTGATCCCTCTGTTTTGACGCCGTCAGCTTCGAACAGGTCGTTTCGTACAGCGACCTCGTATTTGATCCCAAGCAAGCCAGCGTGTCTGATTTCCCAAATATGAGCCTTTTGCCCAGGTGGTTGTGGTTTCGTCTTGCCTCTGCCTGTCTTTGTCTTTGGTTTTGGTGCTGCGATGACAGGAATAGCAAAGTCTTGTTGGATCATTTGCAACAGGATCCCGTGGACATGAAGGACTGAACGATGAGGCATGTGGATGAGAAGTGAGGCGAGGGTCTGCGAAACCATTTCGCGAACTGGAGCGACAACTTGATCTGAAACAAAGTCGCCGAATCGGTCTATAACAAAGACGCAAAGGAACTTTGCTGAAAGGTCATTGCACCATTTCTCGTGCGTGAGTTCATTTTCGGCCCAAGGCGCGTCATCTATAGTATTCGTTAGATATGAAAGAGAAGAAAAAGAGAAAGACGAACATTTCATGCCTCCGTGCTTTCCTTGAATTTTGAGAAGCTCTCGAAGAGCCATGGCAGCACCATGTCTGACCTCCCAAGACGCGCTGAGCAAGTCGACTTCCAAGACTTTGGCAACACCATCCCATATCCAGACACCAGGATCGACCTCCAATGCCTTGGCTTGCTTTACTTCTTTCGGCGAAACAGCACCGCCTTTCGAAGGATCAATGATAACCTTGTCGTGAGATGAGCCGTTCGGGCTATCGAGACGAGAGGTAGGCTGAGTTGATTCGTCGGGACCGATAAGACGGGCTCTATTGTTCGCTTATTAGCAAGTCAAGAAACTGAGTATAAATGACTGACTTGGATGACCCAGCAGCAGCCGCAGTATATCTCGAACCTGCGCTTTGCGGTGGAGGAGCTGCTACGAAAGCCGAGTTTCCTGGCTTTCGTTTCCGCTTCAGTCGGTTCCGCTCTCGGGCTGACATGGCTCCTGCATCGGTGTCTGAAGCTGGTGTCGATGGAGATGGTTCGGCCGCCGGGGTCGCTGACCGAGTTGTATGCTCCGCCTTGACGCTTTCATTTGTCGGACAAACATCCATGGGCGATATAGGATCCTCTGACTTGATATCCTCTGCCTTGACTTCCATGTCGACGTCGACATCTCCTTCATCAGCGAGTTCCTTTTCCAAGTCAATCTCATCGGCGACGTTGTCAAGAAAGTCAAGACCTAGACGGCCCATTGCTTCCTTTCGGGCCTTCTTGACCTCTGCTGAGCTCGAAAGAATACCGGCAGGTTTGATGAATTCTTTGCCGGAAGAGGCCAGAAGAAGCTTTCCCTGGACAACTAGGTCGTGTACGGAGAAGACCGGGTACTCTGGAATGTGCATCGAAGTGGAAGGCTGGGTTTCGGTTACCATTGAATTCTCGAGTTGTGCAGGTTGCCATAATGGAGTAAGAGAGAAAATGTGTGAAAGTGCGACTGAAGCAGCTGAACGAGATTCGTATGATTTGGAATGTAGAAAAGGAATGATCTGAACGCGATGAGTGTTGGAATGTCAAGGAAGGAACAGGATAATACCCGTGCAACCACAGCCATCAATTCTGCCCAAGCAGAAGGATCTTCGAGAGAGACATGGCCACGAGTCGATTTCAGGTCGTCAACATCGCCAATCACACTCTTTACAGCGAGCTGAGCGAGCTGTTTGGCGGCAGTAGACCTCACTGAGGTGGAAGAACCAGTGTCAAGTAAAAGGAGGAGCCGGTCCAACCTAGGTCAAATGGAGTTGGTGTATTTCCGGACGGATTGATGAGTCATACCTCGAAGTCATGTGAGCCGGGAAAAAGATGTGTGGCTGAAAACTTCAACGGCGTCGCTTTTTATAAGAAAGATCTTGATGCAGGCCATCACAGCTGACAAATCCGGGTCTTACCGTAATAGGCTCGGCTACTTTAAAGTTTTTCACCTTTGTTTCGCATCAGCTTCTGCAATGCATGGAGCAATCTGTCCCTAGCCTCATTCGCGCTGAACTGAAAGAAGATTCACCGTTACAAGGTACCATCTCTCCCCAATTTTACGCTTCTCTAATCGCTCTTTGCAGGTTGTGGGCAAGATGCAGTTGAAAAGCTTATCGTCGCTGCCAAAACCTCTTCTTGTGACGAGCTAGAAACCCTGATCGACATGGCCTATAATAAAATCTCTACGGGCATCGATATTTCCAGCTGGAGTAGAATGTTCACGGAAGCCTCTATTTTGAGGGCTCTCGTGTCTCTCGACAGTTGCACTGCTCTGGATTCCATTGCTCGATTGGACCGCGCCATCATCGTCGCCGGAGGACAAGGCAAACTGGATCTCATCCTCCATCTCATAAAACAGATTCAGACCGAGTATTGTATTCCATTGACACCCGACAATTCTTCACTCGGCGCTACGTTTCACGGCGACTTCCAGGGTCTATCGACAGCCTATGGCGACATCCCTGTCCTCGACGAACCTCCTTCTTTCACAGCCTTTCAAACCCGATACTGTCATCACCCTTTCATCTTGCGTCGTTACGCTCATGATTGGCCCGCTCTGTCAGAGCATCCATGGGAATCCGTTCAATATCTACGTTCTGTGGCGGGTCCAGGACGTATAATTCCAGTCGAGGTCGGCCAAGACTATCGAACTGATGACTGGAGTCAACGGTTGATCTCCTGGGACCGTTTCCTCGTATCCTTGACCGAGCCATCGAAAGATATTCTATATCTGGCCCAGCACAATCTTTTTATGCAGTTTCCATCGCTCAGAGAAGACGTGGTTGTGCCCGACTATGTTTATTCTTGTCCGACATCCGACCATATCAGCTATCATCCACCGACGAACGAGGACCAGCTGCTTTTGAATGCCTGGTTTGGACCCAAAAACACCATCTCACCTGCTCATACTGTACGGATCATATTCTATTTTTTTCACTTGATTCCGCTGACACGCGTCCAGGACCCTTATTTCAACTTTTATAGTAAGTCTAATCGCTATGTTTTATGGAATCTTTGGCTGATGTCGGTGATAGCACAAATTGTCGGTCGAAAGACGGTCTGGCTTGCACCTCCAGACGCGACGAAGAATATGGACCCCTATGAGACGGAAGCGCAAATGACCAACACATCAAGTTTGGATGTCTTCTCTGCAGACGAACAGGCACATCAAGGCTTCCGGACCCACGTTGTCCCAAAGGCTATTTCTGCTAGCCTCGAGCCTGGAGACATGTTATTTTTCCCGCCTGGTTGGTGGCACGCAATGAAATCTACATCTACCAGTCTTTCAGTGTCCATGTGGTTCTAGAACTATTAAATGCGATGTTGCTTGTTGTACCTGTCCATATGTCAAGCCGTAAAGCAGTGTCAATTCATGTCACAGCCAATGACTGTGTGACGAATCCAAACCCAGCCGATAACTTTGTCGTTCATGCCAACAGCCAACTGAAGGCAGCTTCTTCGTCTCAGCCCATTGCTGGCCTTTTATTTCTACTTAATGTCTCCGCTGGATGTGGATCGTTCGGCCGCCTGGAACAAAAGAGGACCTGTCCACTCGACCTCACTTACTCATGTCCATATTTCAGAAGCTCTGCTTGCTTCTCAAGATGACGGCGCCACCCTGATTTTCATGAAGAAAAATCTGACAGACATCGGTGTTGACGCCGCTGAGGAGCTGGCTATGATTGGAAGAAAGTCCCCCGAGGATGAGAGTTCCGTTGCACGGTACACTCCTTTCCTTTTTCACGGTCTACAATCCACTCAAACGATTCCATTATTCAGAATTGCACTGGGAAGCAACCGCCTGACTACCTTGCCACAGGAATTTGGCCTTTTGTCGCGTCTGAGGTATCTCAACCTGAAAAGCAACAGCTTTACAGTGTTCCCCAACGTCGTCAGTAACCCTTTTCTTTCTTGACCTTCGGTTTCTAACATTTATGCAGCTGAGGTTAATGCCTGCGCTGGACACCCTTGACATTAGCCATAACAAGATCAAGAGGCTACCCTCGGATCCCGGAGAGCTCGTCAACCTTCGTGTAAGTCCTTTCCTTTCTTTGTTAATCAAGCTCAATTATCTACAGGTCTTTTGTTTCTCGAAAAACAAAGTGACGAGGCTCCCGGTGTACATGTTCAAGTTTACCCATCTTTCGGTGCTGGAGGTGGAGAGGAATCCCATTGAATGGCCTCCGAAAGCTGTGATGGACCGACCGGCCAAGTTTCCGACGCCGGAAGCTATGAAGGCTTGGATCCGTGGGGTTCAGAGATGGATTGAAACAGAGAGTTTACGGTCACCTCGGCAGGACGATTCTCGATACGGCGACCTAGAGCTGAACCTGTACGTCCGACTATTTCTCCTTTGTCTGATGGTCCTGAATCTTGCTCAGGGAGGACAGTTTCAATTCATGGTCTCAATTCCCATTGTCCGGAAGCGAGGAAGGCATAACTCCCCATGCCCGCTCCTTTTCCGTTGATTCTACTTTCTCTGCTTCTTCTATCGCAGAGTCAGAATTGGAAACACCATCATCTTCTTATGGTGTCCCTGAACGACCACCTCCCTTGCACCTGGGGATTCTGCAAACTTATAGCACCGAGACTTCTCCCACGCAGTCTGTGGAAAGCTATCTGCCTAGTCCAGCCGATTCCGAGTCTTTCTTCGATAATAGTATCACGATGACCGGTCGGGAAAACCCAGAAGCGACCCAACAGCACACGAGAGGCGCTTCATACGCTCTTGGTGCTCCTCGACCGAGTCTTGTTGGGCTGCCTGGCAAGAAGAGCATGCCTGATTTACGAACCGCCAAGCTCAATTTCACCAGAAAAATTCCCGACATGCCTGACAGACCAACTAACCCGAACAGAGTCAAGGCAAATGACGAGTTTTCGATGCCTTCTCCGCTTTCACTACGACAAGATTCTGGCTCATCAGTGACCTCGAATCCTCGTGCTCTCAAATTTTCGACGAAAGAAACTGCTGTCCCTCTTCCCAGTGCTCCAGCTCAACGATCTCCCACTCGGGCGGTCCCATCCATGACCTTTGAGCGAAATTCCTATTTCCGACGACTTTCTACTCTACCAGCCTCTACAATTTCCAACACCCTACCTGAACCTTTGATATGTTTACTCGATTCGGCGCGAAGCATTCTCTTTGCGGTCTGTCAGATATATCAAACCTTGGAACATTATACAATTCACGCCATTGACGAACGTCTTGCTTCTGTCTTACGCAAGGTTCTCGAACCGACCAGCGTCGAAATGATGCAGCTTATCAATTCTCTTGACAAGGTCGACGCTATGAGTCGAAAGACAGTACCGCCGCCGCCAGTTTGTCGTGGAGTTGTAGAAGGTTGCAGAGATACAGTTGCGGCATTTGGAAGGACAATGAGTGTCCTTTCATTGCAACTAAAGGTTCTCGTCGCTTCTGACGACCCTAGGTATCTCAGGTCGATGCTGTTGATTCTTTATGCCTCTTCTGCAGAAATATCTTGTGCCTGGCAGAAGATGATTCCGCAAATCGACGCGCTGAAGCCTTTTCTCCATGGGAAACATTTTCCTTCACCACCGCCACTGGGTCTTGGTTCATCTGATGCCTATCCAATGTCAGCACCTCCAGTAGCAGGGCCGTTTCAATGGGAATCGACGCCGCCACTTTCTTCACTTCGGACAAATTCTGCTGGTGGAAGAACACGAACAGCAAGGAGACATGCTGGTTCGTTTAGTTCCAAGGATGTCGAAATTGGGAAACAGCTGCCATCTTATGATGAACCGCTTCCATCTACTCGAGCTACGACCCCAAAGATGCGTACGCCGAACAGAGCTGCGACAAAGGCGCCTGTTACAATAGCAGCACCGACGCCACCGAGTCCTCATCCATTCGCAGGAGACAGTAGTTCCTTTGCGAGTCACTCAAGATCTGGATCGCTGGCGTCTCTTCAGGCGTCGTCGACCTCTTCATCGCCGTCAATACCTCATAAAACTAGCTTTTTAGAACTTCCTTCGACGTCCAAGGTTCAAGTGGACAAGGAAGCGCTTCATGCTGTTCAGGAGGCGGTCGATGTGGCTCCACTTGCCTGGTCAATGATGGAACAAATGTTTGGAGATGTCCTAGAGAGGAAACCGGATATAAGGGATGGTCTAGACCGGGCTAAAGCTGTTACCAGGAGACTGGCAGAAATGATTCGTGGAATGCAGGAAGGAGAAGTCGTTGGTGATAGAAAGAGTCTTCGGGAAGACGCTCATGTCTTTGTCAAGGTGAGTTTTTGTTTTTCCCCCATGATATCTCTAATTTCTTTTTCAGACTGTGGTCTATCTGTCGAATGTCATCAAGACTTATGGAGGCGCTGGCTCTTCTGCTCTATGGCAGAACATGGTCAAGCTCACTAATGCCACGGAAGAGTTTACTATTCTGTTGCATGTTTCATCCTTCCCTCCTGCGTCTTCCACAGCACCAAGGCCATATTCTCCTTTGCTCAGCGCATCCTTGTCGCAACCAAGCTTGTTGACCAGTCCTGAAGACAGCAGGCTCATGACTCTTTCGCCGAGCTTGTCAAGGAGTCGCAGTGCTCAACCAACTCCCACAATGCGGCCACTTCAGACCTTTCAGGAAGGTCCTCGAAGTGCCCTGGCTAATCAGTCATTCAAGGTCCCTGCTATCAGGCGACTGAGAGAGCGCGAGCTGCGCCTGGACGGCATGGA
This sequence comes from Mycena floridula, assembly GCA_029320655.1. Taxonomy (NCBI): domain Eukaryota; kingdom Fungi; phylum Basidiomycota; class Agaricomycetes; order Agaricales; family Mycenaceae; genus Mycena; species Mycena floridula. The sequence goes on from JARIHS010000025.1 coordinate 1,009,259, forward strand.
AGCAGGATAACATTCAATTTATCCAGCCTCGTTTCTTGATTTTTAATGCTTTCGGTTAATCAGTTGATTTAAATATCTGTATGTACGCAGTAGTTGCATTAATCGCATATAGATTCTGTCGTGGAAGGGTCGTGAGTGAATGTACTAGTCTACTGATTTCCGTTTCTTTTTGCGAGCTGGGGTTTCTCCTGCTTCAGGCCCACGATCTCGCTTCGACTTTGCTACCTTTCGTGCGCTTTGGATGATTTCCTCTGCAGGATCGTCGACTCCGGAAGGCTTGAGAAAGACGAGAGGTGCTGGTTGGATAGATGGTCCTGGGACAGAACGTGTAACTGGCAAGTCGGTGCCGACACCAGAGTTGTCAAATATGGCTTGCTTTGCTGTCTGAGCATTATCGGGTGGATTCGTCGAAGAAGTAGCTTTTATCATAGGTCGGTTTGCTGCGACCCTCACTGGACGACCTCCAGGCTTTCGTTCTGGAGTTGTAAGCTCCGGTCGGGGTTCAGTGGATGACTCGGATACAGTTGCATTAGTCTGGTGGAATGTTCAGATGGAGATTGAGCAAGGGCAAATGGGATACCTCGTAGACCTCGCGACCCTTCTTGAAGACGCGTCGACCCTTCAGCTTTGTCGGTTCTGCTTCCATCGATATTGAGGGAAATAGAAATGGCAGGTAGGACGGTTCATAGGTCACAGACTGGCTGGATAAACTTTGAGCTTGTGTGCGTGTCAGAAAGATATGGCGACGCACGAATCTGAAGTTTTCCAACTTTCTCGGATAGCTGCGGAGACCTCCCATTCCGCTTCGTCCTTGACCTTGGCCGTTAAAATCTGCTCTTCCTTGACCTGAGCTCTCTTCTGAGCATTTTGCATGAACCGAAGTCCCAATGTTCCGGTGCTAATCGTTTTCGACATGACGGTGGAACCAAGGTGCACTCGACTTGAGATGTGACCAATCCACATGAGTCATCATGATTTTTTAGGCGAAGTTGCTGCCTCCTCACTCCGTCCTTTTGGCTTAAAAACAGACTGAAGCCCACGAGGAGAAAGCAGAAAGCATTTAAATAATAATCATCAATGAGTTTTGAAATTTGTGGCATTGTCACCTGACAACCTGCCGGCAACTCAGGCGGCCTCAGGTGCCACTGCCAGTGGCGAAATTTTATGCTGCATTTGCTGAGACACTCATGGTAGGCCAAAATTCGCGACTTTTCTGTTTATCAAAGGCCCAACATTGTCTCAGGTTTTCCAACGGTCTCTATTCGCTGTGCGGTCTGTAGTATGATATTTCGACTTTTCTCTTTTTATCAAAAGTTCTAACATTTTGTGCCTCTTCCACCAACAGCTTTCGGTCACTTCGTTTCCTAAGGTACGATATTATTTCGACTTTCTCTTTTATCAAAGATTCTGACATCTTTCAGCGGTTGCCGACTCCATCCCCGTCTACAGTACGATATTTCGACTTTTCTCTTTTTTTCAAGGTTTTCACATTTTGCGCCTCTTCCAACAACAGTCTTCGGTCCTTTCGTTTCCCAAGGTACGATATTATTTTGCTTTTATCAAAGGTTCTGACATCTTTCTACAGCGCTTTTTTCACTCTAGCCGAGTATGATATTTCGACTGCCTCTTACGTTGTACTGAAATCCGGTAGCGCAAGCTGGTCACTAAAGTAGATCCTCTCAACGAATTATTGCGTCTCAATGCAGCCGAACAGCAGAACAGGGATCGTTTAGCGAAAGAGGAAAGAGAAAACAAAGACATTCTGATTCGAGAAGAGCGACGTCATTATGAAAGCAAAATCGACCAACAGCTTGCTGAGTACCAACAGCTTGACAAGGTCAAGCAGGAGCTGAATACCAAAGTTCTAGCGATTCAGGTATGTAACATTCGTGGCTGCCTTGTTTTGCCAATGTCTTGCCGTTTTTGAACGTCCTTGCCAGCGAGAACTCGCGGAAATTTTGGAGAAGGCGGCGCTCATCGAAGGCACCTTGGGTGTTCGGACAATGGTTGAAATAGTTGCGAGGGTATATGGCCTCCATATGCAACCATCGGGAACTGGTGGCTGGGCTGGCAACAAGAAAATTGGTGCTGCCGCTGTGCTCAAGGCTATCATGAGCGGCGCTTTAGACCATTTTTCCTTCATCTCATGGGCTGATGCCAGGACTAGGGCCATTACCGCTCTCAGTCCGTCGGGCCATTTTCCTGCCTCCGACATTGACAGTTATATGTTACATCTCTACCATGAGGTGTCAAAACATCAACATGGGCAAGAAAAGAACAAGAGCGACGGACCTGTTATCATCAGAGTCGATGACCATACATTGGAAGAGACCATCGCAGTGTTTTCGCTTCTGATTTTTGCGAGACATCTTTTTCTACACCTAGAATACCAAGATTTGAAGGGTAATGTTATTTATGCGGTATGATAAGATTTCATCCTACATATTGTAGCAGTTTCATTTGGACGCTTGTAGCACTTCTGTATCGTAGCATCTTGTATTTTCTTGGTAGATTACATAAGCAATGAATCGCGTAAGTACTGTCTTACAGTATGTAAGGATCTTCATCATTCAAACCTCAATCATTCACTTGCTTTTGTGCAATTCACTCATGCTCAATGCTTTTGAATCTCATCAGACGATGACGGAGCGACAGAGAGGTCATGAAGAATCAGGGGACAGACGCCTGTTTGGAGATCCAAGGACAGACTATTTCCAGATCAGGGAGGATTGGCAGAAGCTAGACTCGTCACCAGCCTCTCTACGGGAAAGGTTTTGGTAAGGGGAGGGACCTCGGTGGCTGGAGACTCGGCTAATGCCGAAGGCTGGATCGCCTTAAGATCAGACAGTCATATCAATGTGTCACATTTGGCGGATGGGAATTCGATCATTACACATTGTGACATTGTCATCGACTTTGGTGTCGCCCATTAGCCCATTAGCCCCTCACGTCGGCGCCTTTCACTACGAAACTTGGGAGTTGAGTATTTAATATGATTCTAAACCTGAATGCCTCGTTAAATGTATGATAAATGACTTGAAATAATGATGACATTTTTATCGGCGCATTTCTCGTTGTAAATTAAAATTATTCAACTGGGAACTGGAAAATCAACTCCCACTGTCATGTGACAGGCGAATAACAACTCGCAACTGTCAACTCCCAGGTCTGACATCTAGTTGGGGCAGTCAACTTTCAAGTGTCTCAAGTTCATGTTCTACCAAAGATCTCTACAAATTAGATTCTATAGTACATGACAGCTTACTGTTCAACACACAACTGCACGTTGTCGTTACTGACACGGCTGAGGTTCAAACTCTGTGATCTTATTCTATGGGTAATTCAAATTGGATTGTGAGATCTTATGAGATAATTTTAGCTTTCTTATAAGATCTTATAAGATGACAGCTGTCAGAAGTATCAAAATTAGAGACCTTGACCATTTATAGATTCCAGAAGGCTAGAAATCATATCCATAAACTTGATGACAATAAGCTAGTCCATAAGACCAAGAATTGATAACAGAGTCATTGTCAGTGTTTCCAAGCCACTGATCCACCTCACTATCCAAGCCATCTCAAGGTTCAGCAGTGATGTGAACATCTGGAGGGTCCAGTCTGATCTCACTGAGTCAAGGAGGTGGTCCAGTGCATTCTATCCAGGAAGAAAACTGTTCAATGGCAACATCCTGAGAAATCTCTACTGGCACAGCTAGCACCACATTGAGGAATGAAAAGAAGGACTATGACATTATTGATCTCGTCCAAGTTTGACTGCAAACCAAACAGACGAGCACAACACTTTTCTCATTTTCCTTTGACTATCAAGTATGAAATGTTGTCTTTCTCTCCTAGTGACTGTATGTTCCAGTCCAGCTTCTCTCTTGTCAGACTCTTACAAGATTTCTCAGAGGTCACTGTTCCTCTAGACCTCAAAATTGCACTACATTGATCAGACAACAGCTCAATACTGGATCAAATTCTATACCATTCTTTCCCTGCACCTTTATATCTGCTCATCAAGCAGAATACAGAAGGCTTCAGAACCTCCATCAGTAATATAATTGCCATGGCTTCAAATACATCTCAGAATAAGGCATTCAATTCTACTTTGATTCAGACATTGCAGCACCAAGGCTGATACTATGCCAATGCAACCATCAATGTATTCATCATTGATGGCTATTCCTTGGACAAGGGAATCATCTTGCGGATTCCTGGTCATTTGGTCTTGAATGTATTTGCCAGGGCTACGTTATTGTGAATAATCCTAAAGAAGAATGGATTGGTGGTGAGCTCCAATTCAACCTTGGGTCTGGGTCTAATTAATGGGAATCTAGAAATCAGGACAAAAGAACATACTGTTTGGAGAGACTTGCAAGTTTTCTTCAAGTTGCCTACAGGTCTGGCCCACATACCTTATGATTCCTTGAATGACCAGGGTCAAGAAGGTCTGGGCTACACTTTGGTCACCTTGTATAAGGGTAAAATCCTCACTGGTTTGAGATTGCACAAATAACTTTCCTTCATTGACCCATTATCCTGTAGCTTCATCACATTGTTCTATATCCATTTCTCTCCTTTGCTCCTCCACCTTTATCATCCTTTTTAATGATCTGCTTGCATTCAGTTCCTATCCACCTTATGCTCTGTTTCTGCTTTCTTTCTGTGTTGCTTTAGCTTTCAGTATCATAGCACTGCTCTCAATTTATAATATTGTTTTTGTTTAGTCTTCTTCTGCATGTTTGAATCTCTACAAGGCCAAAATGAAATAAGTTGCTTTATTTTTGAGGACATAACTCTTACCAGGAGAATTGAACGGTCGTGATCTGACCTGGAGGTCTGCTGGACAGAAAGGTCAAAGATGATGGGTGTAAAGCAAAAATGAGACATGGCTGCTGACTAACTCAGGAAGGCAAAGTCTAATTTCCAAAGCACAAAGCATCTATATTTCTATTCTTCGTCTGATTCCTCAGTGTTTGTATTACCTGCTAAAGTGCCTTCAAGTAAGCCTACTGCCTCAAAGCTCTTGTCTGTATATCCATTTCTATTCTCCACCCAATCCTCCAAGTTCCTATCCATCACCAACACTAGAGACCTGTGGAATCCAGAGAAATGAAGGTTAAAATGGGTTATTTGGTCTGATCAAAAAGCCAAGATGTCCAGGGAAACAAGATCAACAGCTCCCTTTTTGTAGAATTCAAAAAGGAGTATGACACAAAGCACATCACCTTTGTTGACATGACCATCAGTGCAGACATTGATATTAATGATGAAACCACTGAAAGGAGAAGTGGCACTGGAGTTGTCCAAAGTGAGCTGAGAGACTATAGCTTCTAGTCTATGAGAGGCGTCAAGCAGTCTGCTTCTGATCTAGAAAACCAGTCAGCTAATAAGGTTACATACCACACACTTGATGACCCTAAGAACAGGTTCAAATATGAGCACTCACAGTCTGGCACCTTCTGGGTCTTCTCAGACAAAGTCAGATTCATAAGGAAAGTGCTGGGTAATGTTAACATTGCTGATTGTTTTGAAGTAGAAGGGATGGCAGTTTTTGGGCATTTTGTGTCTCTTTGGATTCACATTAACCTTGAAAGCTCCATCAAATTTAGTCACTCACTTCAGTTCCATATTGGTTGTAATTAGTCAAATGAACAGCAGAGAATCATTTGAGAGGGGCAGTGTCAGATTGCTCCTGGAAATTGAGGTTCTACAAGTTCGATCTTATTGGTGATGGCCTCATTGAGATGTGGAAAAGCATCTCCAAGTCCAGTCACCAAATGCATGACCATCTCTCCTTGTGAGTCTTCAATGTGAAGCTTGGATCTGGTTCAAGGTAAGACCAGCTTGGGGAATCTAAGAAATGATAACATACCCTTCAAGAACGCTAGTTTGAATCTGCTATGCCCAAATGGAAATTCATCATCTTGAATGCTTGGTGTCTGTGACAGTGAAGGACAACAATGTGATTTCTATGGTGAAATAGGCTCAGATTGGGCACGAATCCTTTTGGCTGGAGGTGAAATGGAGAATAATTAATCAGGGACCTTGTTCTTTTCCATGGTGATGGGCTGGGCATCTGTAATTCTGCGGGCGTGGTCTGGCTGAAGTTTGATGGGAAAATGGGAACAGGAAGAGCATTTTCAAAATTTTTCAGAGAATGGATGGCTTCATTGATAGGCTGGGAAGAAGACTCCTCAGAGTGAGCATTTATAAAACTCAAGACAAGTGGCAAATGCTGCTTGAGAAGCCTGGTCATATCATTGGAGAATACCACAGCATTTTCCTCCATGGCAGCCAAAAATTGGGGGTGCTTGACATGCAGGTTTCTGCCCCAGAAGATGCAAAAGAAAAGCAGCCACCACAGCTGCTTTCTTAGTAAGCAAACAGCCACCGCGGCTGCTTTCTTTGTAAGCAAGAACTTTTCTGCAGAGTCTTCCACACCCTTGCTTTGCTGTGAATTTTTTGAGATCTCTTCACCTTTCTAATCACCAAACATTGGCACATTTTTGCCACATGTCAAAGGACAAAGAATCGTGATGTGTTGAATTTTTTACAGATGAAATTTCAACACTGGAAAAATCTGGTGAAACAGCCATTGGTGAGCCCCTTCATTGTTTCATCTTGACATTTGCTGATCCTTATCCTATAGACACATTGTAATATTATTTAAATTGCAGTCCAACGACTGAAAATCATCAGCACTGGAAATGAGGATGGCAAAAACTGTGTGTTCAGGCCTGCTGACCTTCCGAGACTGCTAATTTATGCTTGCCAGTGATTTAGTATTGAAGAGTGTTGGACATCCAGCTGGAGTTGGCCTGGTGACATGACTTTCTGCCCACAATTGGCTTCAGCCAGTGGATGTTGGATTGATAGAGGGAGGAAACTGAGCATTACCTCAGTGTCAATGTCTGACTGCAGACACCATTCTCTCATGATTGGGATTGGGAATGGCCTGGTCCTCAGCCACTTCATGGCTGAAAGGTAGTCCGACTCCTAGAGTCTGTGCGCCTTGGAAAGGATCTGGGCCAGGATGGCCATTTCCATTCCCATTGCCTGGAATCGTCCTAGGAGATTGATATGCTGAGAGTGGTGGGAGAGCCTGAGCTGCAAGAGATGGCTGAATTGTTGGCTGTATACTGGAGCTTGGGGGTGGTGCTGAAACATATGGGGTTTGTTCAAGACCTGGAAGTGGGACAATGCTTATTCTGCTTAGAACACCGCACAGAAACTGGGTGTCATTGAGCTGAACCTGGTCAAATGCAATGAGGACATGTGGTGAAATTCAAGAAATAATAGTTTTGAGGATGCTAGCATCATTCAAAGGATCCATAATGAGTGCTAGAAAGAGTGGAATTTCTCGTCACCTGAATATATTGTATCCACAGCTGAACCCTGCCAATAATGTTTTAACGGAGACACATAAGAACTTATAAGAATAGGTGCCGAGATCGAGGTGCCTGTGCGCAAGTCCAAAAATGGGTTCTGGGCCGAAACCCCACGGACCTGAATCATGACCGTGTGATGACCTCGGCTTTGTGAGTTGACAGTTTACAGTTGCAGGTTGTTGCTTCACTATCCTCTTAGAACACCAGTTGAACCACAGTCAAGTTGAGTATAGATTCTGAGAGTTGTAATTTACAACGAGAAATGCTCTTATACATTTTTATCAGGGCAATTTTCATTGTTTATTCAACTGACAGGGTGAAAATCCACTTTGAGGCGACTGTTCACAGGTCAATTTTTGATCAGCGCTGGGAACGAACATGTGATCCATGTGCTTGCACGTCAACTGGTAACTGACAGGTTGCGTCATACTGGAAACTGGTCCAGGCTGTGTACACAGGATTTGGTAAGAACAGCGTACAATATCACTGCATACTACTGCATACTACCATAACAGATAAGGCTTAGAGCCATCATCTCATGAGATTTTGATCGTTCTCATAGGATCCCATAAGATCAGAGACAATCTCACACAATTGAAAAGGGAAATCATGCATGAAATGGTATTCAGTCTCCCAATCTTGAATTATATAACTCTTGAAAAACATTTCCGAAATGACGACAACAATAAGCAAGTGCATGAGATCAAGCAGAGACAACAGAAGCATCATCAGAGTGGCCCAACCATTGCTGGACTTCAGCTTGCAGGCCTGTTAGAGGTCCAAGAGCTAGATCAATGGTCAGTGGCTCAACCAGAAACCTTGTTAAGATGAGGAGGTGGACCAGTCTGACCCACCCAAGATGTTGAATCTTCACCTTGGGGGTTGTTTGCCATCTGCGACTCTCTGACCCTGTCTAGATTCAAGCCCTCCCAATCGATGCCATACACCTCCAGTTCTTCATCAGTCATGTCAAGCTGATGCCCATGAACACCATGAATGTAGCTGTCGAAAATGAACATGTCATTGGGAGATCTGTTGGCAGAGCCACGAATCTGAATACAATGCTCATTCCAGCCTTGCACGAACAGAGCCAAGTGGTCATTGATGGTGCCCAGGAAGAGATGGTGAAGCAGCCAGAGATGATGCTGGTCGTTGATATCCAGGCCATGACAAAGTTCGAGGATGTTGAACATAGAAGCCCAGATATGACCCACTTGAGCTGTAACATCAACCCAGAGCCTTTTGATCCATACATTGTGTACACTTCTAGAAGAGATTTAGCTCACATAGATCTAATGGAGAAGGATTAACATGTATCTTCCCCAAATATAAGCTCCATGAAGATGAGGAAAGTGGTCCTCCATCCATTGCGCTAATAGGGCACCTTTTGGTGGGGCTGTCAATGCAGATGGAATCCTTCAATAGATCAAAATGATCTATATATCAAAATCCCAAACTACAGTGTATAAGGGGTCCTTCGGACATAGGGTTCCTTCGGATCAACTTTTTGGAGCCTCTGATACCTGACCATTTGGCCTAAGAGCTGGCATATACCAAGAACAGTATAATACTGACATGGCATAAAAGTCTGATGGGTGAGGCAGCACTCGAGCTCAAATGCTGAGGCAAATTGTGCATTTTCGGCCGTGATCAACTTTTTGGGAACATATTATGCAATAAATTGAGTCCCGCCAGCCGCCTCCCATTTTCTCGACATTCATTTTACATATACATCGGCATGTGAGCCTTAATCTGGAAGCTCCGGGGCAAGGGACCGACCGTAGAGAGAAATTGAGCCGCAAGGCGTGACATTTTGGTTGTCATGCCCTGCCAAATTACGCGTTGTCCGAAGGAGCCCTGGGAGTGACAAACAGTGACACATTCCATTTGATTTTTCCTAGCCTCAAATTGGGGTCTTCTGTGCATATAAATGCCCAATCTTGTTCATTATTAGTCTATCTTTGGTTCCTCAAGTTATATTTGCAAGGGGAGCAGAGAAACCAATCAAATTGAGATCCCGGATAGTTTGTCTGAAGGAGCCCTTATACACTGTACACACCAACTCTCTTTTAACACCCTGAGTATTTTGGGAAGCTAATTGAAAGTAGAAGGCCTTTTCAACGAAGTTGTAAGGTTCTGTCCTCATATCACTTTGTCTCTCGCAAAAAGAAACTTAACCAAGTTCACTTGATGGTGAACCTCACACGGTTTGTGTAAATGGTTTTAATTCCAAAGGAATATAGAAGGTTTGTTTGCAGGGCTACTGCTTCAATAGGTTTTTACACCAAGGGTTTTGTTTGAAAACAACACAATTTTTACTGCATCTTAGATCACAATGTCTTCATGTACACACTAGCACTATCACTGGGTTTGTACCTCGGATCACCTTGTCCTCACCCACCACAATAAAATGAGATAAAAGTTCCACTACACTCCAGCTGTAAGCTTAGAGTTTCGTGGGTGACAATTTCTGATACAAACACTCTAGCTTTATACAATTTCTACAAGATTCTAAAGTCCGCTTGGTTGATCATACAATCCCGTTTGGGATGTTGTCGCATGCTTGGTGTTCCGCATTGGGCATTACTGAGTCGACCGCCAGGTCTGGGCTTTCCGTATTGGGACGGCTGATATACCGTCTGCCCGATTCGGTGATGACATCTTCACGTTCTTCCCAGTCCGTCGACTACACTGAGTAAAGCTGATCCACTTATGTTTCATCGCTTTACCTGTCCTGGCCTACGGTTGCCTTGTACTCAGCTCTACTCGCGTATCCCTGACTTGAATATACTGTATCAGTAATTATTCGTGACTTTCCTGTTTATCAAAGGTCCCAACATCTCTCAGGTTTTCCAACGGTCTCTATTCGCTGCGCCGCGGTCTGCAGTACGATATTTCGACTTTTCTCTTTTTTTCAAGGTTCCAACATTTTGCGCCTCTTCCACCGAAAGCTTTCGGTCGCTTCATCTCCTAAGGTACGATATTATTTCGACTTTGCCTTCATCAAAGGTTCTGACATCTTTCTAAAGCGCTTTTTTCACTCTAGCCGAGTACGATATTTTGACTGTCTCCTAAGTAGTATGTTGTACTGAAATTCTGTAGCGCAAGCTGGTCAATCAAGTGGATCCTTTCACTGAATTATTGTGTCTTAACGCAGTGAAACAGCAGAATCGAGATCATTTAGCGAAAGAGGAAAGAGAGAACAAGGAAATCTGATTCGAGAAGAGCGACATCATTATGAAAGCAAAATTGACCAACTTGCTCAGTACCAACAGCTTGACAAGGTCAAGCAGGAGTTGAATACCAAAGTTCTAGCGATTCAGGTATGTGACCTTCATGGCTGCCTTGTCTTGCCAATGTCTTGCCGTTTTTCAACGTCCCTACCAGCGAGAACTCGTGGAAACTTTGGAGAAGATAGCACTTATCAAAGGCACCTTGGGTCGATGACCATACATTGGGAGAGACCATTGTGGTGTTTTCGCTTCTGATTTTTGCGAGACATCTTTTCTACACCTAGAATACCCAGATTTGAACGGTAATGTTATTTATGCGGTATGAAGGTCATGTCATTCCCAAGTCATTCCTGGACCAAGAGATGCGATTGACTCGAAGCAATTTCGAAGACACCGGCATCAGTCGTCTCATCGTCGACGGTCAGATCAATTTTACAGCTCTTTCCTTGCCCTGTAAGAAATCCATTATTTTCTGTAAGACTCGCGATAATCTTTGTGTCAGGCATCAAGATAAAGTGAAGATAATATAAATATTGTGTCGATAGAGTTTCCAAAATTTGAAGACTTGTCTGCCAATTATGAAGCTTCCAACCTTCAAGTGTGTGAAATTCCAGCAGCTCTCAAAGTGTTCGATATAGATGTCAACAAGTCTAAGGATGCCCAGAGTAACTTGAGTATCATATGATAACCTATGAAAATCGTACTGTACGTACATACAGAGAACCGCGATCTACACGTAGGCCGTAGTATTCTGGAGCGACAAAAGTCGACATATGTGGTCACCATAGCGAGTAAGTAGTTGCCATGAGTGATGGATGGATGTGAGTGGCGCAGCAGAGTAATTCCCGGGGATGTTCCAAATCCAGCGTAAAGCCAAATCGGGAGTATTTTGTAAGCAAACCTGATCAAAATTCATCGCAGCCATTTTTAAAGTCCGCTGTATCAGGCTCTGTTAACATTCTAAAATTGTACTCTCTACTAGCAAGAACTTTGAACTATATTTTCTACTTTTTACTGTCAACTTCCCAGTTGAACTTAGACTTGGGGTGCCTGGTCGTACATCCCAGCTGTCACATGACAACATCAACAACTTGTCAAGTTGCTACTTTCTGCTTTCAAGGTTGGCATTTGGAAGGTCCGAAGCAGTGTTTAATGGTGTGAACATGACACAGCCACTCATCGCTCAATAAATATAACTTTTAATCGAAACATGCAGCTTGGCTGTCCTGAGCGCCACAATTCTGCAATTGATGCTTCTCACTGATGTCCGGTGTCATTCAATAGCTTGGGTGCCGACCAAACCAGTAAAATTGAAGTCAGAGCGGCACCTCCGACTTTTACTGGGTGTTACCAGAGGTAGCGACTTTTATTGAGTTGTACCGACGCTGCCGTACGCGTGTCCCGCCTTCTCCTGAGGCACGCCACATGCCGCCACAGCTGAGCGACATCACCGTGATTACGTGTTGGTTCGCTCTGTCGCGGCCCAAATGATTCCAGAACACAAAGAGGACTTGTGCTCTGGGATCATTGCAGACTCTTTGCAGTAGCCTGAGAGTGTGTATCATATCAATGAGCTGCGCCACAGTAATTGTCAGTGAACGAGAGATCTGAAAAATCCCCAAAACTGCAGTATATAGATGGCACTGGGCCCTTCCCGACTTGTCTGAATGATAGATAATCAATCCAGTCAAGGTTTCGAGTGACAGTTACTATATTATTTAAGCTGGTGAGTCACAGGGCACATGGGCATTGTGAAGAACTTCAAGATGGGTCCTGAAGCTCAAGGCTTGAAAAATTCTTGTCAGTCAATTATTGACATTATTTACGAGGGAGCAATGTGCTTCAGGATCATTTCTCTTCATGGTGCATCGGCCCTGAACCCCAGTGAGAAGTCAGTTGATTCCCATCGATATCAGTTGATTGTGGTCGATACCTGTCGATAGCCGATACAAATCCATCAGAATCGATACAAATCCATCAACGTCCATAGGAAACCGAATTTCGCGCGTCCAATGGATTACCATTGGTTGCCATCGATGTCAGTCGATTGGGGTCGATTAGTCTTGCAGGCCCATGTATGAATCGATATAAATCCACTGAAATCCATATATTGCAAGGCCAATGATACATGAAGTACATAGCAGACATACGTACAGACCAAGTCCATCAACCAAAGCTGCTACCACCAAGTCTCATCGCATGAGGTTCTGTCCGCTGTCAATGTATATTAGGAGCAAGTAAACTGGATTCATAAAAGGACATACCGGGTGAGCGATCCAGTATTGTCCACTAGCTCTCGAGTTGAAGCTGAAAAGAACAGTGAGCATCGGCTGGCGTAAAATGGACAGGAAAAATGTACCTGGGTAACCTGACGAGCAGCTAAAAGAGGCTACAGCCAAGCGATAGCTTGAATGAGAGGTAATGGGAGGAAGGAGAGACCATGCGATAGTATAGAATGTGAGCCATCGGAAGAGGCGAATTGAACGAAGCTGACCTACTTTTTTACCGCAACTGCCGACCCAACCTGTCACCATGAGCATCCAAGGGATCAAGAGACTTGAAATGTGCAGAAAATAGACCAGGGTGACGCTGTAATCGCGGCAAAATGAGCGGCTGTTTTCGGGAACAAGCGAATTGACGACTTGCCTGCTGTCGAGCACGAATCCAACGCTCTCAGTACAGTCTAGACGTCTTTCAGGGGTCCTAGAGCTGCGAAGAAAAGAAATTGCTCCTATACCGAGCGAGAAATCTTGAAATTGGCCGCAAATCTCAACCGGCCTGTTGGTGGGGTAATAATGGAGCAAATGGGAAGTAAACTGGGACACTGACTGGAATAAATCATAGGAAGAGTCCTATGCAGAAAGAAAATACCCTGAGCGCGGTGTACAACAATGAGGACGATGGTTGGTGGTAGCGAGCAAGAGGGCACTGTGGGAATTTGATCATATTCATTTTTTTTACGCAAGTCCATCGAAAAATCAATCTGAATCAATCAATGCCAAGAGGCATGCGATCAATCTTTTCCAGACATCAGGCGATAAGTTTTCAGAGGGCCCCCCCCCTCCCCACGTGAGCTGTCAATCAATGACAGCCGGTGACGTATCCAGGCCAGAAGTCGTCTTTGAGGTCGTTCAGTACCTTTGAGCACATTTTGAGCATCCTGAAGCACCAGGGACCATGTAAAATATCTTCAATGCTCTGTATTATCAATATTTCGAAGTTTGGGTCGATTCTCTGGTTTGCTCCATGTCGCGGCTCTCGGAGACAGCCCCGATCCGCGATTAGCTAAGCAGGATACTCGAAGAAAGAATAGCAATCAGAAGTTGTTCCCTTGATGCTAGCACAACAATTTTGCTACCAGTCAATTGCCCATAGTGCATTCTGGGGTAGTATCTCTCTTCACGAAAACAATCTGTGAATATCTGGAGGAGTTACACAAGTTCTACAGATTTTGACGATAAGTTTTGCCATCAATCCCCATAAGGAAATGATGGGGGGCCCCTCCAGCCGCCTGACGTCTCGGACTTATCGGCCGCATGCCTCTTGATCAATGCCATCTGTATCTGTTGACCTCTGTTGACTCGCCCGGCGGATACTCAATCGATCAGGATCGACTGGAATCTATTCCGAATCGGTCAGAATCAGTCGCTCAACCAAAAATCGACCAAAATCCATCAGAGTCAACCAAAATCGACCACAATCCGATGACTTCTCACTGGGCCTGAACCTTTCCGGTCAGGGTCCGCAGTCTGTCAGCTTGACCAGACACTTTGAAGTAGAAAGTTGTTGAAGGTTGTTGACGGAAAAATACCGTCATACTTTTCAACTAGACTGGTTCTATTCTTAGCCACTGCAGATAAGGTACCGCCATCAAAGCCACCATGTGCTGCACTCTTTTGGCTCCCACTGTGACCCTCCATGTCGGACGACTCTGAGAAAGACCTCGAAAATGGCTTGGATCGCGAAGGAGCCTCCCAAGCAGAGCTTGCCCCAGAAGAGGCTATTGTCCACCGCTGGGGAAATCTGGGTCGAATTTTTAAAAGATTATTTGACCATGGCGTCGAAGCTAGAGGCGTCGAGCGTGTACCCGAAAACGAGCGCGAAAACACGAAAATCTGGAACAATCTACTCCTGTGGTGGTCAGTCAACACTGTACTGACCACAATTCCAATTGGTGTCCTAGGGCAAGAATTCTTTACCCTCAGCTTCCCTAACACGGTCGGAGCGATATTGGGATTCGGTGCCCTTGGAGCAATTGCAACATCCTTCATAGCAACTCTGGGGCCCCAAACGGGACTTCGAACTATGATGATAAGTCGATACTCGAGTGGTTATGTGGGAGGAATCGTCTACTCTATCTTGAATATCGTCACTCAGTACGCAATTCTCGGCTCATTTGCAACTACCGTCCTTACTTACTTTCAACCAGACTCGGTTTCAGTGTGACTGCGGTTATTCTTGGTGGCCAAACTTTGGCAAACTTGAATCCCGGAACATTGCCACTTGCGGTCGGTGTCCTTATCATTGGTCTTTGCAGTTTGATTCCTTGCTTTATTGGGTACAATATGGTGAGTGCTTTTCTTACATAGATCCTGCTTTGCTCATGAGGTTCGACTAGGTCCACGTCTACGAGCGGTACGCGTGGATTCTCATCACGATTGTCATGTTCATGCTCTGGGGACTTGGAGCCAAGGCCGGATTCGACATCGGAGCACAGAAGGCTAGCCAAGACACCGGAAAAAGCTTTTCTGCTGATATTCTGAGTTTTGGCGGGATTGTATTTGGCTCTGTTAGTGGCGTAAGTACAATCCTTGCCATTCAAAATTTTCACCAAACCTTGTCGATAGTGGGCTCCGGTTGCAGCTGACTACAATTGTCGCTTGCCCGCCGAGACCTCGTCAATGCGAGTCTTTATCCTCACGTTTTTTGGTCTTTGGATACCGATTTCCTTCGTCGAGATTCTTGGGGCAGCGCTGATGACCATCACGAAACAAGAATACGTCGATGCCTTTGCTGAGGGATCGACTGGCGGACTGCTGGCCCAGGTTCTGTCCCCTTGGGGCGGATTTGGCAAGTTTATCCTTTTCATTCTGGCATTTTCCGTTATGCAAGTACCCGATTTTCTGGGATGAGCAAAGTACTGATGAAGATAAACTCAGAGCGAACAACGTGCCCAACACATACTCTGCTGGACTCTCAATTCAAGCCCTTGGACGTCCTTTTGCCCTGGTTCCACGGTTTATCTGGACCTTTTTGGTCTTTGTGATTTACACAGTCGCGGGTATCGCCGGTCGAGAGCACTTTGCTGAGATTCTCAGGTTTGACTTTTGAGTTATTTTTATCGCTGACTGAAGGTCTTCTCAGCAATTTCCTGAGTATTTTGAGCTACTGGACAGCCTTCTTCATCGTTATCTCGGCGGAAGAGCATTTCATCTTCCGAAGACCTGGTGGCGCCCTTGGTGGGTACAACCTTGAAGACTATGATTCTCCAAAGCGGTGAGAGACTCAAAAGTTTCAGCTTTCCGGGTGACTGCTGAATCGTGATCAAGTCTCCCCATGGGTATTGCTGGATTGCTTGCAGCCGGATTCGGAGTTGCCGGTGCAATCACTGGAATGGCTGGTTCGTCTTAAAATTTTCTGCCTTTTGCCTTGGCCCGAAACCGTACAGAGGTGTGGTACACCGGGCCTATTGGTGTCCTTGCTGGGACAGAGTTCGGTGCAGATCTTGGATTCGAAGTAGGTCGTACTCTTGACAAGTTGGCTCCTGTATTGATTTCATTTATTAGCTTGCAGCAGCCTTCGCAGGAATCACTTACCCTCCTTTAAGATATCTTGAGATACACTTTACTGGGAGATAATTTGAGGGTAGAGGTTCTGTTCAGGTCTGGGGGTAAAATATGACTGTTGTAAAAGTAAGGCATCTACTTGAGGAAGTTCCCGAATGGGGGGAATGCACCCGGTTCGTCAACGTTGATTCAAGAGAAATCGGCGATGCCAGCAGCTTCGCTGGAAGGTTCGTCCAGTCCCTGGATAGTGCATACTTTATAGTGTTGCCCCATGAAATGCGTCACTGTCAAGACGAACATCTGTTCGTACCTGGTTTTGGGCGAGCTCAAGCTTCGGATGCGCCTAGACTGATTTGAAAATACTAAGAGCTACAACTGGACAGCTTGTGGAGGTCAACTATGGGGAGCGAAAAATCAAAGAATTAGACTCCTCGACTGATCATTTCAATCCTGGCGGTATTGTTCCCGGTGCCTTTCGCGAGAGGCATGAAGGATCGACAAGAACTTCGGTAACTTGTCGGTTACTCACTTTTGACCGAGATGCCGCGGCGCGTTGGCTGATGTAGCTCTTAGCTTGCACTGTCACCTTCGCTTCCAGTCACCGAGAAACTGCTGTTATCAACCCTCATTCCGGTCCGATGAATCCACCCTGCCCCACCAGAAGGAGATTAGGCGCATCACAAGACCAGCTTCTGCGATAGCTGGCAGTCCGAGTCGGTTGACCAAGGTTGACCTGCTCCAAGCTCCTTCATGTCGAGATTACCTGCTCCAGAGAACCCCACGGTTGCTGCTATCGAGAGCTCAGGCCTCAAGAAGGACCACAGCGACAGCGAGCTCGCAGTCCGCAAACCAGGCAGTGCTCCAGCCTTTATCTCTTCCATATCAAAGGACGAGCCGTTAGTGACCAGACGGGAGTTATGGAGCTATTATCGTATGCATTTCTCCCATTTCCTCCTCATTCATTAACTCGGATCATAGTCTATTATAATGGCGACAATGTGAGCTATTTCGCGATGAACCAGTCCTTTCTAACATGGATGGCAGGGTGTCGGTCCCAATGGCTATTCAATGACACTGTAAATTCATGATTGTCGATTAGTTTCCCGAGCTCATGTTCTTTCTAGGTTCCAATCGCTGGCCACCCAAGGTTCCAGTCCATGATCCATTTCCGCTCTACCGACCTAACGGCCGTTTAGCTGGCTTTGACCCCATTAAAGGACCTGGTTCGTCATGTAGTGCAGCCGATGCTTCTGGACAGTGTGTTGTCCCCTGGGCTGGAGGTACCAAATCGGTTTCCAGCGTCGTCCTCGTCTCAAACGGAGTCAGCTTTACGGTAAGTCGCGTCTTGTCCCAATTCCTCCTTATCTCAATCTTTTGCCAGATCATGACGCTTATCTTTACCACCATTGGGTCTGCTTTCGTCTCCCACTTTTGCAACTTGTACTCAAGCTCCACACAGGTCTGCTGCAGACTATGGAACATTCGGTCGCTGGCTTTTATTCGTCATTACTGTAGTATGTCTCGGTTGACTGTCATGGTTATCTTGGAGTCTGAGTTGAGGGACTAGATATGTTGGACAGCACAATTCTCAAGTATGGCCTTGACGAGTGAGTTTCTTATCTCAGCAAGCATCTGTGCTGATTCTTTTCCAGCACCCCAACGATGGCCAGTCGCAATGGCTCTCTATATGATCGGTTTCATTTCCTATGGCGCGACCTTGGTCTTTTACGCTGCTATCTTCCCGCGTCTGGCTAGGAATACTCCTCACAGCCGTGCATTGCGAGAAAAATACGAAACGGGAGAGATAACTAGAGAAGAATACGAGATGGAAGAGAGCTTGGAGAAGAACCGGATCAGCAACATCAGTACGGTGAGTATTGCCTCGTTCGCTCTCTGCCTGTCTAAGCTTTTGATAGACTCACTCAAACATCGGTTACATCGCGACCCTCTGTCTGAATCTTTCTATTCTGTTGCCTCTCAAGGATAATGCCAAAGTCAATAACTACACGCTAGTACTGTATGTGTCACTGTCCTCCTTTCGTTGTGTCAACTGAACTTTTTCATCCAGAACAAACGCATATTGGGTTGTCACTGGTATCTGGTGGTGTTCGTCATCTAACTGGTCTTCGGTTCAGCCTTTGCTTACCTCCTGCAGTCATATATCAGCTGCCACGTCCTGGTCCTCCGATACCCAAGGGTGAACATTATCTTACCATAGGTTGGAGACAGATCTGGGAAGCGCTCAAGCAATACAAGAAGCTTCCCTATACTTTCATATATCTCTTCTCATTCTTTCTTCTTGCCGATGTGAGTCGCTTTCTTCTGACCAGCATTTCATTCTTAAGCTTATACAGGGTCTCAACACGACTGGGACTCTGGTCTCTATTTGCCAAAACGAAAAGTTCCAATTCAGCTTTTTGTACAACACGTATCTCGGGCTCTCTCAGGCTATCACCTCGACTGCCGCGACGCTTGGATTCTGGTACATCCAACGGTACTGGAAGATCCCTACAAAGAAGATGGTATGTCCTTGATATCACTAGAACTTCGCGGTTGATCCATCGTCTTAGTTCATAGTGACAAACGTCGTCACGATTATGATTCCACTCTGGGGCATGATCGGTATCTGGACGGACAAAATTGGGTATGCTTGCTTACCGTCTTCTGTTTTCACTCCTGATATCCTCTTCAGCTTTCACAATGTTTGGGAATTCTGGCAAGAACTTCATGGGGCTGCATAATCCTCTCTTGACATCTGCTTTAGGTTCTACAATGTCGTTTTTGGATTGTTCCAGGCGCCGTATTATGCTTTCTCGCAAACGATGATGGCCGAGTTGACCCCGCCTGGATTCGATAACATGGTATTTAAAAGCAGTTGTTGAAGTTTTTCTTGTATTGACCTTGATCTGTAGTTCTTCGGTCTCTTTGGACTCTCGAACCGTGCATCGTCGATGATTGGGCCCAATGTCATCCAAGCGATAATAGATCGTACTGGGAACAATTGGCAAGGCTTTCCTTTCCTTTTCGCTTTGTGTGCCTGTGCCAGTTTGGTGATCTGGTTTGGCGTGGATGTAGAAAAGGGACGAAGTGATGCTGGTCAATGGGCTGATGAGATCTCTAATGCTCAACGGGACGGGGATAGCGATACCAAGGAAGAATGATCAAGACGACCGAATTCAGAGGGATATTCAAAGCTGACTTTGTATTTATGGTTTATCGACTTTGATTGAGTGACGCAAAACTCGAAACTTTCAGAATTCTCATGGATTCATGCAGGATAGAAGATGGTACATTGACACAATAGGGTCTACAAGATACATACATGCTAGAGGAAGACAAAAACTGAAGTGATGCAATGAACAAAGTCGCTACAGATCTGCGATCTGGGCTGGTGTGATCTGACAGGACAAGTCTCCGCTTCGCTGATTCCAGTCGTAATCCGGATGTAGTAGGTTTCGTCTGTCGGAGCTTGGTTGACCTGGACCATCATTGACGACAGGAGCAGCTCTGCGCATCGAAATGGACACTCGTCAGATTCCAACGGTCCCGGGACTTCTTTCCTAGCTTCGTGATCTTGTCGAAGTCCTCGTTCGCGCCAGAGGTGTCTGGACCGTCGGTCCTAGTTTAATTCCGGACTGAACAGGCTCAAGAGCTCGTGAGGTGACAATAGAGCAAGGCCGACATTGGTGTGAGGTTCCACTGATCTCGAGAGACAAAGGGAACTTTTTATCTTATCTGCAAAAAGATCTACTCGGCGTTTTCCGAACTCGCCCAAGAAAAAAAGATCAAAGTGCATCTCCTTGTCCTTCCACCCGAGGCCGTGAATCCATTACTGGCCTCGTCTCGACGAAACCAATAGCTTGATCCGGTCCAAGTCTCCACTCCCAGACAGCCATTATGTCGAGGCTGCGAACCCGACAGAACTACACAGAATATTAATCCAAACAACCGCTCCACGGAATGTTTCCATTCTTGCCATCCGCCAGTCTATCGAGCTCGCTGCCTTGATCAATCCAGACAAGAAAACTCACAGGTTTTGTTCTCATTTTACGCCTCGGATCCACGTTTCCGCTGGTTTCAGTAGTAGCTAGCTCTGACGCAACTGCACTGCTATTCAAATTCTTAAGTCATACCTGGAGACGTGACACTGCTACGGTACACTGCTCTTCTCTGTGCCTCTCTAGACCATCCTAAAGATTTCAGAACCAGTGGTGGCACGATTTCATCGAAATCTGTGTGACCCAATTACCGAATTGGGAAACAGCGGAAGGAGGGGCAGGAAAGCAGCAATAGAAGGAGTAGAAGGAGGAGTAGAAGGAGTAGAAGGAGGAAAAGGAGGAGTAGGAGGAACAGTAGGAGTAGAAGGAGGAGGAGCAGCCGTAGGAGGAGGATCACGCCAAGAATGGCAACTTCTGGACGAAGTAGGAGGAAACTGAAATAGGAAGAGGTGAATTGTTCTGCTCCATTTCTCAGACTTTTCTGATTTCCGTGGCCGCAGAACGTGGACGTCAAGGTTGTCATCCGATTCTCTTCAGAACCAAATCGCAGCCGTCTGAAGAAAAAAAGATCGGTTACTGAAAACCTGCTGTTGTTGATTGCTAAACGAGTCAGGTTTGAACCTGGCAGGCAGGAGCCCTACATCCGCAACGTCAACCTCTACCTTTGTTCATTTGTCATGGCTATCGTTTTTCGCCGTGTCATCGCCTGGAGGCTCGGCTCTGGCGACCACACGCCTGCATTCTGTCCCGAATTTTGCCTTCAAAGTCAATTGTTCGTCAAGGGCCATCGATTGTGCCGAACTGAGGCTCTGCGGCCTCAACTTCTGCCTCTCTCCCCGATGAGGACCCGTATCAAAAGATCAATGGCGCAAGGTACCGAAGCTGTGGAGCCAAAATGCTTTTTTCTCATGGTCATCCATTTGCTCCAGCAAGGCTGTGGTTTGAAAGGTCAGGACACATTGAGAGCTTACTGTCATCGTCTCTTCTACAATGTCGAAAAGTGTGTGTGTACGATCTTTGCCATTCATCGCGAGTCCTGATGATTTGAATATACAGGAACCCCAACGAATCAACTATGCAAGCCTTCCTCGACGTCGCTAAAAAAAAGGTTGGGCTCACTATACTGTACACTTGTCATTGGGTGCGTTTCAACATTTGCTTCGGAAAATATCAGAAAATTCAATGGCCCTGCTCTTAGGGATTCCACCAATATATACAAAGATAAATGCGAACGAAATGGGCTAGCCTCTACAGTCCAACACCTTCACCCAAACTCGCCATCACCAAATAAACAATATTGACCATAATTCAGTTCCTCAGGAAGAAGCCAGCGATCTTCAACAGGAGCACTGATCCAAGCAGGAGGAGAGGAGTATCAGGTGTCTGTCCATCCAAAGTGTTAGGTCGATTAGAACCTGAATAACACGTTTATCAGTCATACCTTTCCCCTGCCGCTAGCAAAATCGACGGAATCTGGGACGACGGCAGCTGTTCGACCAAAAGCAGCGAATCTCTATTCGAGTTCGATATATCCGATAGCCTCAGGGATGCTGATGCACTGTAGACAGAGGTCTTCGTGTCCCTACTGTTTGGCCGGCGGCACCACTAGAATTCAATCGGGGCTGACAGCAGCAATCGAAACCCGCGGGGCCTTGACAATGATGATATTTGAATGAAATGAAATGGTGAGCTAATTCTAGAAGCCGCCATGGATTGTTTTCTGATCAGTAGTTCTCAGTCGCAAGTCAATGACCTTCACTGGAAGCTAAGAAAGCGAATCCAAGACTCACCTGACCCGAGGTTGCTCTTGATCTGGACTGAGCTTCGTCGACCTGTCTTTGGAGGGACAAGACGAGACTCTGGATGACTGTGCAACCTTGATGCAGAGGCTCCTGACCGCTCACCTTCCAAGCAGAGGCCAGCTCGCTCGACGGTAAGGCATCAAAAGTCCCTCTTGACAACAAGCTGATCGTGATCGCAGGCACTATGAGAGACAGGGACCTCTCCGTAGCGCCTTGTTGGAAGTCGCGCTCCTGAGGCTCCCTGATGATTTACAGGCGATCAAGCTCTTGAACCGAGAGAGCAATAAAGCAGCAATTTTTCATTCTCAAATGACAATCCTCTACTTACATCAGTATGGCCATCGGATCCAACGGGATCAGAGAATCTTTCCTGGGGTGAGCGGAATTATATGTTCATCGTCCGTTACTTGACGGTATTCTTTTGCAGAGTCTTCCTCGAAAACATCGTCTATGGTATGTCCCGGGGCTACGTTTCAAAGTCTTGCTTAATCAATACCTGCAGGAATATACCTTTGTGTCTTCATGGGATGTTGTATCCTGCTGTGGAGAAAACATAGGTCTCAAAACTCGAATCAATATTATGTCCTTGTTACCTCTGGGTTAATGTTCATTCTCATAACCATTGTACGTATCAACTTTTTCAAATTTGGGCAACATGCTCATCTTTGAATAGCGTGCCATTCTTGATACCACACGTTGCATTGTTGCCTTTGGTAAGTTTTTGGCTCACGAGTCTCGGCGCCGTTTATTTACCTGGTTCGTCAGCCCATGATACCTTGGACTTTGGTCCGCCAAATACCAAGATGTTGACTGCCACCAATGCCGCTTGGTTGTTCGTCACGGCTGTCGGTGATGCATTCATCATTTATCGCACTTTCATTGTTTGGAAGCGCAACTGGTATGTCATCGTCCTACCAACAATGCTCTTCCTCGCCAACATTGGTACGATTTCCTTATCCGTCTGGTTCTCATTTATTGATCACCAGGCCACAGCGAGCTCGATATGGCTCATCTATTCAATCGTCAAATTCGATCCCGAAGCACCGATTTTTGGAGAGATCACGAAATCCGTGGATGCTTTCATCTATCTCATGCTCTTTACCAACCTCATATGCACCAGTAAGGCTCATTACGATTCTTCATCACCTTACTGACTACATTTTTGGATAGGTCTCATCTCATACCGCATCATAAGGGTTCGTCAGAGCGTGTCAGGTTCAGCCTCAGCTCAGAATGGAACTACATCTACATCCAAGATTGTGTCCATTATCGTCGAGTCGGGTCAGTATTGAACGAATGGATGAAATTTGAAGGTCAAACTGACGTTCCAATGAAACAGCCGCTATCTATACCTTGATGCTCATCGGTCAACTCATAACCGATCGCTTAGACAGCTTTTACAGCTATGTTATAGTGAATTGCGTCAGTACTTCAATCCGCTGCTTGACATCCAGACACTGACAAGTCTTTTCACAGATCCCAGCTACTATCGTATGTCTTTTGAAAAGCTCAAGTTCAGTGCTGACGATCATTGTTTGTATTGTTTCATAGGGCATCGTTGTGAGTCTGATCTCGTGCACTCTTTGACTGTTTCTTACTGTGAGTTTCCTAGTTTTCTTATATCATTATCCGCGTCAGTCGAGGTAGCTCCTTTGGTGACACTACTGTCAATGGTGGAGGAACAACAAGCGTTAGCAGGGGAGGGACGAATCACCGAGCTTTCGAGCTCGGCCCAACTCGGACCCACCGTAGAGGGATAACAAGCCAGGTTCAAATCAAGCTGGAACATACCACTCATCAGCACAGCGACATCGAATCTAGCTCCAAGGATGATGGGAATGAGATTTCCAAGTATTCTACCGCACCAGTTTAATTCGCTCTGTAATCATGTAAATTATCAGAGTCTCGAAATGAACCTCCAAGTCCATTCTTTTGACTTTGCGGAAGAGCGTTTCCGCGGGCCGAGGCGGAACAACTCTTTTCCGCGGAAACAGCTGCCAGGCTGCCCGGACCTTCTAAGTTCTCACTCACTGAACACCATGTTGGTCGTCTCGACGGCCAGAGTTACTGCTGTCGCCACGCTCCGTCTTCCAGCATGCATCTTTATTCGCCAATATAGCATTCCTATACCTAAAACATCTAAAGTCTGGAGTTCCGTGGATAAAGCTGTCGAGGATGTCAAGTCGGGCGACACTCTACTTTGTGGAGGTAATCTCTTTCTTCCTCGATTTTGTACATAAATTCAATCTTCTCTAGGCTTTGGACTGGCGGGAATCCCAGGTATGAAGCAACTGATTGACGGCCGCTCGGATTGACCAGGACCCGGAACCAGATACATTGCTTGGGGCTCTCGCGAAACGGAAGGACGTTACCACACTCACCGGAGTCTCCAATAATGCTGGAGCTGGCGATTCAGGCCTCGGTAAACTTATCAATACCAACCAGCTGGACAAGATCGTGGCCTCTTATCCCGGAGGGTACGTAGCTTGCTTTGCGTCATGGGCATGCCAGCTCATTTCTTATCTAGGAACAAGAAGTTTGAAGCATTATACCTCAATGGCCAGATATCTCTAGAGCTCGTTCCACAAGGAACCCTTGCCGAGCGAATTAGAGCCCATGCGGCCGGAATTCCTGCATTCTATACACCTACAGGCGCGAATACAGCTGTAGAAGATGGTTCGATACCCGTACGATACAACGAAGGAGGAATTAGCAAGGGTGTCGCCATACCAGGAATTCCAAAGGAGACTAAAGAGTTCGGCAAGAAATTCGTCCTAGAGCGAGCCATTGAAGGAGATGTCGCGTTTATCAGAGCTTGGAAGGTCGACGAGTCCGGAAACTGTGTCTTCAGGTGCGCTACTATCCTCTCCAAAAGAATTCCCCTGACGAACTGTGGTAAGATACGCATCTCAGAACTTCAGCACCGTCATGGCGAAGAATGCAAAGCTTACCATCGTCGAGGCCGAAAACATCGTCCCAGCCGGTAAAATATCTCCCAATGCGATCCACCTTCCTGGAATCTATGTCGACCGTATCGTGCAAGCAACATCGCCCAAGCAAATCGAATTCGTTACATTGGCGACTGATGGCAACTCGGATTCGACTTCGGCCTTGAGCCCCGAAAAGGCTGCAGCTCAGGCTCAGCGTCGACGGATTGCCAAACGCGCTGCCAAAGAGCTCAAAGATGGCTTTTATGTCAATCTCGGAATTGGAATGCCCACTCTGGTGCCAGAATATCTCGACAAGGGAATTAGCGTGTGGCTGCAATCGGAGAATGGTATTCTCGGTATGGGACCTTATCCGACGCAAGAGCAGTTGGATCCGTATGTTTCTGCTTTCTCCTGAGCATGGGCTAAATTTCATACAGTGACTTGATCAATGCCGGGAAAGAGACTGTTACCCTGATACCGGGCTCCAGCATCTTTGGTTCGAGAAATCTGCCACTTGTTTTGTGCGTCATTTCATGCTTTTTCAGATTCCAGTGAATCGTTTGCCATGATTCGTGGCGGACACGTCGATGTCGCTATCCTAGGCGTATGTGTTTTCAACCAAAGATATTTCGTCCTAGCTGACATGCATTCAGGCGCTGGAGGTGTCTCAGGCCGGCGATATTGCGAATTTCATGATCCCAGGCAAGATGGTCAAAGGTTGGTAGCCTCTTTTCATGAAAACTTTCTCACAGATGTACAGGTATCGGCGGCGCGATGGACCTTGTCTCCAATCCCGACAAAACCAAGGTTGTAGTCGTGATGGATCACAATGCAAAGGATGGCAGCCCGAAAATTCTTGAGAAATGTTCACTTCCATTGACTGGTGCTCGAACTGTGAGCACAATCATCACAGAGCTTGCTGTATTCGATGTGGACCGCAAGAATGGTGAATTGGAGCTGATTGATGTCGCTGAAGGCAAGACAGTGGAAGAGGTGAAAGAGCGGACAGGCTGCGATTTCAAGGTCCGAAAGAACCTTGGAAGCTTTTAATTGGACTCTTTCATGTACATTTAGCGCATACTACCTAAATGGACCTGGGGAAAAAAAATACTTACACCCACAAGATGGCCGAAAATGGAAACTGTGATGGGAAGGTGATGAGCGTGGAAAACGGATTGGCTGTCATTCTGTGAGGTGTAATCGCCTCTTTCCTCTTTCCTTCAACAATGTCCTCTTCACCTGAAGCGTCTTCCGACGAAGATGAAGCCACTTCTTCGCGTCGTCGAATGGGACCTTCGGTATCACGACAAGGGTCTCCTTCATCCAGGAAAGCAGTCGACGAGGCTGACGACAGTGTGACTTGCCAATGGGAGGACTGTGGAATCGTCTTCACGCACCTTCCAACGCTGATTGACCATATTCATAACCGTATGTGTCACGGAAAAATGGGTTTTACCACCTGCTCAACTTTTTCAGTTCACATTGGAGTCCACAAACCGAATTATACTTGTGAATGGAGCTCATGCCAGCGCCGTGGTCTTTCCCAGACATCCCGTTTCGCCCTCATATCCCATATTCGGTCACATACTGGAGAAAAGCCCTTCACCTGCGCTCGTCCAGGTTCGTTTGCTCCTTTAATCATTATCCTCATCGTTGAATCCTTTTTTACAGAATGCGACAAGTCATTTACTCGCTCAGATGCTCTGGCGAAACATATGCGTCTCCAGCATAATGTTGAACCACCAACTGCAGGTCGCGGTTCTGCTGCTATACTTAAGCGTAAACGAGCAGACGACTCTGCCACGCCTTCAAACATACAAACGCCACCTCCACCAGGCGTCGGAGCTACCGCTTCTGCTTCTTTCAATACCTTCAAAGTCGAAACCAGGGATAATCCAGGACAAGACCAGATATTGTACGACGGTTATCATGTCAATGGTGCTCATTCAGCCGCGTCTCGCTCTCCTTCGCCACCTCCACGAGCAGCAGGAGAAGACGACGAAGGTTACACATCTTCTTCCTCCGAATCTCTTCCGAAACACCTTGCTGAACACTATGAGCCAACGACAAACCGAATACTTGGACGGTCTCCAGAAATGGTCATGTATCTGTTGATGAAGGCCAAGCACCGGTATGCTCTCGAGCAGCACGAGTATCTGCTTGAAGAGCTCCGAGTCGCAAGGGCAGAGTTGAAGAAGCAAAAGGAGGAGAAGGACATTACTGTTGATCATGTCCTGCGTAGTCTATTTGGGTTCGTCCCGTTTCCTTTATCATGTTCTGAGCTAATTTTCACCAGCTCACAAGGGGAGGCCTTTATCAAGCCCATTCCAATGCCAGCAAACCTTCCTCCATCTCCTACCCAAGCCAATGGTTCCACTAATGGTCATCGTGGTGAATTATAATCTGTATTTCTATCGGACTTGTTAAGTATCGTTATCCTTCTTATACATACAGTAATCGTGTCGTCGTCGTGCTATGTAATTATCTCACAAACAGCTTTTTACCTCGCAGTGGTCTTGCAGATCCTATATGTCCCGTCTCTTCCTGGTACATTCGATAAGCTTCTCGCAGATGGTCTGGGGACAGTGGGCCAGTTTCTCGCCGTCTTGCTTGCACAGCTCGAGCTATGGAAACTCAGCACACGAATTTAGCCAGCAGCAACCACGGACCTTTTTCCACAATCTCGCCAACAAAGACCTTCGAGAAACCAGCGATGATTTGCGCCACAGGTCCTGATACATTCTGGCCAGTGAGTTGCGAAACCACCTAATTTAATGATGAGCTATGAATGCAAGAAACAGACATCGTGAACGCGCCTTTCTGACGCCTTGCTTTGGTAAAGCATGTCGTCTATATGCTTCGAACCTATCATACTGTGCTGGACTGAAGTTTTCCATGAGAACTCTGTAGCAGAATCAGTAAACCTTGATGGAAATAAAGATCCAAAGACATACTTGAGATTATCCTTGGATTGACTCTGCCATGATAATTGTGCAGAATAATCGTCGTCTGCCATAGCTGGAAGCATCTCGTCATCTCCATCCCCCTCATCGTCTCCTGCTGCAATCCGTTGTGGCAAAGTCATTGATGCAGCTGGTGCAGGAACATAGCTCGTCGCAGGCATACTGATCAATGAAGACAAGTCCAACGACGGAAATGAAGAACTGATACTGCTTGTCGTCGTCGTCGTTGTCGAAGGACCAGCAACCGGCTGAGAAGCTGAAAACTGACTTTGCGTCACTGAAAACTGGGTCGTTTGTGTGTAGGCGGTTAGAGGAGAGCTGATTATGCTAGGACTTGCGGTGGCACTAGCAGCAGGAGAATTGGTTTTGGTAGCATCTGCGGGCAGAGCCCAGTGAACATGAGAGAATTGGGGACTGGCTGTTCCAAGCTCCTGGGTTCCAGTCCGTGGTGAAGAGACGCTGCCTGCGCCTCTGGCCCGGGGCTTGCGGCCACGTTTCGCTCCAGTGGACGGAGCTGAACCCCCAGGCGTCGATGGCGCGCTGTAAGGAATTATTGGAGACGAGTTCATTGTCGAAGAAGAACTGAAGTATTTCAATGTAAAAGCTATTTTGCAGCTCAGCACTGAGCAGCACCTCAGAGCACCTAAATAGTCTAAGTCATGAATGGTCGAAGTCGAAATATTTGATCACGTTGCTTCGCCAACTTTTCGCACGACTTACGTAGCCTCCGCCGTCATTTCCGGTTGTTTATATTAATATATACAGGTCTATGTCGATTCTGCAGGCCACAAACAAGCCACAAATCTAAAAGATTGATTTGCTTTCCTCAGGAATCCTCAGCCGTCGCATCCTAGATCATCCAACTTGCTCAGGAGATGTTCTCTGTTGAACATATACATCATAGTTCGAAATATTAACAGTTTCGACGTTTTCGTCGAACAGCATCTTATAGTCATCGACACTCGACTTGGTCGAACTTTTGCACCGGTCACACATTTGTCACCAACTGTGCAGTTGGTCATGTGTAATAATTCCCACACTCAACTTGCCTCAACACCCCGAATCCCCGCCCACCTCACCAAAAATTCAAGATGCCCGGTGTACGCGATGTTAGGTCAGGATGCTGAATACCTCTCCAAAGAATTGTGTCTCAATATTGTTTCTGCAGCGCCGAAGCCTTTATTGCCGCATACTCCTCCCACTTGAAGCGATCTGGCAAACTAGAGGTGCCTATCTGGGTAGACCTCGTCAAAACTGGCTCATTCAAGGAGTTGGCCCCGTATGATCCTGATTGGTACTACGTGCGAGCTGGTGCGTACGCTATTATTCTTAAAAAGGTCCAATTGATTCAATGATTTCTAGCCGCTGTTGCACGACACATTTACCTACGAAAAGACGTTGGTATCGGCGCATTGACCAAACTGCATGGTGGCCGCAACCGTCGTGGAAACCGTCCATCGCATCACGCTGATTCTTCTGCCAACGTCCAGAGAAAAATCTGCCAGTCTTTGGAGAAGATTGGTGTGCTTGAGCAGACCGACAATGGTGGTCGTCGTATCAGCCAGGATGGCGTTCGTGATTTGGACCGGATAGCGACAGCTGTCGTTGAGACACAGAAGGAGGAAGAAGACGAAGACGAAGAGGTTGAGGTCGAAGACGACGAGGAATAGACGCTACCTTCTTTTTATGGTCATCTATGCCCTGAATACCATGCTCTTCATGCGACAGAAGACTACGCTCGTCGCTGGCAGCCGACGAAGTTTGCCGCGCTCTTGTTACGTATTTTGGTCATACTCGAGCCGCTTCCTCCTCCACTGGTAAAAGCTCCTTCATATGAACCGACCCAATAACGGTAAGCTGGTTACGAATTTCACAGAGGAATATATTTTATATGTCTACAGAATTGCTCGTCTTCTCGATGTAGGCTTGGTGCGCTTCCGCTTCTTTCCCTGCGTGAACGCGTTTGCGCTTTTCAGATCCCGCCCTAATGGATCCTCCTTTTTCACCTGGTAAATACGGACCTGCGAACCAATCAGCCTTGTTAATCAAGCAGAAATTAATGCTCACAATCCAGTTCTCTGAGGTAAATGCCTCGTCTAAACTCTATTAGCTGACATTTGCGACCGGAAAAGCGAACACTTACCCAAGATATCGAGAGTTGGGCCGATTTTTGGAACTGGCTGTTGTCGCACTCGGTCAGTAGCTTGACCTCCACCGTAAAGCTCAGCAAACCTATAAAACATATAAGCGTGAGACCAACCCGAACAGAAACACCGTACCGATAATAAGACATCTTGTACATCAGACTGTTTTTCATCGCAGGAGAAGCCCTCTCGTCGACTCTGTACTCTCCTTGAGGAGTGAAGTAGTTCGGCTCTTGAATCTCCTCTGGCCAGACTCCCTGGGCAATACGGACCATCCACAAAAACTTGTTGATATCATCACCAGAGTATCCAATGAGGCCACCAAAGATGACCAGAACATAGTCCACATCGTGTTTCCGGAGAATTGGGTATGCAACTTCCTCGGAACTGGACATTGCTTTGCCAACAGTAGCAATGTGAGCTGCATCAAAGGTGAGCTGCGATCTCAGCGATGAAAAAAAAAGAGAACATACTGTTGTTCCAGGTATTATTGTCAACCAGTGTAGGTCGGTCAGCCATTCCAGCAATCTGGTACCCGTAATCCCACCAGCTCATTACGACAGCAGTTTCTGGGGTATTCGACCTAAGCCAATAGTATGCTTCTCTAAAGTCATCAATAATATGTTGACTTCCATCTGGGTTTTGTGACGCCAAGACGACTGAAGGCGAAGAGTAGGCATTGGATGTAACCCATGTACAGTGGAAGACAAAGAAAGTGAGCAAGCCGAATGCATTGAGCAGAACAGCGAAACGACTGTCCAGCGAGAAAATCCCTTTGGGCTTCGTCGATCCAGCCTTCCCTGGTTTCGCAGCGGAAATCAAATCTTCCAGAGCACTGGGAGCTGCTGCAGGAGTGCCGCTCTTCTTGGACTTTTTCGAGGAGGTTGCTGCTGGGGCTGGAGCTGCGGCGGCGACGACTTCAGTTTCCACTGGAGTAGGATCAGTCGGGTCGATATAAGTGTCGAGGAGATGCGATAGAGCAATGGCTGAAGAAACACAGACAACAGGTGTCAGTGTAAGCATCAGACGAACCATGACACCGGCAAAATAGCTGGCGACAACAGCGTAGATGATCACAAAGACATGTTCATCGCGCAGCTCTCGGAAAAGCATGATGACACCAGCTGGGAAGGCGAAAATGAGGAATTGCAAATCCATGAAGAATGAAGGCCATGCTGTCGGCTGATGCTCGGAAACAGACGCGATAATTGGAATGTACCTGTCGCGACGGGTCAGCGAGAGACTTGAATAGAATAAAGAGTCACATACTTTTTAGCATATCCAGTGTCCCATAGGGAGTAGAAACGACCAGTCCATGGAGCGATCGCACCATTGTAGGTGAGGGCGACAAAGCCGAAAGTACCAAGGATACCGGTTGTGACAACAGAGAAGAAAAGCAAGTCTTGGAATTGCTTGGAGGAAAGGTGGGACCGTACTAGTTGAGCAAAGGCGACAATCTGGAGGAGCCCAAATACACCTGATAGAACCGTAAGACATGATGATCAAGGTAAAGAAAAAACAGCGCACCCAAAGCTGCCATATGTTCACTAGTTCTGACTGGTTGGAATCCGACAAAGGGAACTTGCATGCTAGAAAGCGTCCCAATGGCGTACCAGGCAGAATAGGCGACATATAGTCGGCTTGTATAGCGACCCATGAGAATGAGAACAAGAGCATGAAGGGGAATCATGTTGGTGATGAAGGCGTAACCACCCCAAGCTGCCACCATGTAAAAGTAGAAGACGGCGGCGACGGTACCGTAGAGCGCACTTCCTTGCTTCAACGCCTTAATCCAAGCAAAAAAGGTGAACATGAGCAAGAAGATGGCAATGGCTTCGTTGTCGTAGGAGCCCGCGACGGACCGCGAAATGTAGCCGGGAACAATGCCGATGAATGCTGCAGCAAGAAGTCCAGCGCTTTCATCTTTCATTTCCTTGGTAAACCTTGTAAAAAATTAGCAGAGAGACACTAGGTTGCAAGAAAGACGGACATATAAGTTGCCCATGCTGTGAGAGCACTGAATCCTGGAGCAAGCATTACACAAATGTTCCTAATGTCGACTGGGAGATTGAGAGCATGGAGAAAGTTATAAATGACGCCGCTGGTGGCCATGAGACCGGGATACACGGTTCCACCGACTACACGACCCAGCGGATACCAGGCCGTAGGATCGAACCAATTCCAGAATTCCTAGATTCCAATAAGAAGATGAGTCTCGTCAAAGGAGGAGACGCACATAGAAGCCCTTTGCAGCTAAAACCCTTGTAGCACGACTTTTCACATCGGTCATGAGCGAAAGACCTATATTCAGAGCGCCAAGGACTCACTAATTGAACCATGGATCGCTGAGAAGAATCTGTGTGAGCTCTGGAACGCGCTGGAAACAACTGGGACCCACAATTCATGGATAATACTCTCAAAATTGATGACTGCAAAGAGACGAGAAGCAATTGCAGCACCAGAAATGAGCGCGAGAGCGACGATACGCAGCAGTGAAGCAGTATTCGCGACTGTTGCTGACGACAAGTGAGAAGGGAGCGGGTAGGCCGTCGGCATGGCCAAGATTGAAATAGGGCTGGCCTTTGACTGGCGGCAAAAGAAGAAATGAAGGAGTTCGTGGAATTTGTCGACGTGTCGTTGAATCCAAAAATAGAAGTGGCTTGTCACTTGGTCAGCGCAGCCACGACATCACATTATTCGGCACCTTTGCTCAAGAGTTCGCTGTGGTCCTGATTATGCAGTTAAAACGGATTGAACGTGTCAAGGAGTTTATTTCTACCTGGACAGCTTTCTTTGCTGATATCTTGGGTGAAATTCAAAACGACGCCACAGATAAAGTATCGGTTCCAAGACGAATATGTAAGCTGCAGGTGCGTGTATCTTCTTGAAAGAGAGTCCTTGAGTTGATATTCGACTCGCTATATTCCAGTAAGAGCGGCGAAAGCAAATTTCTCTAGCGACCTCGCACAAATTACAATAGCAGCACTGAGGTTGTCTCGAGCCCCATTTTATCGCAAACCCCGATCATACATATTCTGTTTTCTCGCGAGACTCACGCAGCCGGCCATTGTTGAACCACTTAACGAAAAGCCCACACTCGGTTAAACGCTTTTGGTCCCTGGTGTCCCATTGTTGGTCCAATATTACGGAAGGTAGGTTTCAAGCTCCGCAAATCACAATGCTATAAAGTTCGAACCATCCGTTCAACACGACCCATAATTTTCAACAATGATGCCAGTTGTTCCTCTGACTGTGCACACCCAGGCTGCATCGCCCATGTACCAATTTCCAAACGATTCTGTTGCTACAATCATTGTTGAAGATTTCGACCCTTCACTGGGATTAGAAAGATTCCTTTCAGTAACATCCTCGTTGGCGCCATGCTACGCTGCTTCTCCTCGATCTTCCGCGTTTTACGATGACTTGGATATCTTTGCCTCGGCCGGGCCAATTGGCGACCTCGGTCCAATCAATCATCTTGCTGCCTTACGCTCTCCCCAAGCCACCGAGTTTCTCGAGCAGCTAGCTATGCCTAGGCCACTGCTCTCGAGCTCTAGGAGCGTCTCCGGAATGCCTTTCGCTGATCCAATTTCCGCTGAGATCGTTGAAGGATCTGGCAAGGAGAACAAGGGAGGCTTGGCTCGGTTGAAGCGGAAACTCTCCACCCTGAAAATATTCAACAAAAAGCCGACTTCTGGAGTCTTCGCTCGTCCGAGCCTCGACTCGACTCTCAATGAAGAGTCTGATGCTCTTCCTGCAACCCCGACTTCAAACGTCGAGGTCGAGGTCGTCGGGAATACCAAGGAGATGATGCCTCTTCGACCCAGAAAATCGTCTATATTTCGCCGACGACTCAGCCTTTCGAAGCGCAGTGCGCCTTCCAAAAAAGTGCTTCCACCACCTCTTCCTTTGCCTGCCGCTGCTTCAGCCGATATTCCTCGCGAACGATCGACCATCCGTCATTCACGTTCGTTCTCAGGTTTCCCTGTAGACTTCGTTCGCGATGAAACTGTCGTTCCCAATGAGCGTTTGGAATGGGACGAAGAGTCGCGCTCGCTCGTCCCTGTTTATTTTGCCATTTAAAGTCGTTATCTCACCGATTCATCTCATCATTGTATACCAAAACATCCTGCATTGTACTTACTATACTATATGTGTATGATCTATGAAATATGAAATATGTGTCTCCTCAATCAACAGAAAGACAGTCTCCGACATTTTGTAGCCCAGATAGATTGCTCGCCTGAAGAGTGCCTCTTCCAACCAGCCTAATTCTAATTTGCCGCAGAACCGGCAATAGCAAGGGATCATCGACGAGCATCCCAACGACTGACTTGTCAATCATGACATCCTGGAGAGTCAGAGTGGCCA
This sequence comes from Mycena floridula, assembly GCA_029320655.1. Lineage (NCBI taxonomy): Eukaryota > Fungi > Basidiomycota > Agaricomycetes > Agaricales > Mycenaceae > Mycena > Mycena floridula. The sequence continues at coordinate 1,043,879 of JARIHS010000025.1, forward strand.
GAGAAGGTAGCACTCTGGCGACTCTGCCAAAATCATAGTCAGATCCTGAAAGAAATCCCAGTCGAAGCTCCGCAATACGACTCGATCCCCGCTTGATAAAGTCAACCAGGACATTTAGGGAATAAATGAGGAACACGGCGCTGAAGATGCTCTTTACTGCCAGCGACTGCCTCCTCCGTCATCATTGGGGTGGCAGAATATTTGTTGAGGGTCGTCGTGGTCGAATATCAATTTCACTGCCACAGCCTTTCGAAAAAATTCAAAAAATTCACTGGAGGCTACGATATGAGAATATTCCTGAACTTGAGTCTTGAAGCTTGAAGAGAACCTCCATGAAACCCTCCGGCCCGGTGATCCGGGAATCCAACTCCGCAATTATTTTTTTTGGCAAGCGCGTTCATCTGGTTTTTTCAGCCCTCTTTCCAAGCATCCTACACGCTCTTCTATCCTTCTCTTAATGCTTGGAACCCCAACGACACTTCTGGGACCCTCGTACACCGGTGGCAATGTTTTATTTGTGGAAAATGATTCAGAACGTAGGACGCTTCTTCCATTCTGTTCCTCGCTGACTTTGAGCCAGATTCGACAATAATATGTCCTGTCGGTGGTCGAATCGGAGCATGGAACCTGAGTAGCTCTACGAGTACACATTTGGGGATTGAGCATCGGAGAAATGTTGTTCGCGTGGCTGTTACGAAAAGTAGGTCCTGATTTCCTCAGACCTTGTTTATCTTATCGTGTTCGTTTGTCTAGCCAAACCTGCAATTCTGCTGAGCATTGACAATACTGGCCGAGCCCTATTCACAGTGAATAATGCTGTAATAGCGCATTTCACATTTCCTGGCACTGTTGGGGCTGTCGAGTTTTGTGAAGAAGGAAATGTTTTTGCTGTTGGGTATGACGGTGGCAAAAGTGAGTGACCGTGGTTGTAGTTAATTGTCTTGCTAATGGTTCTTCCAGGACGAGGTCATATCCAAATCTACACAACCCCATCTCCTCTAATGCGACAATTCGCGCCATTGACGCTGTTAAAGACATTTACCGGGCATACCGATGGAATTGTGGACTTGGCTTGGGCCAAAAACAGCGGTCCCTACCGCGGTCTTATCAGCTCAAGCGCAGATGGAACAGCCAGGTTATGGAGAGTTCCAATGAAGGACACGGAAGAAGGACTTTCCGAAGACCCATACCGTCCAAAAACCTTTGCAGGTCATCACGCGTCTCTCATTGGGGCTTATTTCGGTGAAGACAAGATATACAGTGTCTCGACCGATGCTGCTGTTTTTGTCTGGGACGGGGACGAGGAAGATGAAGAGCGCGACATGTTCAGTCGTCGATGGCATATTGACAAGAAGCATTACCTTTCGATACCTCACGCCACTTTGACAGCAGCCTGTTATGGGTCATCTCTCTTATGCGTCGGTTATTCCAATGGTGTCTTTGCCATCTACGATACCCCAGCAATGTCAAATCTTCACATGCTGAGCGTCGGTATCCCTATCATGACCATTCAGATTAATGGTCACGGTGATTGGATTGCTCTTGGGACGGGCAGAGGGTCCAGCTCTTCTTCTTCCACTTCCAGTCCCAATGGCTCTTCCCTCATTGTCTACGAATACGCTTCTTCCTCTTATGTCCTCCGTTCGACATCTCATTCAGCCGCTACAATCACTTTCGCCTGGAATGCTGGAGTAACAGCTACAGGCTCCCATGATTCTAAAATCAAACTTTGGAGGGACAATGCCTGTTTTGCGACGTTCGATGCTCACAGTGCCGGAATAACTGCTTTGGAGTTCAACGAAAGCAATGGGGTCCTGTGGAGCGCTTCTCTCGATGGAACAGTTCGCGCTTTCGACATGACTCGTTATCGCAATTTCCGAGTTTTGACTGCACCACATCCGACACAATTTGGCTGTTTGGCTGTCGGAGGCGAAGTCGTCGTTGCAGGTTCTGTGGATACTTTTGAAGTATTCATGTGGTCTGTTCAAGGGACATTGCTCGACGTTCTTTCGGGACATACAGCTCCAGTTTCTTCCCTGGCTTTCGTCGGGAATACACTTTACAGTGGTAGCTGGGATGGGACCGTCCGAGCCTGGACTGTTTTCTCCAGGACTCGAACTTCTGAACCCATCAGCGTCGGGAGCGAGGTCTTGGCTATGGCTGTTCGACCAGACGCGAAAGAGATCGCGGTGGCTGGGTTGAATGGAGATGTGACATTTTTGGGACTGCCTGATATGTCGGAGACAAGAAGTCTTGACGGTAGAAGAGATTTGGCTGGTGCATCGGACGGTGCGAAACGAATCGGCCATTTTACGACGTTGGCATACACCTCCGATTCGACATCACTCATAGCAGGATCCAACACCAAATTCGTCTGTCTTTATTCGATACAGGGACAAGAGGTGGTTCTCCTTCGACGGGTCGCCATTTCGGACAATTTGGATCTATATGAGCCCGAGTGGAGAGATTCGAGACTTGATGGGATGGTCGTTGAAGAGGAATCTGACGTCTTACCTGGTACCAAGGCCTTGCGAAGCTCCACTGGAACCACATGTGTTCGCTACAGTCCAACAGGGAAAGAGTGGGCTGTGGCTTCTGTGGAAGGTGTTTTGGTATTCCCAGTATCAGGCGCCGCATCTTCAACTTTCTCTGGATCCTTATCCTTTGGAAACTCTCTGGGCCCGCTGACCCCACAATCGACTCTCGAAGCTCTGGCGAAGAAAGAGTATGCGCTGGCATTGGGGATGGCGCTGAGGCTTGGAGAGAAGCCTTTGGTAGAAAGGGTTCTAGAGGGTATTGGTGGCGAACGTCCCAGTGTCCCGCTAATTCTTCGATCCATCGATCCAGCTGACATTCCAAGTTTGCTGGAATTACTTTGCGAGAGGCTATTGGGCTCCAGCACCAAGAGCCCTCATCTCGAGTACAATCTTGTCTGGGTGAGAGCCTGTCTGGGTGTCTGGGGTGAGAAATTGAGGAATGGAGGTCAGTGTTATCATCCTTCCTTTTTCATTTTCTAATCTTTGTTTCGCAGCGACATCTACTCTTCGCGCAGCAAAGCATGCCCTCAACGAGGTAGAGGCCACTGTCGGGATGGCGCAGGATAATTGTTGGACGTTGAGGTATCTGGTTGATCAGGCCAACCAGCGATTGGAAGTAGCGTAGAACAACACATCAAAAGTAACATAGCAAAAGTATTGTATCGATATCCATCCCATTGTCAGATTCAGGCGGAGCCGTCTCGTGATCCAAGCGCCCTTCGCGACCGCCATGTCCGCTACTTCAGGCATTACCGTCTCCCCTGACCTCACCGCTCAATTTTCCTCTGCCGTCGAATCCAAGTCTGTCCGATTCATCAAAATCGTCATCCAGGACGGTAAATACCAGGACTTCCAGCTGCCTGAGGTCTGACCGCAGCCAATAGAATCCCTGGTGCACGATTCATCGATTTCGGTCCAAGGAACTCTTCAAGAGGACTTGGTCCAGCTGCAAGATGTATTAGAGGACAATTCTCCAGCCTACATCCTTGCGAAACTAGACGATCCACCAACAGAATGGCTGGCCATCTACTATGTTCCTGATTCCGCCAAAGTCAGAGACAAGGTGCGGGGCTTATCTTCTCGTTTCAACAAACTGACGCCTTAAAGATGCTGTATGCATCGACTAGAGCGTCGTTGCTGAAATCCCTGGGTTCTACTGCTTTCACGGATTCGATATTTGCAACGTCTAAGTCTGATCTATCTCCCGAGGCGTATGCTGCGCATCTCAAGCATATCGCTGCACCGAAACCCCTGTCAGCACGAGAGCAGGAGCTCGCCGATGTCATGGCAGCGGAGCGCGAAGCTGGCGCATCCTATCAAGGAAGCAGTGTCAGAGTAAGCCTTGTCACAGGAATCGGGATGAAATGGGATCCACAGGTAGAAACAGCAGTATCTGAACTGGGAGAGGGAGACGAGTCCAGACTTGTTTTGATTGTGCGTTTTCATTCCTTCTGACTGAATGTTGATTTAGCCTCTGTCTAGAAAGTCGACACGACGACGGAAACTCTTGTGCTTGAATCATCTTCTGAGGTCACAGTGGACGCTCTGGCACAATCTATTCCCAAATCCGAGCCCAGTTATGCATTCTTTGCGTGGCCGGTTTCCCCTTCGAAACGCAAAATTGGTATGAACTTGTTCCTTCACCTGCTCGAATCTAATCTTCAACCTAGTCTTTATATATTCCTGTCCAAGTGGTTCTACCATCAAGCACCGTATGATGTACGCGTCAAACTGCAATCCACTTTTCCACTCAGCGAAGACGATATTGGCGTCATCTTCCTCCAAATTGGCCGAGAGAAAGATCGAAACTTCAGACCCTTCAGAGGTCACCGAGCAGTTCATCAGGTCTGAAGTCGGAATCACAGACGACGCTGAAGCTGGAGGGCAAAAGCCAGCTTTTGCTAAACCAAGGGGACCGAAGCGCCGCTAGATGTACATGAGTGTTCCAGTAAATTCCGTGATGTATATAGATTGTTGTACAAGCGAAGCCATTTCATTCTATGGCTTTGGGACACCGAGCTTCATGCCCAAGCAAATAAGTCTGATTTTGTTGTTGGCTCGAAGTGGTATTTCAGAGACTGACAACGATACATTCTGCCAGAGTCGTTGGGAAAGCTAATCACTGTCTCATCTCTTGCGAGAAGGATCGGTCTATTTGTAAACCTTCTGACGCTCAAAACGCCACGCCCTCGGATTTATACTCCGGAACTGCTCTTGCGCGCTGCATTACGCCATACAGTTTGCAAGTTCCAGATTCCTTTGATTGATGATAGTACTAGTACATAGTCTGTAGCCTCCTATAACAATCTCGTGTATTCTACTTTGCAACGCCGACCTTCCATGCCCAGGTTGGACCTATAAAACAATTGTGAGTATCAAATCGAAACGACTAGTTTGATTTTACTACCTATAGGGTCACTTCTCTGTTATGAACATTGTGAACAGCAAGTTGAGAAGAATGAGCAGCAAGTCAAACCTGGTGCGTGGCCCCAGTCCATAGGCCCACAAAACCTATGGCCGAACCAATGGTCCCCACTTGAATACATTCTGTAACCCATTGAGGATCTGATGTCTCCGTCTCCGATGATGTCTACGAGTCGGTCAAGGAGAATTCAGACAGTGTTAATGATTTCGCTCACCAAACTCCATCTTATTGCACCATCACCAATCATTCGTACAGTTCCCTTGACCTTTCTTGGGGAATTTTGGTCTGTATCGCTCCCCCAGGCTTCTCCTTCTACGTTGATTATGGGCAAGTGATAGCAGAGAGACGTAGCAGGATCCTCGTAATGATGTTCGTTTTCTAAGTGACTGTCGGCGTCGGCTTTTCCTTTTCCTTTGGAGTCGCCTGATGGTGGCGGTTTTGGAGCGTCAGTGTAACTGGCGACCCTCAGTCGCATCGGGAAGACGCGCATGATTTCGTGCATCTCGGTGGATGTATCGAAAGCCCGAAGCTAGAGTTGAATCAACGACCCAAGCAGAGTTCAACAAGCAAAGTCTCACATTATGGACTGTAAAAGGTCATCAGTCTATGTCAAGAATAAAAGTATCAGCACTCACACAGCAGACTTCGATAATCTTGCCAACAGACCACTCGTCTAGCTTTCTGTTAGCAAGGGCAAGAAGGAAAGACCAAAAAGACTCACTTCCATTCACCTTCCACTCCAGCCCAATCCCAATGATTCTGTTTGTCTTTCTGAGGCTGATCAGAGGATTTAGCAACTTGTTTCGTCGCTTCTTCGTCGATATCAGCTTCCTGCGACCATCCTGTTTTATCCCAAAAGCCTGGAGCGCTTCCCATCCTTATAATATCCAACGATTTCATGGCATCCATCAGTCTTTTGGTCGGATTCTCATTCTCGATTTGCTCGACCAGACCTGCATTGGACAGGCCAGAAGTCCAATCCGCCGTGACATCCGTGAGCCTATTCCTCAGGTTTTCCTCGACGACATTTCTCGCAGCCGCCAGGAATCGATAGTCAGGAACGAGGCGATGAGGGTATTTGGGAAATATGTAGGTCGGATGGGTTTCTTCTTCATCATCGTCGTCGCCAAAGAAGATGTGAGGAAGTCCATTATAGACATATTCCGTGTCCGAATCATCCTCTTCTTCATTGCCGCTGGTGTCCTCGACCTCATTGCTGATCGAGCTCCCAGGCGGAGGCTGATAATCTTCGTCTTCATCATCGCTATTCAAGAAGGATGACGCCCCAAGCGCGTCACTGAGCAAGGCGCGAACCTGTTGAACCGACAGCGCCGGCTCGACCTTCTCGTCGGCATCGTCCGATTCTGGATCACCTGTTTCATTCAGTGGCTCTTCGTCGGCTTCGATGGATAAAAATGGACCCCAACATCTAACTGGATTGGGGAAGCTCATATCGTAGACGATGCTCCTGGATGTGGTTCGAGCTAGAATAGATTGACCCTCCAAAGAGAGCCCTTCTCGTCCCAAACCGCTTGAGCGTAATTTGTACCGTGGGGGAGCTGATTCAGACAAAGACGGAGAAGGCCGGAAGCCAGTCAAGAAGACTGTTTTGTAGAATACGCGTCCTTCCTCCGTTTTTGCCCAGTTTTTAAAGAAAACATGGGAAAATTGCTTGTCAAGCTCGCTTTCCTTGTGGGATTTGCGACGCTTGCTCTTGGGTTTGTCAGGCGAACCGGTGCCGATGAGTAATGCGGTGAGGAATCGAGGATATCCCAGCTCAAAGACCTCGTTGAGCCATAGGATATTCTTCGAATCCGACACCACTGGGGTTCGCTGTGCCGAATATCGAACGACTAGTGGAGGAAAGGTAGGAGCAGTGATAAAGGTAGTCGCAGGCTGAAATTGGAGCGGTGCTGCGGTCAAAAGCGTAGAGAGTACTCCTTCAAAGCATTCGAGAAGAGATGTCTGCAAGAACAACTCAGATTTTGTCATCAAGTCAAGACGCGAACCTACCTCGATGACCGATGTTTCAGTGTCGTTGGAATATCTCTTGAAGAACTTCTTCGTGCGGCAGCGACGAATGAATTCAGCTTGCCATTCAAAAGGAACCGTCTCCACGGCAGCGTCGTCAAACGGCCGACGCCGGATTTCTTGAATAGGTCGAGGATCATCGAAGGTGGTCAGGAATATTTCTCTCCACAGGTGGGCGTCTACATTCCGCTTTGTTAATAGCTGCCGATCGTCCTGAAATACGACTTGCCAGTAGACTTGTAGACTAAACTGTAGAGAGAATGACAGCATTGTGAAACATGGGCAATAGACGCTGGAGAACTTGAGGCGCAGATCAGGATAAGCTCCAGTACTTCAGACGGGAGCGACAGGAAAGAGGCATGGTCGCTGTAAGAGGGCGAAGACATGGGAGGAGGGAAAGATCTGTTTCGGGAGTGGCCCGATTATAAGCGATTGCTGGTGTCAGCAAGATAACGCACCAGAGTCGGGATGCTGATTTCTCACACGATGATGTTTGAACCCTTGCTTGAGCAATAATATCTGACGTGATATACGGACTGGAACCGAGCTCTCAGAATATTTCTCTTACTCTACGACACATTTCTGGCTGTTTTTCCTGCTATGAACAAACTTGGCCCGCCTCCACAGTTTCTCATGGCTTCCACCTGACATGTCAAGATTTTAGCTCTCAGTAGCTGACTCGGATGCACACGGCGGGTGCTGTTCTTCTCGCTTTGACGCTGTACCGATGGCTGAATCTCCCAAACTTCGAGTTGCAATAATGTTCGTGTCCTTTCTTTGCTTGTCTGGAAAGGCTGAAAAAGAAGGCGACAGTGGTGCAGGTCTGGGAGGACTGACGTCTGCTGTGGCTCTCAAGGAATGTGCTGACAAACTCGAGCTCGATATCTACGAAGCGACAGGCGAAATCTCTGGTGCGCCTTTAGCACTTAAACGAGCATTCCCGACTCATCTCGCTCAGAAGTTGGAGCAGGGGTCACCCTTTGGCCTCGCGTTTGGAATGCGCTCAATGAAATGGGTCTTGGACCTGGTTTTGAACAACTTGTCCCTGGCTACACCGATAAAGCAAGAAGTAACTCTTTACTTATCGGTATCGTTAAAAAACCGACCGAGTCGTCGTTCCACAGAGATTGCTTTCGAGTACCGCAAGGGAGATCAGACGGATGGGTTTTCGTTTCTAAACCTCTATATGAATGGTGATAATACGGCCATTCGACGACTTCATGTTCTTATCAATGACATTCAAGGTGGCGGGATGCCATTCCACCGGCCCGATCTGCAACAGGCGCTATTCAAGAATATTCCGAAAACCGCCAAGAAGACAAGCGACGAAAGAAGAGCTTGTATCCTTCTATACTGGCTGGGAGAATGAGATTCAAGTTCTGTTGAATGTACGTCTAGTCCTGGATTTCGAACATCATCTGAAAATGAGAATAGTGTGTAGAAAAGCCTATTCTCTAGACGATTCGAGCCTTGGAGCCTCTAGAAGTTTATGTTACTGACAGGGTCGCACTTTTGGGCGATACGGTGCGCTAATTATCAACTTGTCCTTTCGAATATTGCTGAAACTTGCAGGCACATGCTATGGAGCCTCATCTGGGCGCCGGAGCTGGTCAAGCTGTAGAGGTTCGCGTTTACGAAACAGTCTCATTTAGTCCATAGGACGCTTGGATTCTAGGAAGAACTATATCTCGATTGAATTGCACGTCTTCCCGAGTCCCAGAAGTGCTCCAGCGCTACAGTACGATACGACAGCCTTATGCCAATATGATTTTGACGAACGCACGGGCCCAAGGACTCTTGTATGGTCTTACCAACAGACTTATATCCAGATTTCGAGCATACCCTGCCAAGGGACGGGGACTTCATTCCAGAAATGTACCAACATCTGGGAAACAGGATCCAGAGTAATTGGTAGTTTGTCACTGACTTGTAGGGTTTGCTGGATGACATAGTCAGAATGTCTACGTTCGAAAAGTAATACAAGGCGACCCTCGGCAGTTGTCTGAAGGGGAAAATTTTCAGGTGCCGATTCAAATGTGGTGGACTAATCCCTATCTGAATTATCTGAATCTGATTTTGGAGGGTACAAGGCAAGATTAAATAATATCAATATATCACCAATTTCTCTAGGCAACTCGAGAGTACCGTCAGTCCATTTGCAGGCAGCACTGTTTGACACTGTCTTTCCAGCAAGTGGACGGCAAGGGATCGGACTTTTCGGCATCCGATCCAAGACATATTGCGACAGACAGGAGCTTTATTCCAGTGACCTGAACCTCGACCAGCCCGATACAAGAAATGAAATCAAACAGAATGGTGAGCACTGTCGACCTGCATCACGTCACGTAAAAAGCGGCCCGGCTCATAATTGCTTGTTTCTAGGACAGCTCGGCTCCGCTCCAAGTTCAAAATCGTCTACTACCTCAAATTTCAAGTCCTCCTTCAGAACAAGAAGATTCCAATGGCGACCCATCATCACCAGATTTACACCACTCGAAGGGTATCCCACCTGGGCGCTGCAAAGAATTTGACTCTAGTAGCCTGAGCCAGCTCTCCTTATTCCCGACCCCTGGTACTCCAGCCGAATCGCCCCCGACAGAAGCAGAGGCCTTGACACGTTTTAAAACATCAAAGCCTTTTATCTTTCTCAAGGCGGGAGAAGATCCGTCACCCACTGCAGCGAAAGAGCCAGCAAACCAGCACCCGGAGCGGCTCGTCTTCATGCACGACCAGGTTTGGAACTACACGTCAGAGTTCGACGAGGCTTCTGTCATCGACAGTGCTGCGGAAATGGACTCTGCACTGTTCATTTTCCCTGGGCAAGGGCATTACCTGTCGGTCTCGCAGCCTGACTATGACACCTTCATCCGACATTCGTCTCCATCATCACCTTCTCAGCAGGTCCAGCCTCCCACGAAGCCTAAAATGGTGCCAAAGCCTCCTTCCATAGACCAGCTCCAGCTCCCTGATCCACCAGTCCCGGAATATCATTTTCCTGCTGATTCCGAAGCAGATTGGTTTCCCCATGAGCTTCTCTCTGCCAGTCTCAACAGCCCAGCTGTCAGTGATTTTAAATATCCGGTACCCTCTGCAGAACAGCTCCAGGTGTACAATGGAGTGATTAATCTTCTCGAACGAGTCCAGTCATCCCAGTACGGGCCCAAGGTTGTACAACCCCACAAGGCGCCGGTCGTAGATTATCTAGATGATCTTCAACGAGCTCTGCGCAATGGTGCAAAGAGCCTCGTCCGAAACCATGAAGTAGTCTGCTTAGGCGGGCTAAGGAATCACATTCACAATCTCGACGGAGATCCTTCGACGCCCATCGTCATTGCTTTCCACGTCTCCGCCAACCCGCCGAATCTCTGTAAAGAGTTTTCAACTTATGATTTAGGTGATATGGTCAACTCCTTGCAGACCGAGGAGCCGGTATTTGGTATGCTCGACGAGGACAAGGTCATGCAATCTTTCCGGCGGGCTTACCCCGATTTCGAGACCAGGTCCAACGCCTCCAAAAAAGCGACCAAGACTTACCGTGACGTCCTCCCTTCGTCGACAACCGACAAATGTCGATTTCTGGCAGGTACTGGACGAAGCAATCAGAATATGATGTCTCGTTGGGCTGATAGGTAAGCTCGTCTGAATTGCCCTTTATGAACCACCCTAATTTCTTTGCAGTCCTTTCTCTTACCACGTGAATAATCAAGCGTCCCATATCAATGCAATTATTGAGAAAGCGATCATTTCACAGCCCCCGAATTCCAGCACAGCTATCTTTGATGTCAACGCCGTCCGCTCAGAGATGTTGGCCGGGGAGGCCTATCAGTTTTATTCTTCGGGGCCCCAGATGTGTAACCTCATGAACACCGCCGGATATCGTATAGCGATTATGTCTCTGCCGAGCCCGAAAGTCCCGAAAGTCCCGATGCTGTATCCTGAAGTAGTTCATCTCTCTTTTGACAGCTTTTTTCACTGATTCTGATTTACTTATATTGTAGAAACGGGAAAGGGCAGACCGAAATCTGGCACAGGCCATCAACTTCTTCGTGCTTAACTTTACCCCTGCCGTCACCCAGAAGTTGCAAAAACTGGCCAACCTCCAAATATTGGCGGAAGCATTTAACGACGAGCTCATCCCGGTGCACGATGATCTCCCACCTGAGCTGCTACCGCCAGAGTCGTTCAAGGATTTCAACTTCGACACAACTTATGCCCTCGGCGCTGTCAGGAAAGTCGCGAAATCACTGGCAGATAATGCGACCAACGACTATCAGGTTTTCGACTCTAGCTCTGCCGACGCTATACACAATTTTTTTCAATTTGTGTTTCGGCTAGCTTATATCTGTGTGTCATTGGCGTCGAGGATTGCTCAGTGCTCGCAGCATCAGTCCCTCACCCCGGAGCTCGTGAGGCTGAACTATTCCGTGACTTGTCGCGCGCTCGATGTTATATCGTTTTTTGCGAAATCACATCTCGCCGAAATCTATATGTTCGTCCAACAAGATAACCTGAGAGCTCGGTTCGAATGTGTACGAAAGATGCTCATCTCGGACCATCATACTCGTGGTGGCGCCGCCTATCTGAAAAAGCTGATAGCTACCTTCGAGGCCACCAAGAAGATCAGCGAGGAAGGCATCAAAAAGGTATGAAGGATATCCTTTTTCGTTGAGTTTGACTGACGAAGCTGTGTTCAAGGGAAGCCCCATTGTAAATTCTTGTATTGCGGACGTCCTTCAACAAGGAGCCAGCCTCCCAGTGTCGCATTTGAAAGACGCCGAAGCTGAACTCAATTTGATGTTGGACGATATCTCGCAAGCAAGAGTCTTAGGCTTTCGCAAACCCGTTTTGTCGAGCGCTCGTATTTTTCAGAGATATTTGGACGACGAGAGCTTCCTGGAAACCAAGCGAAGCATCGCGTATCTACAATATATGGATCCGATGGGCGCTTGGAACCTGTACACTTCAAAGATTGTCCAGACAGCTCTTGACTTATCGTTCAAGTATCAGGGCCGCCAGGTCAAATTTGGCTACGTCATGAATGGCAGCACCTGGGACTGTGGACGCTCCCTTTCTGCATATTCTACCGTGAAAGCACTGAATGCATTTCCGATAGATACTCGGCATCGAGAGAAGTTCGAGACCCACCTGGCTGGTTGTTTCACCTCAAATCCTCAAAGAGCTTCTACCCTCTTCAAGGACGAGAAGCAGCTAGACAAGAAAAAGGCCAACGAGAAGCGGAAAGAGACGGAGACGGTGAAGGAGAAAGAGAAGGAGACGGTCAAAGAGAAGGAGACGGAGACGCACTCACTGGAGTACTGGCTGGAAGATGCTAGCACCTCTGTAGCACCTTCTGGCGACACTCGTCAAGCCCCTGCTTCATTGGCAAATCCCGCTGATTTATCGTTTCGCACGACGCAGAATGGCACGACCTTGGTGGCTTCAGTATCCAATGGCTCGAAACATTGCGAAGTGTTGGCATTCCTCAATGCTCTTATTCGGCACCTTGTTTCGTGTGGCTGTCAAGGCTGGGACGAAACCGAGGCTGCTAAATTCTCAAAACAATGGTGTTTTGGTGTCAGCAAATTATGCTGTCCAGCCTGCGCCGAGTTCTTTCGGTCTTTCAACATTGGCATCCCTGGCGGTCACAGCCGTATCTTTATGATGCCATTTCCTCACAACATTCCTCTGCCGAATTTTCTCAGAATATTCACCCATTTCAGTAACATTCTAGTGTCAGCGTTGGAAAACGTGGCTTCAGGGCACCGAACGACCGCTGTGACTGACGAAGCCATGTCGTCTGACAACCAGGCTTCTATAGACGACCAAAGATATGGCGATAAGTACCGCAATGTTGCGCTCATCCGCGAAGATGTGTCGCAAGACGATTCTGATACCGAGTACCAGGAGTCGAGTTATTTCTTAGACCTCGCTACTCATCGAGGCCCAGGCCCAGCGGCATCAGCCCGACTCTCTTCGTGGTTCCAGGAAGTGGCTCGACACTCGGACTAAACGGCAAATTTGCAGACGGTCCGATTTGATTGACCTAAATAGGTGATTTTCCATTGCCTCAAATATTTCCATTGATTCTGATTGCCGTTTTTTTTAAAGCCGCAGTTGGTTTGTACTTGTTTTTTTTTTCATCGTACCTACCTTTGCAAGCGAATCATCTCAAACTAATACTGTAAGTAGCCACAATACTATTCTCCTTTTCTTTCTCTCTTTGTCAAACTTTCCAGTTCATTTGGCCTTCTTCTATCTTCGTTCAAGTATGTTCGGTGAATCTCGCCAACTGTGTCCCATCCAATCTCTGACGTATAAGGTCCTATATTACCAAGCGTTCACTACTCTTCCTCTGAGCTTCGAATCACTGTTCTTCGTCCCGACTTCGAGATACCAATGGCTAAATCTCCCAAGCTTCGGAATGCAATACTGTTCGTGTTTTTCTTCAAAGGGCTGACAAAAAGGCAACAGTGGTGCAGATCCAGGAAGAGTCAAGACTGGGGCATGCTTTAGGGCTCTCAAGGAATGTGCCGACAACATCGAGCTGGATATTTATGAAGCGAGCTGAAATCTCTGGTGCGCCTTTGGAATCTGAACAAGCTCGGCCCAGTACTACTTGCTTCATAACGGCATGCACTTCAAAAACATTTTAGCGTGATACTTATACGACCTCTGGGCTTACCGGTTATATCCGTGTGGAATCAAGTTTTTCAAGGTTGGTTAACACTGGGGTAACTCAAAGCCTGAGGGACTTACCAGAGGAAATGGGAAGATACTTGAGTGAATATGGAAGGTTTGCCGAGCTCACGCGGCCTTGAGAACTTGGTGATCTTTTTATTCTGATGGGAGCATTCAGCGAGTCCTGAGAACTGACCATTTGTACCCCGAGCCATCATCACATTGTCAAGACTCAGGAAGAGCCGACTCGGACAGACAGAAAATGTAGGCGCGCGACAAGCCCGTGGGAAGAAGTCCTGGAAAAGGGAAGATATCACATGATGTTGGTAACCCCTGGTAAGTGGAGTTGGTAGTTACCTGGTCCTTACCGTCCTACCACCCCACAGGCATGACCAATGAGCCGGCCTCTGCTCATTACTCACTGTAAATTACTGCGAAATTTTCGGGCCACGGGTTCTCATGGCTGACATATCAACATTTAGGCTCCTGATCCTCTTGATGCACCCGCGGGTGCTGTTCTTCTCGCTTTGACACTGTACCGATGGCTGAGTCCCCCAAACTTCGGGTTGCAATAATGTTCGTGTCCTTTCTTTCCTTGTCTGGAAAGGGCTGAAAAAGAGGGCGACAGTGGTGCAGGTCTGGGAGGACTGACGTCTGCTGTGGCTCTCAAGGAATGTGCTGACAAACTCGAGCTCGATATCTACGAAGCGACAGGCGAAATCTCTGGTGCGCTTTGAGCACTTAAACGAGCATTCCCGACTCATCTCGCTCAGAAATTGGAGCAGGGGTCACCCTTTGGCCTCGCATTTGGAATGCGCTCAATGAAATGGGTCTTGGACCTGATTTTGAACAACTTGTCCCTGGCTACGCCGATAAAGCAAGAAGTAACTCTTTACTTATCGGTATCGTTAAAAAACCGACCGAGTCGTCGTTCCACAGAGATTGCTTTCGAGTACCGCAAGGGAGATCAGACGGATGGGTTTTCGTTTCTAAACCTCTATATGAATGGTGAGAATACAGTCATTCGACGACTTCATGTTCTTATCAATGACATTCAAGGTGGCGGGATGCCATTCCACCGGCCCGATCTGCAACAGGCGCTGTTCAGGAATATTCCGAAAACCGCCCGAGTCCATTTAAATCATCGACTTGTGTCGTACAAGGAAAAGGAAGACGGAGTCGACTTGAGATTCCAAGATGGTACAACGGCGTCATGCGATCTGCTCATAGGTTCGTCTCTCTGGGAAATTAGATCAATGATAACAGTGAAATGTAGGTGCCGATGGTGTCAAGTCTGTAGTTCGCGATGGTGGCCCGAAAAACCATTTCCGACGAGGGTCAACTGAGCCAGTAATCACCGGAGTTTACGCATTTCGAAGTCTGGTCACCGCAGAGCGTCTGAGAGAGGCTTACCCTAATCATCGAACTCTTACAACACCTAACATAGTGAGCTCGAACTCTCTCTAGTTGAATTGAATAACTTACCTTCATTCAAGTATGTCGGGAAGAATGGGGCAGGTGGATTATCTTCCTTTGTGAATCATGTTAATCTTGCACTTCAGCACCTAGTCATTTATCCGATCGGCTCCCAGAAACAACTCATCAACGTCGTCGGATTCTATTCCAAGCCAAGTGACTACGGTAAACTGCCGGAAGGACCAACAGTAAGACAAGCGACCAAAGAAGAGCTTGTATCCATGTATGCTGGCTGGGAGAATGAGATTCAAGTTCTGTTGAATGTACGTCTAGTTCTGGATTTCGAACATCATCTGAAAATGGGAACAGTGTGTAGAAAAGCCTATTCTCTGGACGATTCAAGCTTTGGAACCTCTAGAAGTTTATGTTACTGACAGGGTCGCACTTTTGGGCGATGCGGTACGCTAATCATCAACTTGACCTTTCGAATATTGCTGAAACTTGCAGGCACATGCTATGGAGCCTCATCTGGGCGCCGGAGCTGGTCAAGCTGTAGAGGTTCGCAATTTGCAATATTATCTTGAAGCATTCTCATTCAGTACACAGGACGCTTGGATTCTAGGAAGAGCTATATCTCGACTGAATTGCACGCCTTCTAGAGTCCCAGAAGTACTCCAGCGCTACAACGCGATACGCCAGCCATACGGAAATATGGTTCTGATGAATGCACGCGCTCAAGGACTCTTGTATGATCTCACTCATCCAGACTTTGAGCATATCGTGCCAAGGGACGAAGGCTTCACTCCAGAAATGTACCAAGATCTGGGAAACCGGATCCAGAGTAACTGGCAGTATGCCACTGACTCGCAGGGTTTGATGGATGATATGGTCAGAGCTTCGACCCTTTGAGCCCTCTCGGTGTAATTATCAAGTGAATATTATCAAGTGAATTTCGCAGCTTTACGGCTCGAAATTCAGGGCCTGGCTGACACAGACTTGCTTACAATAGACCTGGCTATCGACATTGATGACGGTCGCTCGGGACTTGCCGTGAGGCCTATCGCGTCTATTTTTGAATGATTTTTTTCGTGTCAGATCTGACGTTCTTGGTGAGAATGAGGCCACCTAGGACAAATTCAAACCCAGCTAGAAGTACTGTTCTAGTGCTGAGTTATCGGAGTTCGTTGAGCAAGGTTGGATAGTAAGTATGACGAAAGGATCTTGATCTGATTCGGTCATCAAACAAGGTCATGTGCGGCCCAGTGCTTGCTTACTGATTTCTCACACTCGGATGCATCCGGGGCCGGAGGATCGTGTGCTTGAGCGTATATTATATTATATACTGCCGTGATGTGGAACCAAGCTCTCGGAAATTTCTCTTATTCTACGACATATTTCTGGCTGTTTTGTCTGCCATGGACAAACTTGGCCTGCCTCCACAGTTTTCTCGTGGCTTCCACCTGACATATCAACGGGCTCCTGATCCTCTTGATACACCCGTGGGTGCTGTTGCTTATACACTGCACCGATGGCTGAATCTCCCAAACTTCGGGTTGCAATAATGTTCGTGTCCTTTCTTTCCCTGTCTGGAAAGGCTGAAAAAGAAGGCGATAGTGGTGCAGGTCTAGGAGGACTGACGTCTGCTGTGGCTCTCAAGGGATGTGCCGACAATATCGAGCTTGATATTTACGAAGCGACAGGCGAGATCTCTGGTGCGCTTTTAGCACATAAACGAGTTCTTTATTCCCGACTCATCTCGCTTGGTAGAAATTGGAGCAGGCGTCACCCTTTGGCCTCGCTTCTGGAATGCACTCGATGAAATGGGTCTTGGACCTGATTTTGAACAACTTGTCCCTGGCTACACCGATAAAGCAAGAAGTAGTTCTTTGCTTATCACTGCCGTTAAAAGACCGACCGAGTCGTCGTTCCACAGAGATTGTTTTTGAGTACCGCAAGGGAGATCAGACGGAAGGATTCTCGTTTCTAAGCCTTTATATGAACGGTGAGAATGGCCATCGGACGACTTCATCTCCTCATCAATGACACTCAAGGCGACGTAATGGCATTCCACCGGCCCGATCTGCAACAGGCGCTATTCAGGAATATTCCGAAAACCACCCGAGTCCATTTAAATCATCGACTTGTGTCGTACAAGGAAAAGGAAGACGGAGTCAACTTGAGATTCCAAGATGGTACAACGGCGTCATGCGATCTGCTCATAGGTTCGTCTCTCTGGGAAACTAGATCAATGGTAACAGTGAAATGTAGGTGCTGATGGTGTCAAGTCTGTAGTTCGCGATGGTGGCCCGAAAAATCATTTCCGGCGAGGATCAACTGAGCCAGTAATCACCGGAGTTTACGCATTTCGAAGTCTGGTCACTGCAGAGCGTCTGAGAGAGGCTTACCCTAATCATCGAACTCTTACAACACCTAACATAGTGAGCTCGAACACTCTCCAGATGGATTATATAACTTACCTTCATTCAAGTATGTCGGGAAGAATGGGGCAGGTGGATTATCTTCCTTTGTGAATCATGTTAATCTTTGCACTTCAGCACCTAGTCATTTATCCGATCGGTCCTCAGAAACAACTTATCAACGTCATCGGATTCTATTCCAAGCTAAGTGACTACGGAAAACTGCCGGAAGGACCAACAGTAAGACAAGCGACCAAAAAAGAGCTTGTATCCATGTATACTGGCTGGGAGAATGAGATTCAAGTTCTGTTGAATGTACGTCTAGTTCTGGATTTCGAACATCATCTGAAAATGGGAATAGTGTGTAGAAAAGCCTATTCTCTGGACGATTCAAGCTTTGGAGCCTCTAGAAGTTTATGTTACTGACAGGGTCGCACTTTTGGGCGATGCGGTACGCTAATCATCAAGTTCTACCTTCCAATGCTGACCGAACTGGCAGGCACATGCTATGGAGACTCATTTGGGTGCTGGAGCTGGTCAAGCTATGGAGGTTCGCAATTTGCGATATTATTTTAAAACTTTCTCATTCAGTACACAGGACGCTTGGATCCTAGGAAGAGCTATATCTCGACTGGATTGCAAGCCTTCCAGAGTCCCGGAAATGCTCCAGCACTATAACGCGATACGCCAGCCATACGCAAATATGGTTCTGACGAATTCACGCGCTCAAGGACTCTTGTATGATCTCACTCATCCAGATTTTGAGCATATCGTGCCAAGGGACGAAGGCTTCACTCCAGAAATGTACCAAGATCTGGGAAACAGGATCCAGAGTAATTGGCAGTTTGCCACTGACTCGCAGGGTTTGATGGATGATATGGTCAGAGCTTCGACCCTTTAAGCCTTCTCGGTGTAATCATCAAGTAAATATCAAAAGCATTCCAGAATTCCCCTTCCTGCCACTTCGCAGTCTTACGGCTTGACTTTCAGGGCGTGGCTATCGACATCATGACCATGGCCGCTCAGGATTGCAGTGAGGCCTATCGCGTCAATTTTTGAATGAATTTTTTTAGTGTACTAGGCCTGTCGGACTCGCTGCCATTCTTTGTGAACGAGGCCACCGAGGACAACTTACTCAATCCAACAACCTTCAAGTACTATTAGTGCTGAGCTGTCGGAGTGTAGTTGAGCAATGTCAGATACAACGAAAGGATCTTTATCTGATAACTGACCGAGATTCGGTCGTCAAGACAAAGTCATGTGGGGCCCCACTTGCTTCATAACGACCAGCATAGGCACTTCCAAGACATTTTGACGTGACCTCTGCTTATTATCTGCCAAATCTTCGGGCCTGGGCTCCACGGATTTCTCATGGCCTTCAATTCCTGGCATATAAGTAGGGTCTATTCGAGATATTCTCAAGGGTTCAACCACTGCTGCGCTGGGAATCGCTTTTCCTCTTCCTAACTTTGAAATATCAATGGTTGAATCTCCCAAGCTTCGGATTGCGATCATGTTCGTATCTTTTCTTTGCTTGCCAGAAAACGATTGACGAAAAGGACAACAGTGGTGCAGGTCTAGGTGGACTGATGAGCGCTATAGCTCTCAAGGAATGCGCTGAAAATATCGAGCTCGACATCTATGAAGCAACAGGCGAAATCTCTGGTGATACTCGAGTACCTGACGAGTTATTCCAAACTCATCATCATAATATCGCTTTAGAAATTGGAGCAGGTGTTACACTTTGGCCTCGCCTCTGGGACGCGCTCAATGAAATGGGTCTTGGACCTGATTTTGAACAACTTGTCCCTGGCTACACCACGAATGAAAGAAGTAGCCATCTGGCTCATGCTAAATGAAAGCTGACCTCGCGATTCCTTAGAGATTGCTTTCGAGTACCGCAAGGCCGATCAAGCAGAAGGTTTCTCTTTTCGGAGCGTCTATCTGAACGGTGAGAATGCAGCCATTTTGCAGCCATTTGACGACTTTGTTCATGATGCATATCATCCAAGGTGGCGGAATGTCGTTGCATCGGCCCGATCTTCAGCAAGCGCTGTTCAGGAATATTCCGAAAAGCAGTCGAGTCCATTTGAAACATCGACTTGTGTCGTACAAAGAGACGGAGGATGGAGTCGACTTGACATTTCAAGACGGAACAACAACGTCATGCGATCTGCTCATAGGTTCGCCTCTGCGAGGATTAACTTTACCAGAGTAACAATGAAACACAGGGGCCGACGGTGTGAAATCTGTCGTTCGTAATGGCACTAAAAACCATTTCAGGCGAGGCCCAACCGAAGCAGTGGTCACTGGATTTTACACATTTCGCGGCCTGATCCCGGCAGAGCGTTTGAAAGAGGTTTACCCTAATCATCGGTCTATCATGACACCTACCGTGGTGAGCCTCATTTTCCAATTCAACTGGCCCTGTTTACCTTGGTTCAGTATATTGGGAAGAATGGGGTAAGCCAATTATACCTTTTGCTAACTGACTGATCCTGACCAGCTTCGACAGCACGTCGTCGTCTATCCAATAGGTGCTCAGCGACAGATCATTAATGTCGCCGCGGTTTATTTCAAGCCAGGTGACTACGGGAAGCCGCTAGAAGGCCCAACAGTGAGAGACGCCACAAAAGAAGAGCTCATGTCCATATTCGCCGGTTGGGAGAAAGAGGTACAAGTCGTGTTGAATGTGCGTTCGTCTTGTCCTGGATGTCGAACATCATCTGAAAGTAGCCATAGTGTTTAGAAAAACCTACTCACTGGACAATTCAAGCCCTGGAACCCCTCGAAATCTATGTGACTCATAGAATCGCCCTTCTTGGTGATGCGGTGCGGTGACCGTCGACCTTCAACTTCAAATAGCTCTGGAAACTGACCCGAAACTTGCAGGCACACGCTATGGAGCCTCACTTGGCTGCTGGAGCTTGCCAAGCCATAGAGGTCCGCAATTTGCGATATCAGCTTGAAATTTATAGCTCACCCAAAATTCAGGACGCTTGGATTCTCGGACGGGCTATATCCCGCCTGAAATGCACCCCTGAGAGAGTCCCAGAAGTTCTCCAACGCTACAATACAATACGACAGCCATATGGCAATATGCTTCTGACGAACACCCGGGCTCAAGGACTGATTTATGAACTGATTCATCCAGACTTTGAACATATCCTCCCCAACGATGAGGGATTCACCCAAGAGATGTACCAGGATCTGGGAGACAGGATCGAGAAGAACTGGAAATGGAGCACGGACTCGCAGGGTTTGATGGACGATATGATCAGAGCTTCGACATTGTAATACTCAGCATTCGGATGTTTCCGGGCTCTGAGGTCGAATGTTCAGTCGCCGATTCAAATATTCTTATAAACCGGAAAATTTCCAAGTGTCACAGCCGTGACCGCGGTCCTTCCGCCAACATAAGGTGTGTAATTTTCCCGTCTTGTCTGAACTCCCTCTCTTTCCTATATGATGTTTGAGGCATTTGGCTTTAGTAGGGCGCCCCTACGTTGCAGAAACTTCTCAGCTACCTTACGGGCCTTTGGCCCGCTACTTCTGACCTTTTTTTCACTTTTCTCTCTTCGTTTTGTTCTCCTTGCATCCATTCCTTACTGACGCGCGCTTTTCACTGCAGGATTTCTTTCGTCTTTTCTCCACCGTGTCTCCTTGTGAGTAGATTTCCTTCGCGGCTTGTGGTGATGATCCAAGATTATACCATACTTTACCACATTCTTAAAACATCATGTGGAATACTTTATCGATTTCAGCCTTGTCTGAGCCTTCTCTGCTATATACTCGACTTGTTCTGACCTCTCCCTCAG
Source organism: Mycena floridula (assembly GCA_029320655.1). Classification (NCBI taxonomy): domain Eukaryota; kingdom Fungi; phylum Basidiomycota; class Agaricomycetes; order Agaricales; family Mycenaceae; genus Mycena; species Mycena floridula. Next base: position 1,065,201 of record JARIHS010000025.1, read on the forward strand.
TATTAGCCTCATTCTACTTGTCGGCCTCTAATAAAATTTTATGGTGAGTTTTTTCAGCTCTTTTTTTGATGGGTCCTCCGCATATCGTGATGAGATTTTCGATGGGCGGACACAATGCATCTTCGTCCATACCAAAGTCTCCCAGTGTACAAAGTGGAGGCGGACAAGATGCTTGTTGAAATGCATCGCTACCTGATTTCTACCTGCCTTTATTTTGAATACTGGCTGACCATTGTTCTTCAGATTGTATTAGCACCTTGTCATGTTCTTCTCAGTAACCAATCAATATCCTTGAACAACCCTGTTATGAAATTCGTTGAAGCTGCGACTGAGTTGTGATCATTAATGGCAAGGACAAGGAGAATTGCGGGCTTGGAGAAATGCACAGTGCGTGGTCGCCCGGTCGTACAAGGAGGCTCTTACCCATTCTTTCGTAGGCGAGCCCTACAGTCTCTTTCCTCGCCTTATTCAGAATGACAGTTCCAGTCGCTTCCACTCGGCAGCTGTATGACCTGCATCGACATCGTCTTTCCTGGTCACCACCGTCAATCAAGCTCACGACCGCCATCTACGTCCAGCATCCCAGCGGAAGTCAGTTTTTCCCTTATTTCCCATTTCTCCCTCGATTCTTTGCAGTGGTTTCTCGATTTCATCCTCGATTTCCAACGACCGCGTCAGAGAAATCTCTTCGACACCGACGACGCTCTGACGACTTTTGGCTCTTGCAATCGTCGACTGCTGACGTGGAAGGTAAACATTGATTCAATTTCATTGGTAACTTTGATTGACTCTTTGCTCCCACAGACGAGATACGAACCCACACGGTAACTTTGTCCAAAACATTTTACTTCTCGCTAGATACAATTCGCCTTGACTGTAAGCATACAACTGTACAATGCGTTAGAATAGTATTCAAGTTCTGTTCCCAGCAATCAAGTGGCTTGCAAATGTCGGAGGAAATTCCTGATAGAGATTGCGACATCACTTTCGCTGTCGATGCCCGCCCGCAGTCGGCGTAATGTTTCCTGGATTTCTTCCAGACTGCAAAGCATATTTCATTCGGATTCAACTTCTTCAAGACGGCTCACGTCTGCGAATCTCTCTTCACCTTTGTCGATGCGACCTCTTGATTCTCTGAATCAGTCTGCTCGTTCTGCTGTCGCTCGTGGGTGAGAGATTCATTTATTTCGTCGCTCTGGTCTAATTCTTTGACCCAGATAGACGAGATGCAGAATCTTTGCTCAATATGATATAATTTGGCGGGTTTTCTGTTCTAAAACTACAAGCGTACAATACCCCGAGATATCATTCCATTTCCAACATCTCGTGGGTGATTCTTTCGAGGAGTGCTTTACTTTCGGATGAGGCGGGCAAAGCTGGACACTGGAGAATCTTGATCATGAACGGAGCTCCGCCGAGTCCAACAGGCCGAAATCTCCGGACGATCGTGACGTCGTTGGCATGAAAATTTGAAAACTCCTTTCTCTCTTTCTCTCCGACCACTACATTCCTACCGACATGGATCCATCCCAGTGCGTTCTGGCTTATCTGCGTATTTAATTGTTCTAACTGTCACCCATCGTCACTCAGATCACATTCTACGCTACCAAAATACCTATTCAAAACCCTTCGTTTATGTGGCTCTCGCTCAAGGTGTGCTCTATTTGGCCCTCATCTTCAAGCTCTGCTAACCATTTTTTGTAGAACTGTCCCACAGGCGCGCTCATCGACAAGTCGGTTTGCCCCTTTCTCACAACTATTCCTAAAGAAAAAGAAACGAGCGACGAACTCGCTTTTCTCGTGCGTTATAGGTTTCGACTTGGCATGAGCTAAGATCTTGGTGACAGTGTTTCCCCTCCAGCTACACCTTCCTCTAACTCCGAGTCGCCGTCGACCTTGGTATTGGTCTCTGTCCTATCCATTGCAGGGCCGTTGACCATATCAGACGCGGGTTGGATGGTAACTGACTATGTGATGTTCGTCGCGCTGCTTGCCTCGCAGCCTGGCTTCGATAGATCGCGATTCCAGCATTGTTCAATTCGAGATATTCTGTGTCACTTCCCAGACAGAACATTCATCTTTGGAGAAGCTGGCTGCGACCGGCTACAGTTCCCAATACCTCCCTGTTTCTTCGACCATATCGAAGAGCAAGACAGTCAGCTTTCTGCGAAAGAGTTCGGCACCCTCTGCATCTGTAACATTACCGTTGCTGCTCTCCAAATCAAACCAGGAGAGAAGTTGATTCTGCTTCTCATCGGTCGCGGAGCTCGCACATCCCAAGGCGAATTCCTGCTCTGTATCTCGACGCAGTCGAATAGGAAGGCTGAGGGCTACATTTCGAAACGCGAGTTGGAGATCACAGTAGCGCAATGTCAAGGTGATATCCTTCTCATCTGCAATTCCTGCCATTCTGGAGCTCTTCAAAGTCCCCGATGGCAGCTGATCTGCGTCCCTGGACCGCATGAGCTTGCAGATGCTCTTACAGCCTACGTTCGCGGTCCAGCTGGTCGGAAGCAAAGCTTGGTTCTGCCTTTTCCTCGTGCCGAGAAACGACCCTATCATGATGCCAAAGATAGTTCCACAGTGACACTCGTCTCTGCTGCTCCGCATTTAGGTCGAGAAAAGCTCAATCTTCTCGCTCCAGATTACTCCTTACTCCCCAACTACCACCATCTCCGAGAGGGGATAGATGCTGGTCGCTGTGTCCGGTATCAAAGCGACCCAGACTGCCTTGAAGAGCGGGAGATCTTTGATCTTGTCTATTTCTTGTATTCTCGCAACATCCAGTCGGTTGTTGCTCAGCTGATCGCAGTGAAGCTGGGTTGGTGGTCCAGCTTGAGACTGGTGTCTTTCATCAGTCTAGAAGATGCAAAGATCGGCAAATGGATCGCTCCCCAGATGATCGAGAATGGAATTCCTCTCAACAAGCTCTCACTTCGTCTCCTGTCATATTTCGATGAAAGGTACACACGTATGCGACGTAATTGTTTGGCTAGAACTGACTCTCCTTCTAGGATGTGGAGTGGCCAGGATCGTGCAAGTGTATGGTGGCTTGCAGAAAAGTGGGATGATGCTGGGAGACCCAAGGTGTCTGCCGAAGAATGGGACGAGGTAGTAGCTGAGGCTGCGAAAGACGCTCATGAGAGAGTCTTGGTGAAGTCTTATTCAACATGACTTGTAGCATGTCGGAATAATGTGATGGGCGCAGACAGTGTGGCGTAGATTGAATATCAGGTCAGTCGGTTGAATCCAGTCAACGAAGGATACTTGGACGTTGTTGCGGGAGATAGAGTCTCGATTGGGAGGAGGAAGCGGAGCGGTGTTCGGAGACTCGGAAGTGTTACAAGCGCGATGACATGGTCCTCATCTATGGCAGCATTCCTGAGTTGATCAAGGCTGGGCGCCAATTCCAAAGTTGACTGAAAGGTTCTACAAGTCGGACTCGGGTCAAAAGTTGTCCGTTTCTCTTTGAAATTCAATTTCTGGGTTGGTATCGACCCACAGAGACGGCTTGGGGGTAAAGTACATGATGGGAAAAATGTCGTCACGGTGGTCACATCTGTCACGATGATGACAAATGATCGCTTTCCTTCCAAAATTGTATTTTCGCTTTTTTGCAGTTTCCTCCTGGTCTCTTTGGTCGCTTGTTTCAATATATTAAAGGAAAACATTATGGGAATAGTTCCTATAACGTAAAAAGGATGACAAGAGTGGGATTTGAACCCACGCCTTCATACGAAGATGAGAAGTTTTGAAAACCCGCGATTATAACAGGTAAGCTATTACGCTTGAGTCACACGCCTTAGACCGCTCGGCCATCTTGCCATAGTAAGGGAAAATGAAATACCTTCAGGTTTAGAAGGTTCCCGACCTTGTTATCCGAAAATATTTTCTTCCAGAGTGCATATATTCAGCAACTCCCAATTTGTAATCTCTTACCCATTAGGACAACGCCACGGCGTTTCTCCTCCTTCTGACGCACGGAAAACCATCTCACCGATATGCGCTGATGTCAAGAAAACTTCCACACCACCCCAATTGGCCCCGTTGTCTTCTGAACCGCATATAGACGCCACAGAATACTCACACCATGCCGCTTCGTCCTACTGCTCCTGGCAGCCCCACTAGTTCTTCTTCGCCTTTCAATGAGGGTTCGAGTTCGATTGTGGCCGCAGGTGACATGTCACAGGTGTGACGTATTAGCGAAATTTCGTCCCAAGCCAATTTGACTCACATTCAATAAGTTACTGTACTCATTCCAGGTCGTGGGGATAATGCAGGCCTAAAATAAGGAACTACTGTAATTAATGTATTGAGTGGTTGTCTTGGCATGGAAAGAGCGAAAATTATCATCTTGTCTGACTATTATGCCACTAGAGATCTTCAAGTTATAATCTATATTCGGCATAGATTCAATACATATCACTCTATTGTGTGGCACTCGAACGTTCGGTAGAGCCTAGTTATCGGAAACCTTGATAACTATCTTTCCTACAAACGCCTGAGACTCGAGGTGGGCCCAAGCCTTAACGGCGTCCTTGAATGGAAACACTTTGTCGATGACGGGACGGGTAGCTTCAGGATGAGCAGCTAGAAGACGATTCATATCTTTGAACTGGGCAACCGATCCAGTTTGGATCCCACGGAGGGTCGCTGCTTTCATAATGGTATATAGAGTAATGTTCGGAGAGTCGGCCTATCTCTAGCTTTCAGGTCATGAATGGCGAAAAGAAGAGCAAGTCTCACACTAGCCAAAAACCCAATGACATGGATCCGGCCTGCGACCCTCACAGATTTCATGGATTTTTCGAGAGTACCGGGCCCTCCGACCTAAAGAACAAATCAGAATGAGAAATGGCGACCAGACTGAGTCAAGATACCTCCAAGATGTGATCGACTCCACGTCCATTGGTGATCTTGAGGACTTCTTCATCCCAGTTGGGAGTCTCCTTGTAGTTGATGACATGTTTTGCTCCCAGCTTTTTGGCAACCTCGAGTTTTTTGTCAGAAGACGATGTTACGATGACAGTAGCTCCGGAGGCCACTGCGATTTGTAGACCGAAACTGTCGACAGTGATCGATGTTAGGGCGAGTTCTCTGAAAAGACTCGAAGCTTACATCGAGACTCCACCGGTCCCTTGAACGAGAACAGTATCACCGGCCTTGAGCGGAACAGGACCCAAGAGGGCATTATAAGCGGACAATGCGGCGCATCTAGAATGAGAATGAGTTCAGACTCAAGGCTGGAAACCATGCCATACGGTAGAGTCGAAGCTTCCTCATAAGACAAATGATCAGGAATGGCGACCAAGGACTAATAGGTTGAGTGAACATCATTCGAAGCAGAATAAAAAAGGCTTACATGGGGCTTGAACACTTTGTATTCTGTCAAGACACCGTTGATAGCACCACCTAAGGCAGTAGCTTGGATTTCCGGGGTGACATCACCGTAGATGAAGTCGGTGCAAAAGTTGGCGCAGACCCGGTCGCCGCTCTTCCATTCTGTAACGTCTTTTCCGACAGCGATAACTTCTCCAGCCATATCGGAGCATGGTACGAGATTATCTGGAAGCCTGGGCGATGGATCGACTTTTGACGAATATCTGGGATGGAATACCTACTTGACAGGATAGGAACCATTCGCGATCATGATGTCTCTATACTTGAACGACCATTATTAGAGTTACCGTTCGGGACATGAATGGAACTTGAGCTCACATTAAGAGACACAGCATGGATCTTGACGAGGACTTGACCCTCAGTTGAAAGAGCGATCGGTGCTTCTCTCAAAGACAAGTTCTCGTATGAACCGTCACCTGGAAGCTGGAATTCTCGAGTAATGGTTGGAATGGGGGACATTGTGTTCAGTGGTTGAAAGTCCTAGAATTTCGATATCGCCGTTTATATGCCGGGTGCCAGTCAAAATCAGATAAGCACTCCGCTAGTGAAGACTCAATAAGCATTAATAAACATTGAACCGGCAATTATCGGGATATTGGTGATCCAAGGCAATGATCCAACGAATATGACTGTTGTTGGTCTGCGGAAGGACGGAAGCGAATCGATCGTGTGAACTCCAGTGATCCTTTTAACTTGAAGAAGATCCAGATTCCTGCCAGAAGCCGCTGGTTGCAAGACACGAAAGTGGTTCACGAATGCGACGCAACTGAGGCCGGTGGCACAATTGCAAAACTACAGTACAAATTTCCCACGGCCTTCGAGAGTGTCATAGATGTTGGATTCATATTGAACACTCCATTGGAACAGTATATTCGAGCTGAGATGACGGTAGAAACAGTCTAGTTGTCAGAAACCTTAATGACTATCTTCCCAAGATGCGCTTGAGACTCGAGGTGGGCCCAGGCCTTGACAGCATCCTCGAAAGGGAACACTTTGTCAATTACTGGACGGGTTGCCTCTGGATGAGCTTCCAGAAGACGATTCATGTCCTTGAACTGGGCAACCGACCCAATTTGAATCCCTCGAATGTTAAGTGCCTTCCTGATGGTATATGGAACAATGTTCAGGCCTTCGGCCTGTAGAAAGTAGCCATCAGCCTATGAAAGGTGAAAACGAAAACAGTCTTACATTAGACAAGAGCCCGATGATGTAGATAGAGCCTGCCACCCTCACGCATTTCATAGATCTCTCGAGAGTACCGGCTCCTCCGACCTCCAAGATGTGATCAACGCCACGTCCATCGGTAATCTTGAGCACTTCTTCGTCCCAGTTCGGAGTCTTCTTGTAGTTGATGACGTGTTTTGCTCCAAGCTTTTTGGCGATCTTGAGTTTTTCATCAGAAGACGACGTTGCGATGACAGTCGCTCCGGAAGCTACTGCCATTTGCAGACCAAAGCTGTCGCCTGTTGTAAGTAGGATCCGGAAGCTTGAGGAAATAAGGCTTACATTGAGACGCCGCCAGTCCCTTGAACGAGAACAGTATCGCCGCCCTTGAGCGGAATAGGACCCATAAATGCATTATAAGCAGTTAGAGCGGCGCATCTAGAATCAGCATAAGCTAATTTTAAATTCCAAGATTGAACGCCAAGTCATACGGTAGAGTCGAAGCTTCTTCATAAGACAAATGGTCCGGAATGGCGACCAAGGACTATTCTGGTAGTCAAGCATTAATTCAAGAAGGAATGTCTTGCTCACATGTGGTTTGAAAACCTTGTATTCTGTCAAAACACCGTTGCACGCTCCACCTAGGCCAGTATTTTGGATTGCCACAGTGACATCACCGTAGATGTGGTCGGTGGCAAAGTTCGCACAGACTCGGTCGCCACTCTTCCATTCGGTAACAGATTTACCGACAGCGACGACTTCTCCAGCCATATCCGAGCATGGAACCAGATTGTTTGGACGTCTGCATGCAACTTTTGTCAACTGACGATTATCTGCGCTGAAATACCTACTTCACAGGGTAGAGATTCTTCGCGATTACGAAGTCCCTGTACTTGAAGGACCATGAGAGATGCCGATAGAGGCCTGAAACTTGAGGCTTACATTGAGAGACACAGCGTGGATCTTCACGAGAACTTGGCCGTCACTTGGAGGAGCAATTGGTGCCTCTTCCAAAGACAAGCCCTCGTATGAGCTGGCACTCTCTGGAAGTCGGAATTCGCGAGTAATGGTTGGAATGGCTGCCATTGTGAAAGTTCAGAGTCGTGGAAAAGTCCTGGAAATCTACCGTCGGCGTTTATATTCTAGACCATAGAGAAGGCTTAGTGATCCAAGGATTGGGAACAAGGAGGTTTTTGGTTCAAAGTTCACCCCGGCCCTTACCCATGAGGTCATCGAACTAACGGCCCGTTTGAGGCCGGCCACGTTACCGATTTTACAGCGCTTCCTCGTCCGGGGGAAATTGACATTCCGCACGAAGCCGGCGACCCTCGCGGCCACAGCGTACTGAGACCTGTCGGCATTGTTGTTGGCCGTCTCGGCATTTCTCGGCATCACATGGGCCAGGAATGCCGAAAGTCCCCTCGCCGCAAAATGCTCATCGCTGCCGAGGAATCCGCACGCAACCACTGTCCGCCCACTCAACTTGCTGGATATTCCTCTTTAGGAACAACATCCCCGGTTTCGGGATTCGTTGTAAACCTGGATGAACGCAAGCAAATGTAAAGTACAATATCCATGGACTATTAAGTACTACCTTCAAGCTCTGCCCTTGTTCTTCAAGTTCGCGGCACATTCCACTTTGACTTGTCCCTTTCCAGTGGCCTCTGGAAAAGCCGAAGGGATTTCCTCGTTGTTTTTCGGTCTATAGAGTTTGAACTTTGTTTCCAAAGTTTAAATCTGAATATTCTCATGAACATTTGCTTGCCTTTTTCATCCCAGTGCTGCGCTCGTGCACCACAATTTCAACGAAAGAGACCCCTGACATGAAGGCTCGTCAGAGGGTCGGTGGAATGACACTGTAGTGCATTGGATGGTACGGGTGTCTGAAAATGGGTTAGCAATAGCAGCGACATTCAGGGCCAACGAGTGAACTAGCCCAAACTGATCCAGAGTCATTGATTCTTGATCTGCTCAGCGTGAAGGTCACTTGAAGCTGTGATGGTCACAAACTCTTTTTCTTCTTCCGCCTTTACTTTTTCCAGGAATTGACGTCCGCGACTCGCAAACACAGAGGGAATTGGGGTCTGCCGCGACTGGTACAGAGAAGGCAGCACCAAAGGCATCATGTTGGCACTGGGATTCCGGGAAGGATATGATGTAGCAAGAGGTACCACTAGGAATCGAGTCGCTCGGAAATTGGAATCATAGTACGTGGCTTATATTTCTGTTCGAATGCTATATTCCCATTCACAGTAGCTCGGAAGCTCATCTCGCCTTGTCCAAGACGCAATGAAGATGAAAAAAACTTCATCAGCGGCATGCCCGTTGCACATCTCAAACTTTGTGTCGAATATCCATGCGGCCTTTAAGCCGTCCAGACTCTCGAGACAGTATGGCCATCGAAACGAATTCTGTAGTTCAGCATGTCGCCGGCCCGCCACCGCGCTCTAGGCCTTGGCTGCGATCAGCATGTGATTCTCAGGCTTCAGCGCTGCCTTTGTCGCAACAATAATGGATCTCCAAATCCCAGAATTTCTGGCGTCGTCCTCGCCTCTCACTGTCGCTGAAAGAGCAAATATCAATCAGCTTCTCGACACCTCGAATAACGAAATATCTCGCTTGAGCGCAGCGATCGATAAGTTGGTCCTAGAAAAAGAAAGATTGCAGGCCAACGTAGCTTCGTACAAGGCTATTCTAGCGCCTATACGGCTTTTACCTGAAGATATGCTACGAGAGATCTTCGTGAGCTGTCTTCCATCCGAGGAGGCCGCTTCTACCGCTATAACAGATGCACCGCTGCTTCTAGGGCGTGTCTGCCGGTCTTGGAGGGAGATCGCGCTATCGACTCCGGAATTGTGGACTTCTATCCATATCCAGTTCCTGTTCGAAACCGACACTCTGCGACTCTGCGACGAAGCCCACGCCTGGATAGCACGATCTGGGACTTGCCCTCTGACGATCAGAGTGACATGGAACACTGTGACCGACGACCCTGTTCCAGGCAACTTCATTGATTCTTTGACCATCTTCTCGAAGCGCTGGCGCAGCATTGAAATCCAAGCTCCTCCCCAATGGATGGCCTCACTGAGATCACTTTCCAAAAGTGATGTCCCGAGGTTGGAAAGATTCAATTATTCGGCAACCCCCGGCGCATACAATGACGGTCAAGTCTCTGAGACCCTTTGGCAATCATTGGACATCTTAGAGGGAGAAAGGCTCCACGATGTGACTCTGAACAATACCTGGGTGCAGAATCCTATCGCTGCCACCTCAAAGATCAACTTTGAGCAACTTGCTCGACTCGACTTGAGTTTCGGCTTTCGATTCACGTCACAGCATGCTGCAGACATTCTCACCCGCTGCCCAAATCTTATCGCATGTCATCTTCTTATGGCGAGCTCCTATCCAACCGAGCCCACTGCAAGATTCGCGCCCATTACGCTTCTGCATCTTTCTTCATTGACCATCGAGCTGTGCCAAACTTATCCCGATGCAACACCCTCAGACAATGAGATCTTGGGTCACTTCTTTTCCAACCTCACGCTACCACAGCTCAATTCCTTTAGTCACAACCTGGGACAATACCATATATGTCCCTGGACAGGGCTGGCTCGTGCTAGCCCCATCGAAAACCTCGACCTTTCTCTTTCAGACTTTGGCGATCCAGCGGTCCTGGAGTATCTTCGCACCAGCACCTCCCTAAAGCGCCTGAAATTCAGTGCCTGGCCATCTTTTGCCCAAGAATATGCACCTGGAGTGGATCCCTTGGCACCCTTAATGGCCATTGATAATGCCAGCGATGTCGTTTGTCCATTTCTGGAGGTCCTGGAGTTACCAAGTTTCGGGTTTTCAGAGGAGGTTTTTGTGGAACTGGTACGCCAAAGGGCTGCACTTCGAGATAGCGAGGGCAAAGCACATTTGAAGGTGGTCCGTGCAGATTTTCACTGCAATGTTCAATTGGATATCCTATCACAGCTTGACGACCTAATGGCATCAGGCCTCTCGCTATCTGTCTCTTACCGCCCATTGATACGACCAGAGGACATGATTCATTACTGGCCATGTCAGCTTCCGGATCTGGGATGGCCACACAAAATTGGCCGTTTCTTTGGATGATTGGTCGTTGATACATTAGAAATTCGAACTCTTTGTCACACAAACGCACGATTGACTGATACAGTAATGTCCCCGAAAACAATACTAATATTCAAAACAAATACAGTCTACTTTCTCGCAGCCTGTATCAAAGTTATCAAGCCACGAATCCTGGCTCTCCATCCATCTGCATACAAGAAGCGGACCAGACCGGTGGTGAATTCCCTGCCAAAAGTTTCAAATCATGCCTGGAACACAAGAAGAAACAACCAACCAGCTTGAAGACAATGAGCGAATCGGATAATCCAAAACCGCAGGAATTGATGTCTGCATCAGAGAGGGCCATCGGTCGACCATGATGGCTTTGGGATTTGTCAAGGCTCGTAGGCCTTCTGGGCCACCTACAGAAATATTCAACCAACGAGAAAAGTGTTTTGAAACCAGACTCACCGAATCGACCATAACCACTGTGCTTAGTTCCACCGAACGGTAAATCTTGACTGGATTGGGGTTAGTTCATCCTCGCAATCAAGAAAAAAACCTACTTTAACTATTGTATTGTCAGAAAAAGAGATGGAAGGATAACATATCACTCACATAGAAAACCCCAAAGTCGTTGATAGAAACCATTCCACATTCAAGCTGTTTCGCAATCTCGACGCATTGACTTTGATCTGGACCAAAAACACTGGCCCCGAGGCCGTATTTCGTGCCGTTGGCAATCTCAATGGCCTCCGGAATGTCGTCATAGGGCATTAATAGCGCAATAGGCGCAAATACTAGACATTGGTAAGCTTTGAAAATAATACAGTTGAATGCATACCTTCTTGTTGAGCAATTTCCATATCCGACGTGACTGGTCCAACTACGGCAGGTCTGAAATACGACCCATTGTTATAGACATGATTGTATTCCCGTCCGCCGCCGTCATTGGTTTGAGCACCTGCCTCTTCTGCAGCGATTATAAGGTTTTGAAGGGCCCTGAAGCGGACCTTGGAAATCATGGCGCCACAATCAACGGGGCTAATGTATCCCTCGTCGGTTGTAGCCATGACAGACCCTAGACGAAGCTTGCCGACGCGCTCTTCTAATATCTCACGCAATTGGTCGTATTGGGAAGCATGCACAATGAGTCGCTCAATTCCGATGCAATTTTGTCCCGAATTTTGGCTAATGGGATTATCAGACCGAGAAGAAGGGACTGACAAGACGACTGACAAGATTCCACGCATCCATATACTTGCCCATTTGTTCAGGTCGGTATCGGGAAGAATGATAGCAGGATCCTTGCCACCGAGTTCCAAAGTAACTGGTGTAAAGTTCTGGGCCGCAGTGATGGCCACCTGGACGAAGGCTGTTAATCAAAGATACCAGGACTGGAGGAATCAAAGACCTTGCGTCCAACGGTATCAGAACCTATGAACGTAATGTGTTTGATCATTGGAGATGCAGTCAGAGCATCAGCCTCTTCGGGCCAGCAACAAACGATCTGGACACAGTTTAGAATGAAGCTTGCAAGAATGAGATAGACGGACCTGTACGAGTTCTGGGTCGTGTCCGCATATAGTCAAGGCATGCTTGATGACATCGACAAACCAACTCGATGACCAGATAACATTCTCTGAACACTTCAGCACAATGCCATTGCCCGCAAATATAGCAGCGACAATCGGCGACCAGGCGTTGTGTAGGGCTGAACTGCATTTTAAAAAAATATACCAGAGGGAGCTGATAAACGTACGATAATTCCAAGAGACAATCGCAGCGACCACTCCTCGAGGTTCATAGTAAACTTGAGATTTCTTGTAAGATAACATGAGATTGGAGGCGCGCGTTTCTGGCTCCAGAGCCTTCTCCCCATGGTTTACCAACCATTCCAATTTTGAACAGGTCGTAAGTATCTCTCCCAGCGCAGCTTCAACCACTGATGAACCAGTCAAATGAGCTTCGAATGCTGTCCAACGGTGGTTACTCACAGGTCTTCCCAGTATCACGACATCCAACTTTGGCACAAGCTTCCTGATTATCGACCAACCAGGCTTTCAACGTACGCATGACGCGTCGACGCTGTCTAAAAGTGGTATCTCGCCACGTCTTCTGAGCTTGAGCAGCTTTGTTGATTTTTGCCTGAATTTCTGCAGCATTATCGGCGACGACTGTAAGAATGTGCTGCGAGGTGGAAGGGTCGAAACTTGTGATATATCTCCTCTCATTCTGTATTATCGGAGGAAGCAGATCTGGGTTGGTGAGATGAGACTCAAGATGAGGATTGTCGATTTTGTACGATTCCCATTTGGGATCAGCTTCCTGCAGAGCGAGCCAGCTTTTACAGACCAGAGGTGAACGAAAAAAATGTACGAACTTGAGGCACTTTGACATGAAAAGGGACCGCGCTATTGTGAGCCCGCTGGTATCTCTGGAAGACGAGCCATATTCCGATGGCAAAAAATGTTGAAAGCAGATAGAGGACGTCCACACCGTCTTGGTCCTCGTCGTCAGACCACAAGTTCAGGGAGATTAGAGGGTTCAGGATATATGAAAGTAGATGAGTCATTGCTGAGGGTATTCAGTGTCGTTTTGGAGGCAAGGGCATCGAAGGAAGAAACAACAAAACACGCGACGAGATTTTCGAGTCGCACGTGCTCAATTCCTTGTTGTCTGATCCGGATTTCGCTGCACTTAAGGCAATAAAAGTTTTTAAAAAGAATTATTGGGTATAAGAATGCAAGTACATGAATGGTGACGGTGATATTAGCGGACGAATACCAGAAGGTCCATAATCTCGAGATAAAATATAATATGGGTCATAAAGGAAGGTAGACGCCTCTATTGTTTCGAGTCTGCATCCTTGACGCTGCTCACCGAATCCTTTTTCCGCAACCCAGCAAGCTTTTTGAGCCCACCTAGTCCACTTTTAGTCTTCTTGTGCTTTTTCTTCTCCCCTTCGACGTTTGTGACGCTCGACTCGGAAGTCGCGGAAGAAAGTGAAGCCACCTCAGAGTCTTGGTCCTCCTCTGGTTCTACAACTTCTTGCTCTTCTGAAACCAGACCGGCAAGACCTCCACCACCTACTAATCGAATAGTGGTATCTGGATCTTGCGTAACCGATTCACTGTCGACAAGAGGTGGCGAAGCGGTGGAAGACATTGAAGCAGGCTCAATTGGCATGGTCTCCAAGGCTGGGCCTGTATCGACAAGGAGATCAACTGGTTCTTCAGGTGCCATGTGGTCGACAGCTTCCTGGGCCGAAGAAGGATAGCTCAATGCTGTCGGCGTCGCAGGATTTGAACTGCTCGCGTGAGCATTTTCAGTGGACCGTCTCGAGACAGGACTGGGGCTGGCCTCTGGCAGCATCTCTCGCATTGAATGTGAACTACGGCCAGACTCAAGGTCATCCTCGAAAGAATTGGGTGAATCGGGAGATGAAGGGTCCCCAATATCTCGAGGTGTTGGAAGCTCTACAGGCAATGGCGCCGGTGCTTTTGTAACAGCTATGCTGGGGAGATTTGGTGGTGGACCTTTACGTTTTCCATTGGGAATATGTGATGGCTCAGGGATATTCTGAGAAGGAGAAGCAGCAGAACTCTCTTCTCCAAACACAGGAATGGGAACCTCGGCTGAAGATTCTTGGGGCAAGTCTAGAATGATGACCGGTCCCTGCCACGACATTATATGAGTTTTCATGGGAGAAATATAGTTGAACCGACCTTGGGTTTCACGTCCTCATCTGGAGCAGAAATCACCCCCGTCTCATACCATTTTCTGACGCTCCGATCTGCCCAGGCTTCGAGCACATTCCATCCACGGTATTCTCCCGTCAACCTGAGACCACCTCCAGAGCCGCTGTCTCCGCCTCCATCGCCTTGACCTCGACCGCTGCCATCATAAAAGTAGCTTTCATAACCGACGTCATCTTCGCTACCTTCGTCGTCGTTTCCTGCACCGATCTCGAAGCCTTCTCCACTCTCGAGGTCCTCGACAAAGCTGGCTAACCATTTTGCCCAACCAGCAGCGCCGTCACCATTGAAGAGAACCACCTTTGAATCGAATTCTCGTCCAAACACGATGACCTGACCGACAGCTCCCTTTTCCCCTGGATTAACATCGACACCGATGTAGTTTCCTGCTTTGTCGCCTATAAGAGGTATCCATCCCCGTTGGGAATAATCTCGGCGGACCCAACCTGGCGGAATACTTTGCATTGCATCCTGGAACTCAGGATTCCCAGCGGTCGAAGGATCCTCGTCGACTTTTCTCCAAAATTTCCATTCCTCTAAAACATCCTCCAGCGGAAGCAGGGTCAGTCCAAAAAAGAGACCTTCCGAGCACCCAGCCGCTGACTCTGCCTCTTGACCGTCGACGAGCAAATATGATTCCCTGACCGCCGCGGGTAAAGAGAAACCAAATTCGCTCTCAATTTGCGCTAGATCCTGAGGAAGAATGCCATAGTTCAGGGTGTCGCCGAGCTCTGGATATTCACGGGCCAGCCAGTTTCGGAGACGAGTCCAGGTGCTGGAAAGCGGTGGATAAGCTGAACGTGGTGAAAATGGGCCTCTGAGAGGGTCGTGATGCAAGGGCAATATCGAGGGCATGCCACCGCTGTGATAAATCAGTATTTATCTTTTGAAGCACTGAGTCAGCGCTCACGATGTAGGAACATAGCCATAAGGACTTCCTTGAGGTGGATAAGTATAAGAGGCACTGGTCGCCGTATCTGGTTCTGGAATGTCCGAATTGTAGGGTGAAGAAAACATTGGAGACGAGGTGGGTATTGAAAACGCCTCGTGAGTAGAAGAAAGAGCTTGGCCCTTTCGGTTGGAGCTTGAACTGGACGAGAACAGGGATGAAATCCAGTTCATGCTGGGCGAAAGAAAAGGCGGGCTTGGACGCCGTAGCTGTAGCTGTAACGCAGACTGATTATGTAAGAGAATCGAGCTTGCATGGTACACCTTGGGCCAAGACAACCAAATCCGTAGTCCTGATTATAGTCGGTATCGGTTACAGCGGTAAATATACATATCCAGAAAACAACAGAAAGAAACACAACAAGAGCAGCAATGAGATATTAGTTGATGGAGAGAGAGAAAAAATAGTTAAGCCGTCAGTTTGGGTATGACCTTGAGCATCTGGTCAATGTTGATGAATTGAACCCAGCTCTCGAGCTCTTTTGAATCCCGGTACCAGATAAATTTTGATTCGGCGGTGGCTCGGAAAAAAGCGGTGACACAGACATATTGCTCGTTGACCAGTTGGTCTCTACGCGCGACACCAAGAGTAACAGTGTACAATCGGAATTCCCATCCTAGCAGCGGATGTCCATCTCCCTGGGCAGTCTGGGCAGGCACATTGAACTCGAGGCGCGAAAAATCAAAGCCAAGAGGTTGACCAATAGCATTCAGGTATGCTTGCTTGAGCGCGAGAGTCGTACAAGCTCGTCTTAGGACAGCAGCCGGTGTAAGGTCAGCTGTCACTTGCTCTAGCTCTTTGGCTGTAAGCTGATGGCAGGAACATGAACAAAGCGGTCTGATCAAATGATGTGGCGACTTGCCTTGTGTTGAATGGATGTCACATAATCGTCAATAGACGAGCCAGCTGGATCGACCGATAGTTGCTTGATCCCCAGGCCGATGTTTACCACTTTCCGTTGTATGCCCTGAGTCATGGCCATCGCACATAAAGAGCCCGAATATTCGAGATGGTATCCAATCATGGAGAAGAGAAATTTCTCCGGAGGCATGTCATCTGGAAGCTGAAAGGATGAAAATGTAAACGGCAACGCATCTAAAAGCAGCGAGATGAACAGACCTGTTCGATCCAATGTTTACCGTTGGAAGATGCACAATCTCGCCATTTGGCTCGTGGTATTCGTCTGTGCCGCATCATGAGTAAAGGGAGCATTTGTGTAATAGCAAGTCCTTTGGAGAAAGTCAGTCTAAATTCTGAGAATCGAAAAGGAAAAAGGCGCACGGAACGTGTCTGGCTCTTTGGGTTCGTATTTGATGTTGACATGAGGAGCGCATTCCTTGACCACATTGTAGCAGGCATTATATTCCTGAGTGGTAAATTGTCAGCTTCGAGTGGCCATTTGGACCAAGCAGCAGACCTCCAATGTGTACTCCCGGTTCAACGAGAGATTCCAGACAAGGATCGGGCAATCTGCCATGGTGCTCCCAGATGTAGTCATTCTTGATGCAGGAAAGATAGCTGAGAATGTAAAGGTTGAGTGGAGGGATCCGAACAAGATGTGGCAAGGTCTACTTGCCGTATTGACTGGCGTGACGCTGGCGGTCTGTGGCCACCCCTCCGCGTGGCACAAGACAGAAATATAAAGTCCAAGACAAGGCTTTCCAGCTGGTAGTCGTTATAGAGGGAGAAATGACAAGCCCGCTCTCTAACGAGGAGTCATTTTAAAGGAAAACAATGCTGTTCAGAACCGAAACACGTGCTGTTGCGACCAAAAAAAACAAGACCAGTCAAAAGGCCCAAATATTATAATTATTCCAAGTAAAATCTGAACAAAAATGGATAAATTAAGAGCTAGAGCCATACGCGACACTGGTGGTGGCTAATAAAGGACTCCTTTCACCCCGCCTTGACGAGCGCGATCGCTCAACCCTTTGACTTGTCGGACCCTCACCTTCGATAATGTCGCCACCACGATATGAACCAGGCAGACCCTCAGGATGAGATGATCCAGATTCCGAAAGGGGCGACATGACCGTCGATGTTATCGACTCTCTTTTACGTCTCGTCGTTTCCCTTTCGACGATTCTGGAAAAATGAAGACATTAGCCAAAGCAGGAATGAAGAACTTGACTTGCCCTCGCAAAACCTCCTCTCGGACACCACGTCTTGCCCTTCTTTTGGAAACATTATCTGTATACTGGTCGGTTTCATCGATTATTTCGGAAGAAATGATTTCCTGCAGGTCGCGTCAGAATGATCAAGATTTCTAGCTCATGGCAATGCAACTCACTTCGACCACATCTTCCAAAGTGACGACTCCCAGAGCACCACCAGCTACCCCTGGAGTGCGAGAGACAAGGAGCAGATGAGCTCGTCCAGTTTGACTTTATGACCAGAATCAGAAGGAGGCAAGGAATGAACTGCCAGCGTACAAATAGTCCAATGCCTGGAAACACCTGACCCCGGGGCCTGCTTCAGGAAGGATACTGAGAGGAAATGCAGAAATGGGCAGAGGATGCGTCGGATCGTAAGAGAGTAACTGAAAGGCCGAATCAGCGATCTGCAGCAGCGCAAGCTATCACATACCTTTTTTATCAACAATAAACCGATGAAGGCACCGGGTTTACCGGGTTCGTGGACTGGGAATCGAGAATAACCAGAGAGAAGGCTGATGATGACGGTCAGCAGCGAGCTACAGCTGGAATAGGCCACATACATTCTATCAACAGTGTTTCGATCCAAGAGAGTATCAGCCGAGAGAGTCACAACATCCTGTAATGAGCTAGAATTATCTTTCCATGTGCAGTTAAACAAGGCTTACGTCGATGCCAGTCATAACTTCTTCGATCCTCTTGGCTCCCAGCTCCAGGACGCCATTTAGAATAGAGATCTCCTCATCATGAAGAGGTTCCTCTCCAGTACGATGAAACTGGAAAAAAAATCAGCTATGTGGCGCAAAACAGTGACGGCTGCTGACCTGCAAGAAAGACTTCAATTCGGCCTTCTTGTAGGTATGTGTCTCGTTAGCACCGAGGGCCCAGTCGAGAATTCTTGCGATGGGATACGCTATTGGCGCCAAAATGATCATCATGAACCAGACTAGCGGAGCACAAGCTGCACCAATCGCCAGGCCATATCTAACAGATAATGCCTAGATTGAAATCAGACGCGACTCTTCTCCAAGAGGTTTATGAGACTACCTGTGGTATGATTTCACTGGCGTAGACAACGTTAGAGCGGCAACCATGAGCTCGATGGAACCTACCCGAAAATTACGATGGCTGTGGTACTTATCGCAACAGCAGCAAAGCCTCCACCAATCTAGAATGTAAATGTCAGTTTGAAAGACATTCAGGGACTTGATCTGACGCACCGCACTGTCCAAAAAGATGGGCAAACTCTCATTGATGATCACATTCCCCAGTAGCAGGACAACAAGGACCCAATGTCTTCCGCGCGCCATTAACCTATCTAAAGTCAGTTGATTCTAGATGAAGACCTCTAAGCAATCTCATCCACTTTAGAACTGGAGGAATTATCAGCCTGTGTCGGATAGATGTTCAAATGAGGTACCTTTCTTGGCATTCCTTCTCTCGCTCTCTTCCTCAGCACTGGCTGCCAAAACCCGGAGATGGAGCTCGTCCAGGCCCATCAAACCAAGAGTCAAGCTACGGATAATGTTAACGGTGTCGCAAATTGCAGCACGAGACCAGGTCGACGTACCCTGCAAAGACACCACCGAGCAGGACCAACCCAGCGCTCATCGTTAACCTTTCGTAGAATTCCGGGGTCCATGGTTCAAGGCCATGGCTCTTCTTTATACTGTGTTCCAGATTTGAAGCATGTTGGCACGCACAGTTGTGTGAGACCGTGGCTGGTAGATGGTAAAGCAAGGAACAAGGAGAAATGAAACAAGGAAACGTACGCGATGCCACTAGCCAGGAAAAGAGCGGTCTCGCGAGCGCGGATTGCGCCAGCAGTAACAATTTTATGAGCCGATTTGGACGAGACATGGTCTGCAGCGAGCGGTTCGAGCGCTGAATTGGAATTCAAGCAATAGAACCACGGAAAATGGAGCTCCCAGCTGGCAAATGTTCAAAGGAACGACAAGACGAAACAGATAAAGCTTGGAAGTTGGACTAGGATAAGTTTGGCGAATCCGCTGAACTCGGCGGCACGTGCAGATCGGGACGTCTTCAAACTTTACATAATTCGGGCTCAACTGCAACTTTCTTGTTTTCTTTTTTTTTTTGAAATCTGGGCATTTTTATACCGCAACAAGTAACAACAATAGTACTAAGACGCGGTCGTTCGCCATTACGACCATGAGCAGAGCCGGGCCGAGCTGGTAAGAGCGTTTTTCTCCTTTACGGTTGCTTTAATTGTCCGTTAGATGGGTGGAGAGATTCGTGGAAGAGCTGGTGTTTTGAGTGGGTTATGTTTCAGGTTGGCGGGCGGAAGAGCTGTGAAGCTGATCCTTAGAGAAGTTTGCTAGCGCCTCCTGTGAAATGAGGTGCTCGCAGGCGTGTCGGTCATGGAGATGGTGCTCTGGGGTTGGCTTGTGCGAGGTGCGTCATTATCCTTCACCTCTCGCCTCCTCGTCCTCATCCTCTTCGTCTTCTTCAGGCTCGTCTCTCTCGACCGGATCCGGTTCCTCCTCGAGCGTTGGCATATCCCGATCCTTTCGCGGTTTTCCAGTCTTGGTGAATGCACCGGACTTTTCGATGAATTCCGCTAGAGCCAGTATCCCTTTCTTTGTACCCATTATTGTCGGCAATGCAATGTCTTTGGAGACATCTCGCAGGATGTCTCTGTCCCATTCGTACTCGGGGCAATCTTTCAAGATATGCTCCCTGGTCTGGAATCTGTCGCCACAAGCGGTGCAGTCGGTGTTCTCGCTGGGGACGAATTTGGAATAGTACTCCCCGATGAATCCATGTCCGGTCAGGCAACTCTGTGTCACCTGAATGTCTAAACCACCCCCAGCTGTCTATCCTTCCCCCTCAAACACCGAAGCCGTCGACACCAATTTCTCCGAAGGTCATATTGTGTTGCGGATGTGATTGGCTCCCAGGCAAGCTCCCAGGCAGCGTCAGTTGAGCGTCAGAATGGTTTATTCGTGTTTTCCGCATCTTCCTTGAGCCAATCAGCTTATTGAGCCTGCTCTATTGCATCACCGTGGCATCATCGATGGTCTAGAATATAAAAGCCAACAAAGCCTATGATATATGCTCCCACTTAACCATCATGCCTAACATTCCGAATAGCACCCACGAATTTCAGCTTACCAAGGTCGGTTCATATAAGAACTTGGCTTTCCGAGAAGTACCAGTCGCTCCTCCAAGCGAGGGCCAAGTGCTCGTGAAGATACATGCTGTTTCTCTCCAAGTAAGTCCCTATGTGGCTCGAGCTTATTCACCTAGCTCAAGGTCCTTCAAGTATAGAGATATCATGATCACGGATGGAAATCCAAACTATCCTGTGGAGTATGCTACATTACAGCTCGTACAACCCAAAGTTGACCAAAAATCCAGGCGTCCAGAGAATCTGGTTCCATGCTCGGACATGGCCGGAGAGGTTATCGCTGTCGGCAAAGATGTTACCGAATGGAAGAGCGGTGATCGCGTCTGTGCGAATTTCGCGACCGACCACATCCATGGAGATGTCACTCCAGAGATCCAAAAGACTGCACTCGGTGGAACTTGCAACGGTGTCTTGACAGAATACAAGATTTTCAAGCCGCACGTATGTCGCTTCTCATTTTGATTGAAAGATGTTCACCCTTGATGATAGGCCCTGGTCGCCATACCTGATCATTTGTCTTATGAGGAAGCTTCTACTCTACCGTCAGTGATAGCAAATTCTGGCTTTCGCTAGCCTACTCCTCTGCTTTAGATGCGCTGCTCTCACCGCCTATAATTCTCTCATGGGTCCTGTTCCACTCAAGGCCGGTGATACTGTTCTGGTTCAAGGGACCGGTGGTGTCGCGATGTAAGCTTCAGTGTATTCTCTACTATGCATATGCTTAACATTAGAGATAGTTCTGGTCTGCAAATGGCAGTGGCTTCCGGAGCTATTGTCATTGCAACGTCGTCGTCTGACGAGAAACTGAAGGTTGCACAAAAGCTTGGAGCAAAGCATGTCATCAACTACAAGAAGACCCCGAACTGGGACGAAGAAGTGCTCAAAATCACCAATGGACGTGGCGTTGACCACATCTTGGAGGTCGGAGGAGCTGGTACTCTGGAGAAATCTATGAAATGCGTCAGACTCGCCGGATGGATTCACATCATCGGACTTTTAGCTAGTGTGAGACTAGTTTCCGTTTTCACTGTTCATAAACTGATCTATTAATATAGGCCGACTGTCCGAACATCATTCCCTATTCGATTGGGAGAGCGGTTATCCTCCGAGGGATTCAAATTGGCTCGGTCGCCCAATTCAAAGACATGAATCGTCTTCTCGCTGCTCACCCTGAAGCGACCCGTCCAGTCATTGATAAGGTGTTTCCCTTCGAGGATGCTGTCAAGGCATGGGCCCACCTCGAGTCTCAGGCGCATGTAGGAAAGGTGGTTATCAAGGTTTCTGATAACTAACCTCAACTCAATGTACCAGATTGTTCTATATGAATTCAAGATCTATCGAACTATGTCAGTCGGGGGAATTCATGGTGCAATTTGGCTTCCCAGAGTCCTTGGACCTCGAGGTTTTGTAGGTTTGCGCTTTTCGAAGCCATTTGCTTTAATTTTCCAATGAGCGATGTTGTCCGATCGAGCTCACCCGAGTTGGTCCTTCCTTCCGGCTTCTGTGAAGATTAGAGCCGCTGGAAGAGCCGAGGAGCAAACAAGATGAGTATTTAAACTAGAAGAAAAAGGGCTCGTGACTCAATCAGCAAAAACTACCAAACCTTATCAGGCCTGACGGGATTTATCGGGCACTGGCAGCCTGCCGACGGTATATCTGGCATGATAAGATTCATGTCAGAATATTCATGTCTGGTCTTTCCTGAGCAGAGGATCTAAGTCTGACAGACTGTGCTCAGGCATCAACAGATGCTCACCAGGCTGATCGCTCCCTTGTCAAGCTTGGTCAGAGAGGTGTCAGAACGGTGGCATCTATGTCAGGTGTGATCGCCGACCGGCATGTCCATCAAGTTTCGTCAGCCGAACAAGCCGGAAGCGGTTCCACGGAAAACAGCTTGTGCAGTTTGTTTTATGGACTAGCATGCAATTCAGCTTTCAAATAAATGATATAGAAGCAAATGGCATGATGTATAAAGAATTTAATATGTAGAATTGGGCTGGGAGAGCGGTTCGAGCAGCTGAAGCGGGGCATAAAAGGAACAGGCCGGCAGAGCCGTTAGAAGTCCGCATAGTGTAGTAGCTAACTTATCTAAACAATTTTGATCTCCGCTTGATCTCTGAGGCCGCAAGTTCGAATCTGAGCTGAGTAACATTTAATTAATTCCACTTCACGTCCTCAATGAGTCCTGAATTGCTGAGGTGAATTGTGAACTCCGCCATTGAATAAATAATACATAAATACTGGCTGTGCCCAAGATGGGGGAGCAGCCAGAAACCTCTTTTTCTAAAATTTCCTTCAAGCTTGACAGAGCCTGACCGTCCCTCATAAGGCCACTCAGCCTGATGAAATATTGGCAGACTGACAAAATTTGGTCAGTCTGACAGCACCTTATCAGTCTGACCAAATAGAAAGTACCCTTATCAGAGCGGTGCCAGTCTGAGATGCCTGACCAGGCCTAATGGTGGGTGACTGGAAAACTGGTTCTTTGTGAGAACCAGAAAACACTGACAAGTCGGACAACAGAGTATGAACCAGGTATATTCCAGCGAGAGAGATAAAGTAAAAGGAAGGAAAAAGGTAACGTCAGGTGATGTGATCCGTGACGTCTATGTAAGTAAATATGTACCATGTTTACACCCCTCCCCCCAATGTAAAATTGCCCATACAACCAAAATCGCCAGGTTAGAAAATGAAAAATAAGTAAGTATGTTAAAAAAATAAAAGCAAGCACGGGTGCATCAAAACCCAGTGGGAAAAAGCTACCGGCTGCCTGAAAAAGAAATTGAAGACTACTCATCCTCAGGATGCTCCTTCAACCACTCCTCCAATGCAGCCGTATCACGAACCTCTGACCCAGGCAGCCATAAATCATGCTCTGGACCCCAACCTTTCCAAGCCACCAGGAATCTGTGACCCCTTCCATACCTCTTAGAATCCAAGATTCTTTCAATCACGTACTCATGCGACCCATCATCCATTATCACCGGCCCCAAACATTCTCTTTTCCTGCCAGGGAACAACTGATCATCATTCTCTTTGAACGGTAATAACTCCGAAGCATGAAATGTCGGGAAGATGTTAGAATGCGCCGGCAACTCGAGCGTATACGTCGACGTCTCCGGGTGCGCCGAAATCACTTTATAGGGCCCATCATATCTTGGGAAAAACTTTGCTGCCCTTTTTTCACCCGTCTTTTTGAACTCATGCCTACGATTAAGCGTACTCAATCTCACACGATCCCCCTCTTTGTAAACAATCTCCGGTCCCCTGCTCTTGTTCGCTTGCATTGCTTGAACAATCTTTGCCCCCAAAAGATTATCGTGCGCTTCCAGCAAATCTAACTGTAGCTTTGCAATCACCGATCGTGCTCTCTGTGCAGCATCATCTTCCGCCACCTTCGCCGGTACCAGCGGCAGCATAATCTTCGGCGAGTGTCCCGATTTTAATTGGAAACCTGAGAAACCGGTCGAACTATTAATCGTGTTCATCATGTCAAAACGAACTTTTGGCAAAGATTTAACCCATCCCTTCTGATTTCTCTCCACGTGGTATCTCACACATTGCACTACCGTCTTATTCGTTCTCTCTGAAGCTCCATCCGTCTCTGGATGGTACGCTGAACTCATCTTGAGCTTCACTCCTGTCAGCTTATGCAATGCTTTCCAAAACGCTGATACAAACAGCTTGTCCCGATCTGTAACCAACTCCAATGGCAGTCCATTCTCGCAATACCAATGTTGGAAAAACAACAAGGCAAACTCCTCTGCCATAATCGACGTCTTTGTTGGTACAATCTGTACATCAGCTCCCATCCGGTCTGTCAAGGTAACGATATAATCAAAACCCTCATCCATTGGTAATGGTCCCACGAAATCCACCGCCACTGACTGAAACCTCCCATCTGGCACTGGTAGTGGATGCAGCGGTCCTGCTGGCCTCTTCGTCGAGCTCTTATTCCTCTGACAATCCGGGCAAGACTTCACATAGCTATTTTCCAAATCTGTTCGCATGTTTGGCCAATAGTATTCATATCTCAATGAGGCATAAGACTTATCAAATCCAAAATGTCCCAAGCAATCGTGCGCCATCTGAAAAAGTGTCTCTCTAATCTGCTCCACCCTTGGTATAATGAGCCTTGACCCGAGGTACCATAATCCATTTTCCATTTTCAGTCCCACCAAACCGGTCGCAGCTGCCTTGAACTTTGCACACCAAGGATCTTGATCATACCCCCTCTTGATTCTCGACAACAACTTCTCATCTGTCTTGAGTGATACCACTGCATTGACTCTCAGGACATCCTCCATTCCCACCTCTTTCAAAATCTGGACCCCCTTCCATGCCTCGCATTTCGATCTAATGAAGGCAATCCGGTCAAACTCGTTATCCTCCTCATTCCACTCTTTCCCTTCATCTTGCAAGGCCTCCTCTCGAGCCCCCGGCATTCTCGACAGAGCATCCGCCACACAATTATCTTCTCCCTTCACATATTCAATTGTATAATCAAACTGAGACATCAACTCCATCCATCGTGCTTGCCTTCGTGACAAATCCTTCTGTACATCAAAATTCTCCAGGGTGCGATGGTCCGTGAAGATCGTGAAATGCGACCCCAACAAATCTGCCCTCCACCTTTTCATTGCTCTTATAATTGCCAACAATTCTTTCTCATGCACAGGGTAATTCAATTCTGCCTTCTTGAACGTCATTGAGTCGAACGCCACTGGTCTTGCAGTCTCCCAACTCAGCCCCCATGACAGTATTGCGCCCGAGCACCAGTCCGACGCGTCAGTCGTCAACCAAATTCGATTGTCCCCCGGGTCCTCATGATTAATCGTTGTCAAACACTCCCTTCCCACGACCACATTCTTGACACCATCAAATGCCGCCTGATATCTGTCTGTCCACACTGGCCAGTCCTTTTCACTCTCTTTTGTCGTCAATTCATTCAGTACTCTCGTATGTTCCGCCAACTGCGGCAAATACGACGCAATATACCTCACTACACCCAAAAAGGCTTGAACATCCTTTGTACACTTAGGTCTCGGCCAATTCACTATTTTCTCAACCTTTGAACCATCCGCCTCGATACCCCGACTCGATATTACATGTCCCAAGAACCCGAGCTCAAACTTGAACAACTCCGTCTTCTTTGGATTTACATATAACTGTGCCTTTCTCAAACTCTCCAAAATCTTACGGACATTCCCTTCATGCTCCTCCACTGTCTTCGACCATATGATGATATCGTCCAGATATACATGACATATTGTCCCAATGTGCTCTCTCAGTGCACACGTCACTCTCCTCTGGTGCACTGCAGGCGAGTTTTTCAAACCCATTGGCATTACACACCACTCATACAGCCCAAAAGGCGTTGACACTGCTGTCAATGCAATCGACTCTGGATCCATGTGAGTCTGAAAAAAGCTATTCGTCATATCCATTTTTCCAAACACAACACCTTTACCAGCATCCGCCAAAATATCATCTATCCTAGGCAATGAGTGTTGATCGCTGACCGTATTCCTGTTCAATTCTCTGTAGTCATTTACCCACCTGGGTAACACTTTCGGGTCTGCCTTTGGTATAATGAATGCTGGTGATGCGTACGCTGAAGCCGACGGCCTTATCTTCCCACTGTCCAAGTGTTGTTGGATCAAGGTACGCCACGACTCTCTAAACTTCCTTGGGCACTGATAAGTTCGCATCGCGATCGTTTTTGAGGCATCCTTTAAGGTAATCTTTGCTTTCACATCCTTTGGTAAATCTCTGGTATGCGGGATCAGTATGAAAACATCCTCGAATTCTTTCATCAAAGCTTCCTCCTTCTTGATCAATTCGTCATGTATCGCCAATACCTCCACCCTTTCCCTTATTGCAGCAATCGGATTCACTTCCTGAACCTCCTCGCCCCGTAATGATCTTTTCCGGACAGCCAAAATCCCCTTCATTTCTGACAACAACAATTTCTTTGCTTTTCTTACATCCCTATCAATTCTTTTCTCTAAAGCCTCCAGCTGTTTCCTCTTCTCAAACGGTCCCAGAGATTCTTGCCTCTCTACCGCCTTTTCAAACAGATTGACGTTACACTTCTTGTCCACCATTGTACGTGCTTCGTAGTCAATAACAATGTGGTTGTGAATTAGAAACGGTAGACCCAAGATCAGCGGCGCACACAAATCCGGTGCCACCACTGCTCTCACAGTCCTCGAAATCCATCTTGTGCCAATATTCGTAGGATTCATCTCTACGTAGTCTGTCAAAATTCTAGTACTTTCACCCCCATCAAAAGCTACCGATACATGTTCAGGCTGATCAAGTTTCTTTCTTTCTAATCCCAATTCATCCACAAGCTCCGGTCGGATCAGGACTAAAAAGGATCCATCGTCAATCAAAGCTCGTACCACCACCGGCACTTTCGACTTCGGGCCCGCTAACAGGCACCTCCATCTCAAATGCGGTGCATGAATCGGGCTTACCTCACTTTCCAATGCGTCGGACCTCAACTCGTCTTCTTCGCTATCGTCTTCCTCGTCGAACTCCTTGTGCAAAACTGCGGAAGGCATTGAAACATTCGGACGCCATTCATCATCATCGCTGTCGATCCAGGCTGCTCGTCGTCCTCGGCCTCCTTCTGACGAAACCCTTCTTGGTCCCGAGACTCGACGATTCGGCGCCGCCATCGCCCGACCTTGACCATCCAACTGAACCTGCTGCGGGACCTGTTGCTGCTGCACAATTGATGCGGTTGGCCTCGGCCGCTTGTTCGGAGGAGCACTCAGAGAGCGTTGCAATGGAGACCTTTCGTTAGGCAGGCCATGATTCGGGACATAGACGCGACCCTGATTCAAGGCCGTTCGCTCTGTAATCGGCTGGTAATTATCGCCGGATGCCTTCAGGTGATCTGGAGTGTCGCAGTTAATGGCCCGATGACCCATAGGAATGTCAAAGCGTCGACAACCGCGACAACCGTTGTACAAGTCGAGCCAAAAGATTTCCGATTGCATCAATTTCGGCGGGTATCGTTTCAATGCTGTATTCATGTTTGCCATATCTCTCGTATGTGCGGCCGCATGATTGTTCTGGCTTCTACGTGAGTCATATCGGTGATCTGGGTATCGAGAATCATGGTAGCGTTGGTTATCAGGGTATCGTGCATCGTTAGACACATTTGGATGATAGCGAGAGTCATTCGAGGAATTCGGCTGGTATCTGTTCTGCTGGTATTCGTTCTGGAAGTTATGGGAATTGTTGGAATGATATTGGAACGGAGGCTGCAATGGAATCTGGTTCGAGTTGGAAACTGGTACGACAACTGCCGCCACATGCGCATTTGATGCGGCTAGAAGCTCACCGAGCTCGTCATTCTTTTTAATCTTCGCGACGAGTGTAGAGCTCCAAACCCCATAATTCGCGGCGACAATCTCGAAAGCGTGAGGACGGAGGACGTCAGGTACTCCAGCGGTGACGATCGTCCGGAGCTGGCTGTCGTCCTGGTGCTGCGGAGTGCCTTCCAAAAGACGGTTAACGAATACCATCTCCGTCGAGTATAGCCTGAATGTCTGTCCCTTCTTCATCTTCGTGTTCATCAGCTGCGTCAAGGTGGACTTCTCCCAACCGTCCTGCAAAACCATCTCTTTCATTCGCGCGATGAAGGGCTTCCATTCCAACTTCTCTAATTCTTCTCTCTGATTGTCAATTTCGTGGTCTGCATCCTTGTTCTCCATGAAGCACGAGAGTGACTTCCGGACTCGGTCTGCCACTGCAATGTCTTTCTGGTCGCAATAATTTGCCTGCTTTCGGTCGAAGTCGTGAAGAAGAGCTGGTAAAATGATTCCATCGGAGACTTCACAAGGCTTGTTCGAACCTTGCTGCGACAAGGTCGCATATTTCTTGTCGCGATGGTATGCCGTCGTCATTTTATCTGCGCCGGGAATCTTTGATTCTTCGTCTGATGACGAATCCAGACAAATCTTTTTCGGCGACGTTGAAACCGGCGAGTTGGTTCGAGATGGTGTTAAGGAATTCAATGGGGAAGATCTGTGTGCGTTCGAGCTCGTATCGTGGACGTCTGGTTCGGAATCTGAGGGATAACCGGCTCCCTGATGGGTCACTGCTCGTCCCTGGGCGAGTTCAATGTCAATTCTATCGTTCATGTCACTCTTTATGCGGAATACCTTCGAATTTCGCTTCCTAAGACGCGGATTTGTTCTCTGTATGCCCTTTGAAATTGTTGAATCCAGTTTAAGAGCTGGCTATCCGGATCCACAAGATATACAAGGTCGTCGTCAAAGACAAGCGTTCGGATGATCTGAATTCTCGTTCGGGGGTGGTTCACGACGTTGGAATCGATGGTGAGGAAAAGCTGAATTTCGGCTGGGTTGTTTCCCAGAATATTTTCAAAAAGAAATTCTATGTTGATGGTCGGGCTGACCGCTAACAGTCTGACGAATTCTCGAGTCTCCAGCTCGAGTTTCTTTGTCGTTGGTCGCGAGACGGGGAGCTGGTCGCTGTTCGGTGCAAGATTCAATGGTCACGTCGTCTATTGGTCAGACTTCTTTGTGGGACTTTGGGGCGTTGGGGATGTCGTTACTGCGGCTTTGGGGTCTTTCGGTCTTTGTGCACTCAATTCACTCTCGCTCGGCTCGTTTCTTTCGCCTTGTCTCTTTTTCGTTCGTTCGTGGTTCAGACTCGTTAATCGTTCACGGCGTTGTACTTAATTACACTATCTTTCGTTCGTTGAATAATTACGTTCGTTTTGGCGTTACGTTGGCTTTGCTGGCGTAATACTCAAAAAAGTGGAAAACTGGTTCTTTGTGAGAACCAGAAAACACTGACAAGTCGGACAACAGAGTATGAACCAGGTATATTCCAGCGAGAGAGATAAAGTAAAAGGAAGGAAAAAGGTAACGTCAGGTGATGTGATCCGTGACGTCTATGTAAGTAAATATGTACCATGTTTACAGTGACCAGGACTAATGTCTATTTATCAGGCATGATCATCCCTTTGGTTTTTTTGCTGATGTGACAACAAATGCTATGCTAAGCGTTGTATCTATTTGTCCGAGTTCGAGCCCCGCAACATTTCGTCTTGACAGCTTCACGGTGCTTCAGTACGTGGACCAACCGAATTTACTTCCTTCCTTCCTTCCTTCTTCATATTATTATCAATCGTGCTCGCTGACTCATTGTTTTTTGGATCACTAATCAGATCCAATGCTGACTGAACCTCCAAACACCCGCTACCATCAAAATGGCATCATCGAATATAAAAACCGACGGAATTCGAGGACTTTAAACGAACGTTGCACACTATGTCGCCTATTCCAACCACTACTCGAGAATTCCAGCTTCCAGGTGACGGTTCATACGAGAACTTGTCTTTGAGGGAGGCGCCAATCGCTCCTCCGAGTGAGGGTCAAGTCCTCGTCAAGATCCATGCTGTATCTCTTAATGTGAGTCCAACTTTTGTTTGTGTCACGAGCAGCAACTCTGATAATGGTCCTTCAAGTATAGAGACTTAATGATCGCGAAGGGTTCCTACCCTGCCAAGTAAGCATCTTGGTGAACCAGATAGCCATTCGTCAGTTGATTCATCTTCCAGGCTTCCAGAAAATCTGGTTCCATGCTCGGATATGGCTGGAGAAGTCGTCGCTGTCGGTAAATCTGTTACCGAATGGAAGAGTGGCGACCGAGTCTGTGCAAACTTTGCCACCGACCACATCTACGGTGATGTCACTGTGGCAATACAAAATACTGGCCTAGGTGGAGCGTGCAACGGTGTTTTGACAGAATACAAGGTTTTCAAACCACATGTGAGCAAGACATTCCTTCTTGAATTAATGCTTGACTACCAGAATAGTCCTTGGTCGCCATTCCGGACCATTTGTCTTATGAAGAAGCTTCGACTCTACCGTATGACTTGGCGTTCAATCTTGGAATTTAAAATTAGCTTATGCTGATTCTAGATGCGCCGCTCTAACTGCTTATAATGCATTTATGGGTCCTATTCCGCTCAAGGGCGGCGATACTGTTCTCGTTCAAGGGACTGGCGGCGTCTCAATGTAAGCCTTATTTCCTCAAGCTTCCGGATCCTGCTTACAACAGGCGACAGCTTTGGTCTGCAAATGGCAGTAGCTTCCGGAGCGACCGTCATCGCAACGTCATCTTCTGATGAGAAACTCGAGATCGCCAAAAAGCTTGGAGCAAAACACGTCATCAACTACAAGAAGACTCTGAACTGGGACGAAGAAGTGCTCAAGATTACAGATGGACGTGGCGTTGATCACATCTTGGAGGTCGGAGGAGCCGGTACTCTCGAGAAATCCATGAAATGCGTGAGGGTGGCAGGCTCTATACACATTATCGGGCTCTTGTCTAATGTGAGACTGCTTTCGTTTTCACCTTTCATGAGCTGATGGCTAGTTTCTACAGGCCGAAGGTCTGAATATTGTTCCATATGCCATTAGGAAGGCACTTAACATTCGAGGGATTCAAATTGGGTCGGTTGCCCAGTTCAAGGACATGAATCGTCTTCTGGAAGCTCATCCAGAGGCCACCCGTCCAGTAATTGACAAAGTGTTCCCTTTCAAGGATGCTGTCAAGGCCTGGGCCTATCTGGAGTCTCAAGCGCATCTTGGGAAGATAATTATCAAGGTTTCTGATAACTGAGTTTTTCGAGCGTCACATCAACTCGAATGTACTATTTTAATGGAGTGTTCTTAATCCAAGATCTATGGCATTCTTGAAGGAGACTCAAGAGATTGAAATTTGTACGGAAACTTTGCGATTCCGCTACCAGCATCAGTCCCGCATTTCTGCATTCACTTTCGTCTCTCACTACGTTTTATGGGCACCTAGTCTGATCCTGGGTCAGGTGTGATTGAGTCTGATTTGGTCTGACTGAGTCTGACCAAGTGCCTGCTCCTACCTAATCGGATTCCATCCAAAATCAGGGTTGGATTACGCGCTCGTGAAACGTAATGTCTTGTAACGAGCGGCATCAGGCGGCATCCCTCAGTAGGAATCTGAATCTCCCAATGGGCCAAGCTGTCTCTATATGGCTGATCGGAGTCTCGCACGATCGACCTTCCTCAGATCAACAGTCACGCTCCTTGAATCACTAATATCCCGATTCGATTCCCGGTTCAATGCTTATTGGGTCTTCCCTCGCAGAGTCCTTATCGAATCTTCAGTAGAAAAATGCTTATTGAGCTTCCACTGGCATCACGGCATCTCTCGAATATGAAAGGCGATGGAGTTCTAGGACTTTCAAGCACTGAACACAATGCGCTCGCCCCTTACAACCAGTACTCGAGAATTCCTGCTTCCAGGTGACGGTTCATACAAGAGCTCGTCT
Source organism: Mycena floridula (assembly GCA_029320655.1). Classification (NCBI taxonomy): domain Eukaryota; kingdom Fungi; phylum Basidiomycota; class Agaricomycetes; order Agaricales; family Mycenaceae; genus Mycena; species Mycena floridula. Next base: position 1,097,212 of record JARIHS010000025.1, read on the forward strand.
TTGAGAGGAAGCGCCAATCGCTCCTCCAAGTGAGGGACAAGTCCTCGTCAAAATCCACGCGGTGCCTCTCGATTTCTCTCGTATCATGAGTGGCAACTCTAATAAGGAATCTCCAAGTATAGAGACTTCATGATCGTGAAGGGTTTCTACCTTGTTGGGTAGGTGTTCTAGCCCAGATATTCGTTAAAAGTTGAGCGAAGTTTCAGGAGACTAGATGATTTCGTACCATGCTCAGACATGGCTGGAGAAGTTATCGCTATCGAAAAAGAGGTGACTGAATGGAAGATTGGCGACCGGGTGTGTGCAAACCCTGCCACTGACTACATCTAGACCGATGTCACCCGAAAATCCAAGCCACTGCTTTAGGTGGCGCTATCAATGATATCTTGACAGAATACAAAGTGTTCAAGCCCCATGCAAGTCTTTTGGATCCTACTTGGGTGGCCATTCCTGATCATTTGTCTTATGAGGAAGCTTCGACTCTACCGTATGACATGGTTTCCGTCTGAGCTCAGTCTCATTCTGGATGCGCTGCGTTGGGCGCTTATAATGCGCTCGTGGGTCCAGTTCTGCTCAAGGCCGGCGAGACTGTTCTCATTCAAGAGATCGGTGGCGTCTCTATATAAATTTTGAGTCTTTCCGAATCCGGGCGCATAATCTTGTTGACAGTCTTGGTCTTCGTAATACCGTCTTCTGACAAAAAGCTCGAGATTGCTAAAAAGCTGAGAGCAAAACGTGTCATCAACTACAAGGACACTCAATTGGGATGAAGAAGTTCTCAAGCTCACCAATGGACATGGAGTCGATCACATTTTGGAGGTATCTGAGCCCAGTCTCGTCGCTATTTCTCATTCTAATGTTGTTCTTCAGGTCAGAGGAGCCAGTACGCTCGAAAAATCCAGATCCATGCCCTCGGAATTTTCTAACGTGAGTGTGACTCGCTTTTCTTTTGAACATTCATGGCCTGAACAGGCCGACTCCACATTACTCTAAGTATATACCATTGTGAAAGCAGTGACCTTCCGTATTCAAGCTGGCCCAATTGCCCAGTTCAAGGACATCGTCATCTAGCTGCTCAGTCCGAAACTACTCGTCCGGTCATTGACAAAGTGTTTTCATTCAAGGACGCCGTCAAGGCTTGGGCCCATTCTAGTCCCAGGCGTATTCAAACAAGATAGTTATCAAGGCATCTAATAATTGAAGTCATCGTTCTTTTGGACTCGGCGCCAAACTCTACGAAATTACATTGCCTGATGCCGTCAAAATTGTCTGTAATTTGAAAGCTCACTCAAAATCAGCTTCATCATGTGCGCCGCCGAACTACTATTTTTCAAAAAGCCAAGTGCTAGTACATCATTCAAACAAATACTTCAAATAATGTCTAGATACTTGACTTGACATGTCAAAGTTTTACACAACCTATATACAGTACTCGTAGCTGGGAAGCATATATAGCGAACCGGGTCTGACACAATTATGATAGAAGAAAATCAAGTACCTCCCTGCTTCAACGAGTCCAAGAAACCCGCTAGCATCATGATATCCAACGTACTCGGAGTCTGTCCATTTTCCAGACACATGTGCTCTTCAAGAAACGTTGAGATTGCTTGGTCAGCAGATCCCCAAGCCGCCATAGCAAAAGCGTACTCTCTGTTAACACATCCAACATTGATAAGAGGCTGAAGAAGATGAGGCAGCTCTGGATCGCAACTCATCACAATTCTCGTGATATCTTCCACCGAAACAACAGGGCCGTCTGGGATGGATTCCAAACTGGGCAGAGCTATGTTTCGGTGCGGTGCAGCTGGGACCTGGCCAGCGAGGGCGATATGACCGCCTAAGATAGAAGCATCCAAAGGACTCAGCGGTTTGGAGTCGGAAAATTGCAGTTTGGAAAGAAATCGGAGGATTTTCGGCTCATCCCAGCGGGACATTGCAAGAATGTATTTCAAGTTGACGCAGCCGCCGTCAATAAGAGGCCCCAAGACATGAGGAAGTGGCGGTGAGCATTTCATCAGGAATTTGAGTACTTCCTTCGGATTCAGGGCTGTTATGGGCGACGGAGGAGTTTCAAGGCGAGCAACTTGGGACCCACGATTATCCTGGCCTCGTACTGGCGTGAAATTGTTTGGAATGAGGATACTTTGAGAGCTGATAGAATGTAATGACTCTGTCCGAAAGCTATTCTGGTATGGCTGAGTGTCTTGAACGAAACTGAAGTTCGTTCTGACAGCGTGGGCGATTTCAACATTCTGATTGCATGAATACCGTTAGCTTTCAATTATTACTGTTTTTCAACATCAACTTGCCTGCTCGGAAGTATCAGATTCTTCTCTAGTTGAGTGACTTTCAAGTTCATTCTGTGAGCGAAACCTTTCCGGAAGCAGTCGTCGCTGGGGTCTTCTATGAGCACGGACATTCGCCACTCTCTGTTTCATGTACGACGCCAATTGAGAGCGATTTTCTGCGCGAAAATTGGGAAAAGTTGCTTTGATCTTTTGGAATGAGTTTCTAGGTCAACTTGACGGGGCGAAGTTCTCACCTCTGCGAAAAAGCTTTCTTGGGCATCTTGTTGGTCATTCCAGGTCTTGCCACAGGTGAGGTGCTTCTCAGCTATGATCATGAATTTCGCCTGTTTCGAGTTGTTTTTATTTATTCTGGGGATGAGCTAAAGGAGAACTCACCCATTCTTTGGTGTATTTAGCTTGGTCTCTGCCACATTGGAAAAGTTCAACGAGAGGTGCAGCCATTCTCTGCGATTAGTGATGTGAGAAAGCAATATCGGATTTTGCGAAAGAAAGGAAAACTGACCCTGAATTGCTTCGATGGAGGTTCGTATGAGGACTGAGGTGGCGAGTAGTAGTCCAGTGGATCTGGCGAAGTAGCTCGGACAGCTGGGGCAATAATATCAGCTGGTATTAACGAGACGAAGAAAAACATGTATTACCAGGCATTGTAGATGAGCTTAAGTATGCCGGCCAAGTCAGGTTGAAGTCAGAAATCCAACCTTGAGACCGTGCGAAAGTTTGCTTTATCAAGAAATCTAAGTACATTGGATTTAGATACAGCGGACGAAAAAGTATTTCAGTTCAATGACACCTATTTATTTCCCGTTCTAATGTCATTATATCTGCGCAGCTGACATTTGGTAAAATCTCTCAAATCAATAACATCGCTGAATTTGGCCATTGATTGAATGTATTCGTGCTTGACACAGCTAATGTTCAGGAGAGGCTCGAGGAGATGCAAGAGTTTTGGCTCGCAGGTCCTGAGAAACTCTTTGATCTCAGCGCGAGATCTGACTGGGGTTGATGGGAGTGGACTTGAAGAATGTCGATCCTGTTCCTCCTGGGCCTGCTTCGGTTGCCCAGAATACCGAGCGACATGCATCCTACACAGCCTGCGGTCCAAAGAGCTATGAAGTTGTCCATTTCGCTCAAGCTGAGCGAAGAAAGCATCAAAGGTGGCGTCATCCCAATGGGACATCCCGATGAAATACTCTTCAGTGAGGCAGCCAGCAGCCATGATGGCGAGAACAAGGCGCAAGAGTGTGAGGAAACTGGCTACCATGAAGGTCCTAATTTCTCTCTCGTTGACGACGGGTAGACCTGGTGTAGGGCTCGGAAGACGAGAAGTCGAAGTTTCTGTCTTCATGACTCGGCTCAGAATTTTGACCGGTATTCCTCGCTGACTTGACGATCTGCGCTTTGATATATTTCATCGTATGGCCTAGACGGTGCGGCTGAGCTCCACCAAAGGCTTCGAGCCAAGAGGATGGGAGCTGAATGGGATCAGATATGAAGCCTATGCACGAATCGATGAGAAGGAACTTACCTGATTAACAAAACCGACCTCTTCGCCTGGTGCGTCGCTGAGACCAGCAATATATTTAGGGTCGAGGTGGAATTCTGCTATGGCCATAAGCCATTCACGGCCGTCAAGTATGAGCGACGATGCTTTGGATCACGGATCAACGTTTTGGACATTGCCTGGCAAATGATCAATACCATCGCGAGTCGAAAAGAGCACAAGTAATTACTGAAAAAGAGTGAGCTCCTAGTCATCATACGGGAGAAGAGGTTATACTTACCAGCACGAAAGCCAGTAGACATCACAAAGACATTACTTATTGGAGGAAAGTTTGAAAGCGACTCTCGACGGAAGGTGGTCCTTGAGACTATGAATGACGAGGATTCGACTCAGTTCAGTTCTACGACGACGTACCATTTGGTGAGCTGTATCGTCAGAGACACGTCACGCTCAGCTTGACGCAATATGAACCAGCATAACCTTTTCGAGGTTTCGAGCGAGTCAGGCCAACCGCCTTCGGACCCAGAATTCTGAAGCCAGGCAGGGCTTGTATTCGAGATTTATCCACCAGAAGAGCTGAGATTTCTTGGCGTCATCCGACTCAAGGATGAGTGGTTGATGGTCACGTGTGGTAAGAACATGAAAATTTTTAGTCCGAGTCGGGCTTCTGAGAGCAAAGTTTGTCGCAGTAGAAATACAAGATACAAGATACATGATTGAAGGTATAATAATATGAAATAATGATAAGAATAACAAGGAACAGATATTGTTCCCTCCGTAAGTAAGTAAATACTGAAGACGGGTGCGAGAAATGGATGGCCGCGGCGTACAAAGACCGAGGAATCCGGTTTGCAATGCGAGGAGTAGAAGAAGAATCTAGTACCAGAGTTCTGATGAAACGGCATGCTGGTAGGAAGTAGGAGCAAGCTGTTGGTACTGGCTTGGGTAGAGCTGAGGAATTTGCTGGTACGAATTCTGGTATTCCCAAGAGGCATTCTGCATCGGCTCGTACGCCTCCATTGGTGCAACAAAGTACTGGTTGAACTCGCCAACAAAGTCATAATCCGTCGAACCCGTATAGTCAACATACTGCAACGGCTGCTCCGGGTCGAAAGACATGTCTGGCAAATCGTCAAGGTCCGGCAGAAGACCGAAGGATGCCGCGGGATCAAAGGTCGAGATAAGGACTTTGGGGTCGGGTGCACTGGCGAAATATTCTTGCCAAGGCTCGAGCAAGAAGCTATCGGAAGGAGATGGAGACGAGCTCGCTGAGCTAGTCCAGTCTGATTCCGTGGGCGATGGTTTACGGGCCTTGGCCTTGGATTTGCGACGCTTTGGAATGTAGCTGTGCAGTCGTTTACGGTGTCGCGTCAGAGATCCAGGGTCTGTTGTTTTGAATGGACAGCTGGGGCACTTATTACTTTGTTCACCAGTGCTACGAAAACTATGTCGGGGCTAGAGCTAGAAGAGAAAGATTATAGACGCACTGAGTATTGATGTGGGTTTTGAGGTTGGATTTCTGCGAGTTCGAGTATGCGCAACCAGCAAAAGGACAACAGCTGTAGCTCGATGGGAACAGAGATCGAGACAGAAGAAGGTGAAACGTACAAAGCTTTGGATTCTGATGGGCTATGACAAGATTTCATATGTCGAGGCAAATCGTTGGCTCGACAGAGGGTTCGGTGACAAATGTGACAAGTGGCTCGAGGTGACACCTTTATTGTCTTTACATGAACCGGCGAAACCGATGAACAAAAAGCCACTCACGGTTGCGTTTGAACTGGGCATTTGGATAATTCTTCGTGATTGGAGGCAAGGAATATTGAGGAATACGCAGTCGGAATGATGGCTTTGGCTATTGAAATCCCTAGACTTTATAGGCGTACTTCGGATTTTAAGCCTTGATGACCGGATTGACCCCAACCACCAGTTTATTTCTACTGCATTTGACAGGTGAAAAATGTGAGGCGGGTGAGCCACTGAGTGACCAAGATCGGTGATGGCGTAAACAATAGCAACATGCCTAGCGAGTGGCTCGGTCCCGAAAAGGAACAAAAGGCCTGGCCAGACGCGTATCATGAATGATATGGTGGTCTTGGAGTCGATCAAAGTGCAATGGGAGCCCGACTCGGCCTGTTGCGACGCGTCAAAACGACATGAAAATCCCATGGATGGCGCTTACCGAAAGCGACCACTGGAATCGATCTTGCATTCAGTTTCTGAGGAAACGGTCGAGTTACTGCGATGGAGCCTGAGTTTGATCAATTTATTCCTGATCATTAAGAGCAGGTGCGAGCTCCGAGTCACCTCAGCCTGTCGTCTCAGTTTCATGTTTCCTCCTTTTCCAATGCCGAGGAACCAGTAAGTGGCATTGCAGAATACGCCGAGGCCTGAAGACGAACCGTCAGCGTCAGAATTTCGTGCCTCGGAAAGTTCGAGAAAAGAGCGCGAGGCATGCTTACCTGGCGTACGTTTGCTAAATGACCATTTTCAATCGGCGAGTCTAGAGCTCCAAATTGGCCAATGAAGAGCCATTGCACGAGCTCGTACAAGGATTCACCGGCGGGAATTGAGCAAGGGAGCTGCAGTTTGCGAGAAGTCGTCAACCAACGCGTGGAATGGTGGAAGAGATGGACCCACAGATATGATTGAGCTGCAGCAAACTGGAAAAGCCATACCAGAAGGCTGAAGCTTCAGAGAGCGTGGCGAAAGACTTTGATATGTCGATTAGCACCGGCGAGGTCATCAGTCACGATTCAGTTGGATTACTAATCAAGCCCTATACTTACTAGGCCTTCGTGTAAGTACTTGTTTTTCATTCGTTTGACCGCCCACAAGCTCTAAACGCAATTCATTGTTTTATTTCATCTCTCTTGGAGTCCTGAATCTACGACAATACTTCTTCCCATCTACGGCTACCGCAAAATTGTCGCCTTCCTCAGACGAGCCTTTTTCTTGGACGAGCCTGCCTTGAATATTACTTCTTGTCAAGACGAATCAAATGTTTCCTTCCGTTTCGACACCCATCCGAGAAATGGCAAGTCACGGTGACGACCTGGGCCACTACGATTTGCTTGTTCGCCCTTTGTCTCATCGTTGAAATCGGCAACCAATCAACTGATTCATGCAGTCCAACTGTCCAAGTTCGTCCTTCATGAGGTGTCGCAGAATCCTGATAGTCCTTGCAGCACTCTAGCTGAGACCTCCTCGGAATCCTGAAGCATGCAGCATGATTACCATCCCATCCGAAATTTTCGTTCTCTTGCTCGAAGGCGCCGTACGCGTTAGCGTCGCTGACCCTCCTCATCAGAAAAGGAATCGTCTCAGCTCGCCCTGGCATGTGAATCGGGCGCGCTCAAGCGACATCGGGGCCGCAGCCAGCATAAAAGGAGCCTGAATGAACGCTGACCGGCATGATGACCTCTGACGTCCCAAAACTTGTTGCCATAGGCAAAAAGGCCTATGTTTTCCAGCCAGAGGCTGCTCTTAGCAGCGGCACTAGGTCCGACCCGAGGTATCACTTATTCTACAACCTACGGCCGTTTCTCACTTGCATCGCAGCCTTATTCTTATATTTGGAGGGAGTCAGTCGAGCCCACGATGTATGTCCATTACCAAGGCTAATCCTTCTTCTAGTGGGCGCGGAACTGTCTCATTTTCATACATTCGTGCAGAATGATGCAAAACTGTTTCCAGGAGCCACAGTTCTGGTCATTCTCAACACGCTCGAGTTTTTCCTCAGTACACAAAGGACACGGGTTAGTTAAATGGTCATTCTCCATCCTGGCGTTACAACCTTGCTTTAGGAAGCCAACTTGGAGCCTGTTGTCGATTTCTGAAAGCGCAGGCCTGTTTCAAGGGTTCTCACGTATTCCAGGCACATCGTATACTAGTCCTTTTTTTTTTTCAAACGGTGCGCGTCGACTTCATGGTCGTCTTCTTTCTCATTATTCGCTCTATAGGTGGAGCCTGGCAGCTCTCAACGTTGTCGACGCTCTTGCATGAGAAATCTTTCTCATCCCCAAAGTTTCCTTCAGCAATTATCATAGATTCCAGTCCGGGCGGTACTCGAACTCTTTCGAACGTCTTGGCAGCTGTGACCCCCGACCATCGCAGTTGGCCCATTCGATTTCTCATTTCCTCTCTTGTTGCTCTTGTTTATTTTGCTGTTCGACTCTTCCTCGTGTTATTCCGCCGACCGCATCCGATAGAAGCTGTTCTCGCGCAGCTCTTGAAGCCCGATGTAATGTCATGGACAACCAAAGATACACCTAGGCTATATGTCTTTTCGCAGACGGATGCATTGGTGCCTGTTGCAGATGTCAAGACCCATATCAACATGGCGAGAGACGCCAAGTTGAATGTTACTTTAGAGGAATATGGAGATAGTCGCCATGTACGACATCATCTAGCAGAACCCCAGAGATACTGGGCGGCGGTTCAGAAGCTTTGGAACAGCGCTATCCCAAAACTGTAGATGTTATGGGAAGCTCTCTAGTTCGTTCGGTCTCACCGATTCTAACCAAAGGTTCTTCTGGGTCAATGATATCGTAGGACTTTCGTACATGATCCAAGAATAATTTGTTTAGGCGCTCTCTGTTGATGTGATTTAGCCCCTATCATTCATGCTCCAAGCTACAACCAAGGTAATAGCTCAGTCAGTCATCTCTTCTAATTTCAGCTACAAAGATACGATGATAATACATGGCATTTCAAAAGTCCAAAAGGTCATACTGCAGATCCAGGACGAACGAAGAAATAACAATGAAATCAGGTTTGAAAGCGAAGAATTTTTCTGATCATGGTTCAGCCCTCCATATTCATATAAGCCCAGCGGTCGCTGCGTCTCTGAGCCCGTGGAGGCGCAGCTATAGGGCTCACAGCCGGTGAGCGACTGCTCCTTCGCATACTGGCAGCGAACTTGAGTTCCATGATCTTTTCACGAAAGCTCAAATAGCCCAGAGCTGCAAGGAGGACTAGAAAGATTACTATATTACAGGTCAGTTGAGGTTCGAAGATGGGACAAGGTCAAGGCTCACAAAGTCCGCCTATCATCAGCTGAATTGTCTTGGGCTGCAGTGCGCCATTAGTGTCGCTCGTATCATTTGGCGTCAACGGAGAAGTCGTGTCAGGCAAAGGTCCCATGGTGACTTGAGCAAGTTCGTCGAATTTGGGATACCGAAGGGCTGAAGGGATTGCTCGTAGTCGCAGTTAAGGAGACTGCGCAAAGCTTTCGGTTCTATATAGGCTCAAATTTTGATTCTGAATAGAACCCACGGACCAAATTGAGGCATTCAGATTCAAAGCTGTTCGAGATATCTTGATATGTCAAGATCTCCGTTTTTCAAGGGCTGCGCCACGTTTTTAGATCTCCCTGGTCCCGGATCAAATCGCCACATGGTGAGCACATGGCCGGTTTCTTACGGCTTTCTAACGGGAAAGTGACAGGAAGTGACGCAGAGTGGAGAATGACGCGCCCGATGGCCTAAAACATTCAATCTGGGCCTATTCTCTGGCAAATTCGTCAGTATGTACATCCGGGACCTTTACGCCGCAGTTGTTCTGAACCAGGAAATGGCGAAGAAAACGGTACCTGGGATGTTCCAAAAGCCTTTCAAGTACCGTTACGAGTACATAACCCCAGCTACGGTCGTCAGTCTCGGATATATTTGACACCAATCGCCCACAAATCTCACGAACCCAAGCAAATAATTTAATACACCACAGCTTGAACTCAGGCACAGCTTGAATACGAAGCGCCCAAGATGGGTATCAACGAGGAACCAAGGGTCTTTCGGAACCACGGAACCCATGGTTCCCGCACACAGATATAACAACAGATGTTGAAATGTCGAGAAGATGGTTGTGTATCTCGCACTCGCTCCACTTGCAATACATTTCGAGAATCGCTGTATGTTTTCGGAAGATGGATCGACTCTGATCTTTCTGATATAGGATTGAAAACATCAGACGACAGTACCGACCCGAGCCAGCACGTTCCAAGGGCCAGGACGCCTATGCTAGGATCAGGCAGAAAATCATTGATCCTGTCTTGAAACTGGTGCACCGACTGTAACTAGCCGACCACAGTGGGACCTTCAGCCCGGATGCCTTCAACTCGAAGTGTCTCTTGGACCAGCGGGGAATAATTCCATTTAGGAAAATCGTGACCGTGCTGTTTTCCCGCCAGTCTCTATTTTGAATTGTCTGATATGGAACCTTGGAACGCAGTAAACTTTGCGAAAAGCTGTGGCCTTGAAAGGTTGAGTCGAGTTGTTGCCGCCTGCGGTTCATTTAAATTGCTTACAATCTGTCTCGCTCGTGAACCGATAAATAAGTCGACTTCGACCCCAAATGTTGGATCTTCGAACGAAAATAAATGGGCCGAGTCGTTGATACCATTGCGTCTTTCATTTTACCTGTCATTGATTCCATCATAGACTTAACGTTCATATACTCAATCCCAATCGACGTGCCTTGATTCGACCTGTTCGAATCGAAAAAAATCAAGTTGAGATGGCAACGACCTGATATCAAAAAAAAAAATTGTAGCGCTAGCGCTAGCATTCTTCACATCAATTTAAACCTGACCACCGATAGAACCAAAAGGCAAGTGTGGACGTTAATACCCTCACAAACAATCCTTATCCTGCAACGTCTAATAGGGAGAGAAACGGGGAAATTACGCTACAGCAAAAAATTCCATCTGCGGCCTAAAAGAGATTCAAGTACCTCTGAACCCACTTTTCAAGACCTTGTGGCGATCAAAGTGAAGACCGAAATTTAGAAATATCATGGTACTTTGCTTTCGCAGGAGTAATGGACACCTTAGACTGTGACTCATCGATACGTGATTCGAGTCTAGCAGATATTTCCGTCAAGCCTAATTTGAGCATGATGAGAGGATTATTGATAAAAAATGGGCTCTTGGATCGAGACGTCTCATGACTGCGAGCAGCTAGGAGGGCTGCAGTCATGATTCGAAGCTGTGTGTCAAAGAATATTAGCGGCATGACACCTCACTACAAGTTTCCCCTTTTTAGACATTCATCTGCCAGACTCTGCGAACAACAATGCCTTAATCGAGAAATCAATGTCAGTCAGTCCCATCGAGATCATGACTGACGCCATCCCTTGCATCCGGTATGGTGTAACGGCTAACATTGCCGCCTTTCATTCTAAGGTTGGAGAGGATGTCGCGGCAGCTCGGGGTTCGATTCCCCGTACCGGAATTGTTTTGGTCATGTTTTTATCACAGCTGAATTTTATTGACTTCATTGACCCTCGACTTTGCTCCGAACTCGATCGAATTCCGGATTGACTCTTTTTGGTGTGTACCACTCCTGACGCCCTTTTCATGACGCAGGCACAAAATACGGCCAAACATTCACCGGCTCGGCTCGATTCACGCACTTCTGACGTCGCGACAGCCAGCATACTAAGCGACAAAAGCCCTTGCGGTGCTGCGGCACACCCCCGCCTTGATTCTGCATTCCTTTTCTCTCATGGTGCTCTGGAATTTGAATGCGACGGTCTTGGAAGCCAACGAAGCCAAGGATCCCATTGCCACAATACAGTCCAGTGCCCATGAAGCTATTCGTCATCCTTATCGAGGCCATTCAGAGTGGAAGGCTCTGCAGAAAGAACGAAAGCGAAAATCTGGTTGCTCCTGCAATGTTCGCGTGTATCGAGGCACCGATGACCTTGTCTATCAAGAACCAGATTTCAGTACGCCCCGAAGCTTGTCTCATGAATGAATATTGACCCTGCATCAGCTCGCGATTTCTTCCTCATAATCATCATGTCTCTCGGAATATCCACCTTCTTGATTTGCTCTTTCCGACCCTTGGCGCTCTGCTGGCTCCTCGATCAGCTCTGCTCAATCTAGCAAAAGTTCTGGTGCTAAAAAGGTTCGTGTTCATGGTACAGATTTCCTTGATGATATCGAGGAATATAGGAATAAGAATAAAGAATATATATAACCGTTTCCTTCACTCCTCATAGATCCTGACGCCTCCCTTTCCCCAACTATTCATCAAAGCATTTCCATCCCCGGTGGGCTGGGTAAACGCCACCTGGCCTTTCTTCGGATCCAATGGACACCCGTGGATAAAAGTTCGTGCTGCAGCCGAAAGAAGCTGGCTGGCGATCCCGAGACGACGGTGGGTCGACGGCACAAAGAGACGAGGAATTCCCAATGGTGTCGGAAGAGCTTTTGGATAGCAAAACAATCCAGTGCTGGCATCGACAGTGACAAGGGTCGCTGTTGGAGGAGACGAAGAAGGGCCATCATCGTCAATTGTGGCGATAGCCATCGCAGTGGTGATATATTGGGCAATGACACATCCAGCAATCGTCTCTTTAGACATCTTGGGCGACGGGAGTAGAAGTAGATAGAATTTGGACGCTTTTAGAATCGCGGGAGTCAAAGGCGGAGAGGATAATGCCAAGTTGATGGTTTCGAGAAGGGTGGTCAACTTGGACAAGATATCAGAGATAGTAAAGCACATTCGGACAATAGACATACCTTGGTGCCAATTTTACCACCAGAATCGCCTTCTACGCGGATGATTCTACCTTTTCTGCCATCTTTAAGCTCAACGCCGGTCGCGATTACGGTCAAACTGGCTCGCTTTGCTTCCTTCTCTTCTTCCTTGCCCCATTCTAACCCTTTTTGAACACGCGAGCAATGTGATTTATGCAGCGATTCATCATCTGGTGCTCCTCTGATATATGTGAGGCTGCATAATGGACAAGTCCTGACGATAGGCTGGTCGATGCAAAAGTGCAATTGAGTAAGCGTCTTTTGCTTGGGCTTTTTAGTCAAAGAACTGCTCGTCTTGAGTCGTTTCGGAGCTGGTGGAATATTATCCAATGAAGACTGAGCTCGCTCAAGGGGTCGTTTTCGACTGGGAGACGCTGCTGGAGAAGACGATAGAGTCGATGGTGGAGACGAAGGCGGTATTATAGCTCGTTTTTGGCGCGAATAGGTGCGGGTAATCTTGGATGCTGAAGAAGACATTGTTGTGGCAGAAAGCGAGTCAACAAAACGCGTCCGGCAAATTTTGCGCGTGATCTCGGTTATCGGTTGTCACCTGACCCCGCCTCTTGGAAAATGTCATCATCGGGCACCACAGCACAAGTGAGTGAGCAGGCCTATTTCTGAGTGACGATAAATCTTTCAGGATGGGGCTTGGAAAGCCAAGGAACAATCTGAAGAAGCTCAATATGCTCACGCAAAGGTAAAGCATGGCCATCGACCCTGAGCACCGATTCACGCTATTCCAACAGGAGCAAGCTCAACTGGAAGCAATCAGAGACCAGTTGAAGAAGGACGAAGAAGCGAAAGCAACCAACAAGGACAAAGATTTCGAAGGTGGCTTTGGAGGTCAAGAAGACCTCGAGGACCGCTATGCTACCACCAGCGGCGAACACTGATCTAAGGAGGGAAGAAATCAAATGGTGTTCCATGATATGATGTACATTATCTCGAAATCCGCATTTTGAACAACGAAAGCAGGCCGGACATGGTAATGCGGAAGGACCTACTCCCAAATCGTCAAAGAGAGCGACTTTTGTGCCAGTGACGCGCGCCCTCCCTCACCTGGAGGCTGGCACGCAAACCAGGAATCTTACGACTTGATTGATTCTTGGAATGCTTTGGAGGCTCCGGAAATCGTTGATTTGCACTGGAAGAATACACTGGGCTCGATGGATGCAACGAAAAAGACGATGTATGTAGGACGCTTTGTGGATAATTCGCCCACTAGCTGTTCTGTCTCCAAACATCTCCTTTGCGGCTTCAATCCAATCGACCAAAGGCTCTTGCTCCAAGCTACAAAAGTTGGTCAGTTGATCATGCCTCAGAGAGAGACGGCACTGGCTACTTACCGGACTCAGTCAGTTCATGCTTGATTCACAAGCTTCTGGAAGCGAAACCTGTTTCAGTGATGTTGTAGCTCTTCTCCCCAACTACTTTTTTGAGCGATTCTGTGCACGGCACTTGGGACATGATTTTCGAGCTAGAGGATAACGAACGTACTTGTCGTATTGTTCAACTTTGAGCGTCGCGACGCTGTTGGGTCCTGATACATTTGCGATATTTCCTGGCCACTAAAGTAAGTCGCAACGTCGCAGAGAGCTGACCTTTGAACCCAGACTTTCTCGATGACTGCCTTGGCTTTTCGTTTTAGTCAATCCTCGCGCGAAACATTTTAGTAAAGCCATTTTTGTGAATCGAAACAGCAGAATATCTGGACACGAGAAAAGTGAGCTTTATAGTGCTAACCTCTACATGACGACGAATCTCCAAGAATTTCCAGCGGAGCTGCAGCTAGTTGGGTCAAGGCCGTCGAATTTCGCAATTTTGCTGTAATAGATAGCCGTCGTCATCGTCTGACAAGGGAACTCTTGCGCTGTTCCAGGTTGGAGCCTGGAGCACCTGGCAGAAGAGAAGAAAAACTGTGTCACGTCATGTCACAGGCCGTGACGATTCGCGTCGCTCGTCCGTCACTAAGCAACTGCATCATTGCTCTTTCGAATTCATGGTTGATCCAGACCAGCCCAATGGGCCCTTTCCAGCGATTCCAGCAGAAATCACGCTTGCCATTCTCGAAGCCTTGTTGGAAATAGCACCTCAAAGGGCTGTAGAATTGGTGACATTGTGTCACAGTTTCAGACCATTGTAAGTCGTTTTCGGCTTTTATGCCCAGTCTGACAAGGATTTGGCAGCATCGAATGCATTCTGTATCGATCCATTACTCTGATTTCCGACAAACAAATGACACTGTTTGCGCACTGTATCAGATCCAGCAGCAGACCAGTTTCTTTCTATCAGGACCGAATCCGAAACGTCTGCCTCTTATCACAGTCGGAAGGTAGTATCGAAGACATGATAACCATCCTGTCTGCATGCCGCGACGTTCACACCTTTGCTTCCACCAGTTTTTTCGACAGCCCACCACGCGAGACGAGCGCTTTTCTTTCAGCATTATCCATCCTTCGGCCCATTCGCCTCCATATCTATCTGAGGGAGTTGAATAGCATAGGTCCACATTGGCTCTGTAAAATCACTCATCTCACCATATGGATCTCTGACCAGCATGGCCTCCAGCTCAATGACACTGTCCTGCAGCACCTGCCGCAATTGTCACATCTCTCCCACCTAGCTTCGTGTGAATCTTCTGTCGCCCATGCCTTGTGTCTCAGCTCCAAAATGGTAGTCTGCATCCTCTGGATTCCCGACTTGAGATCGATATCCACGTGGCTCTTGAATGTCCACGATCCACGAATCGTCCTAGGCATCCGTTTGAAGAGGATCTTGGTCGGAATCCCTGATTACGTCCTTCAGCAGGATCCATTTGAGGACTCACGAATTCTCAATGACTGGGGTTGGAAAACGAGCCGTGAACCTGATATTTGGGAATTGGCAGAAGAAAAGGTGGAGTTGCAACGAAGGCATCAATCGTCATAGTAGGTAAGTTGCGCTCCAGCTTAATGTCGACCTGCTTTTCATTGCTTTCACAGAGAACCGTCACGCTTGACAAAGATGAAACTTGAAGCTTGAAGTCTCAAGATTGAGGTCAAGGAAGTCCATGTACATTAAGTATCTCGAGATTCACATTGAATAACGAACACCTATTAGACTAGTGCTATATATCATTATGAGATCGAGATAATATCCAAAGAGGTCCATGAATGCGGGATAATGAGTGGAATAAGTCCATGACGGCAGCAAAAAACATCTACAAGTCCCAATAAAAAGAGCATACATACTTCGTAAAGGGCATTAAGTGCACAATGGCGATGGCGGACCAGCATTGCCTGTCCACGCATCCAGATACGTGCATCCAGGGATTTCGACCATCATTCCAGCATTATCAGCAGGGTTTTGCCAACCAGTTCCAGGGTTTGCAGTAGGCGTCGAGGTGAAAGTCGGACCTGTAAGAGTTGGTATAGCTCCGGTCGGGGTATATTTCGGTAACAGGTCGACAGAACCGGCATTGCTGATCGCTGCAGGAGGCCAAGGAAGTGCTTGAGTTACTGAAGCAGCTATGACACCAGCGCCTGCGCCTCCTGTCTGCCACGATTGCAATGGTCCATTCCAAGGATTCGTGTTTCCACATTGTCCGAGAGCATCTCTCGGATCTTTTGGCATCCAACCTTCAGAAAGCTATCAGCCTTCCACGAAAAAGAAGAAAAAAGGAAGCCAACCTTCAGCAAGCCCAAGTGAGTAGCTCCTGTAAAACGATGTTAAAAGAGTTCAATGAAAGATTTGACTAGGCCACAAACCAAGCTGGAGATTCCACCTTGCCTGATATCGAAGAGTTACCGATTTTCCAGGTCCAGAAGAACCAGTTCTGTGACAGAAAGTAAGAAACAACAAGATGAAAGAAGATGTAAGCGAACTTGTAAGGCATCCATAGTAGCAAGCGCAAAGGTTTTGATGGACTGTTTCATTGGATCGTCCCAATTCTGATAGTCGGTCCAAGGTGTGCAGCTCCCAATCCTCGGCCATGTTCCAATGTAATAGGTTCCTTCGTACCGTGTTCCCTGATCGGGTCCAGTGAGCCAGAGCCCACAATCATTAACTCCATTACTCCATTCTCCAGCGGTCGTAAGACCAAATCCGCCCATAGATGCATTCACAGCAGCTCCCCATGTCGTACACGGGACATTGGCATAGTCCGCCATTTGACGAGTGGATTGGTCCTGTTCCAAATGTTAATATTATCAATGGAAGAGAGAGAAAGGAAAACGTACTTGAAATCCTAAATATGGGTGGGTGTCAATAGCGACGCGATCTGCATTCCCAAGGACCCCATTCCAAGAATCTCGAGAGAAGAAACCGTCGTGGATGGAAATAAAAGGGCCATTGCCTGCACCAATACCACTGGCATTCCGTACGACCTGATAAGCCTGGAAATAACTGAAATAACATTAGAACAACATGTGGAAACCTGCAGGTTGACTTACAACGAAGATAATACATCATGGCCGATCGTGGAATAACCTTGAGGCTCGTTGGTGATTCCAAACATGGTGATGACGTCGCGATATTGCGGCTGAGATATGAATTCAGCTAGAACCCGAATGTAATCCAAAGACCGCTGAGCATTCGCCAGCCCCATGGATCCATTCAACATGTTGATGGTCCCCAGACGACCAGAATGATTCCAGCCATTTTGGGACCCTATCCAAAAGAATGATCAGCGCCAGACCACGAACGATGAAAAATTCACCAACCGGGAAGCGCATGGAAATCGAGATTGATACGAAGACCATATTTACGAGCCCATTTGATGCCCTTCAGGAAATATCTGCGGATAACTGAGCTTGGGTCGCGACGGATGAAGGCAGTACTCACGTCCAACAAACCTTGGGAAGGAAGGGCTCGGTTCCTCGAACTTCAATTGCCCAGTATGGGAGAGGAATTCGGACGCTGAAAACTGGTCAGCTCGTGGATAGAGATGTTACGATGTAAACATACTAGTTTAACCCCGCTGCTGCAATTTCCGCAAAATCCTGTTCGGTCTATTTGCAAACGTCAGCTGTCAAGAATATAGAGCGGGATGAGCACGGCTCACGATAAAGGTCTGGTAATGTGTCTCCAACTGTGAAATGCCTCCTTTGGCAGTGTCAGCTGCCAGACGGGTATGCAGTGTCCACTCGTCAACCGCCTGAGGGCTGCCAGTCTGATAAGGTTCGTACATTGCCGGCGCGCTGTAAATATTTGAGCATTGATTCCTAAATTAAGAAGCGAACATGGCTTGCATGAACTAGAAATAGAGTCAGTCAAGATGATCCGAAAAGTATGTCGGATGCTTACAGGTTCCAAAGTTAGCCAACCACCGATGTTGACGCTAAAGATACATTAGCGAAGCTTCGGATAACGGAACAGAAGAAAGACGAACCCTCGGATTTTGTCGACTCCATAGTTAAACGTCTCATTTAAAGCAGGAGACCAAGATTGCGCTCTTGCACCATTGTTGAAAGGATCATTCTCGTCCCAGTACCATGTTCCACCAAACGAATTTGAGTAGGTGAACGTGGTTCCATCTTCGAGGGTCACTTCACTACCATCTCCACCTGTCACAGCCAAGGCCTTGGTCGGGGTGGTAGTGCCGTTCGGTGAGTTCGTACCTCCAGCTGAGCCAGTGCTGCTGCTGGTTTTACTGTGACTGTTTGGCTTGATAACCGCGAAGTACAAAGGAACCAGGACTGCTGCGATGAGGAGAATGCCGGCGACGACTATTGCCCAAATAATGACCTTGCGTTTTGAACGAGGTGCAGCATACATTGCTCTTTTCTCGTTCAGCAGCCTCGGTGAAGCGCCCATCGGCCCCATCGGAACATCTCCTCCTCGAGAGAGATGTGGGTCGTGGGGGTCGTCCCGGTAAGTACCATACTGGGACAGCGGTACGGCACCCGAGCTTTCATTCAGGTTGTAAACTGAAGAATTGTACTGGGAATGCTGGTCTTGAGAAGGGAAACTCTGGTGAGAGGAAGCATAGGAATGCCGAATTCCCTGGCCCCCTTCGCTGTACAAAGCTGGACCCATGAAACGAGGCTGAGGGTTTCCCAAATCATCGTCTGGGAGATCATGAGTGCTGTACTGGGGGGTATGATATGGCGACGAAGGAGTTGGATCATGAGGGGCATTGTACAAAGCATGTCCAATATGGTCATCGTTGGTCAAAGGCAGTGGCTCATAGGGCTGATGTGGCTGAGACATGACGAGCTCGTCGATTGACGCGACGATGTCTTGAATAGAAAAGTGAAGGTGGTCGTAGAGGAAAGAAAAGATATATGCGGCGTGTGATATCCGAAGAAAAAGCAACAAGCTGAAACCGCTCGTGCCGCTCGTGACTCTGATTGGATAGCTTGGTAGCGGTTACCTTTTTCGGATCGGGCTTTGACATGAATCTCCTAAAATCGACTACTGTGCACGGAGTGACAACACCGCTATACGTTACAAAATGATCTCGGCGAACTAAAAGCGCCTTGAATAATATAATAAAATAATGCATCAGAGTACATGTTCGTCGTGGCCAAGGAATGGTTGTGCTCATTTATCTGCTATCTTACTGTCTGATTGAGATCCGACAGAAACTCCGGGCCGTCGGCAAAAAGAAAAAGACAGCTCTCACGTCTTTTGCTTCGGCTTGTTTCAACTCGTATCCCAACCTTGCCGACTCCACTATTGACGAGAATGTCAATATCATGATGGAAATCCATTCTGTTGCTGTTGCTGTTGTTGCTGCTGCTGTTGAACTTGCTGAATCTGTTGCTGCTGTTGCTGGTCAACATCGTCAAGAATCGATCAACCCAAGCATCCAAGAAACTTACAAGCATCCTAAGCTGAGGTTGAGTCAGATCATATCCGGCCAGATTTGTCAGATTGTTGTTCGTAGGAGGGAGATAATAATGTCCAGTCATATTCTGAGCTCGATTATTGGCATTCTGATTCTGCTGCTGTTGCTGCTGCAATTGAGCATGAACAGCGGCTTGAAGCTGCTGAGCCTGATGTGGTGTTATCTGAGCTTGAGCTGAAGGTGGTCGAGGTGAATTCATCGCGTTAGATGGTGTCGATGTGCTCCTTGGAGGCGAAGTATGAGCGTGAGGTGACGAAGTAGCGTCACGAGACACATAATGCTGAGGTGGAGACATCTGGGCAGCGGTAGACCCATTTCCATTGACGTTTCCATTCGAATTCCCGTTTTGAGCAACAGGTAAAGCGGCAGGAGACTGACCAGCAGCTTGAGCCGCTTGGGCCGCCTGTTGTTGCAGCAAAAGCGTAAGTTGAGCTTGTTGAGCTTGCTGGAGCTGTCGAGCATGGGTCGCTTGGGCTTGAGCTTGGGCTTGCGCCTGTATTAGCTGCTGTTGCTGTGGAGCAGGCAATAACCGAGAAGCCGATGCAATCCGCTGCTGCTGAGAAATGTTCACTTGCTGATTCCGAATCTGCGGTACAACTTGTTGTTGAGCAGGACCGGGAGCAGCACCCGCTGGTCTCTGAGCCGGATTAGGTTGAGTCGAAGTTCCAGGTGCCGGACCTCCATTTATCTACAAAGATTCTGTCAACTCCAAGATCTCGTCAATAGATTCATCATACCGGTGAACCAGCTCCACGGCCATTCTGTTGCGCTGCCAGCTGAGCAGCTTGCGCTTGCGCCGCTTGTTGTTGTGCGACCGCTATCTGGCGTTTATGTATCTGGAGCTCGTTGTTTTCCTTCTCATACTTCATTCGACTCAGTTCAGAAGGACTGTACTTTGGCATCTTGTTAAACTGGCCGTGCGTTTCATGGGTGACCTGAGGTTTGCGCGCTATACCAGATTTATGTCAGCTTCATGCGCCGCAAAAGTATCAGAAAAGACGAACTGTTTTGCTTCTGCTGCGCTTCAAGTCGCTTCTTGGTCGCCTTGCGAATCGACTCTTGGACATAGGCATGTCTTCGTCGTTTCTTGGGTTCAGTTCCAGCGACAGAAGTAGCACTCGAGATGCTGGTGCTAGCCAACCTCTTTACGCCGCGAGTTGTCATTTGGCTGGTCACAGGTGGAGGTGTACCGACATCTGGACCGGGAACAGCCGCTTCAGGGCGCTGAACAGGCGGGCCCCATTTTTCTCTCCATCGCTCAAAGCAATCTCGATACGACCGTTTGTCGGTTGGAACCGTCAACCTGGACCCATTGAAAGCTTCAGAAACAAGATTCCAATTGCCAGCGTATCTGTCGACTAATGTCTTCAACAAATTGTCTTCATCCGTCGTCCACAAGTGGGTGCTCTGATATTTTCGGGGAGTTTTGAGCAGGAGATGAGTCATTGCCGAATAAGCGGGCTCTTTGTGCTCGAACAGAGCTGCAAATTCGATATCAGTCAACGCTACGAAAATAAGAAAACTCGGTTTACCGTTTCCAATGTCATCCGGTACTTTCGCAGGAATCGTCTCAATGTCACAGGAAACTGCAGCAGAATCGTCCATACTCTTCCACTCGCCGTCTTTCCAATATGTCGTCGGCTGAAGCGCACTGATAAGCGTCGGTTTCGTGTGCATGAATCGCGAAACGAGTGAAATCTTCGATCTATCTGTTTCATCGACTCGTTGGCGTAATTCCTCAGCCTGCTTTTTCTGAGACTTTTTCTGTTTCCCATCGACCAGCGGGTTGAACAAGCCATAAGGCACGAGGTCAGGAAAGATGGATGTCAACTCGGCGGCAGGGAGGTGACTGGTCGGTGAATCCAGAGTGTCATCAGGTTTGGGACCATCCTCTGTCGATAAACGAAAGTCGTCTAGATCGATAAAGAGCTTGTCAACGTCGGAATACGTGATCCTTTCCCGAAGGGGAGCATACAGGTTGATTTTAGAGGATTTTGACTTGGCGCTCGAATCACCGACTGTAGATTGAGAGGTCGACTTGGACATGCCGCCGAGAAGAGGGTCACTGGACGATTCCTTTAAACCGGCGAGAGCTGTTTCCGTGAATGCAACCTCGGGCTTCGGAATAGTGATCGGTTGACTATCTACGTCCATGCTGTCGTTCTGCAATGCGGACGAGTCTTCCAGATCCTCTGTTTTCGGCTCAAGCTCCTGGATCTCCTCGGACTCGTCTTTGGGTGCGTCCAACTCTGCCTGGAGCATAGTCGACGAATCGAGCGAGTCGATAACACCATTCTTGTCCTGGTCGTCGTCGTCGTCGTCATCGTCGGACCCATAGTCACCCACCAATGACTTTTGAGTTTGCGAGTTCATTTGCATGTCAATGTCCATCCCATCGCCGATTTCAAGAGCACCGGAATCTTCCTCTACTTCCTCCATGACTGGGCCCTCAGATTCGACCGGAGGCTTCCATAGGACGCAGATTCCTCGAGCAACTCTCTCCTCTGGAGAACCTGCAGCATGCCATTCTAGGACAGCAGTAGAAAGTGTAAAGGCAAGCGCGAGCTTCCATTTGCGCTCTTCCCTAAAGTCCGTTCGCATCCATTTCTGAGGACCTTTGAGCACATGAATATCTCAAGAAAAAAGAAAAAACGCACCATCTCTTCCAGCAGATAATCCCAGTGAGTTTTCGTGGTCTGACCAAGCCCCCTCTGCTTCTTGGGCTGTCGGAAACTCCAATGACCATTTGCCTTTAGCATTTCGATTTTGTCGAGTGTACGAATCAGCCTGAGTTCGGTCATACCAATCTAGAACAATATCAGCCTGGAAGGTAGCGGTTCAGCGAAGGAGCTTACCGTCCAGTCGCGTGTGCTAAGGCATTTGGTCGACTTGGACAGCCGTCGATGAACAGGATTGATTCGGACAGTGGCTCCCCATTTCACGGCTTCCATCGGAACAAAGTCATCCTTTTCCTTTTCCTTGTCCTTGCTTTTCTCTCCCTTCTGCTCCTTCTCCCTCTCCTTCTCCTTGCGCCGCTGTATTTTCGAAGGCTTTGCCGTACGGTTGAATTCGACAGGGAGTGATTTAATTGGTGGAAGAGTATATTCGGGCGGAAATTGGTGTTGAATTATATGGGGGAATACAGGTTGAGGCGGGGGATCTGGGGCACCATTGAACTCGAAAGAAGAGAAAATGTGGGAAGGTGAAGAGGGAGCTTGAATTATGACTGGGTTATGTCTAGGGGTCGCCGGGATGGGATTGTAGGAAAGTAATGTCGCAGGCGGATAGATTACTGAAGGTGGAAGGTCTACGGGAGTTTCTGGGGATGTTCCTTCGTCTTGGGGAAGAGGCTGGAAGGACGCTGGCTGAACGGGTGGTTCAGAATCCCCAGGTGCTTCCATTTCAACGTCTTCAGCGACAGGCATATCGACCTCTGGTTGGACTTCTGGGATGGTGTGTTCGATGATTGGATCCTCCACCTTGACTTCATCTAGCGGCGGTGATGAACGTTGTGGCGAAACGACACTCGAAGGTTCGTCGACCAACATCATTTCGGGTTGAGGTTCGGAATCTGGACCTTCTTTCATTTCCACTTGCTCTTCTCGGTTCTCTCCCGCGGTTTCTTCGTCTCCCCCTTCCTGAACTTGTGTATCCGTCTGTTCTTGATGTTCCTCGACATTCGCAATCATCTCTGCTACGGCGGCCTCTTCAGCATGCTCTGGTTCCCAATCAGGCTCCTCTTCTGCTGCAATACTAGCTTGTACAGTGGAGGTGATTTCGTCTTCGGTTGCATCAGCATCCTCGAGCGGTTGGGGCTCTGGAGTTTGCTGAGGCTCTGAGTGAATCAGAGAATGACTGCGTCGATTGGACTTGTTGGACGGAGTGCCAACCAATAAAAGCTCGTCGTCTGAATCCGATTCGAAAACGTCTCGCTTGGGAGGTGTAACTGGGGATGGTGTAACTGGGGAAGGGGGAGCGAAAAGTTCATTATGAGGAAGGTTATTTATCGTTCCTGTTTCTGGACTGTGCAAGGATGTCAGAAGACCAAGCTGGCGAGAAATAGCAATTACTTTTTATTCAGATCGAACTTGGCCAGGAAATTGTCCAAGTCTTCTTCATCTTCTTCCTCCATATTGAATATGGGTCCAATGTTCTCCCGTCGCTTGAGCATATGATACATTTCGCGGAGCAGCTCATTGCGACGCTCAGAAACCTCTCTGATCAGGGTAAGCCTGTGGACGCCGGAAGAAGATGGAAACATACCGGAGAAGCTCAATTCTGGGGTCATCCGTCAACCCATCCATGGTCGGGAGTTAAACGTTTTAACCAGCGGCTCTGCACGATTCAGGTAGCTGGTGGATATTCAGGGTAACAGCTTCAGTACCCCGCACTTTTGAGCCCGGATGACACGGTTTTCGAGCACAACAACTCCGAGTTGTGAAGGTTAAGATCAAGCTGGGATGAACATGTGACTATTTAAACTCCGAACTTTGCCCTTTTTTGGATGTCACAGATCTTTGCGTCTGTTCGGCGCGCCAGAGTCTAAAATTCGATCCTCCTTGCTCTTGCACGCTCTGATCTGCTCATTCCGTATCTTCCCAGAACCCGAAGCTTCCTTTTCCAGGGGAAGTTCGCTCAAGATGAACCAAAGACGAATACAGTAAATATTCAATACTTTTTCCATTATGAGACATAGCAAGCGGCGAGAATATCTCACCTGCTGTCCTTTTCTCGACCATCCGTTCCTCATTCCTCCAGTCGATTCTTGCCGGTCTCCTCGTCAGTTCTTCCACAAGCTGGCCTGCCATCCCAGCTCTTTTCAAACATCATACCTACCAAGTTCTCAAGACCGCCAAGTCATTTGCTCCCATCAACTTGAATTACCCTCATTTTACAGCGCAGAATGGTACATAGCTATTTTTCTCCCCTGAAACATGGACCTCTGGTTTCTTCCCGGCCACCTTGTATGGTCTCAACACCCGGAAAAATCTATGTCCTGCAACAACAGCCAACGGTTTAGGTCTCGCCGATTGGATCACGCTAGGACGCTCTCTCAGTACTGGTCTGATACCGCTGGAGACAGAGCCGAATATGGACCACGACGTCGGATTCTTTAGTTACCCATTTGTGGAGGAACTTGTGATGTGAGCAAGAAAGTTTCTGCGCTAGTTTTGGTCTAACATTTTGGTCTAGAGACCCGACGAACCAGACCGCGATCACGGCTGTGAATGATTTGCAGGGATTTTGGCAGATCCGTTTAATCCTATCGTTGGTTGCACGAGAAGTTGGAACAATAACGACTTCGGCTCTCGCAGGAATCACTGGCGGAGCTTACACGACTCCAACAGGCGTCAATTTGACTCTGGCAGAAGGTACAGCACAGGCAGAAATCACCGATCCCGCCAATCTCATGCAACTTGGGGAACAGTGGTTCGCATTCAAGAGCGAGCTCGCTGGGGACTTTCACAGCCATTATGATGTCCGGGCTTATGTGAAGGCCTCTACTTACCTGCAGCGCAATGATACAGTAGCCATGTATCCCAAGTTTGGCTCATCTCTCACCTTCTCTTCTGGCCAGAGCTACTTGCATGGCAAACCACAAGTCACCGGCTTCTGGAGCTTAAAGGTCTACGGGGCCAACAATTCGCTGAACCGATTTGCATTGGGAGATCGAAGCAACATAACCCATGAAGATGGAACTTTGGTTTATGGCGGTAACAGCTCGGACGATCATCCTTTTGCTCTACTGTTACAGAGCAACGAGACCGCTCCACCATCTAATTGGACATCCAAGTAAGTGGAAGCTAAAGTTGCTTTCATCCTTCGCACAACCTCATTCGCAGCTGGCTTCCGACGCCCTCTGGAAATCAGACCTTTGAAATCAACCGTGAGTTTACTGTTGACTGTGATATCGCGGCGCCATTGAGTGGTTTACAGTTCGCAGCCTGCGCTGGTACGGATTGACTCTTTCTTTGACGGACGGGTCTTACACCTATCCGGACGCCATACAAATCAACAAGATCTGAAGTTTAACTATGTAACACGGTTCAAATCAAAGCTGTAACTCAAGGTTTCGATGTACATATTGCAAGAGGAGGGAATTCATTTAGTTACAAGATCTATCGATATACTCGAGGCTATAATAGTAATACAACGGTTCCATGATACAATTCTAGTAATAAGCAGACCAATCTCTGCATATCAAAATCAGCTATATAGGCTCGGATATTGTTAAGAAACATACATTGATTCAGTCGGATCCATCCATTCTCCAGGAAATGGCGCGGGTGGAGATTCCGACGATGTAGGAAACGCCGAACGATACCAATCACCTGGCTCATACCAAGAGCTTGTGTCGGACAAAATTTTCAACAACTGGTCTGTTTCAGCGTCCATTGTGATAGACAAAGGCTCTATGGGTGCATCCGACCCCAACACCTGCTTGTTCCGAGGAAGCATATCATTATGAGGCGTGTTTTCCTCGAATCTGGCTAATCCCAACAGGACGTCTCTGAATCATAGTACATCAATGGCACAATTCAATGTTTCTCGCAAAGAAATACTCACCTGCAGCGTCCTGCAGAGGCCCATCTGGAGGAAGGACACAATAAGACAAAGAAGCCGTCAAAAGAAGTCAAGACAAACCTCTTCTCAGTCCTCTCGAGTGCGTCCAGACATTTCTGAATGTCTGCTATCCGGTCAGGTAGATTGACATTGAGTCCTATGGATTTCGCAGTCCACATCTGGAGAAGCAGGAGGACGCCGGCGGTAAAAACATTAGCCTGACTTTATGTCAACAAAAGAAACAGATCGATTCGAGAGAACACGAACCAACACAAAAGGTATTGTCAACCCTGTGCGACGATAATGGATATCGACAGCATGACTGCAAGATCGAGCAGCATTCGTACATATTGCCAGAGATGCTGTAGATTGCGGTGATGTCTTTCCTGGTTTGGGAAGAAATGGCCGATGGACGAGAATTTGCAAGTGGTAGAAAGCGCAATACATCTGGACAGATTGGGTGAAGAATATAGGATCCGGGTTTTGAGGGTCCCATCGAAGATGCGGTGGGACGGCATCAAGCCAGCGATTGAAAGCGGAATCCAGGGATGCGACATTCCTTTCTTCCCATTCAGGTGTGGTAGAGGTGAACAGGTTGCGAATCTTGTTGATACAATACTAAGAAAAGACGATTAGGACGATATGGCGGATTCCGGACAAGACTGACCAATTTGCGCAAAGCGGTTGCCGTCATATCTGTTATTTGGATGAAACAGATAAAGGCAGAGACTTGAGAAGGTTTGTCGATAGGCTGTTGGAAAGCCTGGGCCGGATCCGGATGCTCCCAGTATTCATCGTCGCACTCAATGGGCAAATCAACATCAAAACTATGGTGAAAATGTGAGACTTTGGTATGGAGTATGTAGATATCATCACTTACTCCTCTTTCATTATCATACACGGTCTGCCCATTGAGGCCGAAATCATTGTGTCCATACAAACGAGAACCCTGCAATGTTATGGTCATATATGCTTTTGATATAGATGGCTTGCTTACCACCAGGCCCGCTTGAGCAATTCCTCAGTAACTGGATCTCCTTGTTTGGATCTAGGCTTCTTGCGATGCTGATGAGATATATATTTCTCAGTCCGAGTCTTCAATGCATGCAAGATCTATCTTACCGCTCCAATATCCTGCGCAGCTCGGATAGAAATGCCAAGCTGGGACCACGTTGCATTGGGCGAGAAAGTGCCGATGGCGAACATAGCAGAGAGCTGGCAACAAATGAACAGAAACACAAAACAAATCTGGTTGAACTTACGCATGTCGCTTGCAGATCGTACAAGCTCGTAGTCTGGGTATAACAGTCGACAAAGCCATATAGAACTGGTCTGACTGGGGCAAACCATTTCCAACCACTACTGAGAGACGAGTCATAGCCTCGAGCCAGCACGCGAGGATCGTCGGAGAACCTGGAAGCCACAGCCATCACCAGCATGACGACAGTACCGAATTTGCTACTAACATCCAGGTGCTCTGCCTCTGCAATCTTTCTCTCAAATGTTGGTCGGTGCAGCAGAGGCAGAAATATATGCACATTGCCAAAGTACAGGTCGATAAGCGAGGCCATGAGATCATCGGGAGGGAATTCGTAGACAGGCCTTTGATGAACACGAAGGGTTTCCCACTGGAACCGTCAGCCTTAAGGATAATGAATGAGAAGAATAAGAAGGACGCACTGGTCGAGGATTCCAAAAGTCTGTTCGGAGTCGATGCTTCACAAAGGCTTCCTTCTGTTTCATAAATGCCTCATGATCATTTCCAACGCCAGTGCTGGTTTTCTTGACATCGAGAACAAAGTGAATCAGACTGTGACCACTGCTCTTGCCATAAAACGAGGTCCATTGCTCAAAATCCTTGCGATAAGTCGGAACGAAATGGGCATCTTCGTCTTCCTCCACCTCATCCACGTTGGCTATCAGATTGTCTATGTCGGCATGAGGAATCAACTGAAAATGTCAATTTGGACAGAGAGCTCGGAAATGAAGAACTCACCCGGCGCAAATGCATTTCAGTCGCAGCCACTCGCTTTTCCAGATCTTCAACATAGCTTCAGCAAGATTCAGTAGACGGAATCGCTAAAAAGAGCCGATAATTTACGCTTTGGTCGCCCGGGATTTCTAGAGGAAAAGTTGAACAAGAAGTGATGCGCCCGAAATCGTGCTCACCCTGATGAAAGTGCAGTCTATATTGGCCTGTGTACAGTTCGTGCACCGAGGAAACGTTTTGTCCACGTCGCCTTGGAGCATTATAAGTCGTGATAAAGACATTCAAAATGCCCTACATTTGGCTGAAATGATGTCAGACGACAACAATTGCTGACGACCATTCGGACTTGCCTTTCTTCTTGCGACAAGTTTGACAAGCTCTTGAATTCTTGGATTCGTTGGTGGGCATGGTGGTACAGACGAGACATCGAAACTGGCGTCCATCGGGCAATTTAGGAATCCGGCATCGCTGCTGACGACGCCAAGCGGATCAAAGATTTCAAACCTCGACATGTCTGCGCTGGTACTCACTGCGCGAGTCCTCTCCTTTGGCCGTCGAATGTATTATTCATTCGTCAACTCACGCATCGGACAGTACAGGTCCAGGATGACTAGGGTCATAAAAACCCCAAGACTTGCTTCAAGTGTCTGTATTACAACTGTATTAAACCAAACAATTGTGAAACTGTAAAGGCGCCCATCGAGTCCAAAACGGGATCACCGAAACACAAACTTTATTGTGCTCTGCCAGGATCGTGCACTCGGAGTTTGTCGATCACGTCTGGTATTAGAAGTTCGATCGCTCTGAGTCAGCCCCACTTTACAAGCCACAAGTTTTCACATATCGCAAGAGGAGAGATTTCGTTTAGTTACAAGACCCAAGACCTATTACGGGAGGTCATACTTCTAGGTTATAATTGTAATACAACGGTCGAACGTAGCACTCCATGATACAATTTTAGTCCTCCAAGTAAGCAGACCAATCTCTACAGATCGAAATCAGCTATGTAGGCTCGGATATTGTCAAGAAACATACATTGATTCGGTCGGATCCATCCATTCTCCAGGAAATGGCGCAAGTGATGATTCAGATGTTGTCGTAAACGCTGAACGATACCAATCACCTGGCTCATACCAAGAGCTCGTGTCGGACAAAATTCTCAGCAGCTGGTCTGTTTCAGCGTCCATTGTGATAGACAAAGGCTCTATGGGTGCATCCGACTCCAACACCTGCTTGTTCCGAGGAAGCATATCATTGTAAGGCGTGTTTTCCTCGAATTTGGCTAACCCTGACAGGACGTCTCTGAATCACAGTACATCAATGGCACAATTCAATGTTTCTTGCAAAGAAATACTCACCTGCAGCGTCCTGCAGAGGCCCATCTGGAGGAAGGACACAATAAGACAAAAAAAGCCGTCAAAAGAAGTCAAGACAAACCTCTTCTCAGTCCTCTCGAGTGCGTCCAGACATTTCTGAATGTCTGCTATCCGGTCAGGTAGATTGACATTGAGCCCTATGGATTTTGCAGCCCACATGTGCAGGAGCAGGACGATACCGGCGTTAAGGACGTTAACCTGACTTGATGTCAACAAAAGAAACAGCTCTTTTGAAGAGAATACGAACTTGCACAAAAGGTATTATCAAGCCTGTACGACGATAATAGATATCGACAGCATGACTGCAAGATCGAGCAGCATTCGTGCAGATTGCCAGAGATGCTGTAGACTGTGGTAATGTCTTTCCTGGTTTAGGAAGAAATGGCCGATGGACGAGAATTTGCAACTGGTAAAGAGAGCAGTACATCTGGACAGATTGGGCGAAGAATATAGGATCTGGGTTTTGAGGGTCCCATCGAAGATGCGGCGGGACCGTGTCAAGCCAGCGATTGAGAGCGGAATCCAGAGATGAGACATTCCTTTCTTCCCATTCAGGTGTGGTAGAGGTGAACAGGTTGCGAATCTTGTTGATACAATACTAAGAAAAGACGATTAGGACGATACGGCGGATTCCGGACAAGACTGACCAATTTGCGCAAAGCGGTTGCCGTCATATCTGTTATTTGGATGAAACAGATAAAGGCAGAGACTCGAGAAGGTTTGTCGATAGGCTGTCGGAAAGCCTGGGCTGGATCCGGATGCTCCCAGTATTCGTCGTCGCACTCAATGGGTAAATCAACATCAAAACTATGATGGAAGTGTGAGACTTTGGTATAGAGTATGTAGATATCACCACTTACTCCTCTTTCATTATCATACACGGTCTGCCCATTGAGACTGATATCATTGTGTCCATACAAACGAGAACCCTGCAATGTTATGCCAGTCATATAGTACTTCTGATATACATCGCTTGCTTACCACCAGGCCCGCTTGAGCAATTCCTCAATAACTAGATCTCCTTGTTTGGATCTAGGCTTCTTGCGATGCTGATGAGATATATTTCTCAGTCCGGGTCTTCAATGCATGCAAGATCTATCTTACCGCTCCAATATCCTGCGCAGCTCGGATAGAGATACCAAGCTGAGACCACAAGGCATTGGGCGAGACGCCGCCCATGGCGAACATGACAGAAAGCTGGCGAAGAATGAACAGAAATACAAAGCAAAACTGGTTCGACTTACGCATGTCGCTTGTAGATCATACAAACTGGTGGTTTGAGTATAACAGTCGACAAAGCCGTACAGAACTGGTCTGACTGGTGCAAACCATTTCCAACCGCTACTGAGAAGCGAGTCATAGCCTCGAGCCAGGACGCGAGGATCGTCGGAGAACCTGGAAGCCACAGCCATTACCAGCATGACGACGGTGCCGAATTTGCTACTGACATCCAGGTGCTCTGCCTCTGCAATCTTTCTCTCGAATGTCGGCCGGTGCAGCAGAGGTAGAAAAATATGCACTTTGCCAAAGTACAGGCCGATAAGCGAGGCCATGAGATCATCGGGAGGGAATTCGTAGACAGGCCTTTGATGAACACGAAGGGTTTCCCACTGGAACCGTCAGTAAGGATGATGAATGAGAAGAATAAGAATGACGCACTGGTCGAGGATTCCAAAAGTCTGCTCGGAGTTGATGCTTCACAAAGGCTTCCTTCTGTTTCATAAATGTCTCATGATCATTTCCAACGCCAGTGCTGGTTTTCTTGACATCGAGAACAAAGTGAATCAGACTGTGACCACTGCTCTTGCCATAAAATGAGGTCCATTGCTCGAAATCCTCGGGATAAGTCGGAACGAAATGGGCATCTTCTTCTTCCTTCACCTCATCCACGTTGGCTATCAGATTGTCTATGTCGGCATGAGGAATCAACTGGGAATGTCAATTTCGACAGAGCTTGGAAATGAGGAGCCCACCTCGCGCAAATGCATTTCAATCGCAGTCACTCGCTTTTCCAGATCTTCAACATAGCTTCAGCAAGATTCAGTGGACGGAATCGCTAAAAAAGAGCCGATAATTTACGCTTTGGTCGCCCGGGATTTCTAGAGGTAAAGTTGAACAAGAAGTGATGCACCCGGTGAGATCGCGCTCACCCTGATGAAAGTGCAGTCTATATTGGCCTGTGTACAGTTCGTGCACCGAGGAAACGTTTTGTCCACGTCGCCTTGGAACATTATAAGTCGCGATGAAGACATTCAAAATGCCCTACATTTGGCTGAAAATATGTCAGACAACAACAATTGCTGACGACCATTCGGACTTGCCTTTCTTCTTGCGACAAGTTTGACAAGCTCTTGAATTCTTGGATTCGTTGGTGGACATGGTGATACAGAAGAGACATCGAAACTGGCGTCCATCGGGCAATTTAGGAATCCGGCACCGCTGCTGACGACGCCAAAGCGGATCAAAAATTTGTCTGCGCAGTATACGTACTCTCCTTCAGCCGTCTGACGTATTCGTTCGCCAACTCAAGTATCGGACGGTGCATGCCACTGCAGGTCCCACGATAACTGGAGATATTAGAACCCAGGACTTCCTTCAAGTTGGCTTCAAGTACCTGTATTAAACCAAATAATTCTGAACCCATCAACTCTGAAACGCACCGAAATACAAATTTATTACTTTGTTGAGAATGGTAGGGTATATATGTGTTAACTGATATAATAGGTGTAAGCACTCGAGGCTAGAACCGTCGAATATCAACAACATCGAGCTCTGATGGGTCGACACTCGAATTCAACCGTACGAGGTGTCGCGTCCTGATAGAAATCAATAATGAGCACCAAGTAAACAAGTTAACACACCATTGGGTATTCTTCCAGCGCAAATCAACAATCTCCGGAGGTTCCAAGTCATTCCAAGAATGAATCAGATCGTACGTTTCGGAAAGGAACAAGCAATGGCTCGCCACAACCACATGAGGAACATCGGGAGGAACTTCCGAATCCAAAGGTGACCATCCTTCGATGCTTTGCAATGCTGTTTCTGACGGCACCCCGAAGCGTTGTACAACGTCCAGGAGAAACTCTTTGGATCGCGCTGCAGCGTCATTCCGGCTCTCTCCTCCTTCAAGTGGACGGTGAGCTCGAAGCTTCTCATTCGACCATTGAGGATCCCCGTACAGCTCTCTATGCATCAACTTCAAATTTCCCTGATTCATGTGATTCAGAGCAAGCCACTCAATAGAGCGCTCCAGAATCAACTGCGAAAGTTCGATATCTGGTTTTCCGATATTGTGCTCTGCCAGAATCGTCGCAGTTTGGATAGCACGAGTGGCGGTGGACGCGAAGAGTTTGTCGATGCGGGTTTCAGACCAAGAGCGACCCAGGGCTTCAGCTTGAATGAGGCCGGTGGCTGTGAGAGGGTCCGAAGGGTCTGTCGTCTCGCCGACATTGCTCTGACACTGGGAATACTTTTAGTCGAGATATGAAAAAGAGAAACAGGGTCGCACCTCGCCATGACGAATGAAGGAAATCACGACACAGCGATCTGCGAGTCCAGGGTCGACATCGGTTGTTTCTCTCAGTTCTACGAGATAGTTGGCATCGGGCATTATTGGGGGGTTTTTTTTGGTGAGGAAGAGAGGGAAGGATGGCTCGCGTTTATATAAAATCAGAACAATCGCGGCACAGAGTTGAAAGGGCAGAACGGGAACAATGGCAAACGCGTATCGTCATACCATGCGATGTGACCCGTCACGAAAGCCCTCCCTGTTGAATTGTTGAGGAAGGTTGGAGAAAGGATAGATTTCATGGAATGAGGCGGTGGAGGCGGACCCAAGGCTCAAGTTGGAATGATTGTAATAAGGGAGGCTGTTGAAACGAAGCACGACTATAACCTGGAAAGTCTCTGCTCCGGTTCGCCAAAGATAAGATGGGACTGAATGATATATATATGACAGAAATTATGAGCAAGCTGGGGCGGTTTAGGGCGAAGAAAGAAAAACGCACTTGTAAGTTCCCAACTTTTCCTCTTCGACTATACACTGTCAAATCCATAGAAATTTACAGCAGAACCAGAGCTTGATCAGACACAGCGTCCCATGGTTCTTGAATCCGTGGCTGCAGGCAATTTCGTCTCTGGTCGATTAAATGATTTAACCTAATAGTAATAATTACTAATAGTAACAAGTTAGCGGGGATGTCACCTGATTTAGTAATAATACTCCCACGACTCACTGTGGCTTACTTATCCCCGCTACCTAACTTGTTAGGTGTGGGTCTTATACCGCCCTATTTTTTTTTGGCAGAGGAAAAAGATTTTGGGCGGTGGCTGTGTTTTGATTGCACGTGATGTCCCTCTCTATTATGCGGTCTATTGTTCGATCCCAGCTGCTGTCACTTTTTATTTGACATGATTCTTACCTCCCATCTTGCTCACATCTGAACCTTAAATTCCAGGCAAATCTGTGCAAATAGTTTATTTATTATAGAAGGATCCATAACAGGGGGGGTCTGGGGGGGAACGCCCCAGTTCAGTGCGCTGTGAGGAGTGGACCGCAAGGTCCACGACGAGCAGCGCAGCCAAAGAAACCTGCTGAAAGCTGCTCACAGTCCAAAATATGAATAACCTGCTGTAATTAATATTATTATCATTGATATTCTCCATAACGGTCCATGAGTACATACCTTTAGGCTTTGAGGACCTTGTCAGAACTGAAAAATTTAAAGAACAGCAATTAAATGTGATTTGTATGAGAAGTTCTTGCTACATCTCACAGGTTTCAGCGCTGTATTGAGCCGCCAGGATGGCGTGTGTAACCTAAACGCCGGATTCCGGCCGGTAAAGTCACAATGTGACGAATCACGCGAAGCCTGGGTAGCGGGCCCTGCCGCTTGCCGGCCTTATCCCTTATTGAGCTTTCGAGTATCATGTCCTCAAATCCAACCACCACCCGAGAATTCCATCTGATTAAGGTCGGTTCGTACAAGAACTTGGCTTTGCGAGAAGCGCCTGTTGTCGCTCCGAGTGACGTCCAAGTCCTCGTGAAGATTCATGCTGTTTCCCTCCAGGTGAAGTTCGTGCGTCTTGTTGTTCTGATGGCTAACAGTCCTTCCAGTACAGAGACATCATGGTGACGAACAATCTCAACTACCCAGTCGAGTGAGCAGCTTCAGCTGATATTCAATCGCCAGTTTATCAAACGTGCAGACGTCCAGAGAATTTCGTGCCATGTTCAGACATGGCTGGAGAAGTTATCGCTGTCGGCAAAGACGTTGCAGAATGGAAGAGCGGCGACCGTGTTTGCGCTAACTTTTACCATGACCACATCCACGGAGATCTTACTCCAGAAATCCAAAAGAGCGGCCTGAAGTCCCAGGGTGTTTTGACAGAGTATAGAATTTTTAAACCGCACCTACGTTTTGCTTTCCAGGGCTCGAAATGAGACTTAATTGTCAGACTAGTCCTTGGTCGCCATTCCGGATCATTTGTCCTATGAGGAAGCTTCCACTCTACCGTATGTGTCGTCGAATCCTGTTTTCTGTGCTGTCTGATTTCCCTGCTTTAGATGCGCTGCAGTTACGGCTTACAATGCGCTTACGGGTCCTGTTCCCGTCAAATGCGGCGACTTTGTTCTCATTCAGGGAACCGGCGGCGTCTCGACTTTTGCTCTGCAAATAGCAGTGGCCTCTGGAGCTACTGTCATCGCAACGTCGTCTTCTGACGACAAACTCGCTTTTGCACAAAATCTTGGTGCAAAACATATCATCAACTATAAGAAGACCCCGAACTGGGACGAAGAAGTGCTCAAGTTCACCGATGGGCGTGGCGTAGATCATATCTTGGAGGTATTTGAACCCAGTCTGTTCGATATTTGATATTCTAATGCTATTCCTCAGGTTGGTGGAGCCGGGACTCTCGAAAAATCTATGAAATGTGTGAGGTACGCAGGATGGATCCACGTCATCGGAGTTTTGGCCTGTGAGGATCCTTTTCGTTTTCACAATCAAAAGCTAAAAAAGCTGGTGATACAGGCCGACTGCCCTAACATTATTCCCTATGCAACTAGGAAAGCAGTGACCTTGCGAGGAGTTCACGTCGGCTCGGTTAGCCAGTTCAAAGCCCTAACTCGTCTTCTCACTTCGCATCCTGGAGTGACCCGTCCAGTAATTGACAAAATATTCCCTTTCGAGAACGCTGTCAAGGCATGGGCCCATCTAGAGTCTCGGAAGCATCATGGGAAGGTTGTTATCAAGGTATCTGATAACTAAACCTCATTTGAATTTCAGTTCAAATCGAATGTAGTATGCCAGAATACAATGTTCTGATTGACACTACTTCAACAACTTCGAACTAATTTTTCCATAAGAAATAGGATATCTGTCGACTGCAAGTCGACTGAAACGAAAAGGGTGAATGTCAAGGGTGAGTCCGCAAGCTCTGTCATGGCCATTCCAGTTCGGGGAGCTGATATGGCCAGTAATGAATCAAGTCCTCTAGTCGCATCAATGGATTGTGAGAGACGGATAGCGAGAGACCTGAAGCCACTAGGTCGTCAAGCTGTGATAAGATATCGAGTTCAACATTGCGGTGAAATCTGGCACGGACCACCTTCAAGTGTGCTTTTCCCTGGCTATCTCGAAGCGCAGCCCGTCGTCGTACAAGTTGCACAAAGGCTTCCTCTGGAAACCCAAAAATTGTAAACTCCAGAACCTCAAGAAATGGGCAAGCAGGATCATCGACGTCCATGATACTTGCCAATTGATCCATTCCAGCTACTGGCTGATCATTTTGATCTGGATAAGGCCAAGCATCCAGTTTTAGGCGTTTTAGGGAGGTACTGGTGCGAAGGTACTCCAGAACCGCTGGATGGTCAAAATCTACAAGCGATAAGGCAAGGTTTTCGATGGGGGTAGCCCGAGCGAGCTCTATCCAGGAATGGATTCGGCATTGTCCCAGGGTGTGGCTGAAGGAAGTGAGCTGTGGTAGCGTGAGATTGGAAAAGAAACTGCTGAAGATGACATCGTCTGGTGTTGAATAAGCGGTAACAAGTTCGATGGTCAATGAAGAAAGATGCAGAAGTGTAATGGGCGTGAATTTTGAAGTGGTGTCAGAATGGGGGCTTGTAATCGATAAGCGACATGCGATAAGATTCGGGCAGCAGGTGAGAATGGCTGCAGCATTCAGCAGCGTGAATTGTGACCCAACATTCAAGACGAGTCGAGTAAGTTGTTCAAAGTTGATCTTTGAGGTGGCAGCGACAGGATTCTGCACACAGGTATTCTCGAGAGTCACGTCGCGCAGCTCTGCTCCTCCGAGAATGTCCAGCGATTGCCCAAGAGTCTCAGAAACTCGACCATCGCCGATGATACCTGGGGTTACTGAATAACTGAACCTCTCCAACCTCGGGACATCATTTTGGGAAAGTGATTTCAACGAGGGTAACCAGTCGGGAGGAGCTTCTACTTCGATGCTGCGCCAGCGCTTCGAGAGGATGGACAAGGAATCGACGAAGTTGCCTGAAATATGATCTTCGTTGCGCCATGTCATTGTCACTCTAATCGTCAGAGGGCAAGTCCCGGATCGTGCTATCCAAGCGTGGGCTTCGTCGCAGAGCCGCTGGGCTCTGAGAGAGTTGGTACCGGTTTTGAAAGGGAATCGGACATGGATAGAAGCCCACAATGCCGGAGTCGATAGCGCGATCTCTCTCCAAGACCGACAGATGCGCCCTAGAAGCAGCGGTGCATCTGTTATAGCGGTAGATGCGGCCTTGTTGGACGGAAGACAGCTCACGAAAATCTCTCGTAGCATATCTTCAGGTAAAAGCCGGATAGGCGCTAGAATAGCTCTGTACGACGCTACATTGGACTGCAATCTTTCTCTTTCCAGGACCAACTTATCGATCGCTGCGCTCAAGCGAGATATTTCGTCGTTCGAGGTGTCAAGAAGCTGGTTGATATGTGCCCTTTCAGCTGCAGTGAGAAGCATTGTTGGGACAAAAGTTCTAAGCCGAATGAATGAATGAATGAATTACGCCGCTCTCTCATGACTGTCACGAAGGGTTGACCTTGCCGTGAGCGAGACAGCTTCGAGTCCCGCTTGTTCCTACGCGCAGATTCCACAATGCTCGTGTCCACCTCAACCAGGAATCCCATTTGTTCCTACAATCTCGTTCGACGCCAGCCTTGTCGCCGCGTCCAACAGCTTACTCTAAAATGTTTGCATAATCCTGAATGAACTGGTTTTTTCACTGACAGTCAATTGACAGTAGCCAGGGCCCGTCATTCAGATTCTGGCGCTATCACGCTTCTTCCAGAGTCTCAGCGCCATGACTGCCTCAGTGCGTCCCAGCGATACACTTGAAGAAAGAAGCCATTCGCCAAGGCATGATAAGTCCAAGTGGGAGAAGAGAAAAGAGTGTTTGAGGTGCTGAGCGACTCTACAACAGACGAAGAGAGAGAGACGGGGCTTTAACGACGGAAGAGAAGAAAAGACCAGAAGACACGATGAACTTCCTGCGAATTCAGTTTAGAAATTCATGCAGACTGGCTCCGACATCACTCCTTCCGTTCCTGGAACCAATCCTCCTTTCGCCAGCTGGCTCTCCAAGTCGTTCACCACCTTTTTAAGCCACTAGGTCGGTTATGTTCCAACAACACGAGAATCTCCCAGACCAGGATATACGAGAATTTTGTTTGCTCTCGCTTTCTTCGATGGCCTGAGCGTCGCCCGCAAAATGCCTCATCGGGCATGCTTCTGGCCTTGGGCGCATTGGCCCTACGCTACCACATGCTGGATTTCATGTGATTGTTCAGTTTTCCATTGTTCTGCGTTTTTTCGCCCGTCTCTCAAACCGACATGAGGCAAGCGCAACAGTGGACCCTGATGGACCCATCAAACCATCGATGCCTTTTTTGGCCACAATGGACTTGTTCGACTTGCGCTTCAGATCACGATGCATGTTTAAAAGCGGGCATGTTCAACTTTGGTTCAGCACCACCTCTTATTCGCCCATTGAACCTACATTCATTGAACTCGCTATGGATACAGAATCTCTGTACCCTGAATCGCTCAGCTATACGATTGCGCCTTCTGTTCGCCCTCGACGAGTCCCCGACGTCCCTCAGGACATCGATATACTCGAGCATTTCAACGATCCCAACTATGATCCGAATTTCGACACTACGACGTTGGACTCGGATTTCGACGGCAGGTCTTTGAATGCTGCTACCGATATAGAGCTTCAGAATCGTCAGACTGGGCCGTCTGAATTCACCAGCACCATTGTCCCATCCGAAGGCGACACTGACGACACCGATACCATCGTTAAAGCTAAACCTCTGCCGGTAGCAAGTGCCCCGCCGACTGTTGAATATCACGAGTGCGTTTTGTTTTGTTTTCGCTTCATAGTCCATCGAGCTGACATTTTTAATAGCGAATCGCCATATCCCGAAGTCAGAGCTGCTGTTTCGAGCGTCGACGACCCCTCGATGGCTGTCAATACATTTCGCATGTGGCTCATCGGCATCTTCGTCTCCATTGCAGTCTCTGCTCTGAACCAGATCTTTTCGATGCGCTGTATGTTTTTTCTTTCTCTCTCTCTCTACTTTGATTGTCCTTTCTAACGTGTCGCTAGCTCCTGGTCTTTTCATAACCGGCATCGTCGTCCAGCTCATCTCCCTTCCCCTCGGCAAACTCTTCGCCCTTGTTCTTCCGAAAACTCAACTCACGACTTTCGGGTATCATTGGTCATTGAACCCTTCGCCCTTTACTATCAAAGAGCATGTCTGCATCACCGTCATGGCCAATGTCAGTGCAGGCGGCGCCTATGCCACTCAAGTCATCGCCACTCAAAAGATATTTTACAATCAACAACTCAGTCTTCCTTACGAGCTCTGTCTTGCTCT
The DNA here is from genome assembly GCA_029320655.1 of Mycena floridula. Classification (NCBI taxonomy): domain Eukaryota; kingdom Fungi; phylum Basidiomycota; class Agaricomycetes; order Agaricales; family Mycenaceae; genus Mycena; species Mycena floridula. The sequence goes on from JARIHS010000025.1 coordinate 1,136,231, forward strand.
TGGCACCCAAATCCTCGGATTCTCACTTGGCGGCTTGCTTCGACCCTTCGTTGTCTGGCCGACCCAGATGATTTGGCCTGGGGCTCTCGTCAATTCTGCCTTGTTCAACACTTTGCACGGTACCTTTGCGAATCGGTCCTCGAGACTGCGAGATCGAGGCCATATCTCTCGCGAACGATTCTTCGGTATCGCGCTAGCCTGTTCATTTGTCTGGTATTTCGTGCCAGGGTATCTTTTTACGGCGCTCAGCTTGTTCAATTGGGCTTGTTGGATCAAGCCAACCGATCGCAGGGTTAATGCACTTTTTGGGACTGTTACTGGGTTGGGAATGGGAGTTTTCACGTTTGATTGGGCGATGATCTCATACATCGGGAGTCCGCTTGTTACACCAGTACGTCGACGAGCTCTGTTATTTCTTCCTGAGACTGATTCTTGTTCAGTGGTGGTCAGAAGCTAATACGATCGTCGCGATGATTGTGCTGTTTTGGATCTTGTGTCCGATTATCTATTGTACGTGGCTTTTCATCTCTCGGTTCACATCTAACCTTGATCATAGTCACCAATACGTTCTTTACCGCCTTTCTCCCCATCTCGACATACCTGGCCTTCGACAATACTGGGGCAATTTACGATCCCACTGCCATCGTCTCCGCTGGCGTCTTTGATCTTGCGAAATACGAGGCATATTCGCCTGTATTCCTCCCAGCATCTCTTTGTGTCGCCTATGGAGCCGCTTTTGCAGCGTTTACCGCTGTTATCATGCATACCTTCCGTACGTCTTCTACTTTCTACTCTTTTATTTGACTCACCTTTCGTAGTCTGGTTTCGACAGGACATTGCTCGACGATCCAGAATGACGCGACAAAACGATGTTCATTCGCGACTTATGCTGGCATATCCCGAAGTTCCACATTGGTGGTATTTCATCGTCGGGCTTGTTTCCTTCCTTCTAGCCGTACTGGCCCTCGATCTCTTTCCGACTCAATTGCCCGTTTGGGGTCTCATTTGCGCCTTTCTCTCAGCTGCTGTTCTCGCCATCCCGGTAGCGATGATCCAAGCCATGACGAACCAGCAAATCGCTTTACAAGTCTTTCACGAATTCATTGCCGGATTAGTCTTGCCTGGTCGACCCACAGCGAACATGCTCTGGAAAACTACGGCGTATATTGGAACAAATCAGGCTGTCGGATTCGCTGGCGACTTGAAATTGGGGCACTATATGAAGATTGCGCCCCGGATCATGTTTGCAGCGCAGGTTTCTGCTGCCGTTTTGTCTTCAGTGACTACTGTCATCGTACAGGATTTGATGCTGGCACATGTCGAAGATATATGCACCCCGGGACAGAAACATGGGTTTTCGTGTCCTTCGATTGAGACTTTTGCCACAGCATCGTTGGTTTGGGGTGGAGTTGGTCCGAAGAGATTGTTCAGCGGGATTTATCAGCCACTTTTGTGGTTCCTCCTCATCGGATTCCTTCTTCCTGTCCCCTTTTATATCCTCGCCCGTCGTTTCCCCCGATCTTTCTTCCGCTACGTCAACATTCCGGTCTGTTTCGCCAGCGTCGGCGCGATTCCACCTGGTTCGGGCATTAATTACGCTGGATGGGCCGTCTTGGGGTTCATTTTCAACTGGGGAATCAGGCGGTTCAGGTTTAGATGGTGGATGAGGTTCAATTATATCTTGAGTGCTGCACTGTGAGTCCACCCTTCTTCTTTCTCTTCTCGTGCTGACTTTTCTCTAGGGATGCCGGCGTCGCTCTTGCAATCATCGTCATATTCTTTTGCATTCAGATGCCCCGAGGCGGTATTTCGCTCAAATGGTGGGGGAATACCGTTTGGATCGAGACGGCCGATGCCATGGGATTGCCCTTGTTGGTTTCAGAGACACCATTGTTTGGGCCGACGGCTTGGTAGAGCCAAGATTGTACCACTTTTCTTGTCTTTTTCTCTGTGTTACCGCTCTAGTTCTCGCCTTCCTCTATCCGTTTCCTATCTCTCTTTCTCTCCTTGCTCCTTGTTATCGACTCCTTGGTCATCGCCACTCATTACTGTTTTACATACTCTGTTGCACACTTTGTATCTCCACGCTCGTTGTAGTAGCTTGTTATCCTGTTTTCCTCTTTCTCGTGTATTGTTGTATCGTTGATAATTTCATTGTCTTTGAACCTAGAACTTAGGCCGCTGCTAAACTTCGCACTGGGAGCCACTCCGGTTACTTACCGGTGTCTCAGAGTCGCACAGAATTATCGCCTCTGGCTGTTATCCCTACAAGCACCTCCTTGTATGCTCTCCTCCAAAATGCCACAACTGATTTGGGGCAATGAAAATTATTGATTGTCCCTAGCGGCTCATTCGAACACCACTTTCTCCTCGTCCTGTACAACAGCTATCATCTAGTTAGACTTTGGTAGCTCTGAGCTGCGCAGCTCCCGATGGTCCAAGCATCGAGATTCCAAGAATCCAAACTCCGCTCATTCCAATTTTTTTTGATCATGTCAAGCGACGACGATGACACCGAGTTCCGCATGCAGGAAGAGAATGCGACTGCTCTTGGCCCGCTCCCTCATTCAAGGTGGAATCCCAGCTGTTCTCTGGGCAGAAGATGCCCTCTCATTGGTGTATCGGGCACCTTTTACGGGTGTCCAGGAGCAACAACTTCTGGTGCCGGAAGATGCTGTAACTGAAGCAGTCAGCGTCATCCGTTCTGATCATCCTTATACCATCGCAGACGGTAATCAAGACAAGCAATGGGCAGATCATGCAATTTTCAACAGAGATAAACCCTATGCATTTCAAAACACTGCCACCGCTCTCCTTGTTCACAGAAATCCAGATTGGGTAGAGAAATACGGAACTCCTCTGCGAATCCTCGTTCATTCGGCGTCGATGTGGCATTTCGAGATTTATGACAAGTCCCGCTTCTGCACCATCCCAGACCCACCAGATTTGGATGAAACTACCCAGTCCGTCCGTTTTCCGACAATAGCCGCCTTCTATGACTCTCTCGTCGACACCATGTTCGAGCTACCTCTTCCATTCATTCACAAGAAGTTTGATATGAAGCTCCAGCTCTATCGAGCTTTTCTCACTGACCATTTGTGTGATAATGGACCTCAGACCACCGAAGCCGGCGAGCTGATTCCAGCATGTAGACGTGTCCTAGAGGAAGTAAAGGAAGAGAATAGCCCTCGTCTGACCAAACAGCTCCGCTCTCTTCAGGCAATGGAGAGAATTTCAATGATCAAACAAGCTCGTTTGTACGCCCTCTTTCACCTCTTTGTATTACCCTTCAGGCTTCCTGACAGTCCTAGGCAACGAATGGGTTCATCATTCAAGCAACTGAAAATTCCCTATGATCCCTGGATTCGTGCACGCGCCAAACTTGCTAGCCCAGCTCTGTGCATAGAATGTATTCACCTCTCAGTTGTAATCTGACCTATGCTAACAGTCCAGCACTGCCCAGGCTGCTGTCCACGTTGAAGCCGCTTATGATTATGAAATAGAGCGAGTGAAGGACGGGAAACCAGACACGAAGTGTTACGAACCTCTTCAATTCAAACGATGACCCGAAATTCAAGGGACTCGATGCCAAGGCAAGGAAGGGGGCGACGCGAACTACAGGCCACGGGACATTGGGTCAAGCCTAGTATGTTCACAAAAGGGAGAGAAAACTGGTGAAGTGGGACCGTCATCATCGAAGGGAAAGCGCAAAGTCTGATCGCTCCCATATCCGAGTCCTTCAGCTCACTTGGTATGTTTCGACTGTCGTTATAGCGATATACCTTTTGGCGTGGGATCTTCCAGTGCTGTGGCGTAGTAATACTTAGGCTGAAGAATTCTTGGTGATTGCGACTTTTCCGAATCTCTCCTGGACAGACTCCATCCGATGCGTCTTTCAATTTTCTTGTTCACTGGACCAATAAGAATAGAAAAATACAGTTGCCTTCAACCAAGAATAATAGATCCTCATGAATATATCGTCCAAGTGCTGCTATTCTTCTTGAGCCTCTGAGGGGGCCCATAGCACACATCTTCCACTGGCGTTTCCACTGACAGCACGCTCCAGAACATTGGGATGTGAGCAGGTTACCGCCTGAACCGCTGTTATCCTAGAATCTCATGAGCATTACTTTAGTGCGATATTCGACAAAAACTGACCGAGATTTGTCTGAAAGCTTGGCGATAAGATCACCCTGTCAAACATTGAGCAACAAGAAGATCCTCGAGCCGAGACCGACAAACCTTGCCAGAGTAAATGTCCAACGAGTGCGTCATGTTGCCGATCTATGGCAGATGATGTCAACTCAAAGTCACAACAGACAAACCAGACGAACCGTGAAATGGGGGGTAGTAATCAGGATTAGTTGACCATTGTGCTTTGAACACAGACAACCATTTTCCCTAGTAAATGTCACGACGTGCCTCATATCATAAGAAAAAGGCGTACGGTTTGACAATTATGTTTCAGCATACTGAACGGTCTCGAGGATGGGAATGCTGTCTTGCTCTCGAATCGCGACGAATCGATATCCCACACTGCATTCATTGAGCGAAGTAACACCGGAAAAAGAGGTTTCACTTACAGCGTAATGTATCATCGTAGCTCGTACTAACGATGCTGCGCCCACGAGGATCCCAATAAGCTGAACTAACAGATTTCTCGTGTCGCCATTCACTCCGAAGACAGCCCTTGCCTTTGGGAGAGTCCAGGAATCGGGTTACAATATCAGCATCGTATTCGATGGGTGGTGGAGCCTCGTCGTCTCCAGGTCCAGGCGACGAAGTCGAAGCCTGAGCGCCGGAAATGGATTCCAACTTGCGAATGTCCCAGATCCTAGAGAAAGACCAATGTCAGTCGAGAACCCTGTTAAGAATCGGGACCTACTTGAGGGATCGGTCATTGCTCGCGGTCAACAAGAAATGAGGTCGAGTAGGATTGACGCTGACACAACCTATTTTCACTGACGACAAGTTGAACCATTTGGCCTGTGACTTTCTTTGACGAAGGTCCAAATGTGTGAGACCACCAAGGGCATCGGAAATCCACATCTCTTGGCCGGTAGGAGTAAGGTCGATGCTGCAAAGGAGGGTATCTTCCGCTGCAAATACCTCTGTCGAAACTCCTGTCGTGAAGGAAAGAGATCGAATGGTACCGTCGTATGAACTTGTGTATAGCTGTTCAGCTGGTAAGCAGAGCGAAAAAAGTGAAGCGAAGAAGACATCATACATTATTTGCGTTCAGGGGATCAACCTTGATGCTCGAGATAGATGATTTGGAAGTGGCAGGCCAGTGGACCTGGAGCCGCCAGTATTTCCCTCCTTCTCGATCGTCTGTAGAGACATCCCCGTCTTCGTCTTGGACTTCTTCTGGAGGCGCTTGAGCATCCCAAACCCCCAGCTGTCCATGTTTATCTACGCAGGTCAGGGCGAGAACCGAAAGAAAGCAGAACCAACACACCTCCAAAGAAAATGAGATCCTTGGTAACCTCGGGATGATAAGCGGCACTATAGACCCGGTCATTGGTGACTTTTGCCCTTGATACGACCTTCAAGTTTTGGAGCTTCTCCCTTAGCTCCTCGACACAGCGCTGGTCTCGTTGGTCGCTGTCAAATGCAAATGCTTCAGGGTCGCCTACGCGTCTGGATACGCCGGGAATAGATTGGAATTCTTCAGAAAGCCCTTTAGCGTCTTCGGCTTCAGCAAGGGCTTCCATATCGAGGTCATGGTGGCGCGGTCGCTTCGCAATTCGCTGCTGCTCTTCAGCTTCGATTCGCTCCTCTGCTTCACGGGCAAGCTGTTTATGTCGCTCGGCCTGTACCATTGAGGTATTAGGAAGTTGAAGCCAATGAGATCTTGGTCGCGTACCTCGCGTTTTCTCTTCTTCGCTGGTGTCTCATCTGGGTCAACAGGCCCACCCCTGAGGCGAGCAGATTGTCGACGGGGTCCTTCGACTTCACTTTGCCGTGGAGTTCGTTTCGCGGGCTGAATGGGTTTAGCCTTGGTCGCTGGCACCGGTTTTGCAGGGAATCCGAGACCTTCGACAGCTTGCTTGAGCTCCAATTGCTCCAGAAGAGCCTTGTTTCTGGCGATATTAGCTTCTCGTTCGATTTCGCTGATGAATAATTCAGAATTCATGAAATTGAGGGTTCTGGCGGCACAACTTACTACTGCGATAGCTTCGCCATTGTAGTCTTGGTCAGGACGTCGAGTCACAAAAAGCCACAATCACGTTTCTGCAGGGTCACAGAAAAATATTTTTAGAAAAACACGTCCTAGTACTATGTACAAGGAGACCAATCGCCAACTAGAGGAAGATACTTGTATGTACAAAGGCTACAGAGAGATTGAATTAGTTGCGCTCGCGCAGAAATATTCTCCACGAAAACATACGAAAACACGACGAGAAACAGTATGATAGCGTCTGACTTCAAGTGACCTCGAGTACCGAGGTTTCCAAAACACGGAATAGAGTTGCATCCTTTGATTCTTCAGCCCAGCCTGTCACCTCACGCCAGTTAACTGTGTTGGCTTCTTTCTCTCCAGCACCAGCAAAAATACCAACTTCGTCGTCGTTGAGACCTCGGAAAATGAGGAAGAGCCTGGTGAAAATGCAGCCCTCGGCGGTGACTGAGATGTCTATGGCAGCGGCAATCTTGGCCGGAGCGAGGAATCTATAGGCAATGTTCTTGTGGGCGGCAAATGCTCCGATGTTGTTACTATAAAGCAGATTAGCCGAGTTGAAACGATAATCTTTCTAGAGACCAACTTGATAAACATGGTCCGGGCATAAAGAGACATGCCCAGTTGATCGAGGACATTCATAAGATGCGGCACGAAATCTCTGAATGACATGGCAAAACCATTCCGAGGAGCGACATAATCATTAGGGTCAACCATTGATGGATCAGGTCTACGATCGTCAGAAGGAATTGAAGCTTGAATGAAAGACCACGCACATAGCTTCATAATACAAGGCAGTTGACACCATCTCTGTCTCAAAGTGCTCCAACGCTCCTCCAGGATGAACACGCAGGAAATATTTGACTTTCCCTTCGGCAATAGTCTCCGCAGGAGGCCAAGTGGTCCCCAGTCTCCACATTGGCGAAAATGACAATAATACATCACAGTACTGGAGCTCGGGCGTCAAAATGCTCAGCTGACACTTGGCTGTAGTCGGTTTCGCAGCAACCGCAAGCTTGGTCATGACACGAGAATCGAACATGAACTCTGGAGAGACTTGTTCGTTGGCGAGTCGAGTTCCGCTAAATTCCATTTTGTGGTTATCGCCTTGATGGACGATATCGAGCTTTCCCCAGAACATTCCGTCAACTGTAGTACCATCTTCCATTCGGGCCATGTCTAGTTCGTCAGATGACACGGTGGTGTCCAAGGCTACATGCTGCCCGGGCATGAGCTCCAAGTTGAATGTCGCGGGCATTTCCAGAACCGGAGGAGGCCTATAAAATGACAATTAGCACAAAGGTCGGGGTAGATCTATGTAATAAGTATAACGAAACGGCAAGTCGGCTCACATCGACATAGCCAGCATTGAGAAAAGGTAAGCATAACAAGGGGACTTACGGAGGTTCATCTGGTGGCGGAGGAGCATCACTGACAATCTCGACGCGTAAACCCTGGACCCCCATGATGGCAATCTGATACGAATCTTCGCCAGTAAGCTGTAAAGCATGATGAGCCGCGTGGATAATTGAAGGCGATAAAACGCACGTAGATGTAGGGTCCAGCAACCAATCGCTGTGGAATAGATCAACAGACATCAAAGGGATTGAAGAATGGTGAACAAACTGCTGCATGAAGCGACGCATATTCTACCGGTATTCGAAGGGTGAACATGGCTTCAGGCGGCGGCTTTGTCCAATCCCTAGCCACAGATTCGAGTTCCTATTGACGCGATTAGAGACTGGCGAGAATCTAAACGAGCACCCACAGCGAATGAGTTGGGAAGCTGCGGAAGATTATCAGCAAACGATAGTGAATATCGACGACAAAAATACTGACCATACGAATTGTTTCCATATCGCCATAGGAAAGGGTAAGCAGTCGTTGTCTTGCTAGAGCCATTTGAGCTTGCTTGTCTCTTCCGTCGTCTTTGTTCTTGGGCTTGAACTTGCCCCAGAACGACTGGGAGGGCAAGCTGGCGCTTGTGGACCTATTGTTAATGGACAGCAGGTTGGAGGACGTTCAAGGGAATGGGAGCAGCGCCTACGCTGGAGAAAGAAGCATGGTTCTGACGGCAAAATCGATATTTATGCAGATAATGGCAGGGCAAGAGTCATATTCCTCGAAAAGGTGTGGATTTTTGCGTTTTGGGATCAGCCACGATGAGAACACGAGGCAGAAGATGGTATCGCGAATCAATCAGCCGACCAATCGATTGTCCGCTTCAAGCCTTCGGACTTCGGCATAAATTTTTCAGATGCTCGTCCGAGCTGTTCAATGTCTGGCACGGCCTCAGCGAACCTTTACCTCCTCGGCTCTCGTCAAGAAGTGGGATGAGCTTAATGTCACAGACCTGAGAAGCGCAGCCAAGTCTCGGCAGCTACCCTCGTATAACTTTTCTTTTCTTTTCGCGTCGGACTCACTGACAGATTTCAAGCTCGGGTTCCAAGGCAGCCTTAATCCAGCGCCTGCGAGAGAGCGAGAGATCAGCTCCGCCCAGCCGTAGCGCACAGCGCTCCGGCACGAGAAATGTGTCCACAGAGGCCAATGCGTCAAGTTCGGGATCGCCAAAAAGCTCCCCGTCTCCTGCAGCGTCTCCAACAGATGTCTTTAACATCAGGATACCAGAAATTCCAGCCGAGGCAGAGCTGGAAGCGAAAATTGTACGTGCTCCATATAATTTCCGTGGACTTTGTTGAGCGTCTATATTTCAAAAGCCCGTTTTTCCGAATTCCTCACAAGACGCGTCTACTACTCCCAAACTCTTGGTTCTCGACGGAGATTTTCATCCGCTGTCCCATAATTTGCTGGACATGAACCCCGAATTCACGGATACTCCAGCTGCACCAGCCTCGAGGCCAGCAGCGACGGGTGAAGGCGGACTCATTGCAGACGTATTTGAAGACCTAGGCATCCTCCGCCCAAATGAATTGAAGAAAAAGTGGAAGACTTTGTTCTGAGGGTTCGAGTACAACGTAGCTGTTTAATATTGATTTATTTAATCATGCTTGCCTTCTTACGACCACATGCTCTGCGTCGACTGTATACCTCAACCAGCCTCATTGGTCCTCCAGATCCTATAAGCCATCTGAGACCTGTCATTTACGATTCTTCTGCCTCTAAACCACCCGCTTCGGTAGTAAACCATCCATATTCGCTCGCCGAATTCGATCCAGCACCCTCAGATGGTCTGCTTGTTCCCAACGAGCAGTTTTGGAAAATGCAGAGAAAACATTTGCACGATTTTAATAACCAGTTCTGGCTGGATGTGTGTGTTCATTGCTCGTGTTCAATCTTAACCTGACCGACGATTCATACAGAGTAATACCCGGTTCGAAGCAGGAAAACAGGCCATTCTCGATGGCCTGCCTTCATCTGCTGCTCCCATCGATAAAGAGCGAGCTCTTTCAGAGTTCTACAAGCAGTGGATCATGCAGGAGGACTCGCGGACAGAAAACTATACTCGAGAATGGCGTCGACGGAATGTCGACCTCATTTTCCTCGAAGCCAAAGTTAGATGTCAGAGACTTGTTCGCACCCTTCCTCTGCTCAGAAATGTCATTTAATTCCTCACCGACTCCCGCCTTGGCGCCTTGAATTCCACGGATCACTATTTTGGCTGGCCACTAACCAAAAGTCGACGATGTTACGATGTTATTGTCGGACGATTTCTGGTTATTAATTTATTTTCACCGACATTTTGGGTTTCAGACGCGGCCCTGGGTATTGCCATGGTATAAAGACTATAACACACACAAAAAAGTACTTTCCGACCTCCTCAGCATGCGCGGTCTTTTCACTTCACTGTCCTTTTCATTGGCAGTCACAGTCGTATCAGTCGCCTCTTTTTCGTCGGACGCGAAGATCTCGCCATGCGCGATCATCCAGAAGGCAATCTCGTCCCGAAGCGCAGTATTCTATCCAGGTATAGAAGCTTCAGCGTCTCTCTCCTTGCTAACAGATGATAGGTGACCCGACCTATGTGTCTGATAATTCTCACTGGGCCAGTTCGAGCGTTCAAAATTCGACTTGCAGTGTCGAGCCCGGTACCGCTGCTGATGTGGGCCTTATTGTAAATGTTTCACACTAAACGGTTCGGTCTGCGCTGACCACCGCTACAGTTGAACATCCTGGGTGCCACAAAAACCAAATTTGCAGTCAAAGGCGGCGGTCATACCACTAATCAAGGTTATTCCTCTACCACCGGTGTTCAGATCTCTATGGCGAGGTTCAACCAAGTCGTTTATGACAATGCCACCAAAACCGCTACTGTAGGAGCAGGCTTGCTGTGGGATCAAGTCTATGAAACATTGATTCCCCTGGGTGTTAATGTCGTCGGAGGTCGTGTCCCTGGTGTCGGCGTCGCGGGATTTACTCTTGGAGGAGGTAAAACGTTCATTCTTCATCATGTTTCAGACCTCTGACGATATTCCAGGCTATTCATTCAAGACTAATCAGTACGGTCTGACTGTGGACACTATTGTGGCGTACGAGCTGGTGAAACCCAATGGAAAAGTGGTGACTGTTACCCTGAAATCTGATCCCGAGCTATTCTTTGGTCTCAAGGTACGTCTCATGTATCTTGAATGCATTACAGCGTTCTAAAAAGATCATAGGGAGGCTTCAACAACTTTGTAAGTCGTCGCTCGTATACGTCTGGACCAATATTCTCAACATCTTTTAGGGTATCGTCACTCGGTTCACATTAAAGACCCATACCCAAGGTCAAGTCTGGGTGAGCGATACCTCGAAACTGTTAGCTCGCCGCTGATTCGCCGCATAGGGTGGATCAGTACTGTTCAGTGAGGACCAAACTGAGGCCATCACCGAAGCAACTGCCAAGTTTTCTGCCACGAACACAGATCCCAATGCAGCTCTGATCCTCAACTACATTTCCTTCAATGGCCAGGTCAGCTGATTTTTCATTCCAAAACTTTACCGAAACCATTTCAGCGTATTCTTGGCTTGGAGGCATTCTATGACGGACCCGAGCCCCCTGCTGGACTTTTCGATGATTTTATCGCTCTTCCTCCAATTCTCGGTACATTGCAGACAAGTGATTTCATAACATTGTTCAAGTCATCGCCTCCTGGTACTCCTTCGCTTCGGTCAGTTTAATCTTCATTCGGTCTTGGTGGTATGTTAATGGAACTCTAGGGCTTCTTTTACAACTCCACCTGCTCAGGCTTATACACCTCAGACTCTCGCTGTCATATTCAATGAATCCACGGTATGTTTGCTCTGATAAAAGTTACCTTTGCTTATCCAAGTTGCAGTACTGGAGCAATCAGTTCGTTGATCTCAATACAACATTCTTCTTATCATACAATGTCGAGCCGTTCCTTCCAAGCGCCTATACTCAAAATACTTCACCGTCTGCTTTCCCGCCTTCTTCTAGCCGTGCGAAAGGCTTCCTGCCGACGAACCTCTTCTTTGGCTGGTCAGATGCTGCGTTCGACTCGATATTCTTGGACGCTATCAAGCAGAGCACCGCCACGATTCTCAATTCAGCTGTAGCAGAGGGTCAGCTTGAAGTCGCTTCTGCACCGCTGTATCCCAATTATGCTCAGGCCGATACATCGTTGCAGCAGATGTACGCCGAAAACGTGCCAGCGCTGAAAGCGCTGAAAAAGAGGGTGGACCCCAGCGGCATCATGAACCTTGCTGGTGGCGTCAAGTTTATCTGAGTGGTCTATTTATCATTTGTTTATAATCTTCTGATACGATAGCCTCTCGTTAACGATAGCAAAGTGGATTAGATTGCAAAACAAAACAACGACAGCGAAAGCAAAATAGAGATAATTTTTATGGCTAGCAAGTGTCCGTGGATAGCACTAACAAGTGTCCGTGAAATCTGGAATGTTTACAATGGAATGCTCTCGAATCTTGTGTACCGAGGCCTAGGTTGAAGTGTCCCTGGCGAGTTTGGTGATGTTCCCCGGTGCATGAAGACATATTCAGGTTGTTCCTGAAAATCGGTTGACTGAATCGATTGAATTCTCGGTGTCACGATCGATGCATGACGGTTTTGGCGACTGGATTGCTGGGAGAGGTAGATGGGATGAGGCAATTGTGGCGGCGTGGACGAAATTCCTCCGAAGGTGTTTTTCTTTTCGTCTTCCTCATCGAAAATGGGATCCGAGATGCGGAATTCTGGTTCTTGTGGGCCCAAAAAGAGGTTATCGGTGACTGTTTTGTTCCAGACGTTGATTCCTCGGCTCGATGCGATCATGGAAAAGCTGAATAGGAGAATCGTGTAGAGCATGACTGAGAGTCAGGTGAGAATGCGAATCAATGGAGAGATTGGAAAAACTCACGGATAAACCAGTTGACAAAGGCAACGGCCGCAAGGGCAGATGTGATACTGCTATGGGACCAAGCAAAGTGGACAGCATTTCCAGTGAAAGCCGCACTCAGTAACCAGAGCATAGATAGGATAGCTGAAAGACATCATCAGAATTTGACTTGAAGAGGCGCTCGAAAGACTTACACAGGCACGGGAATTCAAATACAATTCTAGATGTAAAAGCGCCTACATGGACAAGGTCGACAACGATCCTGTGAGATAGTCAGCCATCAATGAACGATGAAACATCTCGGATACTGACATGACGAATAAAGTGATGACGGTGAGCATCGCGGTGACGATGTCCAAAGGGGCGAAAGAGTTAAAGGTTCCGGTGACGAAATACGAGGAGGGACCAGCGGGATCAAGCGCGATATACAATGCTAGTACGAAAACAACGATGGAAAACAAGCTGACACTAGCTGAAGAACAATGTCAGAGCAGACTCGTAGATTGGTTCAAAAAGGTAAAGCTTACTCAAGGCTATCAGTCGCAGGATGGGCATGAAGGCAGACATTTTGTTGGATTATGGATGTTGGGGAATCAATGATCGTCGTTTTTCGTTGAAGGCGAATGCTTTTTATACCTTTAGCTTGCTAGAAGCTCCTTTCTTGAATAGGGTATTTCATCGTTGCCCCAGTCTCACTTCCCCTGCTCCTCCTATTCAAGTCCATAGATTTTTAGGAGTCGTGCTCCGGAATAGGAAATGTCCCTGACCCCTATGGCAGTGTCGGCCTGCGCCACAATCAAAATATTACACAACACCGCCCGAATGTTATTAATGAAAAATGGCGTAATAGGATCTATCTGAACACAAGACAGCGGACGTGTGAACATCTCGATAAGTAGGATTAGTCTCAATAGCATCCAGGCACAGCGGTTGACAGCTATGATATCCGTTGACGCGATGACGTCGACTTTGAAAACGCAGTCTATGTGCTTGACCGGAGGAATTCGCCATTATTCGACGTTTCAAGGGCACGGCATCCCAGGATGCCAGACTCCAGTGGAGGGAAAATTCAAAAAACGTGGCCGAGGCTGCTCGAGACGTTCATTGAAAAACTCCACTTTCCCACGTTATTTGATTGATGTAGGAAGCTCTCTGACCCGGTGGATCTGTGGGCGGTATCTGACCGTTCGCATCTCGAGTCGTATTGGATTATAGAGCGGTTCAGCTGTTCATGTCTTTCGTTCAGTACGAGGTACCCTCTTAATCAGCCAAAGGACTCAAAATTGAAGTTGAACCGGCTATCTATGTAGATCATGTCGTTGACCAAGATTCTTCGTCCGCGGAGCATTATAATAGATGTCAGGTTCATAACAGGGAAATGATGACATAGGTACAAAGTATTTTTGTCTTAAATACGACGGTTCCGATGATTAACTTCCTCCCCAGCGCTATGCTTTTTTTCAGGTCTACTCTCCTGGTCCTTGCTGCTGCCACCGTTCACGCTCTGCATGACCCTGTATGCGTCAGCATAGCGAACACAATATCTACAGACAGCGCTGTGTTTTTTCCAGGTACGTTGTTGCGGTGATTGTGTCAGCGACTCACACCGCTGGCAGATGATGTCACTGGAAATTACGCAAAAGACTTGAATCATTGGGCTAGTTCGAGCTCTCAGCTATCGAAATGCAGCGTCGAGCCGGGAAACATCGAAGATGTTGGCATTATTGTATTTCGTTTTTTCTCTCACATCCCAGGGTTTTCCTGACAAAATATATTTCTAGTTGAATATCCTTCATGCGAACACGACTCCATTTGCCGTCAAGGGTGGCGGTCATACAAGTAATCCAGGGTTCTCCTCGACGACCGGTGTCCATATTTCTATGACACGTTTCAACCAGGTTACCTATGACTCTGCAACGGAAACAGCTACTATCGGGACCGGTCTCGTGTGGGATGATGTTTACGAAGGTTTTTTTATCAAGTTGTTCATGAAGTTCGCCAAGTGCTCAATCCTCTAAAGTTCTGAATCCTATGGGAGTCAACGTTGTGGGAGGCCGTGTCACCAACGTCGGTGTCGCTGGTTTCACTCTTGGTGGAGGTAAATAATCAGTTGTGATGTGATTTCATCCTGACTGGATCTTTAGGCTACTCCTGGAAGACAAACCAGTTTGGGTTGACCGTTGACACCGTCATGGCCTTTGAGTTGGTCCAACCAAACGGAACCGCTGTCAATGTCACGCAACAATCTGATCCCGAATTATTCTTCGGATTAAAGGTGCGATCTTCAGGATGGGCGAATGACCGGTCTGATGGCTCTCTTTCATAGGGTGGATTCAACAACTTTGTGAGTTTCAAATGTATTTGATGAACCACATCATTAAACGTCTTTCAAGGGCATATTGACGAGTTTTACACTGAAAACCCATCCACAGGGTCAGGTCTGGGTGAGAAATCTCGACGTTCAACCCATTTCCATCCTTTTGAACGGAATTTCAGGGTGGACTTATCAACTATGCGCCCACGGCGATACCCCAGTTAAATGAGGCAACGGCGAAATTCCAAGCGACGAATACCGACCCAAAGGCGTCACTTATAATGAACTATAACTTTGTGACAGTGACGGTACGGGTCTACTTCTCGGAGTCTTTAGCTTTCAGCATTGATCGAATTTCCAGCCTCTCATTTCACTCATTTTGTTCTATGACGGCCCTGTTCCACCAGCAGGACTCTACGACGATTTCTTGGCCATAATCCCTGTCACCAAAGATGTCTCAACAAGAGACTTTATCGACGTCGTCAAATCTGCTCCTTCCGACGCCACGAAAGGGACCAGAGGAATCTTCAATTCAGTCTCAGTGACCAATTATACCCCTTCGTTCATTCAAGCTGTCGTGAATGAGAGCATCTTTTGGGGTGCTCGAATGTCCATTCTCGATACAGGACTCTTCCTTAGCTATGCTATTGAACCTTTCCTTCCGACAGCTCTTAATCATTCCGGCGTCCTTCCATCAGCGTATCCTCCATTCTCAAGCCGGAGTCTCGGCCTTCTTCCGTCGAACATATATTTCAGTTGGGTGGCCGATCCAGCGAAACTGTTGGATCTGGGGCTGAGTCTCTTGGATTTTGATGCACAATTCCACGATGCGGCCAGACAGAGTGCTGCTCAGCTTCAGAAAGTTGCTTTGGCAGAAGGCTCTGCGATTGCGGGATCACAGATATATCCCAACTATGCAATATTCGATACTCCATTGAGTGGAATGTATGGGGACAATGTCGGCCGGTTGCAGGCACTGAGAGCTAGAGTGGATCCTGGAGGTGTCATGGCGGCAGCGGGAGGATGGAAGTTTTGACTTAGCTGCAGACTGGGTACTACATATATGAACATTCGGAGACTCGGAGACTCGCACTAGGTACCTAGGGCTAAACTCTAGACTCAAGCTAGACTGGAGGAAAAACCTGATATCATAAGCAAGGTGACATGGAATCCATGTCATGGATTGAACTGAGACTGTATTTAGGAGACCAGGCCTCAGGTTCAGGGGCTTTTTAGGAGCCTCTTTCGACATCATAACATCCCAAGTTTAGATCCTCGATCAGCAATGTCAGCGTCATGTCCATATAGTTACTCGATCGTGGTTGAGGCTCCTCACTGCTCTGCTTTTACGGTAACTGTAACAGATTGAATGCGATCATGAAGGAGGCTTCCATGACCGGGGCTTGGTTCAACAAGAATTTGGACAAGGCTTAGGAAAGCTCACTATTCCACTTGAATGATTGATTTCCTAAGAAGATCAAAGAGCTAGAGGAACCGATACCGGTTTCACCACCGGCATGTGTCTAATTCAGTCGGAATCTCATTTTCGGGACCTGGCTCATATATACAACATGGTACATACAGAGAACCTGGAGGATCTGCGAGGCCAATAAAGACACTGATTGAAGGGGAGGGCCAATTGAATAGCTCGGCATGACTCGGATATAGTTTCTTGTATAAAAAGAGGTCGCTTCTGGTATCAAAGGAACTCGGAGTGTGAACACCCAGTTGAGATTTTCCCACACTCAACATCTCCACCTCAACGTGTCGGCATTCCTCGGCCAGTGGCATGCCGAAAAACCCCGCTTTGCCGAGAAGTATAGTACTTCTGATGTGAAAAACATGCTCATAGTAATTATACTATATGCTGTATCTTGAGATAAATTTATGAGAGTACAAGGAAATGTTGTACAGATGAACACAGGGAGATGCCCGCAAACACCATCTCCGCAACATCTCCACACATACAGCAATACCCTCTCTGCACACCTCCACGCTAAACATCTCCGGGTGAGTGGCTTGAGAATATATCGACTGCATACCGATGGCTTGAATTCTGTGATCGGAATCCAGTCCGGATCACGGCGGTATATTACGCTCACGCACACGATCCACCGGCTTCCTCCGGCCCTCGGATGCATCCGAGTGTGAGAAATCAGTAAGCAAGCACCGGGCCGCACATGACCTTGTTTTGATGACCGAATCTCGGTCAGGTATCAGTTGGGTATCAGATCAAGATCCTTTCGTCATACTTACTATCCAACCTTGCTCAACGAACTCCGATAACTCAGCACTAGAACAGTACTTCTAGCTGGGGTTGAATTTGTCCTAGGTGGCCTCATTCTCGCCAAGAACGTCAGATCTGACACGAAAAAAATCATTCAAAAATAGACGCGATAGGCCTCACGGCAAGTCCCGAGCGACCGTCATCAATGTCGATAGCCAGGTCTATTGTAAGCAAGTCTGTGTCAGCCAGGCCCTGAATTTCGAGCCGTAAAGCTGCGAAATTCACTTGATAATATTCACTTAATAATTACACCGAGAGGGTTCAAAGGGTCGAAGCTCTGACCATATCATCCATCAAACCCTGCGAGTCAGTGGCATGCTGCCGGTTACTCTGGATCCTGTTTCCCAGATCTTGGTACATTTCTGGAGTGAAGCCTTCGTCCCTTGGCACGATATGCTCAAAGTCTGGATGAGTGAGATCATACAAGAGTCCTTGAGCGCGTGCATTCATCAGAACCATATTTCCGTATGGCTGGCGTATCGCGTTATAGCGCTGGAGTACTTCTGGGACTCTAGAAGGTGTGCAATTCAGTCGAGATATAGCTCTTCCTAGAATCCAAGCGTCCTGTGTACTGAATGAGAATGCTTCAAGATAATATCGCAAATTGCGAACCTCTACAGCTTGACCAGCTCCGGCGCCCAGATGAGGCTCCATAGCATGTGCCTGCAAGTTTCAGCAATATTCGAAAGGTCAAGTTGATGATTAGCGCACCGCATCGCCCAAAAGTGCGACCCTGTCAGTAACATAAACTTCTAGAGGCTCCAAGGCTTGAATCGTCCAGAGAATGGGCTTTTCTACGCACTATTCCCATTTTCAGATGATGTTCGAGATCTAGGACGAGACGTACATTCAACAGAACTTGAATCTCATTCTCCCAGCCAGTATACATGGATATAAACTCTTCTTTGGTCGCTTGTCTTACTGTTGGTCCTTCCGGCACTGGTTTGCCGTAGTCACTCAGCTTGGAATAGAATCCGACGACGTTGATGAGTTGTTTCTGGGAGCCGATCGGATAAATGACCAGGTGCTGTAGTGCAAGATTAACATGATTCACAAAGGAAGATAATCCACTTACCCCATTCTTCCCGACATACTTGAATGAAGGTAAGTTATCCAATTCAACTAGAGAGAGTTTGAGCTCACTATGTTAGGTGTTGTAAGAGTTCGATGATTAGGGTAAGCCTCTCTCAGACGCTCTGCAGTGAGCAGACTTCGAAATGCGTAAACTCCGGTGATTACTGGCTCAGTTGACCCTCGTCGGAAATGATTTTTCGGGCCACCATCGCGAACTACAGACTTGACACCATCAGCACCTACATTTCACTGTTACTATTGATCTAGTTTCCCAGAGAGACGAACCTATGAGCAGATCGCATGACGCCGTTGTACCATCTTGGAATCTCAAGTCGACTCCGTCCTCCTTTTCCTTGTACGACACAAGTCGATGGTTTAAATGGACTCGGGCGGTTTTCGGAATATTCTTGAATAGCGCCTGTTGCAGATCGGGCCGGTGGAATGGCATCCCGCCACCTTGAATGCCATTGATAAGAACATGAAGTCGTCGAATGGCCGTATTCTCACCGTTCATATAAAGGTTTAGAAACGAGAATCCTTCCGTCTGATCTCCCTTGCGGTACTCGAAAGCAATCTCTGTGGAACGACGACTCGGTCGGTTTTTTAACGATAGCGATAAGCAAAGAGTTACTTCTTGCTTTATCGGTGTAGCCAGGGACAAGTTGTTCAAAATCAGGTCCAAGGCCCATTTCATTGAGCGCATTCCAAACGCGAGGCCAAAGGGTGACCCCTGCTCCAATTTCTGAGCGAGATGAGTCAGGAATGCTCGTTCAAGTGCTCAAGGCGCACCAGAGATTTCGCCTGTCGCTTCGTAGATATCGAGCTCGAGTTTGTCAGCACATTCCTTGAGAGCCACAGCAGACGTCAGTCCTCCCAGACCTGCACCACTGTCGCCTTCTTTTTCAGCCCTTTCCAGACAAGGAAAGAAAGGACACGAACATTATTGCAACCCGAAGTTTGGGGGACTCAACCATCGGTACAGCGTCAAAGCGAGAAGAACAGCACCCGCGGGTGTATCAAGAGGACCAGGAGCCTAAATGTTGATATGTCAGGTGGAAGCCATGAGAACCCATGGCCCGAAAATTTCGCAGTAATAAGCAGAGGTCGGCTCATTGGTCATGCCTGCGGCAAGGCCTGTGGGAACTCCACTTACCAGTACCAACATCATGTAATATCTTCCCTTTTGCAGGACTTCTTCCCACGGGCTTGTCGCGCGCCTACATTTTCTGTCTGTCGGCTCTTCCTGAGTCTTGACAATGTGATGATGGCTCGGGGTACAAATGGTCAGTTCTCAGGACTCGCTAAATGTTCCTTTATCTGATTTCTCATGGTTCTAGCATGATTCTATCCATATTCTTAATTTATTGCGGTGTATACAGTACAGTATGGAGGAATGGAGAATAAGTTGAAAGAGTTTCATAGACAGGACTCAAGTTGATTGGGATGTCCTTGATGGTGTTGAATCTATCTGGAAGGAACCTTGGCCGTATGTCACAGATAGGAAGTGCAAGTAGTCCTTTGGAATCAACCAACCTGGCCCATTTACTACTACTAACAGTCGGACGGCATAGGTCGGCAATTACTACTAGTCGTTATATCGGTCGACATTTCGGTTGCGACCTCCAGCTTTCCGCCACTTGCCCTTTCCATCTCTGCCCCATCCAGCCCAAATCCACCCAGGGGTGTTGTCTGGTGGCGGTGGCTTCTTCTTTTTCTCCGTGGGCGCAGGGTTGGACCCACCGGCTTTGTCCTTGTCCTTGTCCTTGTCGCCACCGCCGCCACTTCCACTTCCAGAGCTTTCACCAGCACGTCTCATCTAAATCGACATTGCCTCATTGAGTGACGTACCAGTTCTCTTCGCTGCCAGACACGACCTCCAATGGAGTCGAGACTTCGAGCATCGAGATTATCCCTAGAACCTCAGTCAGTAAGAATCATCGAGGGAATGGATGAATGCATACGGGACGCTGGATGCGGCGGCAAAAGCAATGGAGGTAAAAAGAATAAAAGTTGAAGATAGACGCATGTTGATAGATGATGTTGGGGAGAAACGACCAGCGCTGCTGGAGTCTCATCCCTTTGCGGGTCAGATTATATACCTGATTGTGACTCCGCTGTGACACAGGTGATGTCAAGGACCTGGTTTGCAAAATTTAAATTGCAATTGATCGGAAACAGTTCTACACATCATGCCCCTGCTTTGGGGTTATTCCCATAGCTTGCAGAGAAACAAAGAGATATTTCAACCCATTATTTCTGTACATTTGCTCTTGAAAACATGTCTAGGGCTCTCCAGGAGGGACCGATAAAAGTTTTTTGTGTCTCTCTGAACATCGGTCATTAGCCAGCGCATCAGCCAGCGTATCAACCCGCATCAATCGTCAATCATGGATCGCCGAGCTCGCGATCCGGATCGGCTGTGTAGTTGCCGCCTACATAAAGAGTTCCAGCATTTCTGTATTATTGTCTGTGGACGTCAAGTCTGCGAAAATACCTATGCTACGTTTCTTTAATTGGTGCTCGTCGCCCATCGTGTGTGAAGACTTTTTCACCAAATATTCGGCCAGGCCAGAGCCAAGAGCATCAGCCTCTGATTAATGGGTCCCTCGGCGGCCGCTCGGCCGAATATGGAAATTGACGATGGACTACTTTCTACTTTTTCGTCCCTTGGCTATGATTTCAGAGAGAGAGATCTGCGGTGTCTTCGTGTCCTTGTCTTTCCAGCTACCACCACCAAATTACCCTCAAGCTGAGCTTGGATTGGCTTGACTACTATTTTTGATCTTCTCTGATATCAGTCTAATATCGGGTAAAGTCTGGCGGTCTTCCACATGATGATGTCCTGCTCCAAGGAATCCCTCATGCAACCGCATGGCCGGAACTCGGCTCGGGCCTTGGTGAATTTTTTCTGTGTTTCATCTGTTATTTTGATTTTTCGACTGTCACAAAATTTTATGCGAGTTCTCGAGTTCCATCCCGAGTGTATGTATATCACGGTCCTCCAAGGATTCCTCATGCAACCGCATAGCCGGAACTCGGCTCGGGCCTTTGGCGAATTTTTTCTGTGTTTCATCTGTTATTTTGATTTTCGACAGTCTCAAAATTTTATGCGAGTTCCCAAGTTCCATCCCGAGTGCGAGCGTATATATGTAGCTGAAAGTGGACTTGAAAAAAAAAAAAAAAAAAAAAAGGCCGCCTGCGGCAAAAAGAGCGGGCCTGACCGGGGTTTGAACCCGGGGCCTCCGAGCATATAGGCCGGTTCAAGCTCCTTACTAGGCGCAGATCGTAAGCTCACCCGCCGTAAGCTCTCGTAAGCTTCGTAAGCTCGCCCTTCGTAAGCTCCGTAAGCTCGCTTCACTCGCTCTTCGCGGCCGCCGCCTTCATTCGGGTATCGCGATATAATTCTACGATGCTGATACAATACGAGCGAGATACAGACGTGCGATGCGATGCGATATTTACGATGCTTGGAATGCGTGCGAGAGAGATCTGAGAGACAATGCGTGCGAGAGACGAGCCAGTGCAAATAATATTCCTAAAGCAAGTCAGGCCGTGTCAATCAGCAAGAAAAGCAACGCACCATCAAGTTTTTGCAGCCTCTTCAGCTAAATCCTGGCGAAGCTCCAGTTCCAGTTCCTGTTTCCGAATCGTCAACTTGAGCCCTTCGTTGTGGATCCTCATCGCCTCCATCTTCCGCTCCAGCTTTTTCGGATCCGATTCCAACGACCCGAATAAATCCTGTTGATTTTTGAACAGCGCCTTTTCTTCCTCCAATTGAGCAGCCCGCATTTTCACATTGATAGTCTCCTGCAGTTCCAGTTCCAATTTCGCCTTGATGGTAGCCTGTTCTTCACGTTCACGGTCGACGCGCAGATTCTTGAGATGGACTGCAAACGGTGTCAGCATAGCAACAAGCTCTTTGATGTCCTCTTCAGCGTCCGGGTTCTGTTCCGCCTTTTTTCTCGGTTTCGGCCTGCGCAGACCCGTGTCAACAGGGGGAAAAAAAGGGAATATAAAGTTGACTTGGGTCTAGCAGAACGTCAGTCGCGTTCGACCAGGCAGGGAATATCTCACTTTTCAACGTTGGGCCTGTCCACGACCATCCTGGTACATGTCAGCCTTGTGTAATTGTAGTAGAAGAAAACATACGTGGATTCATCGACTGGCTGTCGCGCTCTGGATTTTCTTGGTCGTGGCCTCGGCACCTCGTCGTCATAGTCGATAAAGTCATCATCGTCCCGTCTACAAATCAGAGACAGCCACCAAGAGAAACGCATCGATTTACCGAGCCTTTTTACTGGTCGATGCCACAGGAGAATTGGGGAGACGATTTCTTTTGCCGCCGTCCATAATGAAAAAGTAATACGGTCATGTGATTCCACTGCAGCGCTCAAACTCGGAAGCTCGGCCGAGGTCCGTGGGAATTTCTCTTTGTGAGGCTTAGCGTCGTCTTTCCTTCTCATTGTCTTTTAGATGTCGACCTATCAGCGAATTTGGCAGCGAGACGCAGAAAGGCCTTTGCCCAGTGATCCCGCCCTTCAGCTTCACCCTGACATTCCCCGAAAGGATCTTCACGCCGCTCCTCTTGCCCAGCTCCCCGACAAAGATGATCTGGAGGCCTCGATATCGAATCCCAGGCACAATCCTGGGCTGAAAAGCTTTTTGGCTGCTCTCAAGGCGGATCCCGACAAGCTCGCTTCCTTCACTGCAGGGTGCAAGGAGACCGACAAGAATCTCGCAGCGCTCGCTGCTCCAGACACCGCTCGAAAATATCGACAGGTTGCCAGACGCTGGGTCACCATCTGTCGCTCCATTCACCCGGAAATGACCATCGAGCAATGCTGGCATACCGACACGATTGACGAGTTTTGCACCATTTTCTTCAAATGTGTTCTTCTCACCACCCGTGGATCCAAAAATCGCGCCCATGTCAAGTTTGATACATTGGAGCTTTGGATGTCGAATCTGCACTCGTGCATAATCATGTATTGTCACGACGACGCTGGACGGAAATGCGGCATGAAACTGTTGACCGATGGAGGTCTATCAGAAAGAAATACTCTGCTGATAAAATCTCGTGAGTTATCATTGTTTTATTTTTCTTCGCTAAAGTATTTTCAGTGGGCGAAGAGTACAATCTCGACCGATACCGTGACCCCCAGGAGCGCTTTGGGCTTCGAGAGGTCAAACTTATCCTCGAGACTGTTATCGGTGAAGCCCTCGGAAACGGTCCTCGCAGCATCGCCAACGTAGCCCAGTTTGCGACCCAGCTCTTGTCGTCATTGTACCTCGGTTTACGCGGAGGCTCCCAAGGTCCCTCGAACGCCAAATACCTAAAGGAAGGCAAAGTACGTGATTGTCTTTGTTCAAGCGATGCTCATTGACTGTTACGCAGTTCCCCAAACTTAAAGATGTCAAAGTCTACAGTTATGGCCTGCTCAAATTCGACGTCAAGGTCACGTATCAGCACTTTAAAGTAAGCTTCTTCATCTCGACTTTTCTTCGCTGATATCTCGACAGTACCACAACGGAAACAAAGGTCACGAATTCATCGCGACCTTTCGCTCGGTCATCAACTGGTACAACATCTTGCATGATATCTCGCTCTGGTGGGTATTGCACCTTTTCTTCCGCGGAGCCTTGGAGGGAATCACAAAGTTTGATGACCTGCTGTACGTGAAGAATGCGGAGATTCCGATCAAGGAAAACATGAAGGGTTTACCAATGTCAGTCCTTTTTGCTGCATTCTTCTTTTCTGAGATTTATGCAGATTCTTGGCTGGGACCTCTGGTGGCCGTGGACTCGTCGAAGGCAAACCGGCCATGGGTGACAGCATCAGCGAGCACCTCCACGAAGCTTGCATCAGCGCTGGATTGCCGCCGGCAGGTGTCAGGTCGCTTCGCAAGGGTACAGCCGATTTTGTACGTCTCTCCAACTGCCACTTGAACTCGCTGACTCTTTTTCTTCAGTACAATGCCACGATGGGCAAGGACTTTGCCGATAATTTGTTCGTCCATGGACAAAAGGGACATATGGCCGACTATCAGGATGGTGCTGGAGTCGTCAACGTCGATGTTGTAAAGTACATGCTCGGTGAACAAGAAGAGGAATGGAGTGAATTGGTCAAGGTCAGTATTCGTCGCTCTTCTTGAACACCAAGTGAATCCTTTTTTTCAGGACAAATTGACAATCAATGACATGTACGGCTCCGCTGTCACCGCGGTTACCTATCTCGCCAACCTTCACGTCGTCGAACAAGCGCCACAGCGCCAACGTCCAACGACAGCAGCCCATGCGCCTGCTGCAGTGATTCTTACACCAGAAGACAAAGCAGAGATCGCCAGTTCAAAGGAGCTCGCGCCTTTTCTGGCCGCCGAGGCAAGCGCATGGACGGCGCTCAAAAAGCTTCGCAGCACTCCGACCGGCAAAGGAGCTTACACGACCGCCAATAGTCTCGCAGCATTCCTAACCGTCACCGAGAGGCTCGAGGAGACGACAGAAGACCAGGATAATGAGGCAAGTCTGAATCTTTTACCTGGGCCACCTGATCAACTCTCTTTTCAGGCTATCGCTGCCGTGAAAAAGACCGCTGCTGCGACCAGCGCCGAGAAAAGGCGTCTCAGCAAGAACAAAAAGAACAAAAAGGCCGCCAAAAGAACCCCGATGCTGCAGAACCGTGGTCTCGGGACTGTTCAACAGCGTCAGTCAGCACTTCAGTCTCTCAACCTGCCTTCAGAGTTGATCGTCGAATCCGTCGAATCGGGTGATCGCTCAAAGGACCATCTTTTCTCGGAAGCTTTAGCGCAAGAGCAGGTTGCTGCAGCTGGCGCAGCTTCTAACCGTGCCCAGGCGATGGAAAGAATGCAAAAAGCCATTGCCCAGAGACCGACGATTTCCGCTTCTTCCGCTTCCGCTTCTTCCACCTCCGCTTCTTCCGCTTCCGCTTCCTCCGCCTCTCGACCTCCGAATTCTTCAGCCTCCGTCGTCTCTTCCACATCGACACTCGTTGAGGATGCTGAACCTGAAATATCCCTGGAAACTCCCGAGCCCGAGCTCTGTGAACTCGACACTGATGACGAAGAAGCGCCTCCCGAGCCTGGTACCCTCGAACATGGTGCCAAGAAGATGTTGATACTGGTCAAAAAGTATGACGAAAAGCGTCGAGGGCCCGATGATGCAGATTCCATCGAGCTCTATGGTGCTGCAGAGGCAGAAGAAGAATCTGGGACTCCGCCTTCGACCGCGGTCAATGCCAGTCTCGTGCGATACCTTTTTGCGAAACATCTGCTTGCTATTCGAGCCAAGGCTGGTGATGACTTGAAGGTAAGGGCCATTGCTTCGCTTTCATTCATCTTCTCACTTTGTTACCAGGAGACTGATGGAAAATGGATTTGCGGTACCTGTGTATCTATGGTCCATAGCCCCAAGCTCCAAAAAGAGTTTAGTACGCGACAAACTCTCAATCGTCATCGGTGAGTCGCAGTCTAGCATCGTATATCATCAGCTGAATCTTTTTTTTTTCAGGGAAGGAATTCATACAGATTGGTTTGACCTCGCCTTGTCCATGTATACGACGAAGCCGGAGGTCTTTCAGTGTCCCAGTGCGACCTGTCCATTTGAGTAAGCTTTTTCATTCGCTTCATCGTCCATCGCCAACTGTTTTCAGAGCGAGTACGGTTGACGATGTTCAATTTCACTGCTTGTCCGACCAGTGTTGCGACTCTGAAAAGTACAAGCTCATGCACGAGGCTCATACAGTGACCAAGAGCACTGTTCGGCAGAATCCAGTCCCCGCAGATTGTCTCGTCCCGTCGCCGTCGGCTATCAACTATATTCTCGCGAGGGAAGGCGCAATGTTACGATACTTGGAAGCTGAACCTGTGAGCAGTTTGTTATCTTTCCTGGCGCTGACTGAGCTTTTTCAGGAATTATCGGCGACTTTTTCCGAAATGTTTGATTTCTTCAGGGAACATCGAGGACCTATTAAACGTCGTTTTTTGGTACCAGTAGAATAATAGGCTTCGCTGTAAACGTTGTTTTTTTTTAACTACTAGTACAAATGAGAATCGCTTTCTGTTGGAGCGTCGTCCTGTGTTTTGTATGGGTGCATGGTCTAGGGGTTACGATTCTCGCTTTGGGTGTGGTTCATTGCGAGAGGTCCTGAGTTCGATTCTCAGTGCACCCCCTTTTTGTTACATGTCCGTTGTTTTTTTTTAGTACAAATGAGAATCGCTTTCTGTCAGAGCGCTGTATGGGCGCATGGTCTAGGGGTTACGATTCTCGCTTTGGGTGTGGTTCATTGCGAGAGGTCCTGAGTTCGAGTCTCAGTGCGCCCCCTTTTTGCTACATGTATTGTTCTACAAAGTCTCGAATAAATACTGCCAGCTTTCCGTCAATTACATCCAACACTTGAAATAGCATCTGCGAGCTCGTATCAGAATGATTAGGATTGATTTCCTCTAATAATGCAGTGAATGTAGCTTTGAAAGGGTTCGAGCGAGTGACTGGGCGCTTGGCTTCTGTCAGATGCATCGGGTGCCAGAATGGATTGAGAAGAACAGCAGACCCGCACTGAGATCCGTGAGCATTATAAAGCGAAAAAAAAACTGCGACGCACTTTTTGGAAAGCATCGTACAAGATGCGTCGCTGGGTAATGATCTTTGCATGGTTATCCCGATAGGCTCTTCTCTCAGCTTCATTGTCGACCAACAGCGGCTTGTCGTTCGCGAAAGCCTGCTCGATGTGCTCCGTCTTGGTCCTTTTGCCACCTTCGCCCATCTCGTCCAAAGCCTGCCACATTGTCATGAATTTGACTGTCGCAACAGCCGTCAGCAGATAGTGGACGTAGCGAGAGACGCTGTCGCTAGCGCAAACGGTTTGGAATTGCTGATGCAGGAGTAGCAGCATTTCCTCGTCCTCGATGACTCCGTCTGCCTGCTTGCAATTCGCATAAAAGTCTTCCCTGTCAAACTCGTGAGCCTCTCTCAGCTCTCTGGCAACCGTGA
Source organism: Mycena floridula (assembly GCA_029320655.1). Classification (NCBI taxonomy): domain Eukaryota; kingdom Fungi; phylum Basidiomycota; class Agaricomycetes; order Agaricales; family Mycenaceae; genus Mycena; species Mycena floridula. Next base: position 1,163,389 of record JARIHS010000025.1, read on the forward strand.
TGATGTTGGATTTCTCGTCGGAATAGCCGCACGACAGACTGACAAGTGCTTGGGTTTCGTACATGTCCTTTTTGCCGTGAACGGGATGGAAAGAAGTGAGGATAGACTGAAGAAATTCTTGTGCTGTGAAGGGGGTTTTCCGTTTGGTGAGAGATTTCAGGCGAAGGGCAAGGGCGGCGCTAGAGTTGGAGGTTTTGGGTTTCTTCTTGGGTGGCTCGGGTGTCTCTTCTTCTTCTACATGGAAATGTTCCCTTTTGCGCCATTCTGTCGCTCTCTTTCCAAAATTTTCAATCGCGGCATACAGAGAGCGTCGTGTTTGCACGCGAGATGGAGAAGCATTGGGTGACAGTGGCTCCAGCGAAAAGTTGTCAAGGGCGAGGATGCTAGACATGATACGACCACGTGCTATTTTTTGCTGCGGAATCCGCAGTGGAATCCAAGGCGTCACGGACCTCCAACTATATCCGTGGGACAGGCCGATCGCGCGTCACATTTCGTGGCTGCAACGCTGCTCAAAGTAACTGCAAGTCCGATTGTTATTATTTCAGGTCTCCATCTGGGGCAACGACCTTTTTTTTTGTTTGTAATCTGGGCATTTATATTCCGCAACAAGTAACAACATTCGTGGAGGAGCTGGTGGATTTATGGGTTGTTGGTCAGGTCGGCGGGCAGAAGAGCTGGGAGCTGAACCTGAAGGAGATTTGCAAGCGAGATGCTCGCGGGCGTGTCGGTCTTGGAGATGCTTTCGTGAGGCGCGTCATCATCCTTCTCCTCTCGCATCCTCGTCCTCATCCTGTTCGTCTTCTTCAGGCTCGTCTCTCTCAACCGGTTCCGGTTCCTCCTCGAGCGTTGGCATATCCTGGTGCTTTCGCGGTTTTCCAGTCTCCAGACTTTTCGATGAATTCCGCTAAAGCCATTCTTTGTACCCATTATTGTCGGCAATGCAATGTCTCTATCCCATTCGTACTCAGGGTAATCCTTCAAGATATGCTCCCTGGTCTGGAATCTGTCGCCGCAAACAGTGCAGTCAGTGCTCTCGCTAGGAGCGAATTTGGAATAGTACTCCCCGATGAATCCATGTCCAGTCCTGCATCGTCCAAAGACCTCTCGTTTCCCTTCCAATTCGATGAAATGTTTCGTTGGTTTCAAAGACGGTGGTATCTGGTTCGCCATGAAGAAGCGGCCAAACTTTTCCTTTGCTTTCCATTCTTTCCGCCAAGCTTTCGCCGTTTTCTCTTTCAGCATCCGGGTAGCGGCTGTGGTTTCTTTCCCAGCTGCTTCGCTCCTTCTTTCGCCAGACCATCCGCATGCTCATTCCCTTCGATGTCACTGTGGCTTGGTATCCAGGTAATGTCGACCTAGTTTTGTGGTACTGCATCGAGAAAGCTTCTGATCTTGTTGTAGAAAATCTGCGCGAATTGTTGGCCTGGTTTGGCACTCGGGGCAAAGACGGTGTCGATGGCAGAAGCATTGTCGGTGAAGAAGTGGAGATGGGAGATCTGGGGGTGGGATTCAACAAAGCTGGAAGCCAGCGTTGCTGCCGTGCTGAGCGCCGCGACCTCGGCGTCGTAGGGGTCAGCTTTCTTTCCTAAGCTCATGCTGCGGCAGAAGACTTCTTGTCCGCGATGGTAAGCAACGACTCCAATCCCGCTTCTCGTCTTTTTTTCTGTCCTTTGCGCTGATCCATCCGTATAGATGGCCAAGTGCCTTGGGGAATTCATGAGCTCATCATATTTCTCCCGGTGCACGCGCGCTGCTTTCTCGTTTCTTTTCCCCCTAGTATCCTCACTTTTCCCGGTGGGGTAATCCTCCGCTGTTATTCGCCACGGTGGCATAGCAAAGGGGAACAGACGTTCATCTGAAGATTTGGTCAGTCTTGCAATATCTTGAAGTCTGGTGGACTTGTTCTGATTGTTTTTGATTTAGAGTTGGGTTTCGTTGGGAGTGGAGGTGGCGTAGACGCGTCAGTATTGTCTGTACGCCACGAATTATCAAGACGTTGGATAATGGGTTACAAGACGGTGCAAATCGCCTGACAATCCTTCAGATAGTGCAAAGGCACAAACTAGGACCTTCTTTCACCTCGATGTTCATTTTATCGTCAGCTTTTGTCTCAACGCTTGGTGGACATGGTCGTTTGACATTAGGGACGAGCTGATGGTTCGTGATATACGAAATAATCATTGCGAGGCCTTCTGTCCTTTTTGTTCCAGCAGCCAGTCCTATAGCAAGGACAAGGCGCCGAGGCAAATGGCAAATTGCCAAGGTTCTGTTCGCCTCCTCAATTGACCTTGGTCCTGATTCAAACCTCAGTCTGTTCAAATGTTTCTTGTACAAAACGGTCGCCTTTGTCGTCCGAACCAATGAGCAGACCCTCCTCGGAGCTGGTTACCACGAGACGACAAACATGAACGAAAGACAATACGAAGGTGCGTCTGTCTCTGGCATATGCTTTTTGAGATGAATCTCATCTTTCCGGAAGACCTGTTCTCTCTATGCACAAAGCCTTTGGAGCTTTGACACACCCACGTATTCTTTGGTTTCTTCGCGGCCAGTTCAACTAGGGTTAAAATGCCAAGTCGATGCAACCGAATGCATCTTGGTCAGACATTATAGGCGGTCGTCGCGACTTCCTGGTTGCTCGATAACTAAAAAGTCGTTCATGCTGATTCGAGTCTGAGGAGCATGCCAACGAGCCTTTGCCTTGCTAAAAATTGGGGACTGGTTTCTCCGACGAATTGACAAATACGTCTTGACACTTGTTGTGGTTTCTGTAAGTTCCTTTCGTTACTTCTCTGAGCTTCAGGCCCGTGTCATAACCTTCAGGTCATCGGGGCTCCCGCAGTAGCTCGGCTGGGGTTTCGCGCCGCCGCGTCATATGGATTATGAGATGGAACAACTTGAACGATTTGGAAGGATAGTGCTTTCGTGAGTCTTAGCGCTGTCCACATTGCATAAATATCCTATCTGAATCCTTCTAAAAGATCCTAGGACACATCAGGATTACGATTCATCTCAAAATTGGACCTAATCGAGCAAGCTTCGTTTCGTATCCCAGGCCGGCTTGCCCAGAATATCTTATCAGATATTGATTATCAGATTACGTCGTACTATGCAGGTCCCCTGGTATAAAAGACTGGTCGGGTGCTTCGTTCAATCATCTCAACATGACAAGCCCACTTCGCGCACTGGTCACTTTGATCTCTGCGCAGGTCGAAACTCTCGAGTCCGGATACTCAAAGAGCCAGATCTTTTTTCCTTCTCTTGATGAGCCTTTCCAGCCGTCGCCGTTGGACTTTGACCCAAAGCTGAATGAAGCTAGGCGTCTCATTGTAGCCGCCGCTTCCCAGCTCATTGCAACAGTGCGCTCGCCGCCCGAGTTTCTCATGGAAGAGTCCACAGCACTTTTCACGACAACCAATCTTGCACTGGTCGAAGAGCTTCATGTTTCTGATATCCTAGCCGAAGGACCAGCGACGGTAAGCAAACATCCTGACATGATTAAACAAGACTGATCAAATGTGGCACAGGGAATGCATCTGGACGATGTTTCAGCTATCAATGGCGTCGACGCGTCGTATATAGGTCCGCGCTCTTATTTTTGCCGAGCTTCTCCAATTCTCGAGGTTTTCTAGGCCGAATCCTTCGATATCTCGCGACGCGTCACATCTACAAAGAGGTCGCACCAAATGTCTTCACCAATAACCGGATCTCTTCGCTTCTCAAAAAGCGAAAGACTGTGCAAGAAATCAAAGCAGAGTCAGTGATCTGGGGCATCTTTTCGCAATAATTAATCGGAGCTTTCACAGCACTGAGTCTCGATTCGAGGGTGCACCCATGGCGGCTTTTGTCTCTCAATAGTATGTCACTGATTCTTCAGGCTCAATCTGGTAGTGATCTTATATATCCTAGCGCTGACATCCTTCCCGTTGCGTCCCATGTTTCCGGATTCATCCAAAACCCTGTTATTCCACCTTTCAACACTGCATTCAAGACAGAAAGTAAGATGTGGGACTGGTTCGCAGAGCCTGGAAACGAGTTGCGACAGAAACGATTCACAGCTGCCATGGCAGGTCTCGCAGAACATCTTCCTGCCGAGATTTTTGTCGCGGGTAATTCGGACATTCTGACTGCTTCTGCTTGCTGACACTGTTCAAGGTATCGACGCCAACCTCAAAACTAATGATGTGGTGGTGGACGTTGGTGGAAGCATCGGAACAGCAACCTTGGCCATTTGGAAGGCGTATCCACATCTTAAATTCGTCGTTCAGGATCTCGAGAAACAGATCGAGGCAGCAGCTCCGGTATGCCGAGCTCTCTTCTCCTCGAACTGTTTAGATCTTTTTCCGCAGTATTGGGAAGAGAATGCTCCCGCAGCACTAAAGAGCGGACAAGTCGAATTACAAGGTATCTACGAATTCTCGTCGACCACAGATCATTTCACTGACATTGGCAGTTCACAACTTCTTCGATCCGCAACCAGTGAAGAATGCCGCGGTCTATTTCGTTCGGTATATCATCCACGACTGGCCTGACAAAGAAGCCAAACAAATTATGTGCCAGTTGCGCGCTGCCGCTGGTCCCACCTCCAAGCTGGTCGTCTTTGACACTCTAGCGCAACACACTTGTCCTGTTACAGGAGGACCTCAAGTCTCTTATCCCCTTCTCGCCAATTTGGGAATTGCAGGTGCTGGTTTCGACACCGCTTTAGACATGGGCGTAAGTTCAACTTTCTCTTTCGATCCGACTTCTGCTGATTTTGAGTCTGTTATCAGGTGATGTGTATGTATGGCGGAAAGGAGCGTCTGGAAGCAGAGTTTGAAGCGCTTGGTAAAGAAACTGGTTGGAAACTAGAAAACGTCAAGCCGGGGAAACTGGCGACTTTGACTTATTCGGCCATTTGAAGAATGACAGAAGACATGAAAACTTGTTGTATTCGCGCAATGGATACATATCCAGGTTACTAAATATGTCGCGATTCAGATCTGAATACGGAACAAGCGCTCAATCTGACAAGCTTCTGTAGGTTGAACTTTACCATCAACCACTCTGCGTCCGTAGCCCGAAGCTGTACCATGTAAATCTTGGACTGGAAGGGTACGAAAGTTAGACACTGGTCAGTTAATTGAGCCACGAAAGGAACACTCACTAAGGAGGCATTCCTGAAGAGTGGGACAAATCTTCACCCAAGAATTGATCAATGAATCGAGGTCCTCCGTGATTACGGAATGTTCTCTCATGAACAGCCCAAAAGATTCCAGTTTTCTCAAGCCTGAAAGACCTTCATCAACGAGGGACTTGCACCCTTGTTCGGCCTTGAACATGATGAATACAAGCCTATTTCAAAAGGGAGAGTAACACAGACCGAGAGATTAATGCCTTGCTCCGAGTTGAGGAAGAAGTATTGGAGGTCAGGCAATCGCTGGGTTACAGAGTTGAAGATGTCCTGAACAGCCTGCTCCGTCTCATTCTCCATAAAAATCATCAAGTCCTGACACCTTGGAAGACGTCCTCGATCCAGAGCGTCGAGGTCTTGCCCTATAAGATTCAAAGAGCGTAGCTGGGGGCAGCTCCCAAGAATGTTGGCCGATATACCTCGATATGTGATAAGATTCAGAAAATCAATAGGCTTGTGGAATGGAGCTAATGTGTGGTATTCCAGGGAGAGGACTAGCAAAACCAGATGCGAAACAGTCTGATGACGACTGACAAACGACCAGAGTTGAGCGGTATCACTGGCCAGAAAATGGCCGAAGATGTCAAGACGGAGGCTCTCGATGCAATGAATGGACAATCTCTCCCAGTCTGGCATTTGGAAGCCCAATTTTAGTGAGAGATGACGCAGTTCCGTTGTGCTTGTCAGAATACCCGTCAGGTTATCGGCGGCGGTGGCGCTGAATCTTGATTGCATTCAGATACAACAATAGCTGGCTGTAGTAGAGAAATAGCTCACCGAGAATTTGAACCATCTATGAACAGATTCTTCACCCATCCCGCATATTGTGGATTAGAAGAAAGCGCCCTGTTGAACGAAAGAATGCTTGGGTTGTCCTCGAGGCGCACAATTCGATACAGCCATCGATGAGCAAGCTGCTTGAAAAGCTTGGAGACGCGGCAAAGCACTGCTTGACTGTTAGAGTCGCATAGAGATATGATGAATGAAAATCATAGTCGCATTTAGGCCCATTTGGGCCCATGTCGCCGAATCATATACATGTCGCATAGTGCTAAACTAATCCTGCCCTGCCTCCCCCAGATCCGGTACCCGTATAAACTAAGTAAGGAAAGAGAAGAAAGGAAAGGATGGCCGACTTGGCATGATAAGTCGTCTTGTCGTTGGGCGGTGCATTATCGCTGGTTCGTAATTTGAGGTCGGAGTTCGCAGGAGGACATAATTTGGTTACTGTGGTTATAGTGCTGACGTGTTGTGCTTTTGTTGAGATATTGTGTCCAGGATGCTGCTGGTGGCGCTGGAGGAAGAAGGAAGGGGCTTTCGCACGAATCGTGGAGGGAGCAGCGTCTGGACGAGACTCAAGTGAGATGAGTCGGGGTTGAAAAGAGGAAAATGAAGGAAATTTCCGGTTCTAGCACATAAGTTCGAGAAGAGTTAGCACTGTAGATAAGTTGAAGGAGATTCACTGGCCTCCCAAAGGAGGACAGAGAGGTGATCTGCGAAATCACCTCCCTCCTCGCATGCCCAAGGCACAATTATACTGATGTATCTTGAGTGTTTCCTTGGGACGATTCCCCGGAGCGGTCCCCCTCGTTTCCGAAGACGACCGGGAATCGGTTTGAAGATCGTACAAAGGCCATAAGCGCTTTGACATGTTTGCTTCGGTCGGATAGTAGGTATCGGACCTGAAGCGAGCCAAGTTTGGTGGTTTTGCGAAGCTGGGCTCTCTGAGAGTCGAAACGGCGGCAAGCCATGAGATAGTGAGTGACTGTTTCCGGCGTTCGGCATGTTTCGCATAGAGGAGAGTCAACGGCATGTATTTTGTGTAGATGAGCATTTAACCCAATGTGTGCTGTTCTGAGTTGCGTGAAAATGGAGGCCTCAGGACGTGAAAGGTCGTCATAGATTCGCTGAAGTCGAGGGATTGATGGGGAGGGATCGATGAGCTTGACAAACCGGCATTTCGAAGATGCTTGCCAGTTCGACATCTGGAGCAAGCGAGTTGATTTCGTCTTTGCCGCAATCATGGCTGATTTCCCGAAAGGAAGCGGGCGGTGAAGGATCGACCTGGGGTTAAAGATTGGCGATGAGTCGCCTTGGGCGGCCTTCTTTGCTTGCTCATCCGCTTTCTCATTCCCCAAAATGTCCCTATGTCCTGGGACCCAAACCACCCTTATCTTTAAAGTCTTTCTCTTCTTTTTCAGCGCCGCCAGTCTCCTGTAGAACTCCCTGACCAGCATGTCCCCTGAGCCTGTCTTTCTTGAGCGAATGGCCTGTATCGCGGCTTGGGAATCGATAAGAAGAGCTGCTTTGGTGAGACGGGGAATGCTTTCGATAATGTCAAGGCCAAGGAGGGCTCCAGTGAGTTCACCTTGGAAGACCGTGTAGTAAGTATTGTGTCCTAAGTGAATTCGGCGAACGACTTCCCCGTTCGGGGCGGTTTGTGATGAACTCCACGCTGCCGCCCCGATATTATCATTATAGCCCGACCCATCAGAGAAGATACAGGTCAGGCCTGAGTCAATGCTCGAGACGTACTTTTCCGCCGCGTCTTTGTTACTGGAGATTTCGAAGGAGAGGGTGTCAGGGACATTTCTGATGGGTTTTGTGTCGATAGCCTCTAGGTCGTCCAATAGTTCCGGGAAGGCCTCGAATAATTGGTGAATCGGGGACTTATGCGCTTTCGGAACATATTTGCAGCGTTGGACGACCTTGTGTAATGGGTGAGAAGCTGGTAGGCAACAAAGACGGATGGCAAAACGGAAAGCAGAAAGATTAAGACGTAACGTGACTGGAAGGAGGTTCGCGTGAAGGTCCAGAGCCTCTGTCGCTGTAGAACGAAGTCCACCAACGGCAATGCGACTTGCTAGGCGCTGGGGCTTCGCTAATCGTGATGCAAACCCGACTGAACCCTTCTTCCTCGTTTCTCCATCTCGAACCGGGTTGTACCAAACCCCAAGTGCGTATTCCATCCTCGGTACGACTAGACCAATGAAGAGTCTTCGGACAAATTTTTGCGGCATTCCATTTGAGCAATTTGAGAGGCGAGCCAGAGCGATGGCAGCCTTCGTGCCTTTGGAAATGGCATAGTCGACATGTGTTCTGAACTTGAGCTTGTCGTCGACATGTACGCCGAGGTATTTCGCTGAGGATGTTGGCTTTATGATTGTACCGGCGATGTCGAGCGTGAGGTGAGAATCTGCGACTGGAGTAGATCGTCTGATGTGATGGACAAGTTGGTACTTTCCTACGTCAAATTTGGTTCCCGAATCTTTCCCCCAAACCAGGCCTTCCTCTGCAAGGACCTTGAGTTTTGCTAAGTTGTCCCTGACCGAATCGCCAACTACCACCATGGCTGTGTCATCTATAAATCCAAGAATTTTGTCGCTCCTCTCCAGCGTATCCTTCCCAATTTCCAGCAGACCTGAGCTGAAGATCAGATAGAGTATCACACTTAGTGGTGAGCCCTGGGGAATCCCTGTCGGGACTTGAACTTGGTCAGATGTGAAGTCATCAAACAGAAGGGAGGTGAAACGATTATCGAGGAAACTGGCAGTCCAAGCGACAATTGACTCGTCAAGTCCTATGCGCCTCATTCGCTCTAACAGCCGAATGTGAGAAACGTTGGGGAAAGCAGCGGAAATGTCCATATATAGAATGCTTGCCACTTTCTTTACTCTCCAAGCATCTTTGACCGTTTGGGTGAGAAGGAGTAGCGGATCCGTTGTGCTTCGTCCTGAACGGCCTCCGTAATGGTGGACAGGGAGGGCTTCTGCTGTTTCCAAGGTTTCCGTGATTGACGTGGCAATTGCTGCTTCCATGACTTTGCCGATGGTTTCTTCGAGGGCGATTGGTCGATACGATTTCGGGACTGTGTAATCATCTTTGCCTGGTTTCCGAAGGACTATCGTTTTGAAGAGTCGCAGGCGGGTTGGGTAATGCTGAAGGGTGAGAGACTTCATCAATAAAGCAAAGATAATTGGTGCAAAGGTCGAAATGCTCTTCTGAAGCGCGATATTTGGAATACCCGAAGGGCCAGGAGCAGAAAGAGGCTTAGCTTTGCAAATAACCTTTCGGATACTCTCGACTGTGATCTTCGAGCGGGTGAGAGGCACTGGGTAATCTGAGCACTCTCGGGGATCCAGGTCAGGAGCATCGGGGAAGAAGGTAGATGCAAAAAGACTAGCCTTTACCCGAGGGTCTGCTGTGGCCTGCCCCCCGGGTTTCACTAGTTCAGGCGTCCTCGTAGGACCAGATTGTACTCCCGGCTCCGTAGCATACTTGGCAGCCTTCCAAATCTCAGTGTCGAGGATTTCTGTCAGCCAGTCCCTCCAGTGGCGCCGCTTCTGTCTTCTTATCTCCCTTCTAAAGATTCTCCTCGACTTCACCATCTTCTCCCAGTCCTCGTTCAGGCCAGTCACCTGCCACCGTCGCTGTAACTGGTTCGTCTCCCTTCTCAGAGCCGTGAGGTCGCTTGTCCACCACCGTCTCGAATAGTTCGAGGGTTTCGACGTCTTGACTCCTTCTTGTAGCACTGCCGCAGTTTCATCGAGTAATGTTCCCGTAAGAGTGTCCAGCTCTTCGGGTGATGATGCTGCTGGAATCCGGAACCTGAGACCTTGGAGGACCTCGCTCGCTCGGATTCGTTCGTCAAACGAATCCCAATCCACTTCCCTCAAAAGAGCTCGTGGAGGGGGCAAAGCCCTAGCAAGCGAGAGGTCAAGCTCGACAAGGATCGTCTCGTGCCATGACGTTTCACCGTATAATGTGCTGCATTTCGTGACACAAGGAGCCAGAGCAGCCTCGTCTGCAAACACTAAGTCGATAGTCGAGGTCGTTTTATGGGCGCATGAGGTATGGGTTACGGTTCCGGGTTTGGTGCAAAGTTGAAGTCCCAAGTCGGCGATAAGTTTGAGGAAGCTCTCTGTGTCACTGGCCTCACATCGCTTGGTATGACCTGGACCAGCCCAAATCGCATGGTGCTTGTTGAAATCACCAAGTAAAAGGACTGGGTGATTCGGGGGGAAAAGACGAATGTGGCGTCGGAGCTCTGAGATGGACTTGTTCGAGTCAGGAATATTGTACACATTGAAGATGATGAAGGTGAGATTTTCTTCGTTCGTGAAGGATACTGCCGTGATGTGTGAACTGTCCACCGGGATTTGCTTCCAGGCTGCGGAGTTGATGTGGTTACTGATGTATAGGGCGCAGCCGTATCGTCCATCCTCAGGGAGCTGCTTCGTCGGGGTAATTCTCGTCCACTGAATTGGAGATAGTGACGGAATGTCGAAGTCCTTTGGGCACTCTTGGATACACAAGAAGTCGGTGTTGTTTGGTGTCGCAGATTGGAGAAGAGAATGTAGTATAGATGTCGACTTTCCGATGTTTAAACTCCTTATTCTGGTTTTCTGTGTCTTTGGTATCGCTGTATTCGGAGTCACGCTCATAGAATGAATCGCAGCGAGACCTGTCTCGAGCTGCCTCCCTCCGTCTCTCTGTTCTCTTCAAATGCCCTGATCCGGGATGGACATGTCTTGTCGAAGGCAAAGTGTACTCCTTCGCAGAGAACACACTTGGGCGTAATTCGACATTCACGGACCGAAGGGCACTTTTCGGTGTGAGGGCAAGGGCATGAATGGGTACCATGGTTCTCGGCACACCGAGCGCATCTGGCGACCTTCGTCGGGCAGTTGAACGACTTGTGGCCCCATTGCTGGCAGCAGAAGCATTGGGTTGGGCCTTCTCGGTACCAGTCGCCATAACAGAGAGCATGTTCAATGAAGATGCCGTGGGAGAAGACTTCATTCGCCAAGGCCTCGTCAGAGATTGCAATGATGATGGACGAAGATCTCTTGCCCGGAGATTTTGCCGCTTTCTCGTTTAGCCAACAAATGTGGCGAACATTGTCGTCTGTGAGACCGCGGTTGGCGTCAAATATTCTCTGTCTGTCTGACGGCGAATTGGGATCGAAGGAAGTCGGAACCGAATTAATGACCAGTTTCGAGACCCTCGTGTGGAGAGTAATCCCTCGCGCGAGCTTGGGAATCCACGAGTCTGCATGTCGAAGCAAGGTACCAGCGTCTTCCTCGTTTTTGGCGAAGACTCTGATCTTCTCCCTTCCCTCGAAGCTAACTGCGATGATATTGACCAAGGCCAAGCGGTCGACCTCGGTGCTCTGAACCGCAGTTTGGACCTTGTTCTGCAGGGCTTTGTGGTCGAGTGATCTGAGGGAAGATGCGTCCGGAGATTTCGAGAGGGAGATCAGGACTGAATGATGATGATTCGACGATGGCTTCGGGGCTGGACGAAGAGGAGGAGTGAAACGAGCTGAAGGAAGAGGAGCCGAAGGAGGAGGTGGTGTTGCTTTTGGCTGTGACTGAAGCATTTCCGTGATTTTTTCCAACTTCCTTTCCATTTCCACAAAGCTTTCCCTCAGCGACGAGTTCTTTGTTCCCTCCTGTGATTCCTCTTTCTTCTCCGCTTCTCTGTCTGCCCAAACTAATCCATGCTGCGCCAAGTCTCTGATCTTCTTCACCGCCTCTACTCCCAGTCCCTTGCTCTTCGACTTCGAATCTGCTATCGATAGTTCGGCGACCTTGGCAATCGCTAGAAGGATGGACGAGACGTCTCGCATATCCGGAAGGTTTAGCGAGGAAGCAAACTGGTGGGCTGTGACTTTTTCCACCGCAAAGGATGTATTAGCAGATGGTTCGGACGGTGAAGAGAGAGATTCTTCCCTCGCAGTCTGAGCGAGAGAGAGAGAAGGGCTGGACAAGCCTTCCTCTCCCCCTAGCGGTCCCGAGGGACTAAGAATTGAACCGGACTTCAGATTTGGGTCGGGTTTCTTCAGCAGATCTCGGGTGACATGCGGGGAAGAATTCGGTTTAATTTCCTTGGGCTTGACGATTCCTGGGGCTCTGGGGCGATGCTGCTGCAAAGTTTCCGGCGTCGCTAGAGGAATCGAAGGTTTGTCAGCTCGCAAAGGAGAATTAAGGTCGACTGCCCGTTTGCCCGTTGGCGGAGGTTCCCCCATAAGGGTTGCCTCCCCTCGCTTTCCAAAGACGCTCAGGTTTGCCCTCTGCATATCCTTGGTGGCTTCACGGGGTGTCGACGATGGAGGGTTTCGCTGGGCCGAGCCATGATTTGACGGTTTCGGTTCGGTCGGCTGAACGCGAACAGGTGAAGAGCGCTGGGTCGACGCGACTGTTGACCAGTTTCTCACAGGGAAGGGATAAACAGGTGGAAGGGGAGCCTTAGATTGTAGTCTGGTCGTCCTTTTAGCTGTTTCATCTGCAAGAGCGCGTGCGTTAGGTTTCGGCGGAATAAATTCGTCTGCTTCCCGTATGTCCGTTTTTGGAGGGTCACCCAAAGGGCTAACCTCCCCTCGCAAGCCAGCGGTGCTCTGGTTGGCCTTCTGCAATCCGTTGGCGACATTACGGGGACGAGACGGTGAATTCGTGACTGGATCTTCAGGGCGGGCGCTTTCTGACATTTCTCGTGTATTTTTGTTGGAGAGAGCGCGAAAGGAGAGGAATTAGATTAAAGAAGGTATTATACCGAGGCACTGGAGGGGTCTACGCTATACTATGTCCCGTACTGCACCTTTCCTTCCGACCAGGCAGAGCCAGGCCGTGGGAAAATTAATTGTGGTCGCAGTAGCGGATCAAAGAGCGGTGTAGAGATATGATATACGTCGTCAATTCGTTTGGGAGGACGTTAAGGATGCATCTCTGCACCATGGCGGCTCGAGGGGTGAGAATCGGCGTTGGGAAATGGATGTTGGGCTAAAGACTGTGGATCAAGAAAGGGAGGTGAAGAAACAAACATACCTACTTATCGGCTGAGGATTTCGTCAAAAGTGTATCGAAGAGATGTCGGACTTTGAATGTCAAAAAGTCAGCCTTTTTCTTTACTTTCTCCTCCACGATACTTAGCAAAGGCTGGATAGAGCAGGATGTTCAAATCTCAGGCATGATACCAGGATAACTACAAAGAATGGCTAGACTTGGGCGACTCGTGCGTCTTGGTTGCTTTTTTTCTCCAGTCTTGCTGAGGTGTTCTAGGGACCCTTCATGACTAGGGCCTAAAAAGAACTCTTGCTTCCTTTGACACCATATTTGTCCGTAGCAGGTCAAATAAGCAGTCTCTAACAATTGCTCTCTGCTCGCAGGCTACTTGGAGACAATGGCTGCACGAATACAAAATCGAGGCACTCAATCACCACGTCTCTGCCCTAGATTTTTTCATCTGTGGATTTCTCTTATGAATTTGACCTCGATTCGGCGAATCGTCTTGTGCAACAAACTCGCGTCTATAGTGTCCCTGAGTCGGACCAGGACCCCGACAGTCTAATTATTATAACCATTGTCTTGAATTCCGACTGAGACGGAACAACGAATATGTTCGCAAAAGAGGAACCTCGGTCAGTCCTTCTCCCAACGTCTCCGAGCCTTCTATTTGAACCTATTTTGCAGACCAAGGAAACCAAATTGAAAGGAAACCCGCTCCGGAGATGACGTTCAAAATGGGCCTGTGATAACTAGAGTCGAGAAAACTCTCACCAACTTGAAGCTGGGCAGGAGTAACGCCGCGCGAAGGATCTAGCAGGATCTAGCGCTCACATCCTTATCTTGATGTCCACCATGGGACCCTGCTTCAGACCGGAGAGCCTGGGACTGTTCAGTATTTAAGGGAAAAGTCCTGGTGTGCTCTGTTAGATTCGCATGGCGCCCACGAAAGTCGAGGATATGGTCGGCTCTGTCGCAGATGAGAAAAGCGACCACTTGTCGGAGACCTCGCTAGACCCTATTGCAGAGAGCAAGCTCCGACATCAGTAAAACGGTGCGGTCGTCTTTCGCATCTTTGTCTTTCAGACACAGTCTTTCACATCTTTGAGGTCTTTGGGGACAAGGTCTTTCAGCATGAAACCAAAAAAAAAATCCGGACCTCTCACACTGCTGTATCTATCCTCTAAATTGATGTTCCTTACCCGTGGAGTACAAAAGAAGTGAATCCAATCACAAGACAAGCGTTGGAGGTCATGGTCAGCTTCAGGCCGCGATTTGATCGGACATCACCAAGTCCTTTGCGGCGGCCCTCAAGTTCCCACAGACAGCACGTGCATGTTGGGTTTTCTTCGTCGTCTGCTTCTTCCCTTCCCCCACCACAGCGACCTGGCCGCTCGCTCATTCCATTCTCGAATTCAAAATCCTTTATCCCAGCTCATTATATATATATTCTAGACCATATTGTCAATCCAATCTGTGGATTTTGGTCCGAAGGCGGGCGTTGAGCTCAACCCTTTGTCATGCTTGTATTCTTCTCTATTTTCCTTCCTCCTGTATTCTCTTTGTCCTCCTATGATCCAAGAGCACAGGCATCCATTAGCCCAAGGTATGTGATCAGCATTCCCTAGGAGAAGTCCGTTGCTCATGTTTCGTATGGATAGAATCTGTCGTCTTTTCTAGTAAACCACATCTTCCCGTTGTGGCTACTGGCTAACAGATTTTGCCAGATTTCCCTGCTTTTTGTGCTGTTGCCACTGCGGCCGGACACCCAGCCACCGAGGAGCGGAAGCGAGACCGACGACGAAAGATGGCTGTGATATCTTTTACCCGGCGAGCTCCTCCGTATTCTCATTCAGTTATCAGAACACTGACTTGTAGCATGTAGCTGCTATTCTCTGTCATGATCTCAGCATATCATGTAGTCCTCTTTGTATCATTTATCTACGTCGTTGCTTATCTGCTGCGTAGAGATGTCTAGTCATTGTCGTAGCTTGAATTCATCCCTATACACCCCATATCATGCCCTTTCATTGCCAGTAAGATCTCCCATACGTAAGAAATACACAGCGAAAGACACCATGAAAGACGTTTGAGGCGTCTTTCACAAGACACTTGCGTCTTTCCAAGACTGGTACATATCTTACAAAATTTGTCATCTTTCAGCGTCTTTCGCGTCTTTCAACCCCTTGAAAGACGCGAAAGACGACCACACCATTTTACTGATGGAACAAAGCTAGATTTCTTGTGAGTTGACGTTTTGAGGGTCTACCACGTCTCGATAGCTTTTACAGGATACTGCCGGTCGTAACTTTGGTCTATACTTTGGTTTTTCTGGATGTAAGTCCACGTTAGTTGCGCGATTTCTGGCTGACAGTTATTGTAGCGCCAAGTATGTTGCTGGCCCTCTATCGTTTGTCTAGCTGAATGCAGTCGAAGAATATAGGAAATGCCAAGTGAGTGCATCTACTTGTTCAGCCCGAGATAGCAATTTCAACGGTTCAGATCTGCTGGTCTCATCGCTGACTTGAAGTTGGGCACCTACGACTGTGAGCTCCTCTTCCTGGTCTTGTCTTCTTCTTGCTCATTGCCGATTCAGTCAACATTGGTACCTCACTGGTATGTGTGAAAAGCTGCAGATTCATCCCTTCTAACTTTCACAGTTCTATCTGACATATCTGCTCTTCGATCTCCCTTTTGGGTTGGCTGTCAAAAGATATGGATTCCAATTGGTGCCTTTGTCGTACGGACATTTCGGACATCCTTGTTGATTGATGATTGACGGCTATCGTAGGGTTGTATGCTTTGGCGCTGTGACCCTTGGTTCAGCATGGATGCACAGTCAGGTCTCTCGCGTCTTCCAAGTCATTTCATTGACTCTTTGCAGATCGTGCTGGGTTTTACTTGACTAGAATATTACTCGGCGGGTCTGAAGCGGTCGCAATGCCTGGTATAAGGTAATATTGCTCTCCCATGTCTTCCTCGTGCTAATAAAGCTCTTCCAGCTATCTTTTGACAAGGTATTATCGTCGACATGAGCTGACGAGTCGAGTCGGCTGTTTCATGCTGGTGTCTGCAACGAGTGCTGGTGGCTGTAAGTGATATTCACTGCATTATTCGACAATTCTTGACCAGCCCATTCTCAGTCGGCGGTTTGCTCGCCGCAGGTTTACTCTCCATTGTACGTGAATCCTTGCTGTTCCATTTTCATAGTACTCGACGATTCGCCAGAATAAGATCGGCTCCAGGAAGTCGTGGGAGAACATTTTCCTCGTCGAGGGCATCATCACGTTTGGCTGCGGAATTCTGCTATTCCTTGTCTTTCCGACAGACCCGGAAACAACAAAAATGTTGACGGAAGAGGAGCGTCAGCTGGCTATTGCGCGAATTTATGCTGATCAGCCTTCGGTCAGTCATCTCTTGGCAAAGACCTTCACATCTGATTTATCGGTAGATCAAAGAAACCAAAGAAAGGATCACCCTCAAAATCGTCAAGCGTGGTGTCTTCAATGTGACGACCTTGGCTTGCGTTTGGTGCGTCCAACATTTGCTGTCGGCAACTTTTGCTAAGTAACCTTCAACAGGTTGTATATCGTAGATAATCTGTCTGTCCAGGGCCTGGGAATCTTCCTGTATGTTTCCGAGATCTCGCCTGTGAACTTTGTTAAACTTGTTTCGACAGACCGTCGATCCTGAAGCTTAACTATCCTGATGCATCGGCGGCTCACATTCAATTGCTTGTTGTTCCAATATATATGTATGTTTTTCTATTGACTGTGGCTTCTAGCTCATGTTCTCATAGATGTGCTGGTGCGGTTGCTCTGCTGGTAACCTTTGGATGCATCAGATACCGCATCCATTGGCCTTTCTGCTTGTTCGGTGGGCTATTGACCATCATCGGATGCAAGTCGCTCTCTCTCTCTCAACTTGAACTGGATGTTAAATCAAGGTTTACAGACGGCATCTGGATATCCACAGCTGCTTCGTCGAAAAAGTTGAGATATGCAGCTTGTTTCCTGAACATGACAGGCGGTTTTGTTGGTGCTCCCTATTAACGTTCTGTAGCTTGTACTGATCGTTATATTTAGATCAATGGACCTGTAGTACTGGGCTGGGCCGCTTCTAATGCATCCCCAGATACCATACGAGCTCTAGTCGGGGCCATTGTGACCGGGTTCGGAGGAATTGGTAGGTCCTTCTTTAACAAAGTTACTTCTGATCTCATTTCTTGTTCTAGGGTCTATTGCGGGAGTCTGGTTAGTCTGGTCTATCTCTTTCGTCGCTGGAGACTAACCATGGCTTAGGGCATACGTTCAGACTGATGCCATTTCAGGCTATCACAAAGGGAATTCATTCAATTTGGCAATGGCAGCATCATTGTGCTTGGCCAGTGTCGGTCTGTTTCTGTATCAGAGGTTTGAGAATGCGAAACGCGAGAAAGGGCAGCGGGATTATCGGCTCAAGCGAAGCGATGTGGAGACGTGAGTGCTACTTCTGTTCTGATGACCGCGACAAACTGACAATCGTCAGGCTTGGAAACTTACACCCTTCATTCAAGTACATACATTGAAATGCAAGCCTTTGTCTGCTGTCAATGACGATCTCGACGAGCAGCGCTGATCTGATATGCGAGCTTGGTAACAGAAAATTACAAGGCAGCCAGCACGCTGATTCGGGTCCAGGCAGTATCCAGGCAGTTTCAGACATCGACGATAGTGGGCAGCAGCTTTTTTTGTTTCGATAATCGTGCTCGTTGTAAGTCGTTGTACCGCTGATTAGCTTTCAGACCATGTTTTGCTTGCACTCACAGCTCTGTTCTCTCGGTCGCCTACATAGGCGGTGATGGCTATATGTAGGCGGTGACGGCTATGCTTGGCAACGGTTGGTACATAACTTGAAAATTTTTTGTCGGCCGCCGTATGTGATCCGAAAAGCATAACTGGCGGAGTGATTCAACGCAGCCCCAGCAGCGCTGGTCGCTTCTCCCTTGATCTCTAAATCTTCAATCTCAAGATGCCATTATTGTCCACTCTCAGACGCCCAACGAGGTAGGCCAGTCATTATCTCTGAGAAGTTTGTTCTGAAATCTATTGCAGACGAGGTTTCCCTCCCGATGTATTCTTGATCGATGCAGATGGTCCAGGGAGTACTTCCTACCCACCAGCTCCCCGTGGCTGATTCCCCCAAAACCTCATCTTCTCGAGCCAAAGGTGGAAAATCTTCCTCTCGAGGCTCGACCCGCGAGACTAAGGGGAAAACAAAGGACCATGAGAAGAGAAAGGCAGCTTCTCCTCAGGAGGAAAGCCACAGCCTGGTCCTTCGAAACCCAAAAGCGCCATGTAAGCCAGAATCTCATTCATCAAAGTATTCCCTGACACTGTGCCAGAGAACGACAGGTCAAATACATGGAGTCGTTGAAAGACGATTCGATATAAAAAAACCACAGACACAGACACAGGGAGAAAAGACAGCGCAGGATTCTAAATACGTATGAAGCAAAACATGGCAAGGAGATGGGAACAGCAGACCTCAATGCGAAATGAAAGAGTGGAGGGTTGGTAACCCGCCTCCACCCGGGTACTAGCCTGAGTAGTTGGATCGATAGAATCGCGCCGATACATCGTGCATGGTCTGCGAGCAGAACCTCGAGAATTTGGCGGGGACTCTAATTTATCCTAATTGTCACGCTTTTTCTGCAAGGTTCGCTGAAGGGATTGGACTTCCGTATAGATTGGCGTGTGGTTCGTCTGAAGCAGTTCAATCAGGCGCGGCAGTGGAACATCCATAGTCTATGGTACGACCATGTCAGTTGGTGATTGTAGTACAGCGGGTCCGTACTACCATTGAGCCTCTGGCGCCGCTCTGACACAAGCAAGTGAAAGTTCAGGACAAGAGAAAAAATTGATCCGTTTCCACGCTTTAGATCTGTCATACATATATATCGTCCCAGTCTTCTTCCTCTGGTGGCTCTTTCGAGGGAGGTTTCGCACTGATTGAGTGTTCTTCCCTCTGAGCCTCATCAACAATAGACCACATATCTTCATCGTCGTCCATGGAACGTACTGCAGGAGGACCATCGTCAATCTCGTCCCAGTACATTTCTTCGTCTTGGTCGACAGCTGTGCTTTTCGCGACTGATGTTGAAGATAGAACCGCATCGAGCATTGGTTCGTCGTTAGTCACAGCATGGTCTGATAACCCTTCAGCTTCCCGAATGAGATCATCCAAGTCGGGGTCGCTGTCTCCAGTCGACGAAGGAGGACGCGTCGGAGCAGCCGATGAAGGCGCGTAATCAGCCACGTCGGATTCGCCAGCAGCAGACGGTTCCTCATCGCTCTCTGGCTCGGCTGGCTTTTTGCCCTTAGCTTCATCGCGCCAAACCCCGAGCTTGGACTGTTCGACGGTAAGAGATGGATCAGAATTGGGAAATGGTAGCACGTACGTGCATCCGGCGAGAATGACATAGTTTTTCGACTCTCTCGACTGTGTCTTTGAATTGTGTTCTGGGATATAAAGTATGCGACCAGAATTGGTATACACGAAGCAGTCTGTTAAGGTCTTCTACCTTGGATGAATGTCGGTGCAGTCCAAATGAGATTGAAACCATAACGCACCTCATGGCCTTTGCCCTTGATTCGAAAGTGCTTTGTATCCTTGATGAGCTGAGGAAAGCCTTCTGGACCGAGCAACCGCTCCTCGTCCAACTTCATAATCTTCTTCTTCTCCTTCTTCTGACCTTCTCCTTTCCCCTTTGTTTTTCCACCATCGCCTTCACGAGCCGGGGAACTGCTCGGCAGAATCTCGTGTTGGCTCGACGACATATCCATTGCATCTCTATTTCGCGCATCGGCTTTTCTCTTCTCTTCTGCGAGATCTAAACGTTCTACAGGCTGGAAATCGAAGCTGGGATCGTTGTCTATGTCGTCGAACATTTGGGCCAGGTCCGCGGTCACTGGAGGCGGCGGGCCATCCATTTCTCTGTCGTCGTCGTCCTCATCATGCAAGAAAAGAGGTTCTGTTGAGGTTGAGGCTCGTGGCTGGACAACAATCTCGTCGTCGTCCCAGATGCTGTCAATGTCGGACATCGTTGAATGAATCAAGTTTGAAGACGCGTTGTTGTGTCTTGTTTAGAGAAAATGGCGAGCCCTATTCCCAACACCGAGCAAGGAATCGAGTACTGGAATACTCAGCCAGCCAGTTTGGACGGCGTGCTAGGCGGTTATGGCTCTGGGGTATTTCATTTCAATTTTCCCTCAATTTCTACTGATGAACTTGTCAACTTGTCAGACGCTTCCAAGGGTAGATTCGCTGGGCTCTCGTCTTTTTCTCCTCAATCTCTACCCAGAACTCTCTACAGTTACCTCTTCCATTAAACCCCTCGAAGAAACATCCAGAAATGGACTCAGAACACGAGCCTTAGACGTTGGAGCAGGCATTGGAAGGGTCACAGCTGATGTTTTACTGCATTTGATCCAAGACGTCGTGCTATTGGAACCAGTCGCTCCTTTCATCCAGGAAGCACATACCCGTGCTCTCCAGAGCGCAGATAATCCAAAACTGCCTGTATCAAAGCGATGGACAGGTCTGAACGACCTTTCGAAAAGCGTCACCTTCATTCAGGGAACACTGCAGGCTTTCGATCCATCTCATCCTCTTGGTATAGAACCTCCAGCGCTCACTCTCCTCGACCGAGTTGGTTACCAGCCTCCAGAAGGCCAAATCGCGGATATTGACACGAAATTCGATGTGATTTGGTGCCAGTGGTGTCTCGGTCATCTCAGCGATCCAGATCTCGTGCAATTCATGATACGAAGCTATGCTGCGTTGAGGGAAAGGGGGAAGAGTCTCATCGTGGTGAAAGAGAACATTTGCTCGGATTCACCTGAAGGCGGTCCCAGATCTTCGTTTGATGAAGAGGACTCGAGTTTGACGAGGTATGTGGTTCCAGTACTATTTGTTCATTACCGACAAAATCTAGGTCGGACATACTTTGGAAGAGTATATTCAAGCAGGCGAAGCTTACGCTGGTCCAGGAAAAGGTCCAAGAGGGTTTGCCAGAAGGCCTATATGTTGTCAAAATGTAGGAATGTTTCTATCTTTTGATTCGCTGCTGACCCTCGACAGGTATGCTTTGAGATAAAATGATGATTGTCCTCGAGCTGGAGGATCAAGTGGGATAATCCGTCGATCTCGGGCCTATTAGTAATAAGCCGACAAAATCGATTTGAGGTGCCCACAGCCTGGTGTGATTCTTCTTTTCGTGCTGCTGCCTTACTACCGGAGGAGATAAATCCAGATACGTATCGGCAGTTACTGTAACACAGCCAGGTCTGCCAAAGCGGATCAGTCTATTATCTACACAATTAATTTCGCGTAACCCTCCCCGCTTTGGTCCTTCCCGAGCACTTCTAGACATATTTTCTTCAACTTAAATGAGCTGTCATCTTCAGATACCGCGTCAAAAAAACCCAATTCAGCATTTACAATCCCACAACAACTTAGCCTGCCATGACAGTACTTCTCGAGCATCCCAAGCCAACCATGGGCAGCCCAAGCCCGATCTCTTATACCTTTGGGCTGTCGGCGGCATTTAACGACGCAACACTTGCATCTCGACTCAAGGATGCAGATCTCAGCATCAATGGAACCGTAGGCATCTGCGAATCGCTGTCCTTTATGAAGGACGACTCCATGTTCGGCACCTCCCGAACTGTCACTCTCTCGCGTGCCTCTTCTGTGGAAGCACACTACTCCCTCGAGAATTCCATCCTGGATCTCCAGGCTCTACTAGGATATGTCAACCAGCTGCTCCCGACGAGCGAAATGGTTTCTGCGACATCGAAGCCTATCATTAATCTTCGTTCGACGACTCTTCTGAGCAAAGACATTCTTTTAGGATTGGCAGGCGGTCGCAAGTTCCTCGGTGTTGGTAGGTATTATATTCTGCTGCATCTCATCTGGAACTTATGGTTTTCCGTGCCTTTAGTTCTGAAAGGTTTCATGGACCGTGCCTCGGTTTGTAAACAGCTTCGTACCCTTCAAGAGGATCGCTCCTTTTGGACCATATGAACATGAACTCGTGGATCCCGTCACCAAAACCAAACGGTACGAGTTCTACGGTGTTTATCGCCCCAAGATTGGGTATCCCTTCAACCGTACCTATCTTGAAAATATTAATCCCGACTCGGAAGAATGGCTCAGATACTTCAGCTCTAGTCGCTCTTTGAGCGAGTACCTCCGGGCTCTATTGAGCCCATTCGAATATCCGATAGATCGGTTCCTCACGATTCTGGACAACATCATTGACACGAATATTCATACCCATCCCAGTTTGATCTTAAGATGCAAGCTGGTATGCTTCGTCTTATGCCCAACAACTCTGTGACTGGAATCCACGTTGACCGCCCACCGGACTGTACTCTCGGTAAATTCCGAAACATTATATCAACCAATTTCTATACGACTACCGCCGACGAAGGCGGTCAGCTGTTAATTTGGGACTCTCCTGTGTCAGGTTTCGGCGTAGATCTGACGAACGTGAAGCGGAACTACATCTCTGTCCATGTTTCTCCCGAAGAGGGCGATGCAATCATGATCTGCCCGGAACTACCGCACGCGATCGCCAGAGTCACTAAAGGAGAAAGACTCACTTTGAATATCTTTGCAGGCCTTTCAGCGGAAGGAGATACACTTAGAGTTTGGAATTAGTTATCAATAGTGATCGCTATTTCCTTCAATCTACCGACGATACATACGTACCGAGTGTTACAGTCAAGGCCATCTAGATCAACTCTTTTCGTGCGGTGTATCGCACAGTCCTGCAAATGCTGTTGAACGGTCATGTGTGAAAAGTATTGGCCAGTATTGGGATTGAATCAATGACCTCCATGCAAATATAGCAGGTGCTCTAACCACTGAGCTAACTAGCCATTGGTTCTGGTACAGTGATTATTCAGTACATGCAATCTTTCAATACAGTCCTTCGGGGCCATTACTGCAAGGATAATAACCATTGTACAGATAACATTGGGGATATCCACTAAGGTAGTTGTACTATGAGATGCTGTCTGATCAACTGTCCAACAAATGCCAATAGCAGTGTGGAAACAGTCAGGTCTCCACCAGGACTGCAGAGGAATATGCTGCCATTTTGCCTACTCCAAACCATTTCGAAACTTTCACCGATAAAATGAACACATTGTTCTCAGCACTTCCTCAATGGGATAGGACCTCTTTTTCCAACCTTGTACCAGAGCCCTTCTTCACCGCTCGTCTTCATTTCTGACGGCGAACAAAAAGAAATAGTCAACAGGGATGTTCCATTTACATTGAGACTGGGTGAGCATTCTATCCTTGTCTTATTAATTCAGACTCACAAGCCATTCTTCATAGCTGTTGTTTCTTCCAGCTGTTAGCCATTTTGGGTACGAATTTGTTCCGTGCACCAAAGTTATATACAGTGTCTGACACAATTCCAGGTTCATTCAAGATCCTGCAACCTTCACAGCGGCAATATCTCGTTTCTTATCCTATCACTAGAGTCTAGGGAGCTCCGACTCGGATTACTGTATCTCTCAGATCTAGGTAGATATGTGTAATTTGAGAAACTTGATCGATCCAAGCCCGTTATCATCTGATCGTAGCTATCAGACGCCCTCGAGCACCGCTTTTTCGCCAAGCAAGGGCGGATACAACTGATACAGCTGATAAAGAATCGACAGGCGGCCACCAAAACTCGTCCTGTTCGGTGGAGTTTGTCATTTGTACAAGCTCCACATGTTCTGTCACACACCAACTTACATAAATTCTCCTCGTCCAAACTGTCATGCTGTCCAATCGTCGACATATCCCTGGGTCCAAAAACAACGAGAAAGCTTAAAGCTGTTGGCGGCTGCCAAGAGGTGATCTGGAGCGATGACTAATTCTGTACAAATGGAGTACAACAACATAATTATAGAGTACAAGCTTTAGGTTCCTCCCTTCGGTAGGATGAGTCGCTCCGCTCGTCACCTACCTACGGTCACAACCACAGCTTGTGGGGGCTCCGCCCCGAACCCTGTTTAGCCGCCCTGCGGACAGCGCAGTTGAACCAATGATTTATGTCAGATCAAATAATTAATCAGCATCCTCGTGACATTGTGTTTTTATGTATAGAGAAGATTGATTGATGACAACAGGACGACTTTTGATGGGCCTGTCGAGCCTATGACGGTAAGTATATATCGGTTCATACCGATGAAAGTACACCTGCTGTTGATGATGCAGATGAGTCATTACCAGCAGTAAGATTCAGCCACACATCCAGGCAGGTATATAACTATACTGGGCACCAATCTATCACCATTGACAGGTGGTGATCAGACGTCTAGTTCTTCATTTTGATTGAATCAGAGTTTCAAACACAAATTGATTCAAGAAGCCGAAGACTTGATACTGATGGAAATTTCTGTTGAAAGGTGATTGTAGTCTCCTGCACCGCCTGTATCACCGAATACGGCTTTTTTGAGCAAATCAGAACCTATAGCTACCACAACCTGTGATGAACCAAAAAAAACGGGCAGTGTCGAAGATTCCGTAATGCCGAATTGAGCCGATATGTATCCTTGGATCCTCCGCCTTTACACTCTAACCATCACCACGATCATTCGACCGACTAGCCCAGATGTCGCGAATAATGGATATAGCTATTACGCTAGCAGTATCTGGGGTGACAACACTAAATGTATGCCACTCTACATCTTCACACCTTCGAAATACTGAAGCTTTGCAGATGTACCTGTCTGGCGCACTCACTATTGCTCTGCCAACTATAGGAGAGGACTTGGATTTCAAGCAGGCGAGTGTATTTGTATCGGAATTGTGCAAACCCATTCAACCCCGGGTCACAGTCGGACCTACAATGGCCGGTCAGTATTTACTCGTATGTGGCGTCAAAATTTCTCCAGAAGCGAAAAACTAATCCCTGTCTTCAGACTTTCGTATGGCTGCCTCTTGCTATTTTTTGGCCATGTCGGTGATATAGTCGGTCCACGATTGATGTTCCTCTGTGGATCAGCTTGGTTCGCGGGATGGAGCATTGCGACCGCGTTTGCTCCAAACTACCAGGTTTTTATCCTCTTTGTCGCTCTCAAAGGTGTTGGAGCCGCAGCAAATACGCCAGCTGCTCTTGGGCTTGTTGTAGAGCACTTTCCGCCTGGCGCTGGCAGGAACAGAGCTCTGGGAATTCTTGGGGCTTTTCAGCCTATCGGTTGGATTTTAGGCCTTGTTCTAGGTGATTTGGACTCATGTGAGTTCTCTATCTCACTGATCATATTATTTCAAGGTGGGGTCCTTACCGGGAGTTGCGCTTCTTGGAGAGCAATATTCTACATCCAAACCGGTCTCACCATTTTCTTCGGTCTAATCGGGTTTCTGGTATTCAAAACGGAACATAGGGGACGTCGATACAGGAAGGGCCTCGACTGGGGCGGTGCCATTCTCAGCACGAGTGGCATCGGTCTCTTAACATACAGTCTTGCGTCAGTACTCTTCCAACAATCTCGGATCAACTAAGTACTCATATTGCTTCAGGGATTCTACATCGGCCGTCCACGGATGGGGCACTCCAAGGATACCTGCTCTGTTCATTACCTCTCTTCTGCTTCTCGTGCTCTTCGGCTTTTATGAGCAATATCGCGAGCGCCGTAACTTTTCCGTTCTACTTCCTCCCAGCATGTGGAGTCGACCAGGTGCAAGGATGCCGGCCATGATGTGCATGGTATTTTTCGGCTGGTCAGTATTACTGCACTGTCATTTCGCTCAGATCCTAACATTACTTATCATGACAGGTGGAGTTTCAATGCATTGATGTACTGGTGCACTCTTTAGTATGTTCAACAGCTCTAGGTTATCATCATCACTGAACCAAGGATGAACAGCTTTCAACAAGTCCTACTACTCTCCCCGATACAAACTTCTATCCGCTTTATACCATTGGTGGTATCTGCTATTATTGTCAACCTCGTCGCGGGACTCGTTATGCATCGAATTCCTGGACAGCCTCTAATGCTTATAGGACTCTTGGGGAATGTGGTACGTTCAAGTTGCTCTTGAGAAAAACTCGGGTCATTCAGACTTACATTTATGAATTTCTCGACAGGCAGCCCCATTAATATACGCTCTCATTGATACCAGATCATCCTACTGGTCGATGGCCTTTATTATCATGATTGTTAACGGTGCAGCGTCTTATATGCTCCAATGTTCCCTTACTAATATGAGACACACCTACAGCTGGAGCTGATGTGGCATACCCTATCGGCACTCTCCATCTTTTATCATCTTTCGACGAGAACTCTCAATCATTGGCAGGTGGGGTATTTAATGTGGCGACTCGTGTCAGTCATCATTTCTCTTGACATCTAAATACCCACTGATATATGCCTATAGTTAGGTACCTCATTGGGCGTAGTGATCTCCTCGAGTATTGCTACTGCAACTAGCCAAAAATATCTCCTCCGACACCCAGCATCTCAAACAACGTCTCCGGAAGTTCTGATGGCTGGGTTCCGTGCAGCCGGATGGACTTGCTTTGCTGCAGGAGTTATGAGTGTTATCATAATTCTCGTTGGGCTTAGAGGAATCGGTATTGTTGGCACTCCTCGAGCAGAGTCTGCAGATAAGAAGGATGAGAATTCAGAGAACACAGAAAAAGCCAGTGCAATGGGCATCATTTTGGAAGAGAACTCTACCGCAACTGGTATCAATACACTTTAGAGACTCCAATTTCTCAAAAATCTATGCTTTTATTTCGTAATCAATGTGCTGCGCAATAATGTCAGATGGCACAAAAACACAAGCTGAGATACTGAAACTGTAACTTCTGAGAGAGTACATAGTCCGGCATTAACGTCACATCCACTCGCTATCCATTTTGGGAGGCTCAAGGTCATCGTGGCTTGTTTTTTTCTTGTCCGAGCTGCTGCAAAGAATCTGGCGGGGAAATTGACAAGGCAAAACAACCAGCTTCTGCCATCCATGAAATCCGCCTTGAGATCGGCCATGAACTTTTGCTGGAAAGATCGCACCGTCAACCTAATGGATCATGGCGATGGGCTTGGGGTCCCCCCGAGGCCGGTCGCCTCAGGGACTTCGGAAATCAACTTCACCTGGTGGATGCATGTCGACGGTACTGCGTGGACGAAACATAGTCCGGTGACCGACTCTCCATGAGCGGCAAGCCTCTCGATAGAGAGTCCGGTGTCATGCCGTGGCGGGTTAGCTTTTGCGTAATAATGGTGAGTCACCTTTGGCGCATGAGAATTTTGATGATGACACAGTTGTCATTACATGGCGGCGTCATCGACAAGATGCAGCGTCATTCAGTACAGAAGGGTGCCAATATGAACAACATTCAAGGTTAAAGACTTATAGAATGTGATAGTGAGCTCAAATATAAAAGATGGGCCCATTTGAGACAAAACAACCCATATTGTTCTGCAACCTGTATGCCATGGCAATCCAAGGCCATGGCAGTAACCAAATCAATTTAGAATAGTCTACACACCATTTATGAGCTTATTGGTGCTTTATATTTGCCCTGAACCCACTCGCTGGGCTTGCGTTACAAGCTGAAATGTTGTCATGTCAGAATCATCATGTCATCAGAAAATTCCCATGGGCCAGCCATGAGTCATATCGATCACGCCAAAGGCAACCTGCCACGGCAGTTGCCGTGGTCCCAGCCTCTCTGACGAGAGGTTTGCCTCTTGCCCCGTCAGAGAGGCTGGTTACGAGCCTAGACGAAACATTTTACGAGCCGAGTTGGGATCGGGATTGAAGTAAAACAGGCTGGTGTCGGTATAATTCCTTGGCACATGTGGCGCTACCCGGACATTCCCGTCTTTCAAAGCTCTCAGTCGGTCCTGAGCATATAGCGCTGCAGACTGCAGTCCTCCCTGACCAGTCTCTCAATTTCGGATTGATAGCCTTGTGGTCAAGAAGGAGCTCGTAAACTGTTTTGTCGCCTCGTCGAGCAGCATATATCAAGGGTGTGGTCCCAGAATCATCAGCCAGATTCGTATCTAGAGCTTCGCACTGGAGAAGCTGCTTCACTACCGTATAATGTCCTCCATGGGTAGCGTAAGAGAGAGGCGTACGGCCATAACGATCCTGGTCATTGGCGTTAGTGGCTGCTTGTTGTAAAAGGAGGCCCACAAAGCTCTTATTCCATATTGAGCAGCATAGGACAAAGGTGTCCGAAGGGAATTGCACTTCTGATTGATCAATGCACCGGCTTCCAATAGAATGGTTGCAAACTCAACAGCAGGGCCATATATCGCAGGAGCGAAGAGAGCAGTGCGACCCGCTGTATCTCTACCTTCAATGTTGACCAGTTTACTGGCGACCAGCAGCTTGACCACAGCATTACGACCGCGGATAGCTGCTGTCAACAGTGGCGTCGACCCGGATTGGTTGGGAAGATCAGCTGAACTGGGGACTCTTCCCAGCAGAAGCTCAACGGCTTGAACATGACCTTGTTCAGCAGCATGGAATAATGGTGTTGAACCATTGCTGTCGAGATCGTCACCTGCTACGCTAGCATCATCCAAGAGCTGTTCTAAAGTCTGGTGCAAACCGAACATAGCGAGAGCATGTGCTCCAGATATGAGGTTAAGGAATGTCTGGGTCGGCTGCGAAGTCTTCGATTCCACAAAAACTTTGACAGCCCAGCTGACTTTTTCTTCATTCTGTATGAATGCAAGGATATGTGGTCTGACTCTCATTTCGTTTCGAGAGGAATGTGTCCCCCAGTATCGAGCCGCATATTCGAGAAAAGGATTCTGTTCGAGCAGAGTTTGAAACGATCGAAAGGAGTAATACCAGGAGTAGGCATCGAATGTCAAGTATTGGACACAAGAGATTGCAATTGGGGGATGGGCGTCTGGAAAGAGTGTTTCCTGCTCGAGTTCAAAGTATTGCTGAGTCGTATAGTCTACAAATGAATTAGCGCAAATCATTGATGTATGCGAGATGACTTACGGACAAGTCGGACAATGATAGAGACCTCTTCGACAATGACCAGACCAGCACAGACGGCTGTCAAAAGCTCGACATCAACAACGGCATCCTCCTCCATCTCTGCCATCTCGGGTGAAACCGCTAGAGCATATTGCAGCTCCCGCATTTTGAGAGGTTGAGCATATGTCAACCACATGAATACCTGGAGCGCAAGATTACAGTCGTCTTCTCCCTGGGACTTTATTCGTATCATAGTTTCGTCGTACGAATTGTTGATTTCTTTTGGCAAGGTCTGAAGTGATGCGCGAAGCGCCTTGCGACTATGCTTGCTTGCAAGAGAATCCACATGGAGCTGAGCTAGCAAAAAGCCTATGGACAGTCAGCATAGTTCACGACTACAACTTTCGAGACCAACATTCCAGCAGCTTTGGTGACGACCTGAGATATGATTTCTTCCTGAAACTGGGTGTCTCCCTTCAGAAGTCGGGCTATCCTGCTCTCTGAGACGATTCGACCCTTGATGTATGTCCGAAGATCCTCCTCACGGGCTGTGAGGTCACTAGAAAACGAATTGTCGAGGATAGTGACTGAAGTGCATCCATGAAGGTTTCTCTAGTGCCATCTATATCCGAACATTCATCCAGAGCATCGACAACAATATAGATGCTGGAATAAAGCGCGACTTGGGTTTCCAGCGCACGCGTCAGGTCAGAGAGAGAAGGGCGAGAGTTACGCGAGGATTGATGAAGCGAGATGAGCTGCTGAGAAATGGCTGTCTTGTTATGGACGAGTTGTTTCAGAATACTGCCGAGAAGTTCGGCGGTCGTCTGATTGGTTCGCTGGGCATAGTCGCAGTAGACATAGACGACAGCGATATCCTCTCGCATGACAGAGCGCTGAAGATATTCGATTATAGAAGACCTTGATGGAAGAATTAGCCACAGAGGTATCCAAGACAAACGGAACTCACGCAAGGATTGTTTTACCCACACCAGCTGCAGTAATCCAGTTGAACAATGTACTGCAAGTAGCACGATATAGGCTCATGATTTCCTGGGCACCACAAAAACTGAATTTCCCCGCGGACCCAGCTTTGGAACAGCAGCTCTTCGGTGAACCAGCTGCATGTGCCAGAAGCTTGTTTGGACAAGCTTTCTTTCTGAATTCGTTCAAAATCCAAAGTCGAGACCCAGTCTTCGAATGCGCGATTTTGTGCATCTGGACAGATTCGGTCACGAAGGATATGATAAAAGCAGACAATTTCACCAGTTGTGCGTTCAACCAGCTTATCAACCCTTTCACGAACAGCAGGGTCCGCATTGAATGTGATTTTGTTGTGCGAGAAGACGGATCCAGCCACGTCGCCTGAAGTAAGTAAATGGCAGTTTCCAACAATCGAAGGCAAGGCCAACCAAAAGAATTGTCCTTGGCGTCAAGATGGATCAGGCCCTGGCTTCCTTGGTTCGCAATAATATGTTGTCCAATGGTCGGATTCGGTGAATCTTGGCTGGGACAGTTTCAGTGGAATAGTAATGGCTTCTGAGAAGACACCTCAACTTCCTCTCTCGAGCTCCCAGAATAAGCTGGCCTTTGAGCTCCTTGATTACCGACGCAATGTTATGCTGTTCGTCTGCGGTAAAGGACCAGTGTTCCAAATCAATTTTGGCTTCAAGGATGATGTTCAACTGTAGCAAGAGAGGATTGTCGTTGTTTAGTCGATGCCCGAGAAGCTCAAGGATGGTTTCCAAGGACTCAAGTTGGCCAAAGGTTTGTAATTGTTCCGAGCCGAGCTGCTTTGTCGCGTGGAAAGAAGAAGATAGTTTGTCCAGGAATTCCAAGGCTGCGTCGACGTTATTCATGGTGAGGCACAGTCAATCAGGGGCGCGATAGGGTGTCTGAAAGATTTCAGAGCTGAGAATGATGTCCAAGTAGCACAGAAAGCAACGCACTAGAATGGGAATTCAAACCGCCGTCACTCACGGTGAATCACCATTGTCCAGTATTATTCGGTCAGACCAGCGGCGCTGCGAAGCTGTATCGAACGCTGTTATGTGACTTGTCAACTGTGAAACCGGTCCGGAAGGGGAGGTCAAAATTTAGACGTCGTGGGGTAATTTGAGTCCCACATGTCCCATGTAAGCGCGCAAACGGATTTTCCTTTGTCCTGAACTGTCACTGGTACCCCTCAGAGCCATTTGGAAAAGTTACCAACTGACAAGGATCCACAGGCTATGGATGTTCTACAGACGCGTCTTGGACGCGCCTGGTTGAGCTTCAGACAAACCAGACGCCACTTCATTCAGAAGTCCAATCCCTCCAACGAACCTTGCAGAAAAAGCGCGACGGCTTGGATAAATTGGAGTCCCTCATCTCTCAAATCCGCCAAAATCTCGAGGCTCTGCTTGCAGACCATGAACGAGAAACTACCGATTTCTGAGGCACCAGGGAATCGTACATCCTATCCGTCGGCTTCCAGTCGAGATATTGGGTGAAATATTCCCGAAGGCATTGGAACCCAGAAATTTTGATTCCACCTTCGGCCACTAGGAGCACCCGATACGCGCAGAATATGATGGACCGTCATTCCACATGTTTCTGGCCTCTGGAGCTCTACTCCTGCTCTCTGGGCCAGCATAAGACTTATTCTTCAGGAAGAGTCGAGCTTCTCCGAGATTACAGCCCTTTCAACACGACTGCGTCGTGCAGCTTCATCCCATTGTCCGTCTGCATAACCAGCAAATTCACGGTCTCCTTGACAAATCCCCTTATACCAATGCTTCTTCCAACCTCGCACAATTGGACAGCTTTCACTAAGGCCCTTGCTGGCCGTCTTGCCAGAATCAAGGTCCTCAGGCGAGCTTCAGTATGATGGCCTCGAGCGTCTTACCATCCAGATGGCTGGATCGCTGGACCGGGGATTCATCGAGTGCTGCCTCCTTCGCCGTTCATTGTCCTTGCAGCAATTCACCTTGGAGCATGTTGCCACATTTCTTCAGCACTCCAACTCCCCCCCTCGGCGAGCTCATTCTCAACAGTTGGGGTAACAGTGATAATGTCAACATTATCACCGAGTCCATGATGTTGTTCAAGCTTATCCCAACCATCACGGCTCTGAATGGTGCTACACCGAGATAATAGAAGAGATAGCAATTACTCCCTCGCTTTTACCATCCCTGAGATTGTTGACCATAACGAAGTATTACGGGGTCGAGACGGATATGGTACAGCTGAAGCTAGCTAGACCCGAACTTATGATTGAAATAATTTGTGTTTAAAGCTATGCCTCATCCAGAGCTCAAGCTGTCCATTTATCACGACTTGCTTGACGAAAAGTCGAAAGAGTTGCAGGATTTCTGTGGCGTGCTGTACCACAATCTCAACTGAAAAATACACGCAAAAGAGGGCAAATTGCTTTGGGACGAGGGTAGTATACAAATTAATATTCTCTATTTCCATGATAATACAAATAGTTCAATGTTCAGCGACCAGCACCTCCCATGCCCATCATTTTGAACATGTCACCCATTCCGCCCATGTTGCCTCCAAGTCCACTTAATGGACCGAGACCAGCAAGACCATTGCCCATTGAAGACATCATTCCTATGAAAAGATCAGCATTGACTATTCGAGTATCGAAAAAAACA
This sequence comes from Mycena floridula, assembly GCA_029320655.1. Classification (NCBI taxonomy): domain Eukaryota; kingdom Fungi; phylum Basidiomycota; class Agaricomycetes; order Agaricales; family Mycenaceae; genus Mycena; species Mycena floridula. Next base: position 1,195,989 of record JARIHS010000025.1, read on the forward strand.
GCTTACTTTGCATCTCTTCCATGTCATTCTGGTCTCCTCCTTGTCCAGCCATCATTGCCTTCATCATCTCCTGCATTCCACCACCGCTACGCATCTGCCGTTGCATCTGTTGCAGCATTCCAGGAGGCATCGATCGCTGCAAAAAGCTTTCAGCATGATTTCTTTTTTAATGAACCACTTGATTACCTGCATCGCCTGTATCTGGGCTGGGGTCGGCATTCCATTAGCTCCACGTCCCTTTCCACCTGCTGCACTTTGCATCTTTTGCATCGCAGATAACCAGCCATTTTTACCTCCAGCCTGTTTCGCCATATTGGCCATCATGCGATACTGACATAGCAGCTCTTCGACTTCTCGGACGCTTGTCCCGCTACCTCGAGCGACCCGTGTTACGCGCCACGTTAGACCCAATGGTTTTCCGTCTTTCCCCATCTCCATAAATGGTGTCCCATCCGAATCGAGCTCCATTGCGGTCATGCTGTCGGTGATGAATATCATCCGTTTCATTCGCAAGGTTCCCTCTTCATCAGAGCCCTGGAGAAGCTCTTGCGGTAGACCAGGAATCATAGAAGCAATTTTGCTTATCGGACCCCTGCGCAAAAAGTCAGCGGCGCCAAAACAGAAGAAGTAAATGACCAACATGTTCATGACATTTGATATCTGTTCTCGCCAGTCTCGTATGCTGAGTTTGCCTTCTTCAAGCTTCTTGGCCATCTCCTTCTGCTTGTCTGGATTCTGGGTAGCCAGATCTTGCATGTGCTCCATGAGCCCTTGCATATCACCCAGACCAAGTAGCTTGGAGATAAATGGTTGAGGAGAAAAGCGGTCGAGATCGTGAAGATGTTCTCCAACACCTAGGAATATAATGGGAGTTTTGGTTGCAGCGACACTGTCAAGAGTTCAAGTAGGCACAAAAACAGAATGAGGTTCGACTTACGCAGAGATCGCACCACCACCTTTTGCATGTCCGTCCATTTTTGTAACGATGATAGCTCCAAAGTTGGCACTGTCTTTGAATGCACGACTTTGAGCTTCAGCCGCTTGACCTGTAAAACTGGTCAGCTAGGAAGGATAACATGTCAAACAAACGCACCAATACTGGCGTCCAGAATCAAGACTGTCATGTTCGGGTTCACTGCTTCTCCAATCTGCACCATCTCCTCAAACAGCTCCGATTCCTGTTTATGCCGACCAGATGTGTCCACGATAATAACCTCAAACCGCTCCTTCTTGAATTTTGCGACACCCTGAGCTGCTATTGATACAGGATCTGTCTCCGTATAGGATCCAAAGTAAGCAACCTTGGCTTTGGTTGCAGATTGTCGGGTTTGGTCGAAAGCTCCAGCACGAAACGTGTCAGCACAGACAATGGCCGATTTGAATCCTCGTTTCTGGTAATGGACAGCGAGCTTTGTGCATGTGGTGGTTTTGCCATTTCCCTAAAGGAGGAAGGGGTTAACAGAAAAGAAACAGTAAAGGATTTCATACCTGCAAGCCGACGGCCATTATTACATTGACCTGACCCTTCTTGGGTTTGTATGGTTCCACTCCTGGGTCAACCAGATGTACGAGCTCATCGAAGACTGTCTAGAAGAAACAATGAATGGAGAGAAATGGTACAGCAAACGACTGACGCACCTTTTGTATGAGGTTCTTCCGGTTCGTCTCCTTGTCGTTTCCAGACAGCTCCAGAGCGGCTTTGACCTTTGTCTTGACCTTTTGGCGCAGAGAAGCGACTAGTTTAACATTTACATCGGATTCGAGCAAAGCAGCGGTGATTTCCTTTAAAGTTGCATCAAGAACCTAGGGATTGACGATTAACGGATGACATTGAAGAATAAGAGGGAACCGACCTTCTCGTCAACAACAGGCGCTCTGTTGAGCGAGGACAAGGCAGCATTGAGCTTCCGACCCAAGTCTGCCAAAACCATCGAGGGGAAAGCAGATAGTAGGTCACGTTACCCATGGCACCCTCTGATTCCGAAGGCGAGGTCGAAGACATCGAAGACGACAACGAGGACGACAATGAGCAGGACAATGAACAGGATATCGACCAGGATATAGAGGACCTGCTTCCGGACGACGCGACGGAGGAAGGCGATGATGTGAGTTGCTTCAAATCCCGGTATTTAGTCTGACTGTTTGCTTCAAGGATAGTGGTTCGGACGACTCTGACGATGGATCAGACGACGAAGATGACGATGAGGATGGCTCTGAAACCGGGGATGTCCCTATGGATCTGGACGAGCCCGGGCCACAAACTGGTGGTCCGAGCGCGAGTTCCGCTTCTTCACAGACCTTGGGTCCTTCACAGCCAAGTAATTGTGCGCTTATATCATTCAGCCACCGAATATTGCTAAACAATAAACGGAACAGCTACTTCTCCGGACATCTCGACGCGTCAGTCCAAGCTCACACCAGCGCAAGCCCGAAGACAAGGTCTTGTTCTATCTCCAGCAAATTACCCCCGTACATTCACAGTTGAGGCTGTCTGTGCGATTCCACAACCAGTTCCGACTCATGCTCTAGCTGGTTCTGCTTGCATGACCCATTTAATCACCGGTTCAGACGACGGCTACATTCGTGACTACGACATATTTGCTGCTCTGAATGGCAAGAATCTTCTGACTGCTCCTCAGAGATCTCACTCTGGTGTCGTCGAAGGCCTCATGAAGGCAGGTCAACTCAGGTTCTGGTGGGAGAACCCAGCGAACCGCGATTTACTACCAAAAGCGCCTCCAGAAGATGAGGATCTTTTGCCAGCACCTGTATTCAGTCTCGCAATGCAGTCGGATGCTCTGTGGGTTCTCGCAGGCACTGATGTTAGTCTTGAATTTCCAATCTTCTTGTTGTTGACCGACACTCTTCAGGTCGGCGACATAAATCTCTTCACAGTTCGCCATCAACCTGGCCAACTTGCCCATGTTCTTCATGGTCACCGTGGTCACGTATCTGCACTTGCACTAGATCACGACGAAAAAGGTTTCTTCAGCGCAGGCTGGGATGGCGATTCTATAGTAAGTCTAGGCCGAAACGGAAGACTTTTAAACTGACTGACTGGTCAGCAATGGGATCTCAATACCGGACAATCTGTGAGGAAATTCGCTGCTCATGGTGCACAAGTATCGGCCATTGCTGTTCGACCAGAGAATGCTCTGACTGCACCTGCGGGCTCGCCCTTGAACATCCGACATCCAATAGACAATCGAGCGTCAGAGGTGCCACAGGACTCTGACGCTCGCTCCGATGGGTCATTTGATCCTCTGTTCGACGGCATGTCTGACGAAGAAGAGGAACCTCCTTCAGGTCCTGCTTTCCCCGGAATGTCCAACTTGATCACAATGCCAAAGGGAAGTCAGAAACCTATACATCGCGCTTCCATCAGTCAAGTTCCCAAGAATGCGCCTCCGATCTTGGAGCCATCCTATTATTCCACTTTTTCCCCTGACCTTTTTATTACATCCTGCATCGATGGCCAAGTCATTCTGTGGGATAAACGGGCTCATACCCCAGGTTCAGGTGTCGGTCGATTGCCATTGCACGAGAAGACGCCACCTTGGTGTTTATCGGTGAGATATTATTTCGCGAAAAGATTCTCTCGAACTAATTTTCATAGGCTTGCTGGTCTGCAGATGGTAGCCAGATTTATGCTGGACGCCGAAATGGGACAGTCGAAGCTTGGGATGTACGGCAATTTGGATCTTCAGGTCCGGCAATGACACCGCGACTTTTGAAAACGCTGCGAAATCCAGCAAGTTCCGGGGTTGTGTCGTGTGTCGTCGCTTTTCCAGACAGTCGACACATTGCTTGGTATGCCTGTTTGCCACAAGTTCTTTCGGTCTGCTGACTTTTTTTTTTCCATAGTGCTTCGGTTGACAATATACGGCTCTGGAATGTTGCAGAGGCAGCTGAACCTGATGCGTCTGGTAAAATAAAAAGCGGGGTCCAATTCAAAATTATTCCAGGCCACCATGGGGGATACATCTCTCAAATGCGTCAGTAATTCGCCTCT